>CM067353.1:43676731-43910241 GCA_034190875.2 Urechis unicinctus
TGGCAAAGTAAGCTTGAAGCACAGTCGGTGTCATTTCGGCAGGGTTTTTATTCATCTGTTTACAGCAGCTTACACATCATATTGCACAACGATCGTCGCTATACTCTGGTTGCCTCACTAGCACCACAATCCTGTTTGTTTCCCGATACAAAATGCAATTTTAAATATATTTCTAAAAAATTGTTTTGAATTTAAGGTGTCAAATATGTTTTATTTTGACCTTGATTGTGAACTAAGGTCTAGGTCATAAAAGGAAGTTTAAGATCATCGATAAATACTTATTAACTTGGTCATTTGTGGGCCGATTTGGACATTTTGTAAATTCCTGAGTGCTCCCATGCACATATAGACCGCTTGTTTATCACTCCACTGACGCTAGTGATATTATCGGAAGTTTGGTTAACAATTAGGTTTGATTGTTGAATGAAACGTCCTTCTGCATCTGCATTTTTGTCTGAAACTGCCCGTCCCGTCGTGATTGATAGAAACTGACTAGAAGCTACTCTAGCTACATCAATTACATGCTTAATTCAATGCGACGTTATGCTTGTGATGTGGAATTCAATGCATTTGATATGATATATATGGTATATATGTTATATGCACTTAAACTGCCAACATATTTACGGGATATGATGGACCTACAATAGAGTCTCCTAAACCAGGTAACTCAGTAAATAAACCTGTGTTACCGCTAAACATGTACACTAATATTCATTCCCCTCTCATATCTAGTTATAATATGAATAAACAGGTCAGACGACCGCAGAAGGAAGTACGTACATCAAGCAATGTACGGCGTACTTGGTTTGAAATATGCATACATAAACATTAACTTTCTCAACTGTTTTGCGAACTGTGACATCATTTATTGAGCTTTGGTTTGGTAAAATCATGGAAACTCCCTTAGTTGTCACAGCCTCGATTTGGGACCATAATTAGCGCTGCACGTGTACGAGAAGGCTTTTCTACGCGTTTTCAAACTTTAGTACGGCGGCCATCGCGTGTCTTTCCACAGGATTGATGAGGCAAGAATCATTTTTGAATAAGTAAAGAACTTACGTTTTGCGGAGCATAGTTCGTCTAGATTATGCGAAATAGAGTTTAGTGAAAATTGTATGGCATATTTGTGACTTATGGATGATAACATCACACCCCATGTCAATCCATTTGCACACCTGATATTTTTGTACTTCAATCAAAGTACGCCGTATTATGACTGTTTAAAATTTCGCTTGCTGTCCACCCGGGTGTGATTGAGAGTGTTCATATACGTATTTAGATGTGTTTAAAAATGAATGTACTTCTCAAATAGAATTACAAAGCAGCCAGGTGTTTGATATTGAACAGAATGTCCCCAAAAAACCCACAACAGTTAGTTTTCATACTTTTGTTGGCCTCTTCTGTTCGAGTTTTTGAAAACTTTTGTTCTTGTTATTATTATTGCATTATTATTTTAGCATTCTTAAGGTTTACCAGATATTGAATGGATTGTTCACAAAATCACGGGGTCACCGATCAGGTTGTATGGATATTAACTATGCTTTATTACAATTACTTCCATAGAATTGTGGACAGTGGTCATTAGAGTATTCCTCATCTGTAAACTTCATGATGGTGTTTATCCTACATGCTGCTAATAATTGAGTTTCTATCGGCCAAATCATATGCCTCTTACTGTTTAACAATATATAATGCAGATCCATCTTTTGTGAAGGAGTGGCGGAACAGAAATGTTTGAGTTTTTATTTTATTTTAGAAATAATTTTCAAGCAGCAAATTGTAAAATATTCGGTATTAAATAATATGATACCGAGAAATCCCTGAGTGCAGGTACAATACAAACCAATTACCAGTATTACAATGAAGCAGATAATGACAGATCCAAAAGGGAAACACCACACAGGTTAAATAATTATTGCATACATATCTGATGGTACTGAATGCCACGAGAGCAGAATGCTCTGGTTGAGTATATAGACGAGAACAATATAACATGGGTTTATGTTCAGGTGAGATCTTGTACACCTCTTACAGGAATAGCTTCTTCATTGAGAGAGTTCAAACCAACTTTCAGCGTCTTGGAAGGCGGCTGCGCGGACTGATCACTGACAGTTGAAGGAGTTCAAGTCTGCATAGATTTCATCCACTTCGTCAATGCATGATTAACAGAACTTAGGAGCAATTTTTTGTGTAGTGGACAGATTCGTTTTTTTCAAACACATCCAACAGTTGTTTTGACACCACATCGAAATTTTAATTTCAGGTTTCCAGTTTCCAAACATCCTCAGAAGCACACCGTTTTGAAAATGGCATGGCCAATAACTGTTCAATTCTGGAAAAAACAAAGTAATTCAGACACTGTCTAGTCAAATACATAACATTAAATATTATAATCAAGTTTAAGTACACAATGCAAACCAGCAATTCTTGTGAGATTTTTTTATATCATCCTCTACTAACAGACTCAATCAATTCGGTTGGAATTATTGATATTGTCACTTCAAGCCGTGCACGACGTTTCGTTGATTTATATGTATACTACCGTCAGAGTGGGGCAATGTAACTTCATAAGTACGAGGTTTCAAATTTCTAAAACAAATTGTCGTATATAAGAACACCACCAGAAAAGGCTACATTCGACCTGCGGTTCGGTCGAATGAATCATTAATGTCATTTGTTTATCTGTATACGATCTACTATCAAACTATGGCACCAATTCAAAAGGAAGTACACTATACTTCGATTTAAGTACCAATGCATCAATACGCCGTTGTTTTCAGAAAAATCATTCAACAGGGGTGTTATATTATTAGCGATAGCTCAATAATATGCCATAGAATTTTGAATAACATATAAGATGCTAAGACCGATATGAATGTAATATATACAGAACACGCTTGACGCAAATGCATTAGATGATGGTGATGTGTGTCCTGTATTGCGTTTTTGACACTACAAGATCCTTTGCGCAATGCTTAGTGAGTGATCTACATTGATGGGATGCAACCCGTTGACAGCACCTATTCATCATGCAGGTCCCATGAGAATGGTGGTCATACCAATGGTGTGACAAAATACTTAGCTGTCTCTTCTGAATTTCTGGAATAAACGGATTTGACAACCGCTGTCTAACGATGCGTCTGATGTACCTACTTTTATTGATTCCCATTAATTAACTCGGTTGTAAGACCTCTGCGGATTATCGTTGCGCCACTTACATATTAATCGCTTGCAGAGACCAGCATGCCGAACTGATAAAATATCGATTTGCAGAACCACGGGTAGTTTATTTCTATTATGAAAGACAACGCCATGACACTCATGAGCATATATAATGACATTCTTGAAGTATTTTACATTAACACAAGATACGTCTATCTCTATAACCATATGACAGGTCGCATGAATAATTCTATAAGATGATATATTGCTTGCTGCCGAAGTGTAGTAGCTATGGTGTTTTAAATTACGTAACTGGTTCATTTTGACTCTCTTAACATTTACCAGGCAAAATATAAAAGCTCTGGCTTTGATTATAATCAATGCCAATGCCTCGACTTTGGTTTACTGCAGATTACTACTTTGTCTCACAGATTTCTTTTATATGCTAGTTATGGGAATATGTCAGTAGTAAGTGATGGATTCAGGAGGTAACAAAGATTGTTTCATTATACAGGTTAGTGATTCATTGCTATATGTGTGATGGGTAAGTGCAATGATCTATACATTCTATGTCACTTATACATCTTGATAAAACTGGTATATTTCTTTTTCTTAGTGTCATCACTGTGGCTTTTCACTAACAATAGTCCAATCAAGAAGGGTGAATTGCGCTTATTGTGGTGCTATTGAATTCGCCTTTTCATTTTCCGCATGGCCCTTGAAAATATTCAAATATTCATTTGTTTGAATGTGCTCTCTAAAATTATTAACACTCGTGTTACCGAATCACAAACTTGACTCTAAAACACAATTGGTCATAAATTCATACCTTTTATCCATTTATCCATAACTTTTGACTGTAAAGCGGTCCATATGCTGAACCAATGAAGTTATTAAATCTGCCTTTTGGTTGGGGGTGAATATATTGGTATGATTATCTAGTTTACTCAAACAACGATAATTTTCAAACTCGTACGTCGAGTATGACCTTTAAAATGTGTAGCAAGTAACCTTTTCTCCAGAAGCGTCGCTTATACAGATGGCTTGGAATGTTTTTGAAGCTGTTGACGATACACATCAAAGCAAGCTGAGTGATCAGTGTCATGTTGGAAATCTACCAGACATGTACCAGCACACACAGACAATAGTACATATATTTCTAATACGCGCGTATTCAGAGCAGAAAATTACTCATTTTTATATGAATAATGCTCTGTTGAACCAAACTATTCAAAGTATATTACTCTGCGTTCTGCAATCTTCCATGTCAGCATCTATAATATGCTTGGATTGTGGGGCTGAAATAATGATAATAAAATCCCATTGTATATCAATAAATAAGGCGAAAATGTTTTTAGTGGATTGCAAAACTATGCCTCATATAATTCGACGAGGAGAAAGTGCTTTACAATTTACGTATGTCATTGTGATAAACAGCCGGATGGTGCTGATATCAGGTTCCAGATCGTTCCGTTAGACAGTAATTAGTCCGATTTGGTGAAGTGATAACAGACTACTTATAACCTAAACGGATACCATTACCTCGTTGCCAAATTAGTAGCTAACTAGTATTTGTGCGCCGTATAGCATAGAGTTTTCCTCAATTCCTATTTCAAACAAGCTGTTGTAGCCGGCTTCTTATCTCTTATAGGAAAGTAAGAGCTAATGATAGACATTAAAGTGAATGTCCGTAAAAGCCTTCATTGCTATTTAAACTCGGTAGTCAATAGTTAACGAGACATCTATTACCCTCAAGGATCAATAAAGATAAATAACGATGCTATAAATGATTCGTAAACATGAAAATCGTATTAATTGACTTAAGAAGAAACAATGTTTTGCAAAAACTGAATCAGTGTGCGTCATATATATTTTTTACGCACCCCTTCCGCATTTGCATAAAACCATATATGCATGAAAGTGTTCAAATCAGTATTTTAAAAAAATGGGCACGTAATCAACCTAATTATCTTGTTTTGTTATTGTATTCAACCTACATTTTATCTTTATCAACTTGACAAAATGTTTTTACAGTTTGCTACTCCTATACATGACTTATGATTGGGTAACATTATTAATGATATGCAATTAATGGTAAGGTGGATACGTCCCAGCAAATGTATGTGATTCTCTTTGATAATCGTCAGATGTATCCATATCATCCTAAGTGAAAGCCCCGAATGCCATGCTGATGTCTACTGACTACCAAAGATAATACTTGCAATATATAGGGGACTATCAGCATTCATGTCATGAAGCCCTTTGGCAATATTCATTCGTCATGTACAATCTTTCCGAATTGATTATGTTGCTAAGCCTATAAGCCCGATCTGCGAGTTATTCCACAAATTCTAAATCAATGGAAGTTGACAAAACAATAGCAAATTCAAATGTGGTCGAGTACCGAACTTACCTGGGTACAGAATCGAAGCGCGGATACTATTCAAACACAGATTCTCAATTCGTTATCTTGTGCCACTCCTGTGCGATACCACCGTGGCGATATAAGTCTGCAACACTCCATCTCCACATTCATTCCTATTTATGCATCTACGCCTAAATACTGCCGTCCCACTGTGCGTCTTATTTTCATAATTGTTTCTCAATACAATGTTAGGATCACTGCTGCAAAGACATCGTCTATGAACTGACCATGAAAACTTCCTGTTGCGTAAGTATATGCTCTTGCAGATTTAGTGGGCCGTGATAAGCAATTTACATAGCAAATGTATGTAGTATCGAGGTTCTTTTGTTTGACTTAAGTTACAAGATATACCATATGCTGGTCTGTATATATGTCGTTACTAAACACCCAGTGTCTAAAGCATTCTTTTCACATGTGCATTATTAATATTATTACTGTTTTAATAATTGTTATTGTAATAATGATCGTTGTGCGTTTACGTTACACATTTATGTCGTAACAATAGCTTGCAAACGTTTGCATGCAGCATTCTTTTGCAATTATCGCCATAATTGTGGCTTCAACATTCAGTGTAGCAGCTGAATTATCAACTAACTATCATTAACAGGGTCCGTTATTCTAACGTAGCTACCGCATCCCCAACATTTTTTATCGTATTTTTGTATTACCGATTGCCGTCTTAGCCAACAATAAACTAACCAACCTTAACTTTTGTAACGCAAGTTATCCTGAACTGCCAGACTTAACTTGATATCAGCTTGTCACTGGCTCGACAATGTTGCAACATAAAGTTAAAACGGCATTTATGCGCACAACATTAGATGCCAAAGCTAGTTCCACCAACTTTCCTTTCGGCAAAGTTTATTATATATATACATATATATTTAAATGTAAATAAACATATATGTATATATATATATATAGATATATATATATATATATATATATATATATATATATTATATATATATATATATATATATATTTATTTATATATATATATATATATATATATATATATATATATATACATATATATATATATATATATATATCTATATATATATATATATATATATATATATATATATATATATATATATATATATATATATATATACATGTATGCTCAAACGTGTCGATGACGAGCATAAATATACTAGTTCTCGGCGCTTTTGAACCCGTGATATATCATTCAACTTGGCCTTCACAAAGGACAAAATACGTAACTTAAACGACGGTGGTTCGGCTTCGGTTGGCGCTAGATATTGCTGCAGTGATGGCAGAATAAGATCAGCTACATTTATGTCATGTAGTCTAGCAGCCGAGAGCTCTCTCACACCCGATACAAATATAAATATATTTATAGATAAATGTATATATATAAATATATATCTATATCTATATATACATAAATATATATATATATATATATATATATATGTATCTTAAATATATATATATATATATGTATCTTGATATATATATAAAATATATATATATATTTAAATTATATATATCTATACATGTATATATATATATGTGTGTGTATTTTATATATATGTACATCAATCAATATATTTAATTGATATATATATATTCAAATATGAATAAAAATATAAATATATACATATATATATACATATATATATATATAATTGTTTAGATATATAAACATATATATATTTATTTGTATATATATACATGTATATATATATACATATATTTGTATAAATAGATAAACATATATATATATATATATATATATCTATATGCGTACACACACATATATATATATTTATATGTATATATATATATATATATATATATATATATATATATATATATATATATATATATATATATATATTTATATGTATCTGGATTGTCTCAGTTAGTTAGCATTCTAGATGCTAAGATAGCCAAGATAACCAACGAAATACTGGAGGTTGATGTTGAACGTTAGTTTGGACAGTACAACCAACTCAACGTGTGTGATTCACACAGGTTAGATTATGATGTATTTTATAATATGTTACAATACGTGAGGTGGGGCAGAATACGCTACTGTGGTAGAAGTATGCTTCTGCGGTTCTTTATAGCTATCAAGCGATTTTGCAATGTGCTTCAATTGTCTCTACTGTGCACCTGATCTTATTTAATGGCCAAGTACAGCAAATGATACGGGAAAAAAGGGGGTAATGATCCTAACTTGTAAGGCTTGGTGACATATTCTTCTGTACCTATGTAGACAGTCATCAAAATTTGTGTGAATAATAGTGTATGATATAACACAGTACTATTGCAAGACAACTGTATGACTGCTGTGTAGCCAAACAAAAACCGGTGATTACGTCTACCAAACCGTAAGAATGGATTTAGGCATAAGGACAATAAAACTGAACCAAATAGAGACCTGTCACTTTTGTTTCCCATTTTGCTCGAGAAGCTTACATAATGATATCAAAATGTTTGTTTTAAATAAATGCCAAAACTGAAATGGCACAAGTACAAAATTATGCCCGTTTAGAGGATACTTAATACCACTGCCAAGTGTGGTTCTATTGAAATAAGATTTACGACATAGTACTAAGCGCACATTTAATCAGCTAAGTAGCTTTCACTAAGATTTAGTTGGTTCATGGATTTACAGAAATGTTGTATACTTCATTCATCCAATATCCGGTACGAAGCGCAAGTTATCTAAATCCTGAAAGATTATTTATAATGAGCGATCGCTGCCTTCAAATACATGATCGATCAACCACAGTATCGTTTCAAGGCTAAGTGGAAGTGATTGGTTCAAACATTGCCTCTGTAGCACTAGTCACGAATGTTGTTCGGGCCCAGACTGAATAATGGAGGGATTCGTGGATTATCACCCTCAGCTTGATATGTCAGGAACCTTTCAGTGCGGACCATAAACGGTATTAATATGGCGTAAGGACATGTTTAGCGATATTCCGCAATGTATATATGGTTGAAGCTTAATCGGCTCTTGTTTCTAAGTTCCTAAATACTTTTTGTTTTTGATATAAAATCGGCTTACATCCTCTGCTAAACAATTGAGAAATAAAATAAAACATTGGACATGAAAGATATGTTGCTGGATAACGAACCCCGTTATTCTTGGACAGTGCCCTAACTGCTGTTACCCGCGGTGCACAAAACTACCATGCCATCCTGGTGATTTACGGCGCTGTTTGGTCAAAAGCCTAAAGCATTATCATTGTGCCACCCTTTGTTCCATGAACGCTCTCCTTCATGCGCGCCTTAATGACTCAAGCGCCATAGCACTCCGACTGATGCAGTTAAAAGCACATTTTTATGGAATCCGTAAACTATTTAGGCTATTATTATCACTGTCGTTAAATGCACATTTTTATGGAATCCGTAAACTATTTAGGCTATTATTATCACTGTCGTTTGATAATTCGATAAATGTTTACGGTTTTGTCAGTTATCAATGCATTTGACAAGATCGTTGTCTACTTAATGGCTCACTCTTAAAGAGTAAAATAATGCTTTGATATCCACAATATGTTCAAATAGCGTGACAACAGGATATATGCGACTATATTTTAGATGGTACATTCTGCTTACAATCGAAAGAGAATTGATATAGTTAATACAGCAAATAATTGTAACGAATTACGCAGTAATGATATTTGCGCCTATCGACGAATTCAACACGTATCCTCCCGATTCGGTATAATTGCCAAATGCACGTGCGTTGACTGTAAATGCCGGGTGTTGGTTGCACAACAACACATAATGGGGAGGAGGTATATTACATCCAGAAGAAGTGTAGGTCTGGTAACAGTATTTTTCGGTGATTGTGATGAAATGCAGTATTTGGGTTCGCTGCCTCTGATGTGAACATGATTCCATTAGATTGCAACGGGAAATGCGTCCAATAAATTAAATCAATTTACCATGAAAGCGTAATGACATTTATGGGGCTTGATATGGCATTCAACAGTTATGGGTTACGTATATTGGTAGTAAAGAATAGTGAAACACTGTGTTGCAATGACACAGTCGTTCCACCACTTGAGATATTGTGCATATATATCATCAAGGAATGCTAATCTACACACAGAAAGCTGCTCTAACTGATTATTGTTGTATGGTTTAATCCGTTTATTTTTAAACTCCACATCATGCCCTTAAAGGTATACTCCACTGTGACATAATATGTATGGGCCTCGTTGTAATCGGTCAGTATAGTGGCCGCCTGTGATTGGTCAGCCAATTACAGGTAGAGCTGGTCTCATGAGGGGACATGGGATTGGGTATATATTGAAGGGGCGTCCAAGTTTCGGGAGCTTACCCCCAGGATCCGAAGCGGGTGGACGTGACTCCAATATATACAGCATAAGACCGGTTATAACGCGGTGTTGGTATCGTAGTCAATAAATATATCTCGTACGCAGTTAAGTCTAGATATATCTGAGTATACTGCTCAGGCCACTACAGAAGAGAAACAAGAAATACCCTCACAACATTATACCGTACCGTTGCGTAAATCTTTATCTTCTAATAACATGTCAACAGCGATGTGAAACATAAGATTTACTATCACCAACTACGTTTAACTCTTTTCAGATATGGCGTAAGTCAAAATATGTTTCGACAACTAACGCTTCCGTCAGACTATAAATTCATTCAATTAAGAGGTACTTGCTACTTAACACAATATCATCAAAATAATTCCGCTATAGATAAAAGTTGTATGTTCTCGATTCATCTCATATTCATCCCATTAAAGAGTTTTATGGTAATGGCCATAATAAATTTAGACAGTATTGGCAAATACATAGAGGCTAAAAACAGGGAATTGGGTATGTCGATGCATCATGGTCATCTAACATGATCGAAATACTATATATTTTTCTGAAGTGCTCAGTAACATTTCCCAGATTATCATTGCTAATCAATAATTATGTCCGATTTTATAAATGGCATTATATGTCGTGCCAAATTCCACAAAAGCAATTAACGTTTATGTTGTATTGGTAGGTGTGGACCGCATTGCTAAGTTGTTCATATAACATTGTATCATTTATCATCCTTTGTCTACACAAGAATACCATTGTTTACACAAGTAAACCATTTCACGGCCAAGAGCATCAATATCTGTTTTCTGTTTCTTTGCATGATTTATTTCAACCATCTTAAACAAGGCGTAATTGTGTTTGCTGCGTATGCCAAATGTGCCTCTGCAGAGCGATAGAAGAGACTATTGGGTTTAGCAAATAACATAATTCCTGTGCCTGCTAATGCCACAACTGTCTTTTGGTATGTCCTCTATCGGTTGAATGAATCCGTTGGCACCTGCTACTTGATTCAGTACGAGCAATTGCTGTGTCAAGCCGACCATCAATTGTGGTCAATGCGAGGAGAGAGCAATGCGCCGATGTGGGCGCTAGTAAGCACCGCTGTCACTAATTTATATACGACGTATTTTTTACATAGAGATTCAAGCGATCGAATATATGATTTATGTATCAAGTAATTGCCAGCCACTTTCATCCTAGTGTAGATATATCAACAGAGACCACCAGTGCTCGCTCCAGCCCGTTCACACCCCTTATAATTGAAGGAGGCATCAATGAACTCACGATATCGGCATAAATCAATGCTGATGTGACTGAATGTGGCACCATGAAATATTGTATCAATGAGCAACTATTTCGACGAGTATATATGTTAATCACTTGCATATTAATTTAATCAATTAAGCTGTACGACTAAATCGGGTAAAAAATAATTCTATTTAGATAATGACGTCCTGTGTAATTTTTACAAAGCTATTTTGTGTATGCGTTTCGCAAAAAGCAGTCATAAAGAGCCACAAATACATCAATAAGTTACACAAAATTAAGATCGTCATGTTGTTTAACACATTAATCGAAACGAAACTCCGGATAAAGCAAGCACAATATACTTGCTCCTGATCCAATGAGATCAGGGCGTAAAACGTGATTTAAAAGTACGGCGATCCCAGAGCCCCGACGATTGCATTGACTGGTCTGAAGCCCGGATAGGGTGATATGGAGTGATCTGCGCAAGTCGTGGAATAATATTAAGTTGCTAAGTTTCAGAATGTTCCACTATTACTTATATTAACAGCTACAAAAACAACCATCACATGTTGATGATAGTGTTGTTAAATGTGACAAGAATGAACCTTTCAGAGATGCGAAAATTGTGCATGCGTTTTAAATTGCGCATATAATATAGTCAACATCCTGATTGATACCATATTGATGACGTCCTGTAAGCACTGATACATTGCCGAGATACAAGAATAGTTGAACAGATTGCAAACTAGACAGCTGACACGGTTTATGTGTTCCACACTCTTGCCGTAGGTGTGCATGAATTGAAGTCAGCCCAACACTTGTTATGACAACACCATGCATTAAGCTCTAAACGCCAAACAAACAAAGGGAGAAGCAGAGAACTCCAGTATCAAATGGGGACAATAGAGATTTTGCAAATGCTATGATTTTTGTAATGCCTCCCTCTGTATCAAACTATTGGACAGAATATTTTCATACCGAAGGACTATGTATGGTGCAGTGTGCCCAGTCGATAGATCATATATGACTGGTATAATTGCTAATAACATTATTGACCATCACGTCATACTATACGCACATTCAAATTGATGGATTCGTTTCCAGAACATGCTGCGCATCGTATCTGTTATGATATCAATTTACGTACCATAGCAACTGGATACTGCACATATATGAACCAAGTTCTTGTTCAAACAGCTGCTTAACATCGCTCCTAATCTAAAGCTCCATACACATTGCCCGATACGTCTCAGTTCCTGTCGATGCTTGGTGGTGATGAGTCATGAGACAAGGCTATTAACTAGAGCGGCTGTGCTGGTATAAATGCAAATTAGTGCATACATTTTCATACAGCGGCATACGTAATTTTATTTTGTCAGGCTGAACTAAACCTTCAACTATATTATCAAGTTAACCCTGTCACTTCGCTTAACGATTCATATCTATTTACTTAATGCAAGTGACGATTACTTGAAGTACTGGGAGATATCCTGACGTATGGTCAGAGCTTCTATGATTGCAAGAGGCATTATTATGAGGGTCATCAATAATACTCATTAAAGTTAACCAAATATTATATTCCCCAAATCTTAGTATATAACCTTTTTTAAACCAAGTTCTTGACAACGCTGATGGTACTTTTAGGAAAAGCAGCTCTTGAGATTTGTCTACAAAGGGCAAGCTGCATTAGATATGTCCAACCATCCACTTGACAAATTCTGCAATCTATGTAGAAATATTGTCTTCTTACGAAACAGTTTCTCAGATGACGTCAAGTAGTTACATTTATGATTTTAAAACGTTAACTAACAAAGTAAGTTGCTACTGATGCCTTTAGACAGCCATATTTATCATATCTGTTTTGCAAGGCACTGTTGAGATTACAGCTCCCATAAACAACCAGCCTTAATAAACCCAGACTCGATTAATTGCGAATGCATACCTAGCTAAGTCATGTTAATCGTCTAAACGATGACCTACAGTTTTTATTCGACTTATGTGGATAATAATTTGCGGTTATTTCTCCTTTTGCACTTTGCTGAGCACAGCGTTGTCAATAAAATAGATATATAATCGACCCAGGCATTTTTTTAAAAGCAATTAACTGTCAAGCAGTTTCATGACAATCAAGAAAAATTGACACGTTTCACCCGTGTGATAACAATCGGGGTATCAAGCAAAGTTAGTTACCTAACGATTGACCAAATCCGATGATCATTAGATACGTTTATATAGCGCCCCCCACTTGGATTTCTGAGCATTAACGTTGTTTTATTAAAACTGTAGCATGTCATTCGATCAGTTTGTATTTCCTTACACAGAAAATAGAAATCAGCATTGCTGCACCTATATACTGAAGTTATTGTTAACATAACCTTATTGTAAACGCACCTTACTCTGAAATTTATATAAACAGTAGCTGAATTTATCGCATGCATTTCTGCAAAAGCTAAGATTTGATAGTTATTTAACTTGCATATCCCCCACAGTTTCACAATGTATCACAAAGTGCACATATGATTGAAACCGTAAATGTGAAAACAGTTTCATCTTTCATTTTTCTGCCGAGTTACCTTAATTTGTATTTCCTCTTGGCGCTTGTTTCCCGATGCCAAGCTTCCGAGCTTCGAGTGTTTGCATGGATCGGCGCCGGATCCACACTCTTCTCTCAATCACGCACGAGATATCCTTTCCGCCAGCCTTTTAGCGGGACCCACAACGGGAGAACAATTAGCCACCCATTGGTGTTTGTTTTATATGAATTGTTATCGTGAAAGCCTAGGTGACAACGGATCGTTCGAATCGTGGTGCATTTATCGTGGCCAGATCTTGCAACATGCCAAAAACATGTTTCGCGTTGTCACAAGAGCTACGACACATTGAAGATTGTTTGGTAATATTATAATAAAAACAACTCGAAAATATAACCCCCAGTAAATTAAACCACAATTAATTCATATATACTAAGCTAGCTTATACCTTATAAATATGACTTGCTTGGCATTGCATTGGAGGAAATAACTCTGATATATTTTAAATTAACAAACAGATCACTATTCGCAAGAGGATTTCTGGTCTTATAATTAACCAATATCACTGCAAAAGCTGTCAGTAATATGCAGAGAATAGTTTAGAGAATATAGATTGAAACAAAAACGTCTGACTGAACAAAATTTGCACAAGTTAGTGTATCGACTAAAACACGACTACATTTCCAAAGGCCAGACACATAATTCCTAATAAGAAGCCTCATCATATATATGAAGATGAGAGCATCCCATGAGAATCATCCCTAGTAACTTACTTACAGATCCACTATTTGTATTCAACTTATACAGTAAATGTAACCCCAGGGAGCCGTTTTGGGCGTTCAACGATGCACCTATTCATCTCCAAGCATCTATTACGTCTATTTAGCATTAATTTAATGTACTAACATGGATGTAACAATTTCCATTAATCTGCAAATGTAAGCATTAGTTTATATCGATGTGAAACTAATCCAAACTAATCAATAAGCATCGGAAGTTGCTGCTGGTGTCGATTACCACGCGATACTAACAGCTTTGATGTGCTACACTCGTCCACGGGTAGGCATACGAGGAGTTTGAAGTGTGAGCACGCCGACAAACCAATCAAGGCCAGAATAACATATATATAGATATTTATACATATATATATATATATATATATATATATATATATATATATATATATATATATATATATATATATATATATATATATATATATATATATAAACATATATAAATGTATATATATATACATATATATATATGTATATATATACATACATACATATATATAGAGATAAATATTATATATTGATTTATATGTGTGTATATATATATATACTATTATATATATATATATATAATATATATATATATATATATATATATATATATATATGCAAATATTTATATATATGTATGTATATATATATTTATATATATATATATATATATATATATATATATATATATATATTATATATATATATATATATTATATATATTAGTTTCATAATCTTCGTCTACTTCAATGCACACCAAGTCGCCCGCAACAAATTATCAGACTAATATGCTTATCATCTATGCCTTATCCTTCTGCTGCGTCTAGACCAGTCACAGATATCATGAAATATATATCAACTTTAATAGTCCAGCTGCGGCATACACAAGCTGTGGTGCGTGAAAGATACTAACTTAATGCGAAATATATCGTTCGACTGCGTCTTCCGACGTAGGTTTCGATTTTGATTAATTGGGTGAGTCAAGGGGTTGCATAATACCATGTTAGCTGCTGGTTCATACAGGTGAATTATTCATCTCAACCACATATTACCGTGCAACCATTGCTGTCATGCGTTGATACTTTTCCTTGTGACCATTTCATTCCTTATAACCGCCACAATATCATTGACGGCATAACGTGGCATGGATTTTGTAAAGATAGATAGTAATTTTTACAATCATGAAATCCCCCAACCATTATAGTAAAGACGACTTCGGGATGGCTATTGGAGGCTATACATTTGATTGTTAACATTGCTGTTAATCAGATCAATTTTCTATGCCTAACTATACTCGTCGCCCGAGTAAAGCCTAATTATGGAGTATTGAAGCTCCACATTAGTATTGCCACCACTATGCATTTTCAAAATAGCCAGTCAGTCATAAGGCGTATGACAAACCGCTACAACTGCTGCTGCACTTGTGTAACTGCATACAGCTTCAACATTATTGCATAATTCGATGCCAAACCCACAGTCTAATTTCTGTTCGACGGCAATCACAAAGTAATCTCAAATTTATTGTGACTGGCAACATCTGTGCTTAAGATGTTGTCAGCTAAAGTGCATCTTGGTAATACAGGCAGTTCGCACATCGAGTCAGCATGCTTGATAGAGATGAATATAATGCATGATACAAAATGGCATTAATTTCGGCGAGCATTAAATATGAAGCATGGGAGTCATATGGTCTTGAGTGGATAATTCATTGTAAAAATGCCCGTCATAGCATATCCCTGTTTATAATTGCACAACCACACAAGGTAGATCCGTAATGGCAGGCTTTCAATACCAAAAGCTGCTAGATCTACATATGTACCAACGTGTATTAGTGTTTTGTCTGGGGATGTGTGAACAGTTATTTTTAATGTGCAATCGACAGGCGTCCGGTATGTGAGGCGAGAAAGCAAATTCTACAACTGGCACCGAATACAGAGGCTTGTCATACTCCAATTGTCTTATTTAGATACAATGTCACCTAGCCGATCTTTAGTAAATTGTGCTGAACGCGGAATATTTGAATTGCTCCATTTAAGATTTTCCGGCTGTAACATATAATTTTTGGTCGATTACCATCGCACAACACGTCCTATTGATTGACATGTATATTTACGGCTGGTTCAATGCTTTGTTTTTTGTGTTAATGTACAAACAAACGTGATGACCAGACTGTTTCCAATTTCCGAGAATATTGTTGAGCTATTACGGACATTATCAATTTCTTCAGATGTCTTTAATAATGATAGTAGTTATGGAGGCTATAATTACCATCAGTGTTGGTCACAAAATTGTATCCTTGAATTTACAAAACAAGTAAATTTTTGTATTGCGCTTCGCACGTTCTATCGATGTAATGGGAAACATATCTTAAATAATAACTGCTGGCCTTAAGAAGGGTCAAAAGAAAAAACAAAAAGTATCAACCAAATGCTGCGGGTGCACCGCAAGATATACAATAGTTAAAACCATAAATATTATTGCTTGTGTTTATAAAAAGGATATTTAGCTGTTAAAAAGCTGTCCGAAAGTCGGGGTAAGATGAATATATCCAGCACATATGGATATCAACACCAAGGCGCAAAGAAACGCTAGGATAATTGAAGGTTCGACTACATCAATGGGTGAATGATACAGCAAACTCATATTTCACAAATGCCTAACGCTTTCTTACCTTAATAAATCTAGCAGGGTGATGATCTAAGCTCATAAGAATTTTAAGAACGTGGAACAACCCCACTGACACAATATCATATTTAAATGAAGTCAGCACAAGCAGGTTTTTTATTCATAGTATTATTTTTATAGTAATATGCGTGTGCTTGGCTTGATAATACAATGTGAACTATTTTGGGTTTTTGTTCATTATATTAACGTCAATGCTTTTGGCAACATAAGATTTGAATGATATTTTTAACGCGACAACAACGATGATGGATGAGGATGATTGTGATGGACAGCTCCCCTTAAGTGCCAGCGCCCACTTGGCACAAACCCTATGCCCAGACCGGGCGGCGATACCCACTCCTCTGAGACGAAGGTCAAGCACGGTACCATTAAGCTACCCAGTCGGGTGCATCCTCTTCCGGAGATCGGAACGCCATTTAACGCGATCATTTGAGTCCCGGTCAACCTTGCTATCTCACATCCTGTTGGTCGAACGGCCGCACAGTTTACGACGGTAACTGGCTTTGGGTTGGTAAAACATGGCTGGAAAACATATCCAACGCGTCATTTTATCTGCTACTGGATATATCGCGTTGCATAATGTAAAATATGCTACCCAATCAAAAGGCTGAATATCCAAACCGAATCACCACTCGCTGGATGATGCATTTCTGTGAAAGTGTGAATATCTATTATGACGCGCCTTTCATATATGTGTTTAAGGTAGCAGTTATTGTACTCAGTTTATAGTGATGTCATTATCCACATCTATTTTAACTATATTTGCTAAGAAAGAAAATTAAACAAATACAGCACGGCTGTCACAAAAGGTCTCGAATGGGTTGTATGGTGTAACAAGTCATATGCAAACAAAAATATATCCGAAAGAAATTGTAGAAATATGACGGTGGTACGTCATGTGTTTCTGTCCTCGGCGGATAAACTAGCTTTAGGTAATCCATGTAAGATTGATGCTACAACTAATGAGATCGGACACAAACCAATTTGTCCCATGGTTATTCAAGCACGTTTAATTCAGCCTGTCGCTAACTGATATCGTTTTCATCTCTTTTCAATATCGGCATGATTCACTCTGATGTATCTTTATTCCCGTAACAACATTTGATCTATCACTAGGCAGTGATACAAAAAGACGGAGGTTCCTAATTGAGTGTGGTAATCGGACTGTTTAAATACCATTCAAATGTAACCATTATTGGTTTAAGATATGCCAATCTCTAGTTATTCGTCCGTAGGTGGATATAAAATGTCAAATACGAATACATTCCATAGCAATTGCATTTAACTGGGTGTCAAACCGAGCACTCAGTTTGATTTTAATGGTCCAATCGCTTAACTCAACCATGTAATGACACATGAATAAATATGCATAAAATATGGGGGCTTAAGACATGACTTGAATGGATGCGTATTATACTATTTTGACAAACTCACCGAATTAGCACATTTGTTAGCATTAGCGCATACCACAAAAGTGCAGATTTACTTATGGGGTAAAAACTAGTGTTAGGATATCCCGTCATTCCATGACACACGTGAACAATATTTCCGCAGATAATTCTCTGCTTTTGTTTTGGTACCTCCTTAAACCTTTTTATATTGTCACGTAGAAAGTGCAATATATATAGTACTATTGATGAGGATTTAATGCTCCCTGGGTAAATCCATATGAACGGCAAAAGAAACGTCAAAGCAACCAATAGTATGCCAAGAAGAGGTCTCCTTGGTCTCTAAGCATTGCAAGACTATTCATTCATGCAGAAGCACAATATGTTGTAAAATATATAGCTTGGCGGGTAATGCATTGAGAGAGACATACAATGCATTAAATCCCTAGGAAAGGATGTTTATGATGACGGTAGACAATTCGAAAGGCTGCGTAACACCACAACATCAGCGAATGTAACAGTGGGAATGGTTTACCACAAATATGGTTGATTGCAAATAGAAATAGAGAGTTTCAGATAAACAACACTAGTAATTGCCACCCAGCTAGCATTTAACATGCTAGTAGCTTAATAATCATTTAACGTGCTAAGTAGCCCATCCCAAATCTACCGGCAAATCAGGTGTTCTGCTGAATTTATGTCGCTATTGCAACAATACAATACGCTTCATTTATTAAATATCAGCAATTGGGATGTGAGATGCAATACAAAAAGCCGCCCGCTGACGTTATTGCCGGTACAGACAATTCTCATTTAGCGACCATTGCTACGCAATTTATGAACGACAAACAGCAACTAGATGAATGCAAGGCTATGGAAAACGATTCGTCAGAAAATAGCCCTGCAGCTCCTGTACAGTATACAGTTTTTATTGAAACCAAGCATGAGTGTATTGTTAGGCTATCACGTATAACCTGATCAATGGAACATCAATGTATTCCTAATCACATTGACTCCGAACTCCTACAAACAGCGACATTATACAGGGATAGTCAACCACAGTGAATATGTCAACATGTGTCTTTCCCATGAATGCATAATCGAGACTGATTATCCCTTGAATATCGGGTTGGCTTGTGTATATTGGATAACTGAGATTTAATACAGCTCCGGAATGCAATGGTAATGAACGAAGATAATATTGACGCTTGACTAGAGCCCTATCTGCTGTTACCTACTTTGCGGAAATTTGTGGTCACCATTTGACTTCGCTGCGTATTGTTGAACACTAGCTCTCAGATGTTGGTGCCATCATAGCCCACGCTCCATATGGATCAATTATGGCATTGAGTGTTTATTCAAATTGCGACTCTCTTTGTGTTTTATGTTTTTTCTGCTGTTGATCGGAACAAAGACATGCGTCGATACAGTTCATAAAGCTATTAATTGAAGGTGAATACTAGGTGCATTTTATCTGTAACAGGTTAAAACCTACAATGCCTTAATGGCAAAAACACCCACTCGCGGTAGAGGATGCGGTTTATTTGTACATCTTCCCATGATAACGTTACTAAGCACACGGACAGGTGAGGTTATTCGCGCCGTATAACAAAGAAATTATATATATATACCATAAAAAGCGCGTGTTTACCTGGAGGCAGTGGATAATCATAAGCTCTCCAGATAACTCATATTGTGCACATTTATAATGTAACAGCTTGTGACAGAACCTTTGGTGCTTTAAATCAATATACTTTGCTTACAAGATCTTGCGCTTATCTTGATGCCGTGTTGTCGGCAAAGTAATGGAATAGAACTAATGCTGAGTTTATGTGCGTTGGCGAATGACTTCGCATCTATATGCTCTAATGTATGTAAATAGTGAAACGGCAAATTTGAGCAGTGGTTACTCTTACGGAACATACTGCGTGATAGCCTTTTTCTAATGCGGTTATGTGTATGTCTATATGTTGGATATATATAGCATTTGTGCATAGCTTAGTCCAATATAAATATTATCGGTGAATTGTGGTCTCGGGTAAAACACTAGAAAGCCTTTATCATTGATCACAGACAGCCAATAAAACATACTACGGATGTTGTCTAAGCAAATTTGCAAAATTAAGTTTCACAATTGAATCGTAGATCTGCGATGATTTTTCTGTCAGTGACAATATAATTTAAGTTAGCAATTCCGAAATATAGAATTTCGTATGGACGATGGCCGACTGCAGCCATGATGAGCATTTGTGTCAGGGTGAGTTTTGATGAAAGATAGTTCCCACTTTTTCCATTATTCAAATGTGAAAAGTGCTAATATGCACATATGAGCTCGTTTTACGAAACGCAGTTGTGAAATAAAAATAAGTCATTCTTATCGTGGTTTCATATATTGGTAGTGTCTTAATCTAATATTTATGTATGGTGTAGCTCACGCCGCCCTGCGAATCAGCATATGCGCTCACATTTTAGTACCAATCAGAGCCAACGGCGCTGTCAAAAGTAGAATAAATATTTAAACTTATCTGATACGGAATTTGGCATAATGTGATGTGATAATATACGCGTCCTATTCATTCCGAAATAGCTTAATTTCGGCATATGTGCCAGCCAACATTCATACGATCTCAAAACGAGTACTTCGTTTGGGACAAACGTTATATGGTAAGGATTAAGCTCATTTGTATTAGCATTCCAAGTGTTTCCATGCCATTGTGAACTTGCTGCGCCCACGATTGTATAGCTCGCACAACAATTACTATCGATTTGGAGCAACATGCTCACATCGCATAACATGTAAGGATCGTCAAATTTGTTATTAAACTGGGACACTGATGTACTCAGACTGTTCCTAGTCACATCTATAAAAACCCACATGGGGACTTAAAGGCTGTATGTCAGAGCCGATTTGGGTTCCTGTAGTAAATATGTACAAACCTAATTTTCAACTGCGGTCTGTTTGTCGCCGATGTTGACATTGAATTCTGCACAGTAATGTAAATGTGGAGGCATTGTCGCCTGGTTCATTATAGCGAAATAAAGCAGCACCATTGGAGTAATTGACTTGCTGCACGGCGCGAGTCGCTGTAATACTATGCTTGTCAGTGTAATTTCGTATTCCACTGCTTTATATTCAACACAACTTATTTAAAACATTACATGGTATCAACCCAAATAACCAGATGCGGGTCCGACATCTGTCATTACTAAATACCGAACATAAGAAGACGACCTGATGTAAATAAAATTGACTTCTGTTTCCTTGGTGCATATTTATTGTTTTTATCATTGTCGTTGCAATTATCATTTTTATTATTGTAATTATTATTATTATCGCTATAACATTTATGTCCTATGATATGCAACTATTGTTTGCAAATCCTCGTACTTTATGTTCCTTTACGATTTCTTCATTTGTGGAAATGGTTAGCAGAGTTGAATAAAGCCATAAATTAACTTAAAGCTACACAATTCTGGGAAATCAGCTGAGAAGAATCACTATATTACTTACATTAACAGGGTCCGTTATCCCACTAGACATTAGCAGGTTGAATCCACCGACTTCTGCAACAACGGCATTCTATTAACCACCCTCAAATGAAGAAACACTGTCTAATTGATCCCCAATCTGTGTACAACGGCAAACAATTTCTTACAAAAGATTGAACATCAAACTTGCCGGTAATCATTTCCTAGCCTTCTTTCGAAATAAACACGCACGTGTTATGGTAATTTGTGATGAAGGCGGAGTTATATACTGCAGAATATGAAAGTCAAAATTACACATGAAATGGCAATTTACGCGCATTCGTCCTGGTCGAATCTATGGATTAATCGTAACCCAAGTACTCCGTAGGAATCTTAATGAGGCTTAGATAAGTACTTGTGAATGCAACTAGCATAGTATGTGCTTTTCAAGCCAGCATCCACTCATGTGCTGGTTACAGTGCATACCAAAACGCAGTCATATTGCGACACAGTGGTCTGGGAATTGTTAAGTAGTGCCTATAAATCAGAGAGTTGTGTAGCCAAACAAACATGACTGCCAATAGGATACTTAATACCACGGCCAAATGTTATTCTACTTCAATAGCATTTGCGATAGTCATTTTGTGTAATTTACGAAACAATACCGAACGCGCCTTTATCATGCATCAATCCCTAAGATTCGAGTGGTCTACTGATTCACCACCATTTTGTTAAGAAGCCCAATATAGACGCAGTCTATTGGCTTAATTTGGAAAGGATAATTCACACTGCCATCATAACAGTAACGGTTCAAGGCTAAGTGGATGTAATGATTAGACAATTGCTTATGTAGCGCCAGTCAAGAATGTTGTTTTGACCAAATTAAAATATGGGACGGATTTTTGGATTGTCACCTGGACCTTGACAAAGCACGAACTTTTCTTGAAAGGCCACCAATGGTCTCTGTCTGGCGTGAGAATACATCGGGCGATATCTCTCTATGGATATATTCTCGAAGCTAATTCGCCTTTATAAACTCTCAAATGATATTTACTAAATGATATCTGTCATTGATGTGAATCGCATCCGCTGTTACAAAATTAAGAAATGAAATAGACAACGGACATTAAAGAGCGAGTGATGAAAAACGATAGCTTATTGGACAGAGCTCTCGCTGCTTTTACCCATTTCGCATATCCCCCATCTCACCCTGGTTATTTACGATGCCGTTTGGTTCGAATCATCGTGCCACCCTGCGCTTTCATGAAAGCTCACTCTCATATTTGCGCCATAATTGCTCAATTGCCGCAGGCCAATTGCCAAACTGAATACATCTTTTCCCGAGCAGTGATAATTTCTCTTTCTCTATCGATGTCCGTATAAGCCAGAAGCTTTACTCTAAATGAATTTGGAAATGAAATATACTATTGTTCTCATTGATGTATGGCGATCCATGCCACGTTGTCGATACTGGTTTATGGTTCTGTTAGCTCTCAACGCATTTGACAAGATTGCTCTATGCCTCATGTCCGATTAGTTACTCACTCGGTATATTGTCTGGCAGACTGTTTAGATTATGTTGTGACAACGAGGACAAAAACTTCCGTTTGATGAATGTAAACAATCCGTTGATACCCTCGAGTGTGTTCAGGAAGCGCAACGGCTGGATACATGCAGCAGTATATTAGAATGTACGTTTTGCTTGGGTTACTTAATTAATTGATGCAGTACATACAGCAAATGATTGTAAGTAATATACCACATTAGTAATATGTTATGGGGTTAGAGGTATTGATAATTGTGGTCATCGACGAATCGAACTCATGTTTTGTCTGTTCGGAATAAGTACTAAATGCACGTGTGTTAACAAATAATTAAAAAACCAGCAAAGTTGAAGCCGTTAATGATGGTGTTCATTGCACAAACTTACAATGATTAGGTTATGCAAGAGTACAGAGTAGAAAAGCGATATATTGCATCCTACGGTTATGCAGGACTGGTACGGATGTTTTCCACAAGATCCATTCGATTTTGGTGATCAAGATGAAAAGCAGTATTCTGGTTGGCTGCCTCTGATTTGAACATAATTCAATATGATTGCTATGGGGAATACTTTGTGTCCAATATATAACCAACGTGATTACTGGGGATAGGAATTATGATCCCGACCAAGAAAGAACATTGACATTCATGGGGCTTTATTTAGCAGTCAACAGATATTGGATGCGAATGTTGGTAATGAAGAATAATAAAAACTGTGTTGCAATGACACAAATATTCCACAATATGATTACTCATTTAACCGTGACCCCTGTCCCAATCAGAAAAATTATATTTCCAATGAACGCCATTCGCGATTTTAAATTGAATATTAACCCCGATGAGTTTTATTCTTATCTGATACGGCATAAGACAAAATGTGATGTGACAACTTACGCGACCGTCGGACCACAAATTCATTCAAATAATGTATAACTACAACTCCACATTAACACGAGATCATCACAAACACTCCGCCTGGAGTACAAAATGGCTAATGACAAGTGAAGTTGTATGTCAAAGCATCATAATCATCCATATCTACCATGATCGAATTCAACCTCACTTAGGCAGCCTCAATAAAGGCCTTAAAACCGATGAGCACAGGGGATTTCTCTGATTTAATTACAGCAATGTTCCGAAGTGTCTACCAATCAGCTTTTGCCAGTGAAACTATGTCACTCAAATTACTCCCATCGGGACCATTCGTGTGTCAGACGACCGCTATCATAGAATATGCAATTGACCTGAAAATACAAAACGAATCGGGTTTTACAAATTGTTTCGGCTTATTTTATACAACCGTTACTTGACAGATATTGATAAGAAAAGCAAATTGTTAGCATTATAATTTCGGTGGTGATAGTTGTCTATTGATATATAGCGCCCGTTATGATTACACTATACTTTATCATATTGCAGTCGGACGACAAAAACCAATAGCATATAACCCAAGTTTGTCATGATGACATGTTTCAATGAGTAAATGAGAAACTCTAGCAAATACGTACTTTATTCATGATCTAGCATTATTGTGCTGCAATCAGATCCATTGGTGCCGATTAGCCTCATGATTAAATAAGACGGTGATAGGATAGCTAACCCAAACGATTCAATTAATCTGGCGGCTACTCAGGCAGTCGGAAAACATAAAACATAACGCATGAACATCAAACATGATGTATGTCATCTAGTAATATATTTCTCCTCAATACAATGTTTTGGTCGTTTGTCATCCATGGTTAGCTGAGGATATTATTGTGCGGATATTACTTCTACATGTACAGTGGTTGCCAAACATTTCATTCAATTTATTTCAATGTGTGAGAACAAAGAATGATAAAAGCTACTTAAGACACGAAACACCTGTAGATTCCCGTAAAACACGTGCTCACTGTTCCGCGCATTCATAAAATATTTCTCAATAAACGTTGGTTGTAATTTACTCAATTTTCGAAAAGCATGTTTAATTTTTTCAAACGCAAGAGACCTTTAACTTCAACTACCAAATTTAAATAGCCAACTTTTTCTATGCAATAAAAGGAAGTGAATAAGTAAACAACAAAATAACAAAAATACCTACTTTTTATCCCATAAACTTTACATGGTAGAAGCCATTTAACCTAGGACATATTAACTAGTTAGCCATACTTATCCAAAACAAAGCAACATAAATATGCATCCTTAAGTTTTCCGCTGTTCCAAGCGCGTTTTTCCAAATATACTACATAAATAAATGTGTTCAAAAGCATTGTCCGCAGTTTGGTAATTTTGATTGTGATACCATTCCAATGTAGCCTTGATTTTGGATCAAATAATTGAACTGGCTAAGTGTTGGGTTTTTCCAAAAAAGGTAGTTTGGGGATATTTTTGTATTACTTTAATCAACTGCTGCATTTTGCATGATCGACTGTACGCGTCCAGTTTGTAAATTAGCTTAGTTTTTAACGGTTTCTGCTCATTGGCCATTACTGCGCATACATTGAAACCCTCCTAAATCAAATATCGTGGCGCAAGACAACTCTATACACTTAGCCAAAAACGCTGTCTTTTAAGAAAATTATTACAGGCTATGATTTATTTTATGCGAAGACAATTAACGGTCCCTCGGTATTTAACTGCTAGACAGATTCGTTTCATACGAATTACATAATTACCATTCCTTTTCGATTCAAAAGTTCACGTGTAGGCATAGTACAAAAGCACCATGTTAGCTAATTGTTTCATAAAAATGCACATGATTGCGACCGTATGAAAAACAGATTTTATTATAATTTTTACTACTTAACCCTAGCAGACAGATCGTTAGTGTGTTTAAAGCATGACAAGATTAACCTCTGACGTAATGCAAAATAAATACGGGTTGAAATAGCACAGACCCGTACGAGATTTACTTATGAACCTGGTCTTACTCGCATTCTTTTTAGACCTATTTGTACGACTGATGTGGAGGTTAAAGTTATTACTCATTGTACCATATCACCCCTATAAAAAATCAGCTATAATTTATTATGCTCCCAAGACTGCAGACTTAAAATTGATTATTAATTCATCAACGAGTTAGGCAAATACAATTAATGAATATGATACCGATACTGTATACCAACAAATTTGATATTGATAGTAATAAAATAATTCTTATTGCTAATGATCGTTATCTATCTACTGGATGTGAATTTCACACATTTGATTTTATCAGAATACACTATCCAATCTCCGGCGGATTTATTCGGTTCTAGTTTTTATAAAAGAAGTCACTGATACAATAGTGGTTGGGTGGTAGAAATACACCATGAATAAGTGTTGACCTACTGATTTGGTCGTCGACAACGCGGAGTCATAATAATAGCGGACGGAGGTAAGGTTCTTCGGGGTCGAAAACCTACAAAGTCTGGCAGGGAGATAAGACAATTATGATAGGATATAAAGGATGCAAGGGAAGTGGAACTGCCCTACTGACGCAATATTATAACTGGATGAACACAACACGTAATTCGACGTATATTATTGAGTTTAGTTGTTCAAAGTGACATGACGTCGTTTTGTAGAAAGTAGGGATATGCTTATAAATATATCGCAGCATTATCTTAGCGCAAAATTGGAGCGCTACCAAACGCATTGCGTTGCATTAGTTGGAATATGCTACACAATTAAAAGGTTAATATCCAAACCGAATGGTCATTCGCTAGATGATACATTTCGGTTTAAGTGTGAGTATTTACCATGACGCACCTTTCATATACGTGTGCTACAGTTCTACATTAGTCAGCAGTTAAAACACGTACGCAATGGAGAAAAGGAAAGCACTTTTGCCTGATTGTGTTTAGTTGTTAACGATATTATTTTCCACATCTCCTCTGACTATATTTGCTTAAAAAGGAAATAATCAAAAAGAGCGCGGATGTTAAAAAAGGTTTCAAATGGATTGTAATATGTTGCAAGTCATAGACACCAATATATGTAATAACGAGAATATAAAAATCGTGACGGTTGTGTGTGGTTTTCTTTCCACGGCGGCTGAAGTAGCTTTATTGATTCCATATAAGGGTCGTGCTACCGCGCTATCTTAATGAGATCGGGCACCAGCTTGAGTTGCCCTGTGGCTACTCGAGCCCATTTAATTGAGCCTGTCGCCTGCTGATACAGCTTTCACAATTGCAGCGTGATTCACTCTGATTTTATTCTATCCCTGCACGAGGCATTCGATCAATCGATCAATACGCATAGACTAGAACAGATGGAGGGTTCTAATTTTCTTACTGTTTAATACCAATTCAAATGTAACCAGCATGTATCTAGGGTAAGCCACTCTTCCGTTATTGGTCCAATCTCAGAAATAAATAGAGGGTACAAATTAGTGTTAGTACATTCCTTTATTCATCTAGCACAAATGAATATTCTAAAACTTAACTGTCTAGTATATAAAGAAGATAAAACAAAACAATATAAAGTTACAATTATCTTGTTTCTCAATATATGAACCGACGAAACATCGTCCCTTTTCGGATATTGTTACATAACAAGTGCAATATTCATATTTTACTTGGTATTGAATATGAAAGATTTGGTAGGCTGTATTCATCGCTATCCATTAAGGGTACCTAAGTACTATTGATGGGGCTTTATTGTTCTTTGATTTTACCATATGAAGGAAACCGAAGGTCGGAGCAACCCAAAGAATGCGTCTCCTTAGTCTCTATGCACTGAGCAATCATGCTTCGGGAATAGAATATATTGTTACATATATAGTTTGAAAACGGGCAGGTAATGCTTTGCGAGTTACCAACACAACATTTCAATCTTTACAGTTGCTTGACATAACAGGTTCGGAAGTGTTGTTCGTGACAAAAGCCGATAATGCAAAGGGCTAAGCTGCTAAAGAAACATAAGCGTAACAATTAGTTGAGTTAACCACAAATAAGGTTGATTTCAAATCAAAACCAAGAGTTAAAGATAAACACCACTAGCAATTGCCACCAGCTATCATTTAACAAGCTAAGTAGCTCATCACAAATCAACTAGTCGGAATAATTTGCCCATGGCTGTAACTCAGATGTTCTGCTTATTTTATGCCGCCATCACCACAATAGAATGCGCTTCATTTATATAATATCCGAAATTTGGATAAATGACGCGATTCGAAAATCCGTCTGTTGACTCTATTACCAGAAAAGACAATTCGCATTAATCAATCATTGCGATGACTGACAAATAGCAATGAGATGAAGTTCAAGGCTGTGGGAGATGATTCATCAGAAAATAGCTACGCAGCTTATATCTAGTATGTAAGTTTGATTTATTTTGGGGCTATCACATATAAACGGATAATTGCAACATCGATGCATCCCTCATTACATGCTCCGAAACCTCTACAAACATAAACCTTATGCAGGGATAGTAAACATAAATAAATGTGTCAATATTTGCCAAAACCATTAATACGTAATCGAGACTAACTCTCCTTTCAATATTAAGCGATTAATATATATGCTACAGTTGGTTTACGTATATGAGACAGCTGAGATACGATATTGCGCCTGAATGAAATGGTAATGGATGAAGATAACCTAGACGCTTGACTAGTCCCCTATCTGCTTGTGCCTACTTTGAGCGAATGTATTGCCCACGTTTGGCGAATAAAGCTGTTGTTTGGCCAGAAGTATAAAGTCTCACCATTTGACCTCATTGCGTTATGTTGAACGCTTTCTCTGACACTGGCGTTATCGTAGCTAAAGCTACATATGGATCCAATACGGCCTCGAGTGTTTATTCAAATTACATAGACAAAAAAACATGCAAATTCCATTTTTTTCTATTTTGCTTTGGATCGGAACATTTGATAAAAGTATTAATTGTAAGAGAAATACATCTTAAATAATATTTGAATGCTTCATGTCATCACAGGTCATGCAACCTGCAACCGAATGAAGCGATAATGACGATATGGCCAAATCAACCACTTGTTTGTGCAGTTAGAAATAGATACAACATATGGGTGTGATTTGTATGTACGGAGTGAGATTGCGGTAAAGTAGGCGGGTTCTTTGCACACAATATTCATGATAACGCTACTGAAGCACACGGACAGGTTAGAGTTATTGACGCGGCATGGTAAAGACAAATATATGTATAACTATAACAAGGGTGTGTTTGCCTGGCGGCAGTGGATATTTCATAGTTTTCCAGGTAACCAATATTCTGAGCTTAAAATATATAAATATGCATATTTACAATGTAAAATACTTACTGTAATAGGGAGATATTTATGTTAAGCTGTAGGCAAATGCGGGGGTTTATGTGCTTGGCGAATGACTTTGCATCTATATGGTCTTATTATGTAGTCAGTGAAATGGCATAAGTGAGCACTGGTCACTCCAGTGGAACATTTTACGTGTAGCCTTTCTCTGATGCGGTTCGGTGTATTTCTAAATGCTGAACCTAATTAATAAAAACAATTGATAAAAGACCAATATCAATATTTTTTATTAATTGGGTTCTCGGGTAAACCCACCATAAAGCCACTACCACTGACCGAAGGCAATCAATAAAACATACAATGGTTGTTGTCTTAGTAAACTTCCAAAATAAAATGTCACAATTTTGATCCTAGGTGTGCAGTTGTGGCCATTTTGACCTATTTCTCGTGACCTAATATTTGTGCTCGCGAAGCTAACGTCGCCCTGTGAATCAGCTCCAATGGCGCTGTCGGAAATCATACACTCTTATCCAATATGGTATATGGCATAATGTTATGTGACAACATACGCGTCTTTGAGACGACATACTCATACCGAACTGTCATATGTGTGCCATCTAACATTCACACAAGGTCAAAAGGAGCACTACGTTTGGGACAAGGCTTATATGTTCTGGATTCAGCTCACGTGTATTGGCATACCATGTAAGCGTTTATAAAAGACCACCATGATGCAGTCACCTACTTCCATAGCTCCTACATCAATTACCATAATCTTCGACTTAAAAAGGAGGTAAGAAAATGATCGACTGCATAACATACTAGGATAGTTTATTTAACCTGGGACACTGTGCTGTGCTAAGACAGTTCCTAATCACATCTAAATCAATCCACGTGGGGACATAGAGGCCGGATTGGGTTCCTGAAGTTCCTATCTACAAGCTTAATCTTCATTCGTGGCCTGGCTCAATGGTGTCATTAAGTGTGATACATTTGCTACAGTTAGATATATGTAGACGTAGCGTCGCTTGAGTCATTTCAACGAAATAAAACAGTACCATAGGAGTAATTGACTGGCTGCATGATGCGAGTCACTGTTAAACTTACATACTATGCTTGTCAGCGGTATTTCAGAGCCCACAGCTTTATGTTCAACACAACTCGTCACAAACATTACAAGGTAATAACCGACGAGCAGAGGGTCATTGTTGCAATAATTAATTAAGCTAAAACCCCGAGTTGCCCCTGTATATAGTTATAGCTGTTCGTGTCAAGCTATCTACATGGATAATGTAAGCAGTATCGAGGTTCCTTCAATGGCATGCTTTACCAGGTGCGGGTCCGACATTTTACATTTCTTAACACCTGAGATCGGAAGACGAGCTAGTTTAAATGCAAGTGACTTCTTTGTAAATGAAGCATAATATTATCATTATTGTTTTTACCATTGTTGTTGTAAATATTACTATAGTTATTATAATTTTCTTTATTAATATATCTATGATAGACAACTATGCGTTTACCATATTCGCCTTCAACAAACACCTTTAACCATTACTATGATTCAGTTGCAGCGCTTTATCCATTTTGGCACACATGCATATCATATAATATGCAAAAAAATTATTTGCAATTATTTACCTAGTACGTAATATTCATCAGGCTGAACAATTCAGTGTTATCAGCGCCAGAAGAATCATCACGTTAATGACATGGGTAGGGTCTTTTATTCACACAAGACTACGGGGCCATTAGCTGCATGTATATTAATGTTTACCGACCACTCAACAAGGTAACATATTACCAACCCTCATTGGCTCATCTGTTGCAGTGTATAACGGATACATTTTGATACCAAAGATGGTACACCAATCGTGGCGATAAACATTTATTAGGCTTCTGTTGAACTACACATATCTTACTTTTTATGTAAATTAGTTATGATGTCGCATTTGCATATGGCAGTATATAAAGGTCCAAATACCGTAATGTAAAATCACACATATTCGTCTTCGTCAAATATGTTGATCATTCGTAACCAAAATGCCCGTAAACAGTCGATGCCTGATGCTTGGATAAGCACACTGAATGTCATTTACAGATTACTTGCTGTTCAAATCAGCATCCACTCTATGTAAACCGCAGCCAATGCATTAATCTTAATTTTCTCAATGCTTACTTCAATGTTAATGCACATGGGACAGTCGGAATAGGGTTATACCCAAAAAATCCCCACGATTATGTATCAACTGATGTGGTTGAATAATACCGCTTTGTATGATACTTTTAGTAAGGAATCTGGTTAACGCATATGCACATTTCTCAAACGCACCAAGGATCAGATTATCTGCAATAGCAAATATTGCTCATGCGTTTTGTGCCTAAAATGTTTACATCTCTTAATCATTAAGCCTTTAGTACAGATGTCACACGTTATATATTCACCTACTGAATATTATTTTATCCATCCGAACGGAAAAGGATATAAGGGGGTCTGTGAGTATCAACATTGGACACAAGGCAAATGTTATACTAAAATCAACAAGCAAAGACACATACAATTAAGATTATACGTAGAATATTTATTATGATGCAAAGGTTACTCTCCGTTGATCCAAAGAGCACAGTGTCATGAGCCAAATCGTTGAAAACGCGAAACCCGACAATCAGTGCGCCTTCACAACTGGCATGACTAAACGCATTCAATTCGAGCAATAATTTGATAGTAGTCAGCGTCATCATGGGTTTCTCATAACCCAGTTGCCCTACATTATGAAAAATAAACGGTCGTTGATATTTAGCTATCCAATAAAAAAGGTATGTGTACAAATACCACGATCACAGATGTATTTGTGGCAAGAGGAAATCATAAACAGCAAACATTTATGCAGGTGCCATGAATCGAGCCTTTCCTATTCAACCGCATTGCAGACCAAAATTAATTAGTGACGAATGACATTTTAAGGCTGTTTTTATCAGAGAGTGTTCGAGGAACGGACCTTAACAGGGAGTAAAAAATAATATAGAAATAGCATGAATTTCGTACGCATGGTGCAGATATTTTATGTCGATCAAGTGCAATAATTTAACAAAGAGTGGGGTGCCATCATAATGAGCAAATAAAGCTACGCAGCAAAGTGACATCTTCGCGCGAACAATTGGAAATATAAATATCACGGGCCACACTTAGCTCTTGTATGGAATTTACAAAATTCAATGCCTTTCGATAAATGTTCTGTAGAATAATCTTGCTAGCTAATTGATTAAAAGTAATGATCTGATCGTAAATCATGGCAGTATTACGATTAACAATACTCATACATATCTTATATTATTTGCGACATTCTAATTGCTAAAGGCAAATAATTGGTTAACCGCCAATAAAGATCATTCGTACTATTCAGACTATAGAACAATTACTTCATACATCGCATAATTAATTGTTTTGTTAAAGGTGGCCTACCAGCTGAAAAAAGAAATAAACATTGACCTTGTTCTAGCGTGTACCTTCCATATATGGCGGATACATTTGTCCCAAGTGCAACACGATTTTTTAAATAAATTACACATACATAACGAGGATCCATAGAAACTTTGTCAAATAGTGGATTACAAACATTTAAACAACCGTGACCAAATCTTGACATCAACATATTAGTTTCGACACAACATCACAACATACAGCATGCATATTAAATTTTTAGAAATTTCTTCCCATATAGGATCCAAGATGGACAGCATGTTCACTTACATTTAATTTAACACTATTTAATCTGTAGATTAACATCGTATGTTTGACAACTAAAAAGCAACAACTTGTTTTTTGATGTGTTGAATATATCATTATATTCTTCAGCAAACTCTTCGTATGTTTTAAGCATGGAGCAATGAGAGTGACGTCATCAGCATAGCTCAGTGCGCCAGCATAACGGAGACTAACATGGCAACCGATTCCCGTTTTTATAGAGCCGTGACAATAGTTCGTCGTTAATACACCGAATAAAATGGCTGACACATTAGACCTTGTTTGACCCTATTAGTAAAATTAATCGTCAGAGAAGCTATTGTTCTACTTAACTCTTAACGTTTGCTGCGTATGCATGTTAAATAGGAGTTTAGCAGTCATATACCACACTCGTATTATCATCTACAAACAGAATGTCAGCAAACATGTTGCTACTTGTTTATATATTGAAATATGTAGTCACCATATATTGAGCCCCTGTGTGCCCTAAGTACGCGAACAGGAGTGGATGCAAAGCATACATAGTATTAGTATTCTGTAATTCGTTGCCCGTGTCATTTTATTTGACATTTTCGCCAACCAAGCTGTATTTTCAATAATGCCATACCAAACTTAAGCATGCTCTGAACATACACTGTGAATCATCACTATACCAAACTACGTTCAGTGACATAATCCGGATGTTGGGTGCAGGAGGCGTCGACCATGACGTCAGTCACGCTGATTCCATATGACTTGGTGATATAATGGACAAGAACAAAGCTGATCGCACAATGTCCCTGCTCTGTGCTTTTGTGGTATCGTCACCCCCATTGCTGTTCAATGCAAGCCGGGCAGTAAGACACAGCCGGGCAGTAACACTGCGTTATCAGTTATGGTTGGTACTCTCTGGTGACATTGAACAATTAACTGTTTTATCACTTTCATAAATCTTAATTCGATAAGATTCATTAGTATCTCATATTCCATTTCCTGTACGTGAAAACCGCGACACAATATATGAAATATGCCCATATTAATTTCGAAAGCGTTATCTGAGCAATAAATGCACAAATAAGAAAATGTGCCTCTCGTGTTTATCATTAGCAAACGATATGTGTGAGTATAACATTATATGGCATAATGATTTCAACTTTGCAGTTGCACTTCATATCAGCATTGGTGAATCTTGAAGATGAACTAGTGTGTCATTCAACCCTTTATCTGTAAAAAAGGAGACTACGTGTCTGTCCAATCCATCATTACTAACGCTAGATCTCGCTGCTGCGATGTCCAAATAAGACCATCTGCATTTATGTCATAAGTCAAATAGAGTATATATATATATATATATATATATATATATATATATATATATATATATATATATATATATATATATATATATATATATATATATATATATATATATATATATATATATATGCATATATATGTATATATTTTATATATATATGCATATATATAATATATATATATATATATATATATATATATATATATATATATATATATATATATATATATATATATATATATGTATATATATATATATATATATATATATATATATATATATCTCTCTCTATATATATATATATATATATATATATATATATATATATCTCTATATCTATATATCTCTATATATATATATATATATATATATATATATATATATATATATATATTTATGTGTGTATGTATGTATACACTTTTGCAAGAGGCAGGTTTGCTGTTTGGACCCAATTTGATTTTGTGTGTGTGTCTTGGATTATCACTAAAATCTTGACTCGCCATGAGGGTCAGAAATGGTTTTATTGGGGCGACGATTTTTTCTACGTTTCAATTTTCCATGCTAACTCGCTGCCAAATCTAGGTTTAAAAATCTCATTTGTCTTTTACGCGATATCTGTTCACATCCCCTCTTAAACAAATGATGAATGTAATACAAATTTGAAAATAAAGAATGATAAAACACATTGGTGTCATGACAAGGTTGTTTCATCACTAGAGATATGACGCATATAGACCCTCAAGAAATGTCACCATACAGACAGGAAGCCTCTCTACGGATTAAACCGTCACTCTTTGTCTAAATCGTTAGAATCTAACATTGTATTTCCAACCATTTCCTACCGCGATGTCAAATACAAGTTTTGACCGCATGGGTTGTACTCTTATCCGTACTGTGACCACATATGTGCCCGTCGGACAGCAATTGCACACAATTATGATCTACATGCCACCCCATATTAACACAAGACCACCAAAAACACTCCTCTTGAGATAAACGTTATATATATGGGATTTACCTTATGTTCCCTGGCATATCAGATTGATCTTGGGTGATGGCCATGATCAACTGAGACAGTATCCCTCCATACCTGCGGCGGTTTAAGAGTTAAAAGCAAAGACAAGTGAAGAGGTATGTCGAAGCATAATTGTCATCTTCAACAAAAATATATCTTTTAACTTTTGTTTATTTATTGATAATGTAAGAATTTCAGAGGGCATGAATTAATGTGCCAAATTTCTAAATAGCTATCAATGCCGGGAAACAGGTATATCGCTTTAGATCACATATTCACTCATCGAAATAAACAAATATTCCCTGCAATGTAAACATCGTTTGCACTTTTTCATGCTAGAAAGACAAAAAAAAAATTTCTTCATAATAACTTTCACTCGAAATCTCCAATTCAGTCACGTCTTTGAATTTGTTATAAAAAATACATCAGGGGAATCGCTGTATGTAAGATCATCTAAGATCTTAGTAGACCAAGCCTCTTAACGACCCTACCTACCAATCAGGTCATCACCTTTACACATTGCTGATCAGTTATTCACTCACGTCTGTTATTTAATTTTGCAACGAAGCTTATGCCTGGCAACAATGTGATGTCTTTCTCATTGCGGATCGTTGTGATTCTGCGCTAAGAACTTCAATGGCTAACATAAGCAGGGTCATATAATTGCAAACGGACCATGTGTTATTGATCCCTTTTTCCATGTTATGTAAGTGCAACATCGGGCAGTTGGCGGAAAAAAAAATCTATCAAGTGAATAGCGCCTCGGTGGCTTGGATCACCATGAACAAAGGATCCAACATAGCCGCTCATATTATATATTTTAATACCGATCTTAGAGAATATATATAGCTCTATAAACATTGATTTAGAAAAGACCGCTTTAGATCACATTTTCATCATCGAAATAAACAATATTCCTTTAATGTAAACATAGTAGTTTGCACTTTTTCATGCTAGAAAGACATCCACTGTGGTGGCTAAATTTCGTTTAATGTTGTTATTGGAAAATACGTCGGGGGAATCGCTGTATGTAAGATCATCTAAGATCTTAGTAGACCAAGCCTCTTAACGACCCTACCTACCACCCATCAGCTATCACTTTTATCACATATCGCTTTAGATCACATATTCACTCATCGAAAGCGAACACATAATCAAATTTGCTTTGCAATATAAAGACAAATTTTTAATGGTATATTTCCCTTATCCATCCTGCTTAAATGTAATCGTATCCATCCCGACGCAGTATGATATAAAGGGCTCTGAGTGTATCCAATGTCGAACTGCATTGATTATTTTCGACAGATCCGCATTGCTTATTGTCAGGGGCAGAATCCTTGTAAACGAGAAAGTCGGCAAAATAACCTTTCCACAATTACCCTGTCATCAATAGTTGCATTCAATCTGAGTACTGAGTTAGCCTAATGCCACGGCTATAGGGATGCCTGGTGGCTATCTTTTCTTTTAGATATATATATATAAATATATATATATATATATATATATATATATATATATATATATATAATATATATATATATATATATATATATATATATATATATATGCAGATGGGTGCGTAAATATATGATTATATATATATACCATATATATATATTATATATCTTTTAGAAAAGACACTGCCTTAGTACATCACAGTATCCAAGTTTAAGTAAAAATTTGAGTAATAATCTTCATATTTGACGTTCCTTATCTCCAAACTAAGTCCAAGATTATAGTAGTTGACAGTTTATAAAAGTAATTTAGATTATACCACTGTTGTGTTTTTTATTATTTTTTAGCTGGTCACATATGAAAATGTTTTACAGCTCTTTTGTTGACAATTTTCATTTTACTCTCCTTCTGTTCCTGTCTCCGCGTATTGATCGATAGATCAAATACCTCTTATGGGAATTGAAATAAGTCAGAGTGAATCATACAGCAATGTTGAAGAGATGCAAACGGTATCAGTTAGCGACAGGCACATTTGAATACGCTCGAGTAGCCACGGGACAAGTCGAACTCATTAAGATTGCGCGGTAGCACCATCTTTTTATTGAATCCATATATCTCTTTTATCCACCGAAGACTGCCAAACGGACAACAACCGTCAACATTTCTATATTTACTTTATAATGTATTTAAGTTTATGAATTGCTACATCTTACACTCCATTCGAGACTTTTGGAAGAGCGGGGCTCTGTTCAGTTATTCGTTATTTTTCAGTGACATCACTAGATACTGAGGATAATTATACTGCTCGGGCAAAGCTGCTCCCTGCTCCCGGATTGGCCAACAAAGTGTGTCATACCTATATAAATATATACCTATATAAATATATGTACCTATATATATATATGTCTACATATACGGCATATACACATATACCTCCTATATATATATATATATATATACACGCGAAGATATATATATACACACGCGACCTCCTAGCAACATATGTACCTCCTAGCGCATATATATATATCCTATATATATATATATATCTTTATATACATATACATATATATACATAATGTATACCTATACCAATACCATATAAACAGGTGTGGAGTCAGAAGCACTCAAAACGACCAAATCTCACCACCCTATAAATATATATATCTAGTCAATATTTGGACGATATATATATATATATATATATATACATATTAATATAGCTTAATATTTATATCCCAATCTTACTATATGTATATATACCGGTATTTTATATATATATATATCACAAACCAGGATATGCACGTATGTGTGTGTGTGTGTGTGTGTGTGTGTGTGTGTGTGTGTATGTGTTTGTGTGAGTGAATGTATCTATATATTGTTAAGTAATTCATTAGAGTGCGACCTTTATTAACCTTGAAGACTTGTAATCAATATTCGTGAGGATATACTCGAACTCAATACAATTATCAAAATTGCCGTTTTACATTTAGTCAGAATAACTTTGTACATTCGAACATATTTGCTAGAATTGAAGAGTCTCATTGTAGAACATATCTTACGACCTCATCCTGGTGGTTATGTCAAGAATGGTATTGAGGCCATTTAGGCTCTAATTAATACTACTATTGTAACGCGTAAGCAGCATTTATAAACTTTGTGTCCCCCAATATGAGGTTACTATTGTGGCACATTGATATTAGATACAGAGACATACCTTCTCTTAACCAATAAGCATGCAAGAATTATTTCTTATTGTTTCAGTAACATTTCAACTATTTAAATATGATTCTATTCTGTGAATGCATTCAAATTAGTGGGCAGCAATGATTTTAAGTGACAATCAAACAATGCATTCCGAAACTAATGAGCTGCCTGTAAATGCATGTAATACACTAGTAGAATACCCTGCGCTACCCTGCTTTACCGCATTATCATCCGCCATCATTACTTCTTAGTCATCTCCATCACTGTACAGTGATGCCCACCTCACTCCACCTTTGCGTCTTAATGCTTAACCACTTTAACCCCCTTCGTGTATACCTATATCGCTGTGCTTGCCCACCCTAATCCCGATCGTAACTTCATCTAAAATCCCGTTACGTAATGCTCGTAACTGCACACAATGCGGTGCTGTTATTAGCGGTTTTATTAAATGGTGATCACGCTCTAAACGGACTATTCAGCGCGAAAAATTGGTTTACTTAATAAGTTTTTCATATTTATCAGGTGTATGTTCTATAAATACATTTGTCACTTTTAAAGTAAGTTAGGGTGGTATTTAGCATGCAGTTTATACTGACAAATGTCATGAAAGAGGCAATACAGCTCATGGCTGGAGCAAGCTGTAAATATCTCGCGGTACAAACAGTGACTTACCACTTCAGGTCCTCATGAACTTCACAGGAGAAGATTGTACGACGTTCTACGCTTATTGGTTAGTTTGAATCAGTTGCCGATGTAACTGAAATGATGGTTTAGATGTATATTAATTGAATTCAACATTGAATAATCGCTACATAGACGCAATCGATGCCACGAGATGAACAGTTGCATCGTTGAAGACCTTGACGACTCCATTGAGATAGATTCGCCGTGTAAGTTGAATACAAATAGCGTATTAGTCAAACTAAAAGTAATTTATTAGGGATGATTACAGTGCTCTCATCTTCTTCAATTTGATCTTATTAGAAAATATGTGTCTACCCTTTTACATGACTGGATTGGGTTCTTTTTCATGGAATTAATCAACATTTTGCTTTTTGTCGGTCTCTACATTTGTGTTCGACATGTTAATTAATGTTAAGGTTGATATGGATAAGTAAATACATTATTTTTAGACAAACTTATAGTAGAACAGCTTCTTATAACCCTGTGTTTCTTCCTTAATCGGCTACTTATGTCGTTTGTATGAAAAACACTACTCAATTAAACCAAGATTTATTCATTCGGCAATATGCGTAACCAGCGGCAACAGATTAAGCGGTAATGATCATCGACAAATTGAACAGATACTGTACCTGTGTGGAATAAATCCAAATGCACGCATGTTTACAAGTAAAGGAAGAGCATGGAATTAAAGTCCGTTAGTACCGGATATTGTTTGCAAAACCCTTCAATGGTTACGTTCTTCAAGTAGAGTGGAAAATCGACAAATTACATCCGGTGGTGGTCTTGGCTTGGCGACGGTAGACTTCCTAAATGGTATGGTTTTTCGCAAAACGATCAATAAAATGAAAAGGATGACATGCAGTATTCAGGTTCGCTGATTCTTAGTTGAACATGCGTCAATCTGATTTTGCAAGGGCATAAACAACGTGTCCAATATATCAAATGTGATTACTAGTAAGAGGAATTATAATCCTACCATACAAAGCAGAATGACATTTATGTTGCTTTATTTGGCATTCAGCAGAAATCGGTTATGTGCGTTGGTAATAAAGAATACTACAATACAGTGTTGCAATAACACAGTTAGTTGTTCGACCACTTTAGATATGACGCATATAATCCCTCAAGAAATGCTACCTGACAGACAGAAAGCTCCACTTACTGATACAAACCCCTTACTAATCTAAAAACACATCATCAGAGAAATTATATTTCCACATCGTGCCATTCGTGATGTTAACTTTAAGATTAGCCCCAGGCGTTTTACTCTGATCTCAACTGGCATATGTCAAAACGAGACGTGACAACTAACGTGACCGTCGATACGCAAATTTATTCAACCGAGGCATACGTGCCACTCCACATTATCACCAGATCATTCCAAAACACCCCGTCTTGGATTAATGCTTAGATTAGGGATTTGACTTATTCCCACAGGTATGTCATTAAAGTGATGTGTGGTGATGGCCATAATAAACTGAAACTGTACCCTTCCATACAGGTGTTAACAACCCTGAGTGGGTAAGGGGTTAACATGCAAAGTGTCAGGTGCAGGGATATGTCGAAGCATCATTTTCATCCTCAACTACGTTGATCTAAATATCACATGTTTGTTTACATTTTCAGGGATATTTCTACCTTTTTTCAATATTAGGGATGAACCATCATTTGTGTTTATTAACGTCGATATCAGATTTGTAACGTCGTAATATGACGCGCCAAAATTACAAAAAAAGCAGTTAACGCATCTGTTGCATTAGTAACGGCGAACCGCCATGCAAGCCTCCGATGGTCTCAAAATACGATGGCTTGGTTAAGTTTAAGTTCTCCTGATTTTCTGCAGCGAACATTTCATGTAATAATGACTCCAGCTGATCCAGCACACAAGTCGAATGGCTGGAACAGAGAGTCGACCATACCATTAGGTACATTACGAGGGTCGACACAAACATTAAGTTGTAGATGCCAACAGATCATATGGACCAATTACAACCCCACTTCTTGTAATAAACTTTGCAACGAAGCCAACAATTAAAGCATGGTTGCAATGTGATGTGTTTTTTTCTCAATGCGGACGTATATGATTCTAGCCCAGAACTTGTAAATGGCAAACTTAAATTGCGTCATGCAGGTGCAAATCTATCATATGTTATTGATGCTCACATCCACATTTTGCGAGTTGGAGCCTATATATCCACATTAGAATACTTCTTTCTTGAAAGTGCAACAGCAGGCTGTTGGCGGAATAAAATACATCATGTGAATTGCGCCTCCAACCCTCGGGTCGGCCACAAAAATCCAATCTAGACGATCGTGTAATACATAAAAACAAACACTAAGAGAATTTTAGTCATGAGTAAGGTTTATCGTTTTATCTGACAGCATTTTCATTCTTCATATATACATAATATAACGTTATCTTCAATGCAAAGACTTGTTCGGGCTTTTTGTACAGTAAAGAGAGGTTTAACATAACATGTTCAGATTATACGTAATCCTCTCGTGGTTTATATCCTTTATTAACCCTGCTAAATGTGATATTATCCAGCTTAACGCAATAGACCATTATAGGCGTTTATAGAATCTACAGCTGACACAATAACTGCATGCAATATGAGAAATACTTTGGGGATAGTTTGCATCATTATAGCTTTCTATTTGTGCAGAGTGAATGCATAATGACAGCTTTAGGGGCCCGGTGTGGCCTCCCATTCTTCCAGCTAACTTATGACATGTTTTAGCTATCACGAGTAAATATAGACGGTCACTTGCGGCACTAAATTATTTCTCCCGCTCAAGGGTTTTGTGCTGCTCATCAAGCGACAACGTTTTATTCGGGCTCCTTGCGCCACACTAAAACATTTCACTGCTCAAATGATTCATGGTCCATTTGTTTAACTTACGGTGATGTCTTTGTAGACTTTTCCAGATTATTCTAATCATCCAGTTGATCCACACATAATTCCTATTCACCAATGAAATGTTGTCATTGGATAATACAGAGAATCGCTGCATATCAGATCATCTAAGATCCAAGTAGTGAAAGCCCCTTACTGACCCTACCATCCATCTATCTTTGTCAAGAAGGTATGAGCTGCTATTGTGCACAGCTGATCAAATTGTTCACTACTACCTATTTACAGAGTTCATTTCATCAACGCAATAGGTTTTCTTAATATTGTGTCATTTACTCTGCAATGAATTAAACCAACCCAATATGCATTATGATAGTAATTTACAGGCACATCGTGCATGGTGACTTATACAATTCCTCTCATCACCATCGCAATAACATCAGGTGATATCTTATTAAACATAAACACGCATTTTCTCAAATATTAAAACATATTTCAAATCTGATATGCATAACTCTGCCCCGACAAAATTGATTTGCACTTCGAATTCGGTCAATTTCATAGAATAGATGAACATTCCCTAATACGCTACGCCTTTTAAAGCTACAACACTGCAAAAAAAACAGATATCCGTCTGCGCTATGTTAGCTATGTTTTAATAAAATTGTAATAATGGTACTCTATGAACTGCGCCTGTTCATCAAATGCTAATATAAACCGAACATACCTTATTACCATGCATAAGGTACAAGAAAACATGGGTATTTTGCTACCCATTGAATACCATGGCACATGATAAATATATAGATGAATATAAACTATCGATTATATTTATATTTATATCGATATGTATATTTTATGCGTAATATGTCCAGTGGTAGAATAACTGAATCGCTGCAACATTGTGTATTATCATTCATTATTACCAACAGCCATAAACCATGTCTGTTGAATGCCAAATAAAGCCCCATGAATGTCATTTCATATTCAAGATTAATTGCATTATATATATTGGGCACACTGCATTAACCATTGTATTTGCAAATCAGGGGCCGCCAACCCTAATGCTGCATTTCATCCCAAACCCAAATGTTTTGTTGATCTTTTGCAAATAATCATAAAACTTTGTAAAGTCCACTCTCGCCAAACCTTCACTACCGGTGGATGGAATATATTCCTGTTTCACTCTGTATTCTTGACTTTCTTGATTATTGAACGTTTATTCAACCAACCCCCGACATTCATGGCTTAATATTTTCATGATATTCCATTCTTTGTAAGCATTCACGTGCATTTGGTGTGTGTTCCGAAAAGGTGAAATATGTGCCGATAACTGCAATAATCTTTACCGCTTAACCTGTTAAAGGTGGGTTGTGATATTGCCTATTGAACACCCCAAAGATTATGTGATTAGTGTTTTGCTACATAAACTGTATCGATTCTCTAAATTGTGTAAAGAACGTACCTTATAAATTCCATCGCATGTATTATGTCGTCACTCTCCTTGGAAACACACGACGAGCTTAACACATTGCATATATCAAACCGAAGCCTATGACCAATGCCACTGATTGATATAGAGCTGATCGGTTCACCAGACCATAGACAGAGTGAGTTACTAATCAGACTTGAGGGAGAGAGCGAGCTTGTCAAATTCGTTGAGAACCAACAGAACCACCAACCATTGTGGAAACGTTACATGAATCGTCATACTTCTTAATCTGTTGAGAGTTATGGTTCAAGCACGTATAGACATCGAAGGAGAAAGAGAGATTATCAACAACTCACTGCTCAGGAAAATGTGTATTCAATTGGGCAAGGCGATGGATCGATTGGATTCCTATGGTGCTTGAGCCGATATATATATATATATATATATATATATATAGAGATAGATAGATATATATATATATATATAGAGAGATATATAGAGATATATATATATATATAGAGATAGAGAGATATATATATATATATAGATATATATAGAGAGAGATATATCTCTCTCTATATCTAGATATATATATCTATATAGAGATAGAGAGATAGAGATCTCTCTAGATGATATATCTCTCTATATATATCTATATATATATAGATCTATATATATATATATATATATATATATATATATATATATATATATATATATATATATATATATATATATATATATATATATATATATATATATATATATATATATATATATATATATATATATATATATATCTATATATATATATATATATATATATATATATAGTTCATGTTCATGTTGCACATCTCTCTCTTTCTCTGAGATGGAAATCGAATTCAAGGCATAAATGCAGATGATCGTTCTGGGACATCGCTGCAGCGTTATCTAGCGTTAGTCGTCCCCAAGGATGTGATGTTTGTAACGATCGATTCCCATTGAAACGGAGTCGCACCCTTGGGCAGATAAACTGTTTAATGACACGCCAGCACATCCTCATCGTTCACCAATGTTTGTGTGAATGTGATGTTGAAACTATAATGGCGTTCGCCCACACATAGCGTTTGTTAATGGTGAACATGAGAGAGATGGCATGATATTCTTACTTGAGGGTATTAACATGAAATTTCACTGTATTGTTCAGCTGTCACTCCCGAAATAGATATGAGTAGATTTCACGGATTGGGCGTCACAGTTCTCACTTAACGGAACGAAATGTGAGCTATATACTCATAAGACACTTAGGAAATCGAATCGAATCGAAATGTTTGAAGCTGATTAAACGGTTAATGCATACTTTTGCTGATAACGCATAATGACGATTCCATAAGACCATAGAGCAGGGACCTGTCGCCATTAGCTTTGATCTTATCCAGTAAATCAGCAAACAAGTAAACAGCGTGACTGACGTCATGATGGACGCCTCCTGCACACTCAATACGGATTATGACGTCAGTGAACGTGGTTTGATTTTGTGATACATATCAGTGAATATTCCGAGCATGCGTAAGTTTAGTAAAGAGTCTTTTGTGAAACCCGCTTGAATGTTGAAAATGCAAAAGAACAATTAAGTTACACGGTCATAGAAGTGCAGAAACCTAATCTAATGTATGCTTCGTATCGACCCCTTTCTGTACACAGAGAGGCTCAATATCCTGTTACTATATCTTTCAATTACAATTGAGATTAATAACCAGTCACAACATCTTTGCTGACATTCTGTTTGTCCCTAATTATCATAGTATAATTTTATCCTCTCAAGTTATTCTTTTATTTCCCCCGGTAAATCTAGAACACTTGATGACTAATGGACGGGTTGTATTACACGATGTTTATAATGCCGAATGGCATTCAGTTTGAGCTGAATTATTAAAGCCAGTGTCGTACATTACATGATCGCTACATTGATGCTAGGAGATATGCAGTTGCATCGTTGAAGACCCAAACGACTCCCTGGGGATTTGTTTGACAAGTAAGTTGAATACGAATAGTGTATTGGGCAAACTAAAAGGAACTGTATCAGGGATGATAACTGTGCTCGCATTTTCTTAAATTTGATCCTATAAGAAATTATGTGTCTGGCCTTTTACATGACTGGATTCAGTCCCGCTTTAGGGAATATTCTTTTTCCTTTTTCAGTCACTGTGAATGATATTATGGTGGATGCGGATTACTAAAAGCATGGTTTTATGACTAAATTATGGCAGAACAAGACATACACTGGATACCTTATCACCCTGTGTTTGTGACGTAATCGGCTACTACTATCGGTTTGTGAGCATAACACTACTCAAATAACCTAAGCGTTATTCAATCGGCAATATGCCAGGCCGATTGCAACAGATTAAGCAGTAGTGATAATTGCGGACATTGACAAATTGAACATGGATTTTACCTGCGCGAAATATTTTCCAAATGCAGGCGTGTTTACAAATTATGGAATAGCATGCAAGGATGAAGCCATAAATGCCGTGTTGCAAAAGCATTCAATGGTTAAATCGTTCACGAATACAGTGCGGAAAGGCGATAAGTTGCGTTTGAAGATAGTATTGGTCTGGCGACAGTGGACTTCCCAAATTTTATGGTTATTCGCACAAAAAACATCCATACAATTGTGATGATTGCAAAGAAATGTTGTATTCGTTGGTTCGCTATCTGTAATTGTAATATATCCCTAACTTATAAGAAAGCCGTGAAATGTTACAGACAATTTCAACAAAGATGTGATATTTCAATCATGATAGTTGAGGATGACAGTGATTCTTCATCATACCCCTTCACTTGTCAGTAGGCACTTCGCACTTAACCCGTTGCCCACTCAGGTCTGTAAACACCCCCCCCCCCCCCCCCCTCCACCTTCTCTCACCACCACCACCCCCAGCAGGTATGGCAAGATACAGTATCAGTTGATCATGGCAATCACCTCAAATCACTTTAATGAGATGCCAGGGAATACAAGCGAGATTCCTAACATGTAACTTTTATCCTAAGCGTTTTTGGTGTTCTTGTGTTAATATGAAGTGGCAAGTATGTCTTAATCAGATTGATTTGTGTTCCATACGGGCACGTAAGTTGTCACAACAGATTTAGCCATTTGGCATATCAGATAAGAGTAAAACGCATTGGGGTGAATCTTAAATTTAAATATCGCGGTGGTCGATATAATCACGCTTATGATGAGTTTTTATGTGATAACGGTTCAGACAAGTATAAGCAGATTTCTGTGGGCTAAGGGTAGCATTCCTTCAAGACCTATGTGCGTCATATCTCAGGTGGTGGAACAACTGTCATCGCAACACTGTGTTTTATCATTCTTTATTGCCAACTTTTGCATCCTATGTCTGTGGAATGTCCATTAAAGCCCCATGAATGTCATTGTGCATTCTTGGTAAGAATCGTAACTTTTCTGCCTAGTAATCACATTTGATATATTGGACACAATGTATTTGTCATTGCAATAACAGAGAATTATTTTAAAATCTGTGCCAGCCAACCAAAATACTGCATCTGACTGCAATCACCAAAGCTGTATATATCTTTATGCAACTATCCATACAAATAAATGTACTGTCGCCTATCCTATGCTAACACCATGAAAATCTTATTTCTTTTTGATTCTGAGTTCTTTAATAATTCGGTGCGTGAAAATGTTAGCAACCAAAATCCGGCATTAACGGCGGAACCTTTGCTAGAGCTTCCATTCTTTGTAAACACATATGCATTGGGTATTAATCCCAAATAAAATATGTGTTCAGATTGATGACCGCAATTGTCACTATCGCTTAAAATGTTGTTGCCAATTAAATGTCTCTTGGAGTATTTGAGTAGTGTTTTGCTTACAATTGTTTGCTTTATAAACTGTATTAATTATCTGAATAAAGCTGAAAGTATCATATAAAATACTGCCGCATGTTAGCTGTCGTCACGTATCTTAAAACATTGTTAAAGTCTTCATGTATCAAACAGAAGTTTTGGTCCGTGGATAGAAAGATCATTAACGGCTGGACCGCTCATGCTCGTGTTTGCCTCAGGTGGACATATGAGAGTGAACGTTCATAAAAATGATGACCAGCACACTGGTTGTGTTGAATGAGAATCAAGGCAATCTACACAGCTACCAAAAACAGTGTTGCAGTGACAATCGACATTAATTAATTATGATTATCAATGTAGAGCTCGCATGAATAGAAACCAGAATGCGGTTGAGCATAAAATAGTCGGGTAAAGGCGTATGTATAAACGATTAGCGAAAATGGTTTGCTTACAATTATTTGCTTTATAAACTGTATTAATTTTCTGAATAAAGCTGAAAGTATCATATAAAATACCGCCGCATGTATCCTGTCTTCACGTATCTTAAAAACACTCCACGCACTATTAAAGTCTTCATGTAACAGCAGATGGATAAGACATAAGCATGGACATACCGGCCAAATAGTTATGACCTTGTATGCATTCGAGTGAACAGAAGTAATACGACAACATTATCGTCCGTTTGGCCACTAATTCATTCAAGTAAGGTATACGTGCCATCTCGCATTTACACAACATCGTCAAAATTATTCCTCATGGGGCAAAAATATCTGCGCACTGAACTTAGAGGCAATTAGCACCGACGAATTCGTGATATATATTTCAACCAGTGTATGACAATCAATTTATTAAACTGGGGCACTCTGATGTTATTGCAGTTCTCAGTCGCGTCTAAACCCCCACCCATCCGTACGCGGACACGCAGAATGTAGGTTACAGCCGGTTCTTATTATTGATTATTTGCGAGCCCCTACATTCATTGTGGTCTGTTTGTCGTCAATTTTGACATTCAATTCTAAATATTTGCAGTATTGCCTGTGCTTTTCTAGTCATTAGGTGAGTATCGATATTACAGAAACATTATTTATATCATACGCTGCATCATGCATAATGATCATCGTCTCAGGCCAATGCCCACAAACACATTATGTTAGCACAGTGATGTGAATGCGCCATCTTTCCATGGATGGTTATTTCTTTTGTGGCAGGTGACCGCATTTGATTTGATTAATGCGACACCACCTACTTAACTTTGAACATCCTCAGTATACACAGGCTGATACGACGAGCGCTGTCTCATATTGCGTCTGTTTATATAAGCCGTGAGTCCGATTGCGAGCGAAACCTAGTTCGCTCGAACCAAATTTTTTTGTCAATACAACAGAAATGATTCAATGTACGACATGTTTTTATAAAATGATACATTGTCACATTGCTTAAATACTGAACATTGAAATACAAGCATCCAAAGTTGAGTGGTTTTTTTCTTTGCACTACCATATCCGAATGTCATTGTCCGGTTGGCTTCCATCCTATTGAAGATTGGGAGAGTGTGGGCCACAGTGGGGTATGAGTAAGCATTATTTTCATCCACATCTGTTATGGAAGTAATATATATCTTTACACTCATCTTGCAATAGATATGTTCTGGATCATTGACTGGCGCCTTTTTCACCCTAAGACATCCAGAATCAAACAATAGAGAACATGTCAAAATTTATTACAAATATGTAACAACTTACATTATGATTTATGTAAGTGGTTCCTATTAGAGGGCGGTTCATTCATGAGCTTGGTTTCAAATGCTTTCTATTGGTACGGTTTAGTGTGAGTCATTTCACTAGAGAGTAAATGAGATGTATAGTATGTGACGTTGGAGTCGGGCTAAAGACAGCTAATATCCCAAAGTTGCCTGAACAAACCGAATTCTGAGGAACTTTAATACAAATATTGATATTGGCCCTCAAGATCAACAGCATTTTTGGCGATGGGGAACGCATTGCGTCCAATAAACAAAATGCAAGTTCTAGTTGGGGGTGGGTGTGGGTGTGGATGGGGATTCATGAATCTAACCATAAAGGCACACAGACATTTATGGTTCTTTATTTGCCATTCCATAGACATGGGGAATTGTATTTTGTAATGCTATATGATAAAACACGACGCTATGCCATAATTGTTTTACCGCAACCAATATGTGGCATACATATCTGCGAGCAATGCTGCCATACAGACAGACAAAGATGTCCTCACTGATTGCAACGTGACCCTTTGTGTCTGCATAGTGCATTGCTGATATAATTCAAGTGACTCATTGTATGTAATCAATAGTCCGAGCTCAAACGTTCTATTACACATCTCTTCTTCACACTTATCTACCATGTCGAAATGAATAATAAGGAAGGCTATGTTAATATGAAAGCAGTATTTTGAATAATATGATAATCTTTACTTCCTTTCAAATAGTTCATGATGAGATTTGCTGCCACACGTTAAGGGGTATCTCCCAAAAATGCATCATATTTCTATGTTTATTAAATTTACAAGTATACACATTTCATTCGTTGAGAGTTTAATGTACTCATCCGTGGCTGGCAACTTCAATGGTATCTTCTTATTCATAATGCTATAGCTGTACCATATTTAGCTCATCCTGTCATGTAGCTTAAATAAAATGTCATGAGGTAATAAACATTTGTAGACACATGGTCGGTTTTCTAACGCATTGAGGGGGTTAGATATCGTCAGTCAGTCGGCCTCACATTGGTATTGGGGAGACGCTTCATAGCCTACAGTAATTGCAAACAATGGGCAAATCTATCTTTATTATCGTCATAACAAATCGTAGTCAATCACTGGACACGTGTACACCATACCTGAAATTTCACACTTGAAATACAGGTAGTAGTCCATCCTCAATGTGGCTGGAAATGTCGTGATATGGTGATCGTTTGCGAGCCCACTCGTCAATATATGTATGTTTGTCGTCTACTTTAATCCAAACATATGTTTGAGTATCTGCAGTAGCAGTTAGCATTGCCATATTGCTTATGCAATTAAGCCAAACCCAGAATCCCTCAGCAAGAAAACTATAAGTCGCTTTTACTATATTCTTCAATTAAATATGTCAAAATGAGGTACTTATTACAAAATATACTTGGTCCTTATCTTATAGTGAATAAGAAAAGTCATTTGCACCTTGATAAAACAGATATCGGGTAATTGTTGCAAGATGTATTTGTGTATGAACCAATGAAACATTCATTTGCCCTCTTAAATGCTGTTGTAAAATTGATTAGTCGTTTGAAGCAATGAACTGAGCATATGCATTCAATATCATTGCAAGTTCTATCGATTTTCAAGATATGCATCTTATTCGCACTCGACAAACTTGGACCAGACAATAATATTCAAATTCAGCTAGTTACCATTTCTACTCTGCTGCTTTATCTGCATGAGTGTTGAAGTGCTCGCCAGCCATTTAGAGCTATCATTTCTTGACAAGCCACCGCGAAACCAGCATTAACCATGTTTTCCCACGAGTCGACAGATTTTATCCTTTTTGTTTCCATGAGCCATACTAGACAAATAACGTATATTATTGTTCCAGTTAGTCTTGCAAATTAACCAACGTTAATCATCTGCTCTATATAAATGTGGAAACTTTCATCCCTCCTGGTGAATTGCTGACAATTGTGACCCATTTTAACTCAACTTCTATTGAGTGATTTTGCAACAAAGCTAACTTGCAATTCCTGTTTTAATAGTATGATGGTTGGTTCTCAGTGGAGACCTTGGTGAGGCTTATTTAAAAATAGGCAAATGGCGCCCATAAACGCTGTGATGTGTTTGCCGATGAACCTTTCGTACGCTGTTTATATGAACATCCACTCTATGTGAATATCAGTCACTCATTAATCGCAATTTACTACTTGCTTGCTTATATGTCAATGCCACAGACGACAGTAAGGATAGAGCAAATCTAATGTGCCGGCCTTTGTAATAACCGCCGTGCATTGATCAGATGGTTCGTAACTATATTCTGGTTTCTGTTTATATGAACTCGACATCGACGACCCCGATATCGGTGACGATTGATACTCAGGTGAATGGTTGGTGTTTTATGTACACTGATTTAATCGCTATATATATATTGGCTGGTATTCTATCTTTACTCAACATAACCCATCGATTAGTTAACATATGGCAAAACCAGCCCATCAGTTCTTGGATAATTATTCAGTGTTCAAGAATCGAAGCTGAACGGGGAATGATAGAAGAATAGCGTTAATTGACGCCTTACTCTCATCAGACAGAATGTCGGCAAAGCAGCAGAGACAGGTTATCAATCTCATTTCGAAATGAAATTTACCAGTTGTGTCGATCTACTTCATCATGAGACATACAAAAGTTAAGATATACAACATGCATAGAATTAGTTAGCTGCGCTCCTTTGTACATGTCACTTTATTTGATATCTTGCACAACCAAATGGATTTCCATCACAGCGATATACATACTCTGTGAATCATCACTAGACCAAACCATATGGCACAGTGACGTCAAATTGCATATTGTACGTTCTGCAGGCGACGACCATGACGTCAGTCTATGTGGCGCTGATCCGAGTTTGCAATACATCAGAAAGCCTATAGCATTAAAGCGCATTCAGTCATTGCTGCAATAGATGACCATATCACAAATTCATCAAGTTTGAATCTGTTAACAAAATATGAGAATATAAATAAACCCAATAGGAATTCTCCGTGGTAATTTCTGATACTGGTAACGTCTATATCATGGCACTGATACTCCAGTTAGATGATCAGCATTAATGTCGTGTGGTCGATTCGAATGCTTGGACAAAGATGCCTGCTTGATCTCTTTTAATAAGATATGTAAGATTGCTCTATGTTTAGGGTGTGTGCAAATATCGAATGGATTATATTTGAAAATATGTAAAGTGTGTACAGGCTTTGTTCTCTGCATGATTCGGAATTTCGCGATTTTCATCGTCCAGTCTAAAATGCTGCTGAACAAGGTTGCAGTCAGTTGCTACCAAACTTCCAATCATGTGGATTAAAGTCAAGAGGGTATATTGCCTTCGTAAAGAGGTTTCTTCGTGTTACGATGCCCACACCATAACCAGAGTCTAACGTATAATTACATTCGTGTATTCGTATATACCTGGCGTCTGATACGGTCTCTACAAATTTGTTTGAAACAGGCTGTGGGTTCATACTCCAGTGTTTGGTATATAATTTTTGACCACCATTCCATGTTCAAAGTGCCATTTCACTAGCGGGCTAGCAATACTTTCACACCTTTGTATCCCTCTATCAACGACTGCCATTCCTTCTATATCAAAATAAATAATAAAACTCGTTATGACATCATAACAATCGCAACGAAATTCCTTATGACCCCCATGGCCCTTAAATTGTCACCCTTGTTTACTCACTTTCATAATGTCCCGTTGTTGAGCAAAGTCCCGCATAAAGGGTCCAATATCATCTCGTGTCAGTTCTATGTTTTTGAATATAGGCGTCATTTCACTAAAAGGTTTTCTGGTACGCGTATGTCTATTTCCAGAAAAGTTCCTTCATGTATATTGGCTATGAGCTGTTTTTCCGTCAAAGTGGCTTATGGTGGTCGAGGTCGACTGCACATGAAAGCTGTGGTCTGAGGGTCTGTTTTCCGTTTTCCCCACTCAGCTACGACATTATAACCTAACCAGCTCAAATACTAGGTGTATTCCTTCCTTCAACACATCTATACCTCTCTCACTTATTGTCTATGGCTTCCTGAAAAGGTTCGACATCTAAATTGTTGTAATATATTAAAAACGTCTTTAAAAGTCTGCACATGACCTGCTTCCCACACTTCCTGACATTCAGCGTATTGGTCTGCTGTAAAAAGCTGCATGGGGTGGTAATTCGGTATTGTTAAAACGATCGAGTGACACCCATTCATATCGCCCGCAATGCTGGCACGTTTCCTGGGTTATAAGGCATTTTGGTTCTGTATAATCAGGTACATTGCTGCATACAATCACTGATAACGGCACGTGTTTTGGTCACAGGTGACTTTGGGTGAATTGACGGGTAATTGTCTCCTTTAAAATAACATTTAAAATCAAAGATGGTTCGGCAAGGGTAAATACCGTCTTCTATTTCTATTCCTTCGTCCTGTAACGCTTCAAAGATAGCGGGCGTTAATGAAAAACACCTCCTGGGTGCTAGTATTTCGCTTCCACAGTACATTTGTTTTCGAGGCAATGTAGTGTTTTCTCACTTTTACACAGCTTCTGATAAGTACCACAGATATATGATTTGCTGTAAAGGTCAAAGTGTTTGATGTAACTAAAGTGATTTTTGAGTAGGTTTAATTTCAAGGTCTCGGCGAATTTTGTGCGCGTTCGCTCGACCAAAGTAGCTACCTGAAACACATATAACAAAACGATCCCATCCGTTTCTCATATAAATGGTAAAGCACACATTTGAATATCAAATGAATACATTTTTTCTTGTGTTACATCTGTTTAATCACTAAAAGAAACACTTACTTGATTCTCATCTAGCGCGTTCATTTTGACATTCACTTTGAATTGTTTGGCTAGTGTTTCGACATCTTCAAGAGGTACACGCGCGAATGTGTTTTTCTTTTGTTTTGGGCAGTTTTAAAACAATATTTATGCTGCTTTCTCTAGACCCGTGATCATCTTCGCTCCTCTGTGCAAGGCCAGGGCCCTGAAAAAGCACAATCAGTCTTGATACGATTCACTTGGGTTTTTTTTGGCTCTAACAAGTTGATGGCTCTGTTTGTTTTCAGGTGTTCCGGTATAACAGGTGATGGGTAGCCGATCACGTGATCTTCGATTGGGTTCACAAAGACGGTCAAATTTGTCACTGCCTCCACACCTCATTTCGAGTCAGGTCGTGTATTCTGGGCGTAGGTCAAGATATCTGTTTGCGTAGTTTCATGCATAGCCCTGTCAAAGTCGCCGGCATTTCGTACAACCCGAGATGTTGGTAACATTCGATTGTTGTGAAAAAAGCGCAATTCATCTGTTTCTTTGTGGCGTAATACGAATCCATAACAACTGTTCATTTTAAAGGCTGAATTGCATTCCTCAAATATATTCGCGTTTCAGGTTGGGTACATCTTCAGATAAATTATAGTTGTAAACTGTTTGCAGCTTTTCAAATCGCGTATGAGGCCGAATTGCTCTTTCATTAGCAGCCTACAGAGCTTCTGTCAACATAAACATCAATAATGTGTCAATAGGAAAATCACCCAATGTGCACTGGGTATTAATTCTCAATAAAATATGTGTTCAAATCGATGACCGCAATTATCATCATGGCTTAACATAATGTAGGTGGCCAATTGAATGCCTCATAGATTATTTGAATTGTGTTTGCTTACAATTATTTGCTCTATTTACTGGATTAATTCTCTGAATTCAGCTGAAAGTATCATATAACATACCGCTGCATGTATCATGTTGTCACGTTTCTTAAAAACACTCGACCCATTGTATCAAACAGAAGTTTTTGTCCACTGAGAGAAAGATTATTGATAAATCGTGTTTCATCTGCTAATGTTTGCCCAAGGCTTCCATAAAAAAGATGCATTTAGCGGGGTAAGGTCATTGCATCTATTGGATCCCTATGGCGTTTGAGCCATTACAGCGCACATATGAGAACGAGCGTTCAAAGAAACAATGATTTTGCTTTAGACTGCTGACAAAACAGCATCGTGGATCACCAGGTTGGGACGGAAATATATAATGCAACAGACGCCTCTTTGTGCATAAGCTTGCATATGCCCTCACATCTGATCAATACAAACTGCAATGGCGAATTGCAAATCATCCGCCTTGCCTTTTACTGTTATCTGATATCGCATATCGCATAATGTGATGTGACAACATTAGCGTCCGTTGGGCCACTAATTCATTCAAGTAAGGTGTACGTGCCATCTCGCATTTACACAATATCGTCAAGAGTACTCCTCGTGGGGCAAAAATATCCATGGTAGGAATTAATTCGCCTAGGTACACCGTGCTCGTAATTCAAGAAGGCGGCCATGATGTACAGATACCTTACAACCTGTGGCGATTGAGCTTCACACATCCACGTCAATCACCTTAACTCTGCACTTAACTACGAGGCAAGAAGCACCAACGATTTCGGGATATATAGTTCAACTAGTGTAAGACATTAGGGTCTTCAAATTATTAAACTTGGGCACTTATATATTATTGCAGCTCTCAGCCGCGTCTAAACCCCCACCTACCCTATGGACAAGCAGAATGTAGGTTACAACCGGTTCTGATTATTGAAGTGATTATTTGCGAACCTCTACATCAATAGGGGACTGTTTGTCGTCAAATTTGACGTTCAATTCTAAAGATTTGCTGAGGCAAAGTATCTGCAGTTGCAGTATCGCCTGTGCTTTTCTTGTCGTTAGGTGATGGTCGATATTACAGAAACATTAAGATGCATAGAAACATTGTTTGCATCATACTCTGTATCATATATAATGATCATCGTCTGAGGCTAATGCCCACAATCATATTATTTTAGTACAGTGATGTGAATGCGCCTTCTTTCCATTGATTGTTAATACTTTTGGTGACCGCTTTTAATTTGCTTAATGCCACACCAGCTACTTATCTATGAACATTCTCAGTATATGCAGGCTGATACAACAAGCACTGTCTCATATTGCGTATGCTGTTTATCTTAGCCGTGCATCCGATTGCGAGAGAACCATTGCTCGCTCGAACCAAATTCTTCTGTCAATACAACAGTAATAGAAATGATTCAATGCACAACATGTTATTATGAAATGATGCATCGCCACATTGCTTTAATACTGAGCATTGAAATACAAGCATCCAAAGTATTTTCGTGCTACCATATCGTTCGGTGGGCTTCCATCCTATTGAAGGTGGGGAGGGGTAGGGCACAGGCGGGAACCTGTGCAAAATGGGGTATGTGTAAGCATTATTCTCATCCACATTTCTCATGGTTATAATATATATCGTTATACTCATCTGGCAAGGGATATGTTATTGATCATTGACAGACGCCTTTTTTCACCCCAGAATCGAACCAAAGAGAGCATGTCTAAATTTTAAAGCAAATATATTACAACTTACATTGTGATTTATGTAAGTGGTTCATATTAGAGGGCGGTTAATTCTTGGGTTTTGTTTCAAATACTTTCCATTGGTGAGTCATTTCCCTAAAGAAGGAAAGAGTTGTATGGTATGGGACGTTTGAGCCAGGCTAGAGACAGCATATATCCCAAAGTTGCCCGAACAAACCTTCTGAGTAACTTTAATACAAAATGTAATTTCTGGAGGGGGGGTGTGGGTGTGGGTGTGGATGGGGATTTGTGAATCTAACCATAAAGGCACAAAGACATTTATGGCTCTTTATTTGCCATTCCATAGACATGGGAAATTGTATTTTGGTAATACTGAATGATAAAAGACACTGCCATGCCATATTTGTTCTACCGCCACTAATATGAGGCATATATATTCGCAAGCGCTGCTGCCATACAGACAGACAAAGAAGTCCTCTCTGATTGCAACGTGACCCGTTGTGTCTGCATAGTGCATTGCTGCTATTATTCGAGTGACTCATTTTATGCAATTAACAGTCCGAGCTCTAAACTTTCTATTAAACATTTCCTATTCACACTTATCTACCATGTCGAAGTGATAGCAATATTTTGAATAATATGATAATCTTTGCTTCCTGTCAAAAAGCTCATGATGAGATTTGCTGCCACAAGTTAAGGGGTTTTCTCTTAAAATGCAACATATTTCTATATATAGTAAATATACATGTATATGTATATAAAACAGATATCGGGTAATTTTTGCAAGATGTATGTATGTATGTATGTATGTATGTATGTATGTATGTATGTATGTATGTATGTATGTGATGTATGTATGTATGTATGTATGTATGTATGTATGTATGTATGTATGTATGTATGTATGTATGTGTGTGTGTGTGTGTGTGTGTGTGTGTGTGTGTGTGTGTGTGTGTGTGTGTGTGTGTGTGTGTGTGTGTATGTATGTATGTATGTATGTATGTATGTATGTATGTATGTATGTATGTATGTATGTATGTATGTATGTATGTATGTATGTATGTATGTATGTATGTATGTATGTATGTATATATGTATGTATGTATGTATCAACCAATGAAAAATTCATTTGCAATCTTATATGCTGTTGTGAGATTGGTTTGTCGTTTGAAGCAATGAATTAAGCATATACATTCAATATCAACGATTTTGTAGATATATGATTAATGTGTCTGATCTTATGTATCAAACGTTTTAATTAGTTACTATCCTAAGTTCTAAATGCTAATAAGGACAAATAAGTCTAATTACTATGAGCCAATACTTCATCTTGTATTCTAGAATGATCAGTTCCGAGCAAATTCATTGCTGATGTGATCATTATGACCAATTTCATAATTGCCATAATTATTATTATAGACCGTGATTTGTGAATCTTGCCATAAAGGCACAAAGACATTTATGGCTCTTTATTTGCCATTCCATATACATGGGAAATTGTATTTTGGTAATACTGAATGATAAAAGACACTGCCATGCCATATTTGTTCTACCACCACCAATATGTGGCATACATATTATGCAATTAACAGTCCGAGCTCTAACTTTCTATTCAACATTTCCTATTCACACTTATCAACCATGTCGAAGTGAATAATAAGGAAGGCTACGTTAATGTTAAAGCAATATTTTGAATAATATGATAATCTTTGCTTCCTGTCAAAAAGCTCATGATGAGATTTGCTGCAACAAGTTAAGGGGTTATCTCTTAAAACGCAGCATATTTCTATATATATTAAATATACATGTATATGTATATAAAACAGATATCGGGTAATTGTTGCAAGATGTATGTATGTATGTATCAACCAATGAAACATTCATTTGCAAACTTATATGCTGTTGTGAGATTGGTTTGTCGTTTGAAACAATGAATTAAGCATATACATTCCACGATTTTGTAGATATATGATTAATGTGTCTGATCTTATGTGTCAAACGTTTTAATTAGTTACTATCCTAAGTTCTAAATAAGGACAGATAAGTCTAATTACTATGAGCCAATACTTCATCTTGTATTCTAGAATGATCATTTCCGAGCAAATTCATTGCTGATGTGATCATTATGACTACTTTTATTATTGCCATAATTATTATTATAGACCGTGATCAATTTCGGAAAACAGTGCACCATATTCGCATACTACAAACGTCGACCCAAACAATAGTATTCAAGTTTTGCTAGTTACTATTTCTACTCTTCTGCTTTATCTACATGAGTGTTGAAGCGTTTGCCGGACTTGATGTATTTAGAGCTATCGGCCCTTGACAAACCAACACTTAATCAGCATTAACCATGTATCCCACGTGGCAACAGTAACTTAATAGCTTTAATCTTTGTTGTATCCATGATCCATATTTAACAAATAACGTATATAATTGTTCCAGTTAGTCTTGTTCATTAATAATCTGATCTTCGATAAACGCAGAACTTTTATGCTTACTTGCGAATTGCCGACAATTGTGACCCATTTCAACCCAACTTCTTTTGTGCGATTATGCCACAAAACTAACTTGCAATGGCAGTTTCAACAGTATGATGGTTGGTTCTCTGAGGGTTCCTTGGTGAGGCTAAGTAAAACATATGCAAATGGCGCCCATAAACGCCGTGATGTATTTGCAGATGAACCTTTCATACGCTGGTTATACCAACATCCACACTATATGAATAGCAGCCACTCATTAATTTAAATCTACTACTTGCTTGCTTGCGTGTCAATGCCATAGAATACGGCGAGGATAGGGCGACATAAAATTTATGGAGATGATTGTGCAGCGGCCGCTGGCATCAGTTGCTGTCAATATAGGTTGAATCGAGCTAAGGAGTTTCATATCTTATATTGTAAATAATACCACTCATTATGCCACCTTACTTAGGTTTATCATTTTAAATACGTTGACTGATTATAATATTATCTAGCGAATAGATAATAACATCATGACATGCAGTGTATATGTTGCTATAGCTTATTCGTGCCATAAAAACATATTCAACATTACCTGTTCGTAAAGCCCCTTGTATATAGTTCCCACATAGTTTATTAACTTATCCGCATAGCTGAATACTATCTGATCCTTCCAGACAGAGCAGAATATAATTGGTGTTGAGAGTATCCGCAAACGCCACAATCCGACCCGCGTGGACTAATATAAAACAGCTTACATGCTGAATAATTGTAGATGAGAAGCTAGGCAACTACTCGATCACCCCAGCTGTCATTAATAATCGCATGGTTGGTAAGCAATAAACCGCTAATTGTACAAGTATCCTTCATGTTGTCAATAAACCGGTAATTGAAAATATATTACGATAGGGTAATTATATGTGATTGTTACTTTTAAATCAAATGTGCCGGCAAGTGCAATAACCGCCGTGCATTGATCAGATGCTTCGTAACTATATTCTGGTTTCTGTTTTTATGATATCGACATCGACGACCCAGATATCGGTGACGATTGATACTATGGCGAATGGTTGGTATTTTATGTACACTGATGTAATCGCTATATATATTGACTAGTATAATATTTTCACTCAACATAACCCATCGATTTGTTAACATATGGCAAAACCAGCCCATCAGTTCTTGGATAATTATTCAGTGTTCAAGAATCGAAGCTGAACAGGGAATGATAGAAGAATAACGTTAATTTACGCCTTACACTTAACAGACAGAATGTCCGGGAAGCAGCAGGGACAGGTAATCAATCTCATATCGAAACCAAATTTACCAGTTTTTGAGCCCCTATGCGTTGCTCAACTTCACCATGAGACATCAAAAGGAAAGATTCACAACATGCATAGAATTAGTTAACTGCGCTCCTTTGTATATGTCACTATATTTGATATTTTGCACAACCAAACGGGTTTCCATCACAATGATATACACAACTTATCTATACGCTGTGAATCATCACTAAGCCAAACCATATGGCACAGTGACGTCCAATTGCATATTGGACGTCAGTCTATGAGGCGCTGATCCGAGTTTGCTCGGAAATTTACTAGATAAGATCAAAGCTGGCTGCTTAAAGCCTTTACTCTGTGGCCTTGTGGCTGCTCGACGTTAGCAAAGAGAGATTGGTGATGTGAAGGTTCCAATAGAACAGTAAGCCTAGAGGATTATAAGCGCTTCCAGTATATGCTGCACTGCAATGTGATATTGAATAGATGACCATTTCACAATTTCGACAAGTTTGAATCCGTTAATATTAAATGAAAATATAAATAAATCCAGCATGAATTCTCCTTGGGGATTTCTGACATTGGTAGCTTGTACATCATGGCACTGATACGCCTGTCAGATCTGCTTTAATGTTGTGTGGTCGATTCGACTGCTCTCAAACAGAGCTAGGAAATGCTGATGAACAAGCTTGCAGTCTGTAGATACCAAGCTTCCCATTATGAAGGTCAAGGTCAAGAGGGTATATTGCCTTCGTAAACAGGGTGTTTCGTGTTACGATGCTCAGGCCTACTCTCCATATCAATAACCCATCCTCCCATACCTACCGTGTATTTTCGAGGATACCAAAATATGACCTATTCAGAACAATATATGAATATTGTAAAACGTACCAGTGGCATATAATAATGCTACACCATCGTGTTCTGGTCCAGTTCGCTGCTCGCACATCATAACGTATACAAGTGCACGTTTCTTTGAGCATGTGGTCAACAAACGGGTGAGGGATTCATACGAAGCCTAAAAAAGGTACAGACTGTCCTAACTTCCAACTCCATGATGATGCATTTAATGCTGCTTACTCTTTTGATGCAGCTATGTTTACACCCCCGTTTTATGAGCAAAGAAAACAAACTTTTATGAAGATATTACCGCCTTTAGGAGCTACATTCGCGTGCCTCATAAAGTAACAGCTGTTGATAAAGCTACGTTCGAGACATATAGGTTGCAGATACACCACTTACATTTATCTCCTAAGCGTTTCTGTTGGCATAAGGAGATACACAGTCGAGTTAAAACAATTCATCTTTGTTATATAATCCCATATCCCCAAGAGCACCTGGCAATGTAGACTAACTACTCCTCACAAGCGTCAAACACTGAAATCAACAACATCTGCTTGTGTAAAATGAAACTAGACCACGCATACATTTGCATAATATGTATTCAACCCTTCATAGATCATTTCGTCACAGCGCACCAATCATTGCTATTATCAATAATATTTTCACAGACACCACTATAAAACTCCATAATAAATCGAAATATCGATCAATTAAACTTGTTGCGCTTAGAACGCTGCGTACGAAGCCGGTCGAGTAAAACTGGAACGGAGGACGAAAACGAAGATCAGAGGATCAAACAACTGGTGATCGGTGTCGCCAGACGACACGTCCACAGTGACCACGATACAAAACATGATCCGGACGGGTTGTTTCTCCCTGTGTCAAACTTAGCTCCGTTATTGATGACGACGTCAATCTCGACGGCCAGAACACCGTTGATGCGAACTGTCCTGGCTCCATTCGTGGTAGCTGTAATTACAGCCAATGTCACCTCATATATCCTTCTCAAAGCCGATTTTGTCTCTTCAGTTGATGAACGACTTGGCGACATATTTCTATAATAACACAAAAGAAGCACCATTGCATACATAGGGAACAAGCTTTTGTTCGGTGCGAAAACATTGTGATTACTCCTTGGCTACAAGGTTGTACCATTATGATTATATGGCTCACAAGCAATCAACCATGTCTATGGCGATGCAGTCAGTAAGAATCAAGTAAAATAATATCTATGTGATTTCAAATGGTTATAATCAGAGACTATATTATATTCTCAAGCTACAAACAATAAAAATAACAATAAATATTGTGCTTCAGTTCCCAATAAACTTAAAAAATATCGTTTTAAAAAGTTGAGACGGAAAGTCTAAGTGGCATTGTTCGGGATCATAGACAACACACCATTTGTCATTAAAATAACAAGCAGCTGTCCATAGATGCTTGTGAGAGACTGTCCGTCACTCTGTCCCGCTGTAAAGTATGTCCCGCGTACCATATGGTGGTGTAGAACATCTATAAGCACATACAAGCAAGATATCGCTACCAATCCCGATATTTTTGTTCGATGACGAAAAAGTTCCATGTGCTCTTTCTCACAACTCAACCATTTCGGACCAATGAGCTGGACTTTTATAGTACCGAGAGAGAAGACCCCAGGAAAGCATGTTTTGAATAAACATTAGAAATTTAGTATAAGATCATTAAAACAAGTGTAAATTTTAAATGGGGTATATATTTAGGAAGGATTGGCTCTAATATGACCCCTAGCTACCAGAAGAATACTGACTGGATCCTACAATTTGTTGATCACGTACTCAAATAAGAATGGAGCTTCTTATATGATGGTCCGGTTTGTCACTTACTTCTCAGTTTGTCTCTATCCTCGAGCAGCTCGTTCCATTGCAATGGCTCTATCCGGTGTGGCAAAGATTGTGTATGGACCAGGATCTGCATCAACATACGACTCAGTGATGCGCGGGAACACTCACTAACACCGGAGATGATTTTGTTCATAAAAGATTGATAGAACATTGACGACTGAGGATGATTCATACTAACCAACACTTTTTTCAGTATCAATTTAGGAAGCTAACAATCAGCGGCTCGATGTGTTGGGGTTATTTTGTGGTCCCCACAGTCATAATATTTCACAACCTTATTAAGTAAAACTAAAAAGTGATTCGGAAGCCATTTGAAAGCACCTAGTTACTCTTTATTTCTCAGCGTCGAGTAGAAAGATCAACATAGGTCACGGATGCTCCCTCTAGCGACCATAGTGGTGCAGGTAGTGTTAGGCAAGGTTAAGATAGCGCATTAACTATAAGCATTTTGGGCCTGGGGTTGGCGTTCACTTATTTACCCCACTTGGACCCCGCAGAGCTGACTTTGCAAATAACCGTGATAACTTGGTAAGCTTTGCCATATATTAACCCCTGTATAGAATACCTACCCATACAGTCTCCAGCCAAATTGGCTATCTGTAAAGCATTTAAGAGTTCGATGTAAAATCCCGCCCTATTAATCAGAAACGTGTGTGCACTGCCGTCTGGTGGAATCATGACGCCATCTAGCGAGTGAACTACACCATTGGATGCTTCCAGGTCTGTAATGGCGAGGAGACCAGAGGATGTCAAAATCTAAAACGAAAGACACATTCCTTCAATATGATATATATTACAGAGACAATGACTGGTAAGATGGGCGATAGTAAGTAGCTGACATGGGTAAAGACTACTTATTTCGACCAACTTCTCATCAAGGTATGTGTTGAAGCGGATTTTATCCCCACTCTGGTACATAATTGCCCAGTCGTTAGTCATGTTGACAGACGTAACATAACCGATATGGACATGGAACCTGCATGTTCGCGAGTCGTACGCCGTGTCATTAATAACTCTCTCCAGTACATCAGAGGGAAGCGCGGCGTAGACTTCATTTGTAGGCGCAAACACAGTAAACGGCCCTGCAAAATAAAAGAGCGACTGTTCATACAAAGGCTTGAGGCCAATGTTTAAGAATCAAAGTCGAATTATTGGTCCAGACGACCGCGCCCAAAATTGACCACCCAATTCAACACAAGGAGAATCTTCTATGTATAGTGCTCAATGAGTAACTTAAAAAAGCAAGACAGCACAATTCCTTTCATGACAACGAACGGCTTTAACCCTTTCCATGGTGGCAAACACTTTGTGTACAGCCCAGACAGACGTTGCGTAGGCCTCTTTTGGGTCAACAACGGCGTTTGAGTGCAGTGAACAAATATGTTGGGAGACACATACATTGCCAGGCTAATCAATTTGCACACAACGTCCACCTCTATACCACTGCTCGATGCAGTTTCACCCACAACGGGTACCAGACAATACACATTCATATAGTCTTTCCGCACTAATCTTTATTAAAGGAATAGTTGAATAATGACATATTACTCTGCAACAAGATTCGGCAAGCTACTGCCAATGGATTTTTCGTTTGGTGAGACGGGATGAACGGTATGTTCAGTTTAGGCAAGCTTTAGGATATGCATGTAACCCAAGTTCGAGGCCAGATTATTATGGCTAGGATACATCTAGTATTTATTCGCAAATTGAAATTGACAAAAAGTTATATAAATAAAGCAATATAAATATAAAATGCATGAGTTGCAATTAATTTGTGCATAGAAACTCAAGAAGCTCATAGGCCTCTTGGAGCGTTAGAGAGGTTAACATACGGTTTCGGTCGACCCAGGTAGATAATGACGACGTCCCCACCCCCAACCAACGCAAGTAGGGAAAATAAGTGATGTATAGATATATATTGAGAAATCCATTCCTTCTGAAAGCATCAGCAGAATTAGTTCAACTAAGCTAATCTTGTAATATTATAATGCAACAGGGTATCCAAAATGTCGTAGATGGTTACTTTTTCTATATTTTTGTTCTATAAACAAGGAGTTTGTTCTGATAATCAGGCTCTAGTCTGGTAAATCTTTCAACTATCCCAGTCTGCTTAGCTTAAAAGTTGGTAACTAATTAGCTTTTACCCTTCTTTTAAATGTAGGATTGTTTGTTTTAGTTCTATGGGACAAGTTGTTTACTGATAGAAAGGTTCATAAATGATTCAGATCAATCATTGCTACGATGCATTTCAATGAAAATGCTGGACGACAACAAAGAATAACAGCGCAGGGTGAAGACATGTGCAGCCTCCATTACCCCAAACACAAGGTAAGAGGCCCCACAGGGATGAAAACTGCTGAATGATCCTACTTATGGTAGGGATTGTTTCTAAATTCACTTTTATGTGAATATTATAATCTGTACTCTTAAATGAACAACTAACACATATATACAATACAGGCTATGTGGAAAACAGTCAGCATATGCAAGGCCATGGATAGAAATGATGAGGAGATGGAAGCACTGGAGATCCCACCAAATCTGAACATCACCTTCGAGATCCCAGCAGTAAATCAGTTCCGCTAACGCATCTCTGAGAGCAAGTTTCATCTGAATATCCCACATAATTGTTTGTCTCCTCTGGAAATGTGTTTCGAATAATTGATGTGACATAAGATGGTATAGGGATACGATTTTTCTTTCCAAGATAATGGTAGCACCATCGGATGAACTGCCTATGTCCAGTGTAACGCTTCCAACTGTAACACACAACCATACACAAACCCTTAACATTTTTACAGTGCTGAATAAATATTATATTTTAACCCATACATTGATTTGATGATTGAGTCACAAAAATAATGCTATCCTGGTATAAACTGTATTGATATTTCAGTCTGAATTGAAAATGTCATTCATTTGAATAAAAATGACTAAGTAGTTTGGGGAAGGTTTTTTATCATAAATTTATAATTTGGTGTTTGTTGTCGTTCAATACTTACTTGTTTCCCTTGTATGGACCATGATGCTGCTTGTCAGCGTGGTACGCTGTCTCCAACACATCTTCATTGAGACATACATCACTACAATTTGGATGCTGTGTCACACATTTAATTTCTGGTATATTTTCTTTTTTAACCCTCACTTTCTCCTGCTCCACACAGCAGACACTTTCCCTGACAGTTGGCATGGTTGAGCAGCCTCCACATTGGCACCTGCAACCAGGGTCTCACAATGTAGGTAAACAGTATACCAGGGTCTCACAAACCTATCAAATACATGCCAGACTCTGTCTAAGACTAAGATTGGGGTGGTCAATGAAAAGGGTTGTATTGCATGTGTAAATGTTCCACCAAGCAGGTTTGATAGTTTAATCGTAATAAATTTGAAAAACATGACAACAGTAATGATATTTTTTGCCATGTTCGTTGGCGATTAAAACCACATTGAATACCATCAAGAAAAACGAAAACGGTATCAAATGAATAAGAAATTCTTCATTTATTATATAATAGAGGCACATAAATTTATCATTGCACCATTTGTTGCCAGTGGTCATTTACATGAGACTACCAAACGGCCAAAAAACGTCCCTTCCCAAACGAGATCGGCGCGGCGTTTGGCCGCCCTACTAATTGAATAAAACGTCCTAGGTCAAATGAGTATTAGTGAGATAGATAAAATTTTAAAATTTCAAAAATCAAAGAAATCGTGCAGTGATTACAATTCCAATGGGACTCACCAATCACTGTTTTGAAGACAGTTCATGTTCGCATTATTGCCCCTCGGAACACGTGAATCAGTCCTGTCACTGTCAGATTCACTTGCGCTGTCTTTGGATAGATATTGTTCGAATCTGTATGGCACAAGACCAGCTACATCCTCCGGATTTGAATGCTCAAAACATTGAGGCTCTTCAACCAAAAACTATCGGCAAATCGTCCAACTTTAAATACATCACTCTCCGAAACTTCAACATTCGCCATTGCGGACCTGTCAGTGAAGTTCCCTCAATGACGTCGAAAGATGCGGGGCCGAAAATTTGGAAAATGGCGGCGGGTGCCAAAAAACGACTTTATATTTCAATTTACGTTAGGTTCGGGTGACTTGTTCGGAAATTGAACCACAAAAACAGAGTAAATGTAACTTTTATCTTTCATTCGGATTCATAACAATTATCATGGAAAATTGGTGTCATAGACACTATAAAATATTTTATATACATGATTCAGGTTACCTTCATTATTTAAACTTTTTTGGTCTAACTTAAGGAAAGACTTTTCTTGCATTATTGGACACACCATACGAGCTTGCATTCGCGAGTATAGTAGCAAGCAGAACTTTTGGGTTTTTAATGATTGTGCATTCTACCCAAAAATAAACAAATCTTAACAATAGCCCAGTGCATATATCTGGTCTGCCTACAAGTAACAGTACAAAAGAGACCTCGTTCTTCTATCAAGCTTAAGATCTCTCTTTATACACTTTTGCCAAGCAGCACTTATTATTTCAAGTGACATTTAATACAGTTTCTATGAGGGACTGCCATCGTAGAACGCATTAAACTGGGTGAATCGACTGGCAAACGCTATCGAACCTCAGGAAATGTTGCGCACTAAATTGGCGGTACTACTTTAGGGGAAGTGCTTGAGGAAGAGGATGTCGATTTAGTTCAAGACTAGCTTGTTTAATATAGAACTCTAGGTGGATCAGCAGATACAAAGGCAGACCGAGCTCTCTGGATGGTCAGAAGAGCATTCATCAGGGCAACAAAGAACTTTATATTTTATAACGGCGTTGGTTCTCAATGAACAAATATGGTGCGTTACGTGAAGAAATAATAGTTCTAAGCTATCCATACCATTCAGCAGGGCTCTGCCCGTCTGCCGCTACAGCCTGCTCCGCTCACTCTTCACTAAGCATCATAGATTCCCGGAAGTAGAGATGAATGGGGGTTATGCTTGAAAGACATGCAAATTCCTTAAGTGTGACATATTTACCTCGTTGCAATCCATAGGAATTGACTTCATCTTTCTGCTTGGGGACTCACAAGGCGAGCGAAGTAATTCCAGTTTGGTGAGAAATTTGGAAAGTCTACCTGGCGTAACGTGCACAAAGACACTCGAAATCAATATCGAAAACAGATTTCTGAGTTACTTTTCTCGAGGTGGAGTCACAGTGAGGACTGTGGCAAATGAATCGGTGATATTCAAAGCTTGCAGTTCCTGTATATGCGCAACCTACATCTGCGAACGAGACGATGATGACTTCAAGATTAAGGTGCAATATGTGGGTGTATTGAATAGCATAAAATACCTGTGATAGTGTCCGGCTACCCTGGCGTAGGGACATTCCAATGTTTCTTCATCAAATACCTCTTCAAGTATTACCTGATTGATAGTTATCCCGCCATAGTCGTGTCTTCTCCCTCTTTAATCATCTCAAAAGAGACATAGCTGTTGAAAAATCGGCTTTTCAAAATAACATACTCCCATTTTTGGATTTACTCAACTCAACATTGCCTTAAAGTAGTCATGTGCTTTGGTTGACAAATCCAATGAAATTCGATGAAAGAAGAATTGGAGCAGCCAAAAGGTTCAAAAGCCAGAGATACGGCGCCTACCTGGCCGGAGAAGTTATGTACATATTTTTCAGGTGGCTCTATGACACACTTGTTGATTATCTGGTGCAACCTGAATCGTAAACAGTTTTACTTAATTTTACCCACGATACCTTAAAGCTTCTGGCTTGCCGGTAACCCGTCTGTTATTCCTTAACCCCAACTTAACTTCCTCATTAAGGAGCTACTTTATTGGTGAACTTGCTAGAAGCCTCTCACGAGAGAGAGAGAGAGAGATCACCAACCAATAAAGAAATTACCCTGTCTTAAGAAGAATGAAATATATTTCCCCGCTTTTGGTCCCATAACGTCGTTTGTGTCTTCAATTCATCACGTTTTAAAAGGCGACAGAACCAAGCTCTAGAACTGGTGGAGAATCCAACTCGACCCCGGAACCTATATCATGTAAGTTACATTCACAATAGTTTTCTTTTTCCCTTTCCTATTTTTTTTAACAAAATTAACCATAATGGCCACCCGATCAAGGTCTGCCGAGTGGGCCAGTTTCGGATATTGAATCTCTAGAGATTGCTTTGCACGACTACAAGCAAGAAAATGAGCGCTTGAGGAAAATAATATCCAAGTTGAAAGAACGCCTGTCGATTGCGAAGCGAAACCACCCTTTCCCCAAATCTCTCCCACAACTCCCTCATAGAACAGCAGTGGCGAAATTACACCTACATTACCCGCGCCTAATAGCACCACACCATCCCATCTAACGATGTCCGCACCTTTATCCCCTGCGCCAGCCCATCCTGGTAAGTTTGACGGGCTCGAAGATCATTGGGATGATTGGCTTGAGCGGTTTGAAAGGTGTGCCCGCCTGTCAAATTGGACGCACGAATGCATGGCTGATGCGATACGGGCGTACCTGACAGATAGCGCCGAGGCAGAGTACCGAGATATCACAAAATCACGTTATGGCTTTCCGCTCCAACGCCCGCCATCATGTCCCCTATGATTATACACACGGTCAATCTAGGAGGCAATCATCTTGGCAAATGTCTCCAGAGCGGCGACGTATTCCCAACTTTCTTCCATGTCATCAATAAATTGCGACCAAACATAATCCTAGAAGTTGATTTCATGCGGAGGTTTAGGGCCAATATTAATTTCAACAGCAAGACCTTTTCATTTAGCCACAACGCTGTTGTTATTGCACCTTATGAGCTATGTATCCCCCCAGAACATGAAGTCGCGTGCATTGGTCAAATAAAAGACAACCCTCATTCCTTTCCCACTGGCCTATGCGGTGTTATTGACCGTCACCCCGGAACCCAATACGTGTTTGTCAACGCCCGTAAGTCTGCAGCATGCGTCAATTCACATCAGGTCTAATTAACGCTGAACAACCATTCACGGCGAACGCAAACGGTTAAGAAAGGTTGGGGAATTGCCATCATTAAAACGATTCTGTCTACTAACTTGCGAAATGCCTATTGTCTCTTATGTCCAAGCAATTACACCAGGAGGAAACCGACAATATTTGCTCGACGCAGTCCCTTGACCATACAACAAAGGACAGACAGACCAGTGACAAGGAGCGCAACCAGTCACCGCGACACACCGATTACACCTATGTCAACACAAAACCCACAATTGCAAATCCCTTAACCACCCGAAATTGTCGCCACGGAATCACAATAACTAACACAATCGCCTACTTAACACAATAATTGAGGATCAGACCAGAAAGTCTAATCCTCCTAGCACACGGGGCACAACAACAGGCTTCTCGGAGCCACACTCTTCAAATGACAATGCGCTATACGACACTGATAATTTGACTGTCTGTATTGTCAACAATCAACTGTCTGACAACTAGATCAAGGCAATTAACGCCATGGTGAAGACAAACTTACCTGCATTTCTGGACAACCCGGGAAACTTAGGCAAAACACACCTGGCCGAATACACAATCAACTTGAAGCCAGACGCTAAGCAACGGAAATGTAAGCCCTATCGCACCAATCCAATTATGAAACGGGAGGTTAACAAACAAATACATTAGCTACTGAGACAAGGAATCATTGAAAGATCTCACGGAGAATGGCAATCGCCCATCGTATTGGTTGCTAAAGGCGCCAAGAATTCCCGAAAACACCTGAAAAAGCAACAAATGCTCCCAAACAATACCGCATAGCATCGATTACCGCTATCTGAATAGTCAAACTGTGCCATCAACACTTGCCATTCCACGCATGGACGTTACTATTGACGAGGTCGGAAATGTTAAACCCAAATATTTCTCATGCCTAGATCTTGCCTCAGGTTTTTTCCAGGTAGGTTTGTCAAAAGATTGTCCATATTAAACTACCTTCACTACGCCTGATTATAAGTCCTATAAGCGGACCAGACTGAGCATGGGGCTAAAGCAGTCACCGTCATTGTTCCAAGAGTTGATGATGCAAGTGTTGTCTGACTGTCTCGGCAAGTTTGCGTTAGTCTACATTGATGATATTATTGTGTACTCGGGCTCTTTTAAAGAGCACCTCGAGCACCTAAATCATGTTTTCCAGACACTGACAGCCGCAAACCTCAAGCTTCATCCCAAAAAATGAACGCTCCTCAAACAAGAGGTCAATTTCTTGGGTATGAAGCTCTCGCATTCAGACGTCTAGCCGAGCGATGAGCACCTCAAAGCCGTTAAGTCTTATCCTGCACCGACAAACGTCAAAGGGGTGCGATCATTTTTAGGATTAGTGAATTTTTCAGGAAATTCATACCAACGGCAGCTGACATCGCTAAACCACTCAATGAGTTAACAGAAAAGGATGTCATATTTGATTGGTCAGCTGAATGCCAATTAAGTTTTGATGCATTGAAACATACACTAACCTCTGAGCCCCTACTAGCCTACCCAGATTTTTCCAAACCCTTGTTCTATACACTGACGCTTCTACACAAGCTATTGGTCATTGTTTAGCTCATATGGACGATGAAGGTAACGAAAGACCGGTAGGTTACGCAGGTAGGTCACTTAACACCCATGAACGTAATTACTCAATAACTCATCTGGAGTTACTTGCTGCTGTTCATGGAGTGACCTATTGGAAAGCGTACCTGGAAGGCTTAAAATTTACGTTAGTCACAGACCACAAAGCACTGCTGTCAATTCTGACCACTGAGCAGACAGTGCCGAAACTAGTCCGATGGGTTTTAGTAATTCAGTCCTACGATTTTGACTTCAAATATCGTAAAGGTAACCTCAATTGTGCCGCAGACGCCCTAAGCAGGCGGGAATATGACGTTACGCATTGTGCCAACGATGACGAAATAAACGTATTCCCCGATTTGGCCGCAGTCTCTGACACCATGGAAGGGGTAAGATTGCATCCCGTAATCACGAGCAGATGGTCACCACAAATACATCTACCAACAACCAACCTCATAACGGTAAGTCTCACGATCATAATGTACAATCTAGCTCCAGTGATATCACATATAAAACTACAAATATGCTGCAGTACAAAATTGTACACTTATCTAATGACAATGATCTCAAGGCGCAGGCTAGCTGTACGTTTTGTAACAGTTTGATCGATTGGTTAAAGCAAGAGAAGCTACCAAAAACCAGTAGAGCAGCTACATGGTTGAAAATGGCATGCTACTTTATTTATTCCGACCAACAGCTTCCAAGCCCGGCGATTTCTGCCTCACGCTGGTTGTGCTGGAGAGTCTCTGACACACGGTGTTGTCATAATGTCACGACTCTGCATTTGCAGGTCACGTCGGCATTATTAAAATGCTAACCACGTTAAAACAGCGTTTTTCGTGGCCAGGAATGTACAGAGATGTCAGGGAATTTGTTGACAGCTGCCCTCAATGCATAGCCACCAAACGATCACATCGCCGCGAACGACCAACCATGACGCTATTTGAACCGGTCACCGCGCCATGGCATAGAATCTCAATGGACAACATTGGGCCTATGCCACGAACTGCAAACGAAAATGCGTACATTACCTTTTGTTGTAGATCATTACTCACGTTTCATAGTGTCCTGGCCTTCTATAAATCTTGAGGCTAACACAATCGCTAAGGCATTCTATGACAAGGTCATAGGCACTCACGGCATGCCACTAGAATTGTTGACAGATAAAGGTACTAATTTCACAAGCAAGCTTTTCAGGGAATTAAATGTACTATTTCAAGGCACGCAGAAATTCACGTCCGCTTATAACGGCAGAACGGAGCGAGTTAGTATTACTCTAACAAATCTTCTGCGCACGTTTTGTCACGATAAGCTGAACACGTGGGATAAATATTTGTCGTGAGTTACATTAGCAGTGAACACTACAGTATATCGCACCATTAACATGTCCCTCTTTGAACTTTTGTTTGGCAGAACACCAAGACTACCCCTGGACACAGATCTCAGATCAGCGGCCGACAGTATTCACAACAGAGGCGATCACTTAGACGACATTCTACGAATACAACTGTAGGGTCGTGAAGTTGCATTGACAGCCGCTGAAAAGAGTGAGGCCAAAATGAAAGCTACATGGGATAAATTAGCAGGTCCAGACCGCATCGCAGTCGGCTCTGTAGTTTATCTACACAGTCCCGACCTATCTAACTCAGGAGTAGGTTGCCAGAAATTTGCCACCAGGTTCAAAGGTCATTTTATAGTTACTGCCGTTAAAGAGCATACAGCTAAACACAAAGACCTAACCACAGCAAATTTTGTGCCTGAAATGATTGAATTCAACAGATTAAAATTTGTGAAACAGAGACCTACAGTGGCATAACTGTGCATCTTTCCATTGTACAAAATCTAATATAATCGCCAGTTATATTTCTGGACTTTTTTTCCATCTCTTTCAGGGCCTACATGCGTCATTTCATTACATTTTTACTTATTGTCACTGAAAATACACGGCCTTCTTTTCCAACAGTCATGTGCGCATTCAGATTTTCGCTGAGGCTAACATTTCCGCATCAGGAGTCTAGTCCCCTGCTTTACTGCTTCATTGCTAGTCCATCTCAAATTAAAAGCCCCACGGCCCCACTGATTGGCTGACCAGTTCTAACCTAGCCTTTTCAGCCACGCCCACCCCTGATCACTCAGTACTGCCTCGCAAGTATTAGCCAATCGGAGACACCCACCCCTTGCACATGTCAGACGGCAATGGGGTTTACAGCAGCCAACCAGTCACGTTACCCCAGTAATTAGTCAGTTAATCCCCAGGAACGCGACTTTAAGTAAAGTTAGGAGGTGGAACCTAGTTAATTAGCCGCTGGCTTTTATAAGCTGGCCCGCAGGTAGACAGGTCAATTGGCTACTCCTAGAACGAACTCCATCCTCTGCAATGGAAAATATTATGGCAATTTTGCTGAATGTGGTAGTCATGCCGCACTTTGTGTGGACCATCTCGCTAGAGATGCCATACACGCGGCACACGCGGACTTAGTGTTCCACGCACCAACTCCCTTGATAACGGAGCAACTGCTTTCACTTTTCTTCCATTTCCCACAACCATGACAACTAACGCTTTTTTATACCTCTTTCAGGTATACACCCCGATACCATCCGCTTGTACATATTTCCTTCAGCCAAAATGTTTGTGCCCATATAATGTTGTAAATAGTTCTGCAGCGACACCCCACCTGCAAAGTGAGGCCGTTCCGTGCCGCCTAGTTTGTGTGTCTGAGGTATCCTGCTCGGTGTTCAACACAGAAATGGGATCCTCCCGAAAATACAAACAAGCCACAGACAAGACTTGATCAAATTATTTATTACTTTAATCAAACTTCCATACCTTACATACGTTTTAGTTAAACATTTAACTTAAGCTTCACTAGTATAATTTTTTTTTCTCGTACATCATTCTGCACCCGTATGCATGTTCATTGAATGTTTTTCATCTTACATCAATCATTCATTTTAGCTGTCAATAAGTTGCCAGGGGGAAGAGTACAGCCGGTCTGAGCCTTATAAGACAAATCCTACCACCCACTCCAAAGGAGTTAGGGTTGGGTAGCATGCTCGCGGCGCGCTAGTCAGTACCACACCCTAGTGCAGATTACATTTACTTGGCAACAGGTTCTGTACCGTTTCGACCTTAAACTCTAAAACAAACCAAATTATTCAATATCGTTCCCCATGCATTCATCCATTCATAATCTTTTAGCTGTACAGCCTGTCAGCGTGATACTGCTATACGTTCTCTAAACTATTAATAATTGTTTCCAAAGGCACTTACATGAATTAGATAACTATGTTTTACATCTTCATTTCTACCCACTAAGTATTTTTAAATGTTCCTAATGAACAATTGTTCGGAATACAAAAACAAACAAAATAACTAAAAATAAAAATATAAGCATTAAAACAAATTAATACAGTGATTAAATACTTAACAGCTATTTATTATATTAAAAGATCATACAAAAATTCTACTGAAATTCTTTTACAAACTATTCTCAAATTTTGAATAACAGTTAAATTCTTACATGCTGGCATTAAATGGATATACATGCACCTTAAAGGGGAGCGAGATGTCGTTAACAGTTTTACTTAATTTTACCCTCTCTACCTTAAAGCTTCTGGCTCGCCAATTACCCGTCAGTTATTCCTTAACCCCAACTTAACTTCCTCATTAAAAAGGGCGACCTCATTGGTGAACCTGCTAGAAGCCTCTCAGCCAATAGCACTCGCAAATGGGGTGGGGGGCAGCCCCCATAAGTAACAGGATATACAAAGAAAGGAGACACACGCTCACGAGAGACAGAGATCACCAACCATATTTAAATATCATCCTTTTCGGCTACTTTGATTAATAAAGAAGTTAACCATGTCTTAAGAAGAATAAAATATATTTCCCCGCTTTCGGCCCTACAACGTCGTTTGTGTCTTCAATTCATCACGTTTTAAAAGGCGACAGAACCGAGCTCGACACAATTCGAGCAAAAGAAAAAGACGTTTGGTTCGTAAAAACGAAAAAAAAACGAATGAAAAAGTTGTCGATGACGAAAGCCCCAGTGACAGGAAAAATTTTGAAACAGATGGGCAACGACTGGAAAGGTTTGTGTGGTATTCTTGACGACCAATTCCATCCCTCGCGTCAGGCACGATGTTAATAACAAGTTATCTGGGCCCTTTTTTACCAACCACGCTGAGCTTAAGTCTCGACTCAACGCTGAATCGCCGTTATGATGACTCAACTGAGCCGTCGCTAAGTTGACATTCACCATCGCCGTTGAGTCCTCACTCATTTGAGAAGTGCGCGCAACTTTTTGGCTGTCTGCCTGAATCAAAACCTCGCCTCTTGCAGTGAGCAGTGGTACACAAATTTTGCGCGAGTTTGTAAACATATGATGGTCATGTATGTCTAATACAACTTAACAGTTTAGATAGGGAGATTTACATCAGTCCGTTTGTATGCATATATGGACAACAGAAAGCTATGGCAACAACGGGTGGATCGAGTGAAATAATAATGGTCCCTAGTGTGCTAATTATTGTAAGTACAGACTGGGTGGACCAGAAATAATAGTAATAATACAGGAAGAGGCTTTACAGTCAATAATGACTCCGTTTTGAACGCATGTTTGCAACAGCTTTTCCCCACTTGTTAGTTGCTGTAGAATGCTTTGCTGGGGAAGTGACAGCTGTGCCATTGGGTGCTTCAATGTGCTTAGTTACTATTTCCCGTTGTTACTAAATGGTATTTTACTGTTACCAGCTGTGTAGCTATACATCCCCATATCGCTAGCTTTATTGAAGGATACAGTTGTTCATCCTCAATAGCGCGCGATTTGTCGTTTTTTGAGGTCTGAATGGCATGCAATTGAGTCACACATTGCTGCATGACAATGGTGCAACTAATTTCCAATATTCTGCTACGACCAAGCCCACGTATAGATTCACACAATATTTAGTGGTTTCAAGTATTTTGGAAGCGTTTCTCATTACTGAATTTACAACTCCCCACAGATAAAGTCCTTGTAGATCGTGGACTAACTACCATAGGTTTTGGTTGCACTTCCTGGATATACTCACCTACCATGGATTTACGGCAAGTATTGTCACGCCATCAAGCTATCCTTTGCGCACATTTTATTCTTATTATATTCGCCTTCTTCGGTATCCTGCTTCACAACGCCTCTTCACGTGGGTTTGTTAATGATAATTTTCCAACAGTGATGGACATTCCCGTTGTCTCAGCTGCTGGTCAAAATAATGGTTCTAAGCTATCCATACAATTCAGCAGAGCTCTGCCCGTCTGCAGCTACAGCCTGCTCCGTTCACTCTTCACTAAGCATCATCGATTCCCGGAAGTAGAGATGAATGGGGGTTATGCTTTGGAGACATGCAAATTCCTTAAGTGTGACATATTTACCTCGTTGAAATCCAAAGGAATTGACTTCATCTTTCTGCTTGGGGACTCACAAGGCGAGCGAAGTAGTTCCGGTTGGGTGAGAAATTTGGAAAGTTTACCTGGCGTAACGTGCACAAAGACACTCGATATCAATATCGAAAACCGATTTCGCAGTTACTTCTCTCGAGGTGGAATGAAAGTGAGGACTGAGGCCAATGAATCGGAAATAATCAAAGCTTGCCGTTCTTGTATATGCACAACCTACATTTGCGAAAGAGACAATGATGACTTCAAGATTAAGGTGGAATATGTGGGTGTGTTCGAATGGCATGGAATACCTGTGATAGTGTCCGGCTACTATGGCTTAGAGACATTCCAATGTTCCTTCGTCGAATACCTCTTCAAGTATTACCTGAAGGATAGTTATCCTAGCATAGTCGTTGTCTTCTCCCTCTTTAATCATCTCAAATACGACATACCTATCGAAAAATCGGCTTTTCAAAATAATTTACTCCCATTGTTAGATTTACTGAACTCAACATTGCCTAAAAGTAGTCGTGTTCTTTGGTTAACAAATCCAATGGAATTCGAAGAAAGACGAATTAAAGCAGCCAAAAGGTTCAAAGGCCAGCGATACGGTGGCTACCTGGCCGGAGAAGTGATGTACGTATTTTCCAGGTGGCTCTATGACACACTTGCTGATTATCTGGTGCAACCTGAATCTCATCAACTAGGTTTTTTCAACGTGGCGAATATGACATCATCGCTTGTCGAACGAAGCCTAGACGGAACGCATATGGATAATCAGTGGTATGTTGAGTTCATGGGTTACATACTGAATACTTTGTGTAATGGACTATAATATGCTTTGTTGTTTATGTCGAATTAAAGTGTTTCTCCATCCTGCTGAACGAGAATATAATATCAAGGACTTCACTTATATATCTCATATATCCAGGTTTTAAAGACAGCAAGAACTAAAGTAAGGATGGAAGTCGCTATGTTTGGGATAGATTTCATAGTCGGCGCCATTTTTGTGGAGTGACGTCAAAGACACAATCAGCACCAGTAAGAAGTCGCATTGTTTAATTGTAGTGCGTTATCGTTTAAGAGTGAACAACTTCTGCTTTACCAACTCGAGCAAAAGAAAAAGATGTTTGGTTCCTAAAAACGAAAAAATGCAAATGAAAGAGTTATCGACGAAGAAAGCCCCAGTGGCGGGGAAACTTTCGAAACAAATGGGCGACGACTGGAAAGGTTCGTGTGGTATTCTTGACGACCAATTCCATCCCTCGCGTCAAGCACGATGTAAATAACAAATCATCTGGGCCCTCATTCATCAACAACGCTGAGCTTAAGTCACGACTCGACGCTGAATTGCCATAATGATGAATCAGCTGAGCCGTCAATAAGTTGATATTGACCCGCAGATAACGCTGCTAACGGATTAAATATATAACTTAAGTTCGTTGGTAAATACCGCGGTCACGGCTCAGCGTTTGTAGACACAAAATACACTTAAGTCGGTTGGTGAATACAGACCCTGGTGAGATGCTTGAGCCTCGAATGCACCAACATGGCCCCACCCGACTAGGAGAACACATTCTTTTCCCAATGTTTATAGATTAATAATGGCTAAGTTATTTTCAAAAATCAGGCTGATTTCACTTAATCCGACTTATCTTCGATGGATCTACAATATGGCGCAACAATATTAATGGTTGGAGTATCATTTTAAGTTCATAGTTTTTAGTAGTAAACACATGCCCAGATATATGCTTATACCATATATTTACATAGTGACTGACGAGGAGACGGTGAAATTATCAGTTTGAAAAAGTTTGATTTTCAATAAAAGTTCCATGCATATCATCTGTTTAATCGTCACCCTAGCCTACTTGTATCGGGTCGCGCACGTTTAGCTGACTCATAATGTGACCCAGGTTGCTACACATGTTACCGAGCAACAACGTATGACGTCACAACGCAAATAACGATCCTTACCTCCTCTTTCTCACCTTTTCTCTCTAGAGCTAACCGCAACAAGAACTTTATATAAAACTATAGAAGTCACTCTTTGGCCACTTAAATGCGACACAGACTTATTGGAAAGGGTTCAAAAGCGAACTATAAACATCATCACCGAGGTGTCTGACATCTTTAATACAAGGCGTCTCCGTGGAAATATTAAATGAATTGATAGTAATCGAGTTCATTGGGGTTTCTTTTCAGCTAGACTGTTTGAAACAATCCCTAAAGGACGGGCAGATACTTTCGTCACATCCAGGGCAAGACTAGAAATAAGGAAAAGAGCACTCCCAGCTAGCTGTATACCCGTTGAACTTCCTTTCAGCAAGGATAGTCAACGTCAAATCACTAAACAGTTTCAAGAACCAGCTCGATGTGGTTTTTAAGTGACAAGATTTAAGTTATATCCAAACCGGAGAGTGTTGGTCGATACGCTATAGATATATTATCTCCTAACCCATTAGCACCCGTAAACCTCTAAAACAGTGCACCTTAGAACCAAACGATTTTCTTTACCTAACCACCGATCATCAAATGATCTTGAGTGACAGTCTTTGTAAAATCTCGTAAATTTGGTCGTGATTGAATGCGAACATTTAAGAGCAGGGATGATATATTCATGATTCATGACGCCTTAGTTGGGTGTCATGGGCTACAGCGAACGACAACTTTGAGAACACAAGATCTGCTAGTTATTGCAAATATTCAATAGGAATAAGGGACCGTTTTTATATACTTAATGGTTATAAGTCATGGCTACATATATATATATATATATGTATGTAAATATATATATATATATATATATATATATATATATATATATATATATATATATATATATATATATATATATATATATATATATATATATATATATATATATATATATATATATATATATATATATATATATATATATATATATATATATATATATATATATATATATATATATGCGGGTGAATAGTTCTAGTTGCACCTCTCTATTTATAAACATTAAGAGCCCATTCCCGCTTTATTTGTTGTGGCCGGCCACAATGACAAATGGCTGCCTGGTATGTAGTCATACACATATTAAATTAAGCATAACGTTGCGCCGTGTTTGCATGGCATGCCGTTTTCATTTAGCCAGCGTTAACAAAACAATTTACCCTCTTCCGTCTTTAACTTGTCGTTATAGTCATTGTCTCGTTTCTTTTCCTTTGTCATGAATTCTTCAACGAAATACAATTGACACAACTACTGAGCCTTAAACATTCGCTGTTTGTGTCTCAGAAGATAACATGAAATGCCATGAATAAATGGCATGAATGTAACTTAGCATGAGGTCGTCAAATTAGATTACCATGGTATCAACCACAGTTCAGTCTTACTCATAGATATGACCAAAAAACATCAAAGACACAGATAATAACTACTGTCTGCCGAAATCTACTGAGCTTTTCCATAACAATCGTACTTTCATTTTCAAAAGTAATGTTAAATCCAGATAGTTGGTTTGATTCATCCATAACGTAAATGTATCAGTTTTCTAATAAGTTTCCGTAACCAATTAACCAGTTGGGGATGGGAATACTAAGTAGGTATTAAGTGCATTACCGGAATATGAAACATATACGATGGTGCAGATACACCATTCAATGACCTCTAGAGGTCGCAACTTAAAGATGCTAAACCCAATTGCCTCTCTTATCGATCTTCAGATTCAAATTTAGCATATGCAGGTAATGCTGTAACGCCTTGTTCAAGATGACTGAAATACATAATACCATTAATAATTGATTAAAACATTTCATCCAGGTTGATACGTGCACGAAAATCACATTACACATGAACGGAACAACATAAACAGGAAATCAATATTGATGCTCAAAACCGTCACATGGTTAACTTGGGTAAGCAAAATATGGAAATTGATACCACTTTAGACTAACAGGGTATAACTAGCTTTGTTTTAATAAAATACATCAACCGAATTTCCAGTAATGCAAGAAGTGTTTCAGTGAAAGGTGGTGACACTTTCCCTTGAGTTTCAATAATTAACAGCAACATTCTATTTGTTCAAATTGAAGACCCGATTGTTATCTCATAATTATGTTATGCAAAGCTACACTATCCATCTAATGGCATGACATATATTGATTGTGAATATTTAACTGTTGAGAATAATTGGGAAATCAAAACATCCCGCGCTTGTTGCATGTCTAGTTCCGATCTATATTCATGGATTATTATTATCCAGTGTTGCATTAGGTTATTAAATGTGATATACTTTAAGCTATTTGCTCTACTCTTTGGAAAATATGACTGATTTAGCTGTTGAAAGCTTGATTAAGGTATACATAAGGGAATAAGCCTAAAACCCTAGTACATTGCAAATCATTTTCAAATATATATTTTAGGCAAATACAATGACGATCGTCACACCAGCTTCATATGCCTCATATGCTTCTAAACGGTAATCTGGTACTATTAAATCTGCTGTTTCCATTACCGCTTAAGCGTCCTGTAACAATCGGCATTGATCTATACCATTATTATTGATTTTGTGTCATCCTGTATATTTACCAATTCAATAACATTGTTGTTTTAGCGCATGAATCAGTTGCGTTGATGTTGTCAGCTTCATTGGTCGATAGTATGACATAATTTTGAGATAATGATCCATTATAAGGCACTGTTAGTTAGACCAAATAATTGACCGCATGTAGTTGAATATGAAGATTGATCGAAGATAAACCGGCAGTCAATGTGGCTGACTAAGCATTATGTTACATTTTGGTTCAATTGATATTTGCGAGATACTCTTAATCCCCTGTTGGCATTAGCAACAGCGATGAAGTAGTTGGGAAACTCTTATCTATGATCAGCTAGCAAAATGCTAGGAGGATGCAGATCTGTTAATTATCAGCTAGACCTAATTGTCAGGATATACCTATTGATAGCACTACTGACCTTATGTATGTAGATACAACTATTGCGATATGATCAAATTGGTATAATAAGGCAGCCGAAGCCGCCAAGTCAGAACAATTTTTGTAGACTTATATTTTGAGCAAGAACAGTACTGTTGATTGTTCTACAGGTCCTACTGCTGCTGATGATTATCATTATGATAATGATGATGAGGGTGGCTATGATAACGATTATAATGATGGAAACGTTCGCTAAAAAATTCTGACTATAATCTATAAACATCGTGCACCAAAACCGATGGTATGTTCTATCATTAATCAGTTATTTGTCGCTAAGGCTCAGACAATGTTTTACTTCAGCGAAATTGCGCACGTGCTGTGGTAAACAAATTATATTCGATGGACTTGACTTTTAAACTGGTCTAATCTATGCTAATGATACAAAAAATCACTCCATCTATTCCTTAATCTCTATAAGCCCTTATTGCCCTTAAACCAAAAGTGATAACATATGATTTTTTAGACTTTTTATCTCACTTCTTGTACTACCATATATCTTGCATCTTGACAATTCTAGCCGACACGAATTATAAATCACCTTGTTACCAGTATGTGCCCAGTTCCGTCATTTAACGAGTGAGACGACACGGTTGCAAGTTGTAATCATATACTAATGTAGAAATGGCGATACAAATACCAACACTAAAACATTGCAAACTATCTACAATTTTACCTAAAGGGTCTTCTGCAGTGCTAAATATGACAATCACTAATGAAGCATTGATTTGTGTAACTCAATGGTAATATTGTAATCCTAGCAAAGATCTGTTTCAGAAGAAATGCCATTAAAAATAGAAATCAATTCTCTGAATAATATTACTTCTGCGCAAGCGGTAAGATTTTAAGAACAGAATTAATATTTTAGTGGATTGAACATGCAATGTACATTTACATATTACCTAATGAACCAATTGACGTTCATATAGGAGCATCTCTCAACGTGTCTGTACTTTGTGAAGGTGCCAGGTAATAGAAAAATGGGCTCATTTCTTTTCTTTTTGACAAATAAGTCTTTGTCATTTACGTAGGAAGAATACGTCACGACGTTGATCTTTTCACCTTTATATTGAGTACTGAATAGTTTTCAATGGATTAAGCACTGATAAGCTACCACATTTTACTCATTAATAAAAAGTATATTGTTATAGCATCAACATTGCTAGAGTAATTTTGTGACTTTAGATTTGTCAAATATTGCTACCTAGAACTAAATGCCCAATTGTGGATGTGATTTAATTAATAATCAGAAGCCCCTAATCACAAGGGTTGTTATCATCAATGCGGCTAATAAAGAGAAAAGACGCAGCTTAAGCGTCTATTGATATATACCCATATACGGTTTATTCTGTATATTTTTAGTGCACGAGAACTGCTGTTGATTAAGCACCTTACAACGGGTCGACTAGATTTGTCGTACAAGATCTACTTTAGATGACAAAGCTCTCCGTAACAAACAGTTAGGCGTTTTGCGAAAGTTGCTGGGCGAGAAAGGCTATTAGTTTATGTTCAACTAATCCCTAGGAGCGCTATATTATTATTCAACCAACTAACTTTGAAACAATCTAATTAAAAATATACATTTATCTGAACATTCTTGTCTGCGGAAGTAGTGATATAACCAATTATTCTCCTACACGGATTACGACATTAACCGATTTGCGTACATTTGTATAACTTGAGTATTCCCCTATTGCCTATTGACGTCAAGTAAGTGAGCTTTGTAAAAGTAACTAACTGCTATCGGCTACTGAGCACACGTTCTATCTCTCATAGGAAATGATATGGCATAAGTAAATATTTAGGTGTCAAAGAGGGATATCCGTAACGGACCACATGGGTTAAGAAAATTTGAATGTGAATTAGTAATGGTTAAGCTGTTATCCTGTAGCGGTAATTAGCGATGCGATCAATGATTTGTAAGCTTCTACCGCTTTTCTCGAGTGACTATGGGTCGGCGTGAAAGGATATCATAGTGTACGCGGATCGGATAGGTCTGCTTGTAATGGATATTATGCATCCCAATCCACCGTGTTCATCAGGGAACTTGTTAGTACAATATGTGCGTTAAAGGGGCACATATTAATGGTATTCAATCTTTGATTATAGCACGCAGCAACATTGATGATTTGACGTATGTAGCAGATCGTGTTAGGTATTAAATAGAATCAATAGAAATGGAAAATGTCAAAGCACACTTGTCGCTGCATGGCATTACAGTATTAACTCTGAATTGCACAACCCAACGCGTCTTGCTAGTGAGCAGTGTCTTTTATTGATAATGTAGCGAAAATATTACGTTGTCATGGTGAACCTGTGACTTTGATTGATCATGTGGCGAACAAAACATTACGCATCTAACCATGGTGATATGAACAATTCACGTATAAGACGAGCAATGTACATGTTTTAGATGCAATCAAATCATATTTGTCGCTTCCTCATGGTTGCAAATATTTCAGATTGCTGGATTTTGCATTGCCCGATAATGTATTATCCACATGTAACAGATTTTCATACCCATAACAGTCAGTACGTCTTTTCTCTGCATGGCCATGTTACCCTACATGATTTGCCTGATACCACAGTGGCACCGTACATGTTAATGCTCTTCCCAAAGCAGCCCAAACATCTCTTATATTCACAGACATGCCCTGCGTATTTTGAAGTTGAGTTAAGTTATATGATGGCATCGACTGCCATATCTGGAGTTAATCATACCACCATCCGTTTCTATTGGCTTGAGTAAAAGTGATTATGCCCCTTTATATGAGAATGACAATGAATGTAGTAAACTTCAACGATATATGTCTGCATTTATTTGAGCCTGAGAAGAAATATGCACTCAATGATTAATTGGCAATTGATATGATTTGTGAATCAAAACGGAACGATCCTGACAGCTCTATAGCCTGTATTGCAGTAGTTAAATGAGTAGTGTTTTTTTAACGAAAATCCACCTTAAGACGAGCAATAATTCCTAATATGGTCACAGCGACAACGGCACGTGATGGATTTGCATCTGGCACCTGGTTCTACACGTATCCCCTTTCGTTCTAAAAATGCAGTCCATCCTATTGACGAGTAAAGGTTGGGTTCCATCAGTGCTTAGTGTACTACACCAACTTCAGCGAACATCGCCTTTAAACGGTTACACAAATGTTTTCCAACGACCGACATCCTGTCACAACTTGTCGTAGATTCATAATATTCCAATGCTGCTGATTAAGCATAAGTATAGTATTGGAGCATTATCTGATCCATAGCTGATATAAAACCGATGCCATCAATCATTTAAAGCACTCATAAACAACTCTTGTAAATAAAACAATTCATTCCAATTTTGTGTGTCAGTACCATGTGAATATGTTTAATATTGCAAATGTTAAATGACAACTTTTATTTATGAACAAAACTCGGAATCAAACAAGATAAAAAGATGACACATCGGGTAAAAACCAATTAGGTTCTTAGGGTTAACATTCGTGCAATCTTTTGCGACTTTGCACTGCGTAACCACATCTATATGAACGAGGTACGTGTTAAAGCTGAAACAATAAAGATAACACCAAAAATATGATGCGATGTGTAATAAAAAAAATAATGCACCCAATATTAATAGTTTTCACGACAGGGTAGCAGATTATATCTCAATAAGGATCTCTTCAGAAGGTGTCATTGATAGACTTTCGTGCGTTACAGCATAACCCGAGGCCTACCTCCATACAGTTGATACAAATACACTTCCAAGTAAGTTAATAATGCTTTTAATCTTGTTCAAGCATCTTAAGCTACATTTTAAAGCAAAACATGTTCCGCATCTCTTAAAAGTTTACGTGTTGTTAACATAAATGTGTAATAAGCAATATGCTCCTGGACCTAACTGATGCCAGGATACTGCTTATGTATGAATAGGTCAGATTGCAACACTGCTATAATGGTTTTGTTGGAAAGCTGTGTTGTAACATCACCTGGGGCAAGAATTTCTATGAAACAAGAACCAATCACAGCTACAGCAATTGCCAGCTGTACAAAGCGTCAATATTTGCTCGTATACGATATCAAACACCAGCACGGGTCCAATATGACACATGAATGCTTGGCGTTTGATTTCGAACATGGTGACGCCGAAGATTCTAACTAAAGTACACTCCCTTGTATATATTTGTTTGTAAAATTCACTTGTGACCAAGGTAATAATATCTACGCTGAAGAGTTAGAATTGCCTTTGTATACGCAGTTAGACTGTTATATAATGAGCGTCGCTTCATTTGTAAAGCTTGTTTGCTAACTGCATATTGCGTTGGTGAAGAATGGCGAAGATATTGCCACTGACGCTGTGTAAGTATTGATTTGAGTTTGATCTACATAAATGTAAGGGATCCTTACTCACCATAAACTCTATCTACCAGTAATATGTAATTATTGAAACATCTTGTTAGCATATATCTGGAATGATAAGGTGATTACAGTGCAATGGTGGGTGGTGTAAAGGTTTGTTATTGTGCGATTAATATTCATAAGTGTTTCAAATCATGTCGGTTAGTGCATCTCATGTCGGCTTATTTTGGAAGTATGACAGTGACTTTGATATACATGGTGGTTTCCGATACCAACTGGAATGATTGACGTGCAACAAATCGCGCACTAACTACAAGGGGGAAGGTAAAATAGTGCAGCATAATAAGTTGGTCGAAGAACTGAATGTGTATGGTTCTAGATTGAATTGAAGCACAAAACTTACGTTCAGTGCATGTTCAGTCACGCTAAATACAAACTTAGGTCGATTATGTGACTACATTAGGCACATTAAAACTATTTAATGATGTATATATTATTTATCAATTTTCGAGTGTCTCAATGTGGATGATGGCATGATCGCCTTATATTTTGATGATTTGCATATTGAATTATCAAGAATAATGATGGCGAAGGCTCATGTAACAATTTAATCATTACCACAAAAAACAAGGCATCTTGACCACTTAGATTAAATCATTGGTGTGATGACAAAGTAAGGTAGATGATAATGAGATGCCCGACCAATTGTTCGTACACCCGTGCATTTGCTGAGCAGTTGCCATTTGGACACCCAATCCAGTCCTGTTAAATCACAGCTCATTTGAGTGTTCTTGGTTACATGGCAATGGTTGGTGCGACTGTGAATTGGACGAATGACCTGCCCTCTGGTGAAAGCCTTCATCCACAAAAGTCAACCTGAACCACGCTGATTGATGTCTAGAGAGGAGATTATCTATAGTGTACGAATTGGCATTGAATTACAGAATCAATTGAAATGATATTCTTGAGAGAAGATTCTTTTTAAGTTAAGAAATGAGCCGTGCTTGTGTAACTACGCTTAAAGTGTACTTTATTGGATGTTTATGCTATATGGTTACCAATATGGGACAATAAGTTATTAGTGTCCACTTTGTCTATCGTGGCTTTTCATGTAATGGAAAATTTTCCCGTATAAGTGAGGTGCTGTCATCGTCAACTCATGTACTCATGTCAATAGCGTATCAGTAATCTACAACAACTACATATATAGAATTTTTATTATTTAAAAAATCTCCAAAACACGGCGTCTCCAGGCTGAGTTTTCTATAGATTTTATTTAACCAGCCGAGGCCAAGAAAATGGATTTCTGTATGAGTTGTGGTTGAATTCAAAAAGTTAAAATGCTCATCGGTTTGCAATGGAACAACAAGGCAATGTTTCTGTTGCCATCGAGACAATTTTTCAAAACGTTTCGGTATGAAGGCTATTCGACCTGATTTTCTGACCCGTATAAATCTTTGTGGCTGCTTCTGCTAATTAGGGCCCTAATGCACTCAATAAGTTGGCTAAACAATCGATAATTCTTCTCTGCCGATATGTAACATCAAGTAAGCTCGAATAATAACGCATGCAATAACAAATGATTCCATTTTGGGACGTACAGTTGTTATGACCATTTCTAAGTTACAAGATAGCAAGTATTATGAACCAGAGTACTTGCTCCATTCAGAAGAGAAATCGATATTCAAAAATGCGATACGAATCCTTGCCAATCAGTATTTTAAATCCATGGCAATGTTTTATCAGACACCAGCGGTTACAAACCATGATTAACTATTACATATTGGCTTGCTGTGGATGGTACCTTTTAGAGTTAGGTAAGACTAACCCAACTGCATGAAATATATAACCCCCCCCCATCTACCCTTTAACCCCCCCCCCCCCGCCACACACACACTCTCTCTCTCTCACCCCATATACCTTTTAGAGTTAAGTAAGACTAACCCAACTGTATGAACTATACGAGCCCCCACCTACCCCTTTAACCCCCCCCCCCCACACACACAAACACTCTCGCTCAACCCAAGGACACAGCCTACAATGGATAGCCGCATAAGCTAATCGAGCATATATAATGCGAGATGGTGCTGAGAGCTAGTGGTAGCCCTTATCGTAAATTAAGGTGTGGTGAATCAAATTGAACCATGTACAAAACATAGGCAGCCATCTCCATCTTATGATGTTTGCAAATATCCGTATTTGCATATGTGGTTAATTCGGACAACTCTTCCATGCCCCCTGTTATCAGGCCCATATAACCATAACATGGAATGTTTCATTTTCTGCCGCGCTTGAGTGCCCGATGTATTAAACTGTTCGTGTGCTTTAATAACGAGACCATTGAAAGTCTTTACAACATTCCACGGACATTCCGTAATGTTAGCCAGCTCCTTCATTGTATGTAAGCAGCATCCATGCGTGCATGAAAATAAATATATTCCATTTGTTGTTGATACACAATTATTATTACCACTTAACCTGTGGCAAGTTGTTTTGCGTATTTTCGATTCAATTCCTCATAGATTATTCACTGAAATACTATGATGTAAGGTCACGACAATTATGGGATGCCGCACTGATGAGAGAAAAGATAAAAAAACCAGCGTGGAAATGCTAATTGTGCTCTAGAATTGTGACAAACAGCAGCGTAAATTAACATATGTTATCGGTAGATGTGTAAAAAGTAGTTAAAGCAGTGAGAGCGCTGCCCAACACATCAGTATCATCCATCATTTAAAGCTCTGGGTTATTTTTTTATTAAAACAATCTATCTATAAATAACTGTAGCCACATATCTTCTTTCTTCACATTGTGGCCATGTTTTGTTAGTTGTGTGGCCAATTATTAGCCCTAACAGATCAGTTGGTGTAATGTGAAGGTTTAGAATAAAATCCCTTGAACACTATTCTTAGTTTGGATTAAAACAAGTTGATTGATGCTTCAGTGACATTTGTTCTATCAAACACTTCCACGTAGCCTTCAACTTTCAATGCGATTGGATGATCATATACTTAATGGTCCTTTTTGGGTGAATAAAGACTATTTCATTGCGGTAATAGCAATGTTGAATCAGCAGAGCATGCACAGGATATTTGTCATAATGTTGGACTAATGAAGAGCAAATTGGCTGGATATTTACTAACGGTGATATGTGGGATCCTTTATAAGGTTCAATTTGAATTATACTTTCCTGTGATTGTAATCAAAGTTAGGAGTTTTAAAAGTTAACCTGTAACTGAGTGATCACACAGGTTTCTGATTTCCATGGACAATTGTGCAGTAGAATTACCGAAAACTATATGCCCGTTTACATAGTAAATAGCAGACTCTTCAATAAAACATTTGCTGAAGGAGTTTTTCCATTTATATTTTAGATAACTTTTTAACCATTACAATATCTTGCCATTTTGAGTATTAGATAGTTAGAGGCAGCTGACGTTGTAGTCAAATGTTATTGGTAAATGGGGGTATAGCAGTAATGGCGCAGCCCAAACATTATTGACATCGATAACCATATTGCACAAGCGCTATCTTATATCGTCCATTAAAAATGTGTTGAACAGGGGATGTGAGCCTATTTTGACAACACTTTTTTGAAACCCAGTTTTGATAGCATGATTCCGCAACAATTTTTGGAATTATTTGGCCAAGTGTTTGGCTCTTACCGCGTAGTTTGTTTCGCAGTGACCCCAACCCCCTGCCCAACACTTTCTTCAGTTTGGATCGAAACAACTTAATGAATGTAAATGAAGCATTTGTCTAATCAATCACTTCCGCATACCCTTGACCTTTTATTGCGGATGGACGATTATATATTTAAGGGCTGTGATGACTCAGTATTACTTAAATACGCTAACCACAAAATAAGATGTCTGGTGAATAAGGCCTATTATATTGCGGTACAAGCAACAGTAAATCAGTAGAGCCTCTTTATTATAATGATGGACTAATGAATAGGTACTTCCTATGACCTATGCATCCGCTGTTTTTAACCACTACTAACTGTGATACTTGTGATTCTTTTTAAGGTTCAATTTATGTTATACTTCTCTTGTTGATTATAGTTAACGTTAGATTAACAAATGCACCTGTACCTGCGTGACTACACAGGTCTCTGATTTCTTGGCACTGAAGGTTAATTTCCTGACAATTGTGCAGCAGTATTTCCGAAACCCATCTTGTAGGTGCCCGTGAATCTATTAAACAGCAAACTGTTCAATAAAATCTTTGCTCGAGGAGTCTTCTAAGTAGTATCATATTATGAATAACATTCATTACAATATAAGGATTGGCTATGTTAAACAAGATATCTAACTGGGGCGGTTGCTACACGACGGGAAAACTATTCAAATGACCAACACCTAAAACAGCTTATTAGTCACATTCAACATTTTTCCGATGTAAGTAGCCCTAAGGAATATGATTGCTGTACTCATTGATTCCTACAGACACAGAGTCGCATTTCCAGGCACAGAATCTGATGAATGACACAAAAGCTCATCCTCATTATTCAATAATGTTGGTCCATATCATATATGTTCCCATAAGATTAATACAGTTGATAAATGCACATTATATGCCAAATACCTAGAAAAAGGCTGCGATAAATAACAACTTAGGTCAGGAGACAATGCAAAACGTATCGTTTGCAGAACTTTTTGTGCATAGATTCGGCCGTGATACGGCAATGACAACAAGAGGCCATTTGTTTATACATGACCAGGGTAAAAACACCGTTCGACTAGTGATAAGATATGTCAAATGTATCAGTAAGATACAGACTCAGTTATTGGCGTTGGTGTAGCCACAGAACAACTCAAGCTGAAGCAGGATCTCAAAACGATAATGCATTGACAACACCATATTACTTAATGCCACACCACGCCTCACAATCTGAGTAACAGATGTTTCCCAGAGAAACAAATTCCGCACGACAGAAAAACCTATAAGAATCACCAAAGTGGTTTTACAATTGTTGAAATCATTTTGTTGCTCATAATCCATGTAGTCGGACCCATTTATAATGTTTTCAGTGGATGGCCCATGCACATTCTGTATGCCTCAACTTCACGCTTTACGGCGCAGCATTTACTAGCAGGGTTGACAAATGTACCATAGGTAAAAACATAAGCAGATGATAAGTGCATCTTCAGCCTTCCATGAAATGAATACCTAATTTTTTTATTATGATCCATATAGACTTCGAGGTGATGCTTGAGACATACCTATATATTCCGCATGAAATCAGACTCTGCATACAACCCTGAAATGGATTAATGCAGAGGTTTGAAATGGATCTCGTCAATACAAAATAGTAGCTATCACGGAACTTAGATGATAAGATGTGAAATATGAAATATTTCATCCCGAGTTTACTTTCCGATGTGCAGCTGGCAATGTTCATAATTAATACAATTAGATAAGGCACTGTGAACCATCGACTTTTGAAAGTGGTCGTTCTCATCGTTTCATCCACGATGTGTAATTAAGGCCTCGCTATCCCCGGCGATACTTCAGCAATAACACTTTTCAGTGGCAGTTATATCCAATATCAACTTAACTGGGTCTTTTACAGCACCAACCCAAGGCAAAGCATCTCATCAATCATACGGTAAGTTAGCCTCATCTGATGCGTTTGACAATCGGTGCAATAATTCACCCAAGAAGTGAAACAGATTTTGTGATATGTAACAGTGGTAAAATAATTCATGTATTAATTCTAGAATTTATTGAAGCATATTTTGTTTGCGTCGATAGCTCTAGTAATCATTTCTAGAATATCGCTTAGTTGATGGTGATTAAAGGCACAATTGCTAAGTATTGATCAGAATAAGCAAATACAAACATGGTCTACCAGCAGTCACAAATTTGAGTTAAGGATGTTTTCTTATCACATCAAAAAGCCGCAGGAAGAGCGGAAGGATTTGCTTAGTAATAAGTGCATAGGTTGTGTCAATAATCATCTTTTATCTGGTTTATTGTCCCGGAAAGATAGTCATAGAGGAAGACACTTTACATATATATCATAAATAAGGATCAAAGACCATGATGGATTTACAGTGGTTTTACCGTCAGTGGAAGACATAGATATATCATGCGTATATATCTGGGTACGAACTCTGCTAAAAATATATCGTATCTGATAACAAATATATCGTACATAAGAAGTTTGGTTAATGTAATTATATCTGATAAGAAAGATTGCCATACTTATAAATCACTTAATGTATTTTGTAAGGCGTGGATGTACACGTTTACGCAACATACCTTGTTTTAAGATAATGTTGCGAGGGCTTTGTTTTGTTATACAAATCTGTTCGGTTATGTATTGTCTCAAAACTTTCATTAAGTTGTATCAACATATTGCATCAAAAAGCTTGTTTGCTGACTTATTGCTAATATCTATTCTGTAAGAAGCACAGCAATGGATGTGCAGTATAGAATATCACAGCGGCGTCACCAAGTAAGCCTTTTATGATACAACCCAAGCAGTTTGGAACCATGCAAATCCTTATTTGTTTCGCTGGATACGATGATATCCCGAATATATAAATAATACCTTATGTTGACCATGACATAATTTGAATACAATGAGGAAATATATCGATTTTTCAGCAACGGCTAATTCACACACAAAAGGTGCAGGATTAGATAAAGCAGTTAATAACTTACCCTTGCCTATGCCAAAGTTAGTGAATACCGCTTCCTGGCGTGTAGGCAATTCTGACGAGACGAAAGCGGTATTGGTATGTCATCGAATCCGATATACGCTCTTGAGTGGGCACTGATCGATTCGAACTGAAACTAAATCCCATCAAGATACTTTAATGACAGCATCCGAACATGGGATGCCCGAAAAAATGAATTTTAATGTGCGACAATGAATTTATTATTTGTACCAATGCTTGTGACTCATCACACACTGCAACGCAAAACCATTAGGAAGAGGTGTCACGATTGATGTCTTGGCAAGTCAAGAGAAGTACCTCGGGTTTGCGACCTGGCCGTTCTTCTGCTGATTGGTACTTTTATTAATGAGATCAGTTAATAGGAAGTGCAAATGTTTTTTGAATATGGTTCCCAGGCATCAGCTACGTCTTTCTAGCTATTGATCCATAATAGTTTATGTATCTCTGTGTTAGATTTTGGTTCAGCTCAATTCTAATAAACCAAGCCGTTACTCACTGGTCTTGGCGTGGCGTTGCAAATAAATCAAGATCGAGGATGTGATAAAAGAGAACCGCAGATTATTGTCCATTTCTTACACAAGTGAAATCGGCCGAGGTCAAATACAGTCATTGAATACTATCATCTCACATTTCCACGATGACAGAGAGTATCTGCTCAGCACGAAACGAAGATTCAATTAAAGGCTCTAATTCGCGCAGTAAATATACCTACGTATTCATGGTATGGTTTGTTTAACTTGGAATCAGTTAATGACGTACATAAAAAACCCATTTCTTAGTAAATCGAAAAAGTGCGCTTTGTAAAGAGAATCCATGCATTTGCATTTACTGCATATAGACCCACTACATTATCTCATTACACTTCTTTGTGAATTTAACCAAAGTGACTTTATATATGTATCCATGTGCAGATTTACGTCTTTTAAAACTAAACAGTGATCATAAGCATATGTGATTTAGTGGTACGTATGTTTTACTTTTACTTTGGAATCGGTTTACCACGCAAATATCACATTCTTTAACTTCATTAAATGTTATACCAGTGCTATCACGGATAATGAGTGGATAAAGATATAATTGGAAACATCAACGTGGATTGAACTGGTTAAAGAGCAAGTCAATTGTATTAACCTTGTGTATGGCAACCAGTGAGCTTGGTCAATTACGGTGCGATGCATCCAATATGTGACAACAAAAACATTCACTGGGTCTGAATGATAAATCACTGACAGCTGATTGCAAATCCTAATAAGCTATCGACGATGACGCACAATGGTCTTTATTTTTCTCTCTTAGTAAATGACACTGTTAAATGTCTGCTAGTCAAGCATACAGACTAGTGCAATCAAGCATGTGACTGATTAAGACCTTAGCAATTGGTGCCAGGGGTGACGAACAAGAAACTTTCATTCAGTTTTTGTCAATCATAACGAAAAAGACGTATTCAGATTAAATTGCAATCGTGACACGACCTTTCGTTAGACAATTACAAAATCCTATGCCCGTTGGCTGAGGTTGAATAAGAGTGTCATGAATAATAGCACAAAAAGGAATCCCTCATAATACGTTAGGGGGGTGATAATGTTTTGCCGGGCTGTTCCGATGATTTTAAGTAGTTTCGCATGCTTGCGTATGTGTCTCATATTGTGCAGTATGAAATTCATGTCTCATGTCATTCCCAACGAGAATAACCTACTTGTACCTCCTTATAAGGTAACCTGAGTCACAAAAAGCCGCTGGTAACGGTGCTCATTAAATCGATGAAAGAATTACTTACAGCACCCGCGAGGCTATGACCATATTAATGAGCACCTGAATTGTATTAAAATTTACTGCGCACAGGCTTAAACAATAACTGAGCGATCGTATCAATTCCTGTCCGCCAAAAAAACATTCAAAGAGCTGGAATCACAAATAACTGATTTATGATTAAGCTCACCATTGAACTACCGGTTGTGATGTACGACAATCATTCTATTACACCAGGCACGTGATTTCAGGAATGATGGGCAAGTCATATTGGCGGTAATGACGCTTTCATGTAGCAATGCCATCGTGACAAGACATAGTCTTCAATGAAAGTGCACGCTTAGCAGAATTTTGTTCACAGCATTTCAATCACCTAACCTAAGTTATAACTACACTTTCAATGGTGTTACCAGAGTTAGTTGAGAGTTAAAACTTATGAGATATTTATATATATATATATATATATATATATATATATATATATATATATATATATATATATATATATATATATATATATATATATATATATATATATATATATATATATATATATATATATATATATATATATATATATATATACGATTACAACCATTCGTTGACTCCAACCATTCGTGGACAAATTTTTTAAGTGCTTTTTTCTGGCATTTATTAATAATCATTAATGCGGCATATATTGATTGATGTTATGAAAATGTTTAATGCAAATAAAAATATTTTTTTCACTTTTTATTCCTCATATATACTTTTGGTCCTCTAAAGGTCGTCCACGAATGGTCAAGATGCTTATTTATACGCCCATATACAACCTTTCCTGCCCATATATATTTGCGTATATTTGCGGAATACCGATATTTTGTAATCATTTTCATCCATCATGAATAAGAAATATAATATTTATTATTGATGTGATCATTATGAACGTTTAACAGTGTTTTGCAATATTATTTAATGCTGAAGATAGATTAATAATATGAAAAAAAGAGTTTTCGGTATAAAATGTTAAACTCAATTATATATTTAATATTTCAAATATACCTATTCAACAGTCATGTTTTAAACATTATTTGGGTCAAATTATATATTGTTATAGGGAAGATATTGACGTTTTCGTGTTATGTCAACGAATGGTTAGTTGCTAAAATTAGATTTTGCTATAATATTCAAAATTCAACGAAATCTTTATTTTTCTACGTTACTAAGACTAGACAATAATATTTAAAGGTCGAACCATTATATTTTCAAACATTTTGAACAAAAATGTGCTTTGACTTTATGTGGACATAGCGGTATATCCTTTTGTGGACCCAAGTCTACGAAAGGTTGGCGGTTTGCCCACCAAAGGTCGCGTTCGTGCTATTATATATATATATATATATATAGATATATATATATATATATATATATATATATATATATATATATATATATATATATATATATATATATATATATATATATATATATATATATATATATATATATATATGTATATATATATATATATATATATATATATATATATATATATATATATATATATATATATATATATATATATATATATATATATATATATATATATATATATATATATATATTTATATTAGCTTAAGGCTTGCTTGAAAGGATGTTTTATTCTAGATATGCGTTCTCTTGTAACTTAAATCAGATCTCGACATATTTATATTCACCTCATGGGACAGGCTGTCGCCTAGCTAAGTTTTACCGCGTCTAGACAGCAGCATTATTATGCATTGAATCGATTTGTCAACTTTCATGCACTACCTCAACAATTCTTTATCATACAGTAAAACTGTTAACGCCTCATAATCAGATAATACATGCATGGATATGCATTGGATTGCTTGCAATGACTTTCGCTATTACGTGTACAACCGTTCCACGTCTGTCCATAGTGACACAAAATCCTCGCTTTGCAATGAAATTGAATTTTTGTAGTTGATTCTTCAACATGATTAAAATGTTTACTCCAATATAAAATGTTATGTTTTTATACCACATGCGTGATCCCCTTACAAATATTAAATATTATTAAGCAGAGAGATTTGCCGTCTACATGGAACCAAACTTTGTATGCTACCAATCATGTTGTGTTGTAGATACTTTCATTTAATCATTGCACCTCCAAATCATCACGATGCATATTTTAAAGATTATAGCATTCACGTCAATTAAAATGACTCCCACTTTGACGGACTCCATTACTTCCCAGAAATATAATCTAGTGCAAAAGGGGATGATAATTAACGCATAGCACACATTAGAAGCATAACAATCTTTGTGCATTAATCATAGAGTTGAGCAGTCATCTATATTGATAGCATTATTAGATTAATACCATTGCTTATGCATGATTAAATGAGCACATGAATTTATAAATAATATTACATAAAAAACACAGGGTTAACCAGGTTTTTTGTCCTTCGTTTCGAATAATAAGAACCAAAAACTTATGGGTGGTCTACGTCAAACTCAGCACATAATCGTAAGTATGATATGCCAGTAACCTTAGGTAACCGGCGTAGCATAAGGCTGTATTTTTGTTGTGCAATAGCAAACTGACCAGAGTAAATGTACGTTTTATTTCGCATTCTTTAAATCACATTTGCCATTGGTCATAACACAGTTATGCATTTGGACTATCTTCACTGGATATTATAGCTGCTCCATATACAGGAGATATCTCCCTGTGAATAAGCTCAAATACGGCTTCACATTTCCCACGAATACCATCGGCGCTGTCGAAGATAGACACACCAGATTTTACTCCGGTCTATTATGGCATCTGGATTGATTTGGTGAAACACACACGTCCCTGAGACAGCATAATCATCTTGTTCTGCCATCTTGCATTATCAACATGAACATTCGGTTTGATAGGGATTTATCTTATATACATTTGCATACCATCCAAAAGATTTCGGGTGGTAGCCATGATATTTTTAGCGCATACGTTTCCGCAGCTCCCACATTGATCACCATGCCTTATGGCATATGTTGGAGGCACAAAAACATCATGGATTTTGATAAACCTCACTAAGGTAATATGTGATATCAGTATCAAATTTGTGTATAACTGATGTACTACGTCTTGCTCTATCCTCGTGCGGACATCAATGACGTAATGTAGAGCCAAATCGGTTTCCCGATGTGATTTTCATCAAGCTTTATCTATTGTGGTCTGTTTGTTCTCGATGTTGGCATTGTAGGCAGCCACTCTAGTGTTTTACTCGTTTGGCATCATAACCTCCCTTCATTGTACCCTATACGCCCTATCAGATGTCAAGTAATCGTTGCAATATATATCGTCAGATTGGCCAACCCAATCAGGTTGCTTCAAATATTGTTGCGTTGATTATCTTCTATGCATTAATATGACGAGTTGAAACAGGTTTCAGATAATTGTTGCAAGCAATTGTCCTAAAATTTACTAAACTGAATCCATCCATGTACTAATGTTTATGCTGTTACATGTATAGTAGATTATGTAAGTTCATCTCAATGCGATACGCAGCATTGCAGATCTTTCTTTTGACTTCAACTACCACTAACTATATACCCGAGGGTTCAATGACGAACTGCTGTTAATGAATCAGACTTTTTCTTACTGGAGCGATGATATTGTAATTTTTGTTTTCATCATCATAATTGCTATGAATGTTGTACTGTTATCGTTATCGCTACCAAAGACAAAACATGACCACATTTATTTTGCCGTCTGTTCTGTCAGCAAATATTAAAAAACCGTTTCTATGATTCATTCAAGATATATCAAATATTTTTATATCATATATTATGCAAACAACGTATCTCAAATTATCTTACGTCCCACTCGTTCAGCGGAACGATATTAACATCAATTGTTTGCATCGATGAAAAAAACCGTAGCGGCTCTTTGATTTTCATATCAATCTCAACGTAACACAACATTGGCAGGGCCAGCTATTCCAAAGCGACAACAGGATCTTTTATAGCTCTAATCTTTACGTTGGTAAATTGCATGCAACAAGGCAATACATCATCCACCACTGAGAAAAGAAACACGTCCACTTCACTCTGCACCTGCTGTTGTCGTGTCAATGGTTCAGTATCTACTGCTACATAAGGTAAAAGAACATTTAGCCACACACACTCCGTAGTTTTTACCTAGCAATTTGATATCCCTAAATGCAAGCTCATCATTATATTGAATCTCTAAACACAACGTATTCACAAATTTACCTTACTGAACTTATCTTATCCCCCTACAGGAATTAGGATATAATCGGATCTGAGAGCTTCGACAACGCACGCCAGCACCGACTAATTAAATAAAGTCTACAAGAAAAACAATATAATGGACAATGATTATATTCAGCCGATGTGCTAAGTGTGGACAGCCAAATCCTTGAAATCAAGAGAGCCGACAAGACAACTGTTCTACCACCCCAGCTGTCATCATTAATAACACTCACTTTGAGCAGTGATAGGAAAGAAGTGAACATCGTTATAACTTGCGTAAAGTACCGATGTTCCACATTTGATTTTATTGACATATACTGGAGGCAGTGTGCACATTTGTGTCTTACTTTTGACAGACATGCGATCGGCTTAGATGCAGGAAAAGGGAACCATTTCCAATTCGACTGACACAATGTGGTGAAAGACGATGCGTGGCGGTTATTGGTAGATAGATTGCTGAAGGCAATTCGCCTTGTGAAATCTAGCTTATTCTGGGTTTCAAAACGCTTTTGTCTTCGATGTTACAGCTGCTCATATCCATTATGAATCAAACGATTAATGAGAAAATAACACTGGGCTTTAATGTGAAGATGACTGATGAAAATGATGTTTTGGCAGCGCGCTTACTTTAACAATATTTCGCACATCTAGCACCAACGTTTGTTGATTAACACTGCTTTTAGGCAGAATGTCTAACGCCTAATCACGTCACGCCGCACAATGAACCTCCATATTTTGTTTCATGTGCACCATTATGGCTGAGGCGACAGAGGGATCAAATAATTGAAACGGCCTTACTCCGTTAAAGAGATTTGTGATTTGGCTCTTTGCACAAACGACATCCTGTCTATGCATAGTATTTATTTATCATCGACCATCGTTACGATGGTACTTCGTTAAAGGGATTGATGTAAAATATTCAAAGGCTTGCATCAACATGAAAATATTCAGCGATAAAGTGTCATCGGCTCACAGTTTTGGACTATGTCCATAGTCAATGTCCATATCGTAACAGTATACTTATCGCATGAAAAAAACATAGGAATTAACGATTGGGTAATTCTCCTTAACAGCTAGCAGTTCGTACGAAATTCCACGTTCTTCAACTTATTTGCTTGATAGATCTTGTGCTCTCCCCTCAATTGTACCCTGAGGTACGTTTTCTGATTTGATGATGCAATACAGACACCTATTGCTCCTTGTACCGATCACTCATTCGAAGGTCTGTTTTATAATGCTACATTGGGTAGACAGATTTTGCAACCGAACCAATACATCTTTTTGGGTTACTCAATGTGACTTAGTAGAAACCAATTCTTAAATATTAATGAGACATGCACAGGTACGCATCATTGCTGTAATTAAGCACACTTGCGTGCCTTCAATGCAAATGATGTCTGTAAAATGCGCACCAACGCGTTTTAGACCTTGTTGAACTAATATGGAAGATAAATTACTCACATTAGAAATTTTTGTTCAAAAAGCTGCATTAAAGCTGGACCTGGTGTATTATTTATAAAACTACTACCACGGGACTTCATTCTATAAACAGGCTTACTTGTTCACCGTGTCTAAGCTGAGGTGATTGTGCAGGTGAGCATTGAAGATGTATATGCATATATATATATATATATATATATATATATATATATATATATATATATATATATATATATATATATATATATATATATATCTATAGATATATGATATATATATATATATATATATATATATATATATATATATATCTATATATAGATATATATATATATTTATATATATATATATATATATATATATATATCTATATATATATATATATATATATATATATATATATATATATATGTATAAATGTCCGTCATGCCTAGCGCAAAGGTGCCTTAAGATATAACGATTATCGGCATAATTGGCATATCGCTGTCATGAATTCCCTAACAGAACTGACTGAAAGTTGTTCTGATGAAGGCCTTAACTAAGGATACCTTGTTAGGATCGTGCATAGCTGAAATATCGACATGGCCATATGACACAATATGACGATGCACAGGCGGGTCGCGGAGCGGAGCGTAATGGCTTACGTCTTGGGGGGACCATTATCCTTCGATCACACATGACAAGTTTGTCCTACATCATGTAAAATAATCAAGTTGAGAACATTCTAAGGAACAAAAAAAATTTGGACTGGAGGTTGTGGGAAGGGCGGGATTGTTCCAAGGCAGACCCCCATAGCCTATATTGCCGTCGCGAATGCAGCTTCATGCGAGTTGTTAACAATGATTCGGTTTTGGTAATCTACAGTACTGCATTCAACTAAAATAAATGTATCTCTCGGTGAATTTCTTTTATAAGATTAGACATTGATATAGAAACAACACACAATGTTAACCTTTTAAATGCTCGAATGCAAATATTGGTACCAATAGTATATTTTCTCATCCGACATATTCTCACTTATCGGGGGGACTTACTGGAAATATAATAACGCATAGCAGACATACCAGTCATAATTTGTCATTTAAAGAGAATATTCCAATAAATGAACTATGGTCTACTAGTTTCCAAATTAGATTAGATTAACTTAGCATCTCAATGAACCCCCATATCCTCTCAAAGTCAGCACATATTATCTATTATGCGTCATTGTACTTTTGTCGACTGCCCAAATTCCCACAGGCCTAGAATTCCTGCCGTACGCTAAAACTAAACTGACAATAGACCTGTTACTTATCAATAGAGTGAGTCGATTTCTTATATGGCCCATCTGAGAGGTCAGCTCACACAAGAAGTCATTATCTTAATATTTGTTTTCAAGAACACGCCCAAATATGTAAGAAAAAAAACCTTGTGTCCAACGTTCCCGCTTGTCATAATGACTCGTATAAAACCACATTGAAATATGTTGATAATTTGCGAGCATAGTCGTCTGACCTTTAAGAATGCCATCGCCGTTTTGTCAAGGGTCTCGTGTGCATTTGCTAGTTTATTATGCGTATAACCTAAGACTAGCCATATGCAGTTTAAATGAACTTCACAAACCCCTTAATATGTATTTGTTTGTGGCGAATTCATCCGAATTTCAAGTGATTTAGTGTTTTTTCTTCTTTCAACCGTGCTCTAAACGTGTTGAAAAAAATTTGTTATCGGCGCTTTGTGGAGATATGGAAACATCCATGCAGTTAGAGATGCTTTATAGGCGCTTGATGCTGTATTCTTTGTTTCAAAGCGTAATTGTTCATATCTAGTTGTTCCTAAGTGTTGTTGAGGTTCCTGAGTCTATTGTATTTATGATATTTGTGTACTTTGGAAGATTGACAAATGATGTATGCAGCCATTAGACATATGTTTTAGAGAGATATTAATTCATTATTTAAGCTTAAACATTTGGGCTTCAAGGCCTCAAGCAAAGCCATGGCCAGTGCTTAGTCGTAATCCAGGATAGTTGCCTAGCCATAGAAGCGGTCGTAACTCGTGGGAAGCTAATGTATATAATGTATATCAGCAGCGAGAGGTTACACGCCCAAACAACGTACATCATCTGGGAGGGGTAAGTTATATCAGACGGAATGCATCATATGTGGACTTTTGCTAGCAACACTTATACATTGGACCTTCATGTAGTTACAGTGAAACAAACAAAGGTTGTTGCTTTACATGGCGTTAATGTAAATGGCACTTTTCAATAAGGCAAATAATAGATGCGTCGTCACACTAAAGCTGCTTGGGATAGTGCTAATCCATATCAGCTTCAGTTGTCACAGTTGTAATTCAATGAGATAAGCAGGTAATATACAACAATTAATTGCTTTATTTACGTGTCCATTAGCACGATAGTGTGTTAGATATGCTGTCACATTGCATAGAGATCGATGAATAAGTAAGAGTATTCAAATGCTGAGTGTGACGCAATCATATCTATGCTCTATTAAAGTTCAGCATCGCTTATAAAAAAATGATTTAACAAAATATTAAAGTTCTGGCGTCTCGTAAAATATCGGAATGAGAAATGGCATACATTTGAGAATCCTTTAATTGTCGCAGATTCCTATTCAGATGCGAGCTCATCACACATTGGTATGCAAATATCTTTAGTCGTTTGTAGAATTACAACATTCAGGTATTCGACTCAAAAGAGCCATTTTTCAGCAACACATTGCAATTACCTTACTCGTTTGTAGAAGAAATCTTGCCTGATCAACCAATTGTAAGGGCAATGTTTAGTGTCGCAATAGTTGCGATCAACTGATGTGCGCGATTATGGGGAGGGCAGGCAGCACAAAAGTGATGGTACAAGACATCTTTCCAGGAGTGCAGGAGCATACTGCATAAATGTTCTTAAGATGCTTGAAGCAAGATTAAACATTATCAACTTTGGACATGAATTAGCATCAACTGTATGTAGTTATGCCTTGTGTTATGCTGTAATGCACGAAAGTCTACAAATAACACCTTCAGGAGAGATCCTTAATGAGGATTAATCCGCGACCCTGTTTAGAAAACTGTTACCTCGTTCATATAAATGTAGTTTCTTGTCGCAAAGTCGTGAAAGTTTGTACGAATGTTCACACTAAAAAGCCAGTTGGTTTTTACCCGATGTCATCATCTTTTTATTTTTTTTTTGCATCCGCACGAGTTTTGTTCGCTGGCGACGCGCTTACATTGCTCAATGGTCGACTGGTCATTTTCGATCAGTCGCATTAATGAATGGTTCTTTGAGCGCGTACTACAATATTCGTTCGAACAGTACAAACTGGTATAACGCAATAAGAATAAATGCATGATACATGTGTCTTTTTGGTTAATATACCACCAGTGCGTCATAGATAGTTCTCATTTATCCTATATCAGCATCGATTAGCCGTCAACTAAGTTTTATCGCAGACTGAATGGCGCAATGTATTGGGTGTTATCGATGAATATATATATATATATTTCAACATGGAATAAATGGACAAAGAATGAGGAGAGATTATATTAACTATGCGTCCAAGACCAGCATGATATCAGATATAAGTGTGCAATAGCGTTTGTGTAGGATTTAGAAAATATTGATTTAAGGCAACATATTCGCTTTTGTGCTATCATGCATTTTCTCTTAAACGATGTTTTACTTACAATCAACATGCTTTGATGGACAACTGATATCAACACAAAACCCATTTATTCAGATGATTGGGCAGATACCATATCACACGTAAGGCAGTTCCATGACACCCCTACTTTCAATCTCAATAACGTTTTGTAACTGAGCTATCGAACACCGAACAAAAGCAACCCTTGCGGGCGGACGGTAATTATAAGGCAAGACTCATTGATGAGCGGAATCTAAGTGTAGCTCCGTTTTTTATATAAAAAGCACTTGGGCTGTTTAAAACATTGTTAAAATATATATTCGGATCCGGATTTATAGACTGATGAAAATAAAATTTACGCGTTTTTACGCTTAATTAGAGCACACCTTATACTGTCATGTACAGAGATCAAAGGATTTGTTATTTGCTTCAGGAAAATTGCGCCTTAATTGACAAAGCTTGTGCTGTGGTAAACAAAATATGCACAATAGACGTGACTTTTAAACTATGCTTATTCTACAAATAATCCCTCCATCTATTCGTTAATTTATATTAGCCCTTAATGCTTTTAAAACGAAAGTGATAACATGTGATTAATTAATGATCAGAGTGAAACACCCAATCACAAGGTTGGGATCACATATGCGACATATGAGGAGAAATGGCACAGCTTAAGTGTATGTTGATATATACTCAAATAGGTCGATTCCTTATATTGTTAATGCGCGAGAACAGTTTTCGATTAAGCACCTTAACACGGGTGGAACAGATTCATCATCACGAGAGCTATATTGGTATTCAATCAAGTCTCTTTGAAACGATAAAATTACAAATCAACATTAATCTGAACATTCTTTTTGGCAGAAGTAGCTATTTAATTCTCATACCCCAACACTGAATACGACATTGACCCTATTTGCTTACGTATGTATAACTTGAATATTCCCTCATTTCCTATTCAAGTTACATAAACAAGATTTGTAAACGAAACTTGCTGCTATCGACGCTCGAACAAACGCCCTATCTCTCATAGGAAATTGTATGGCATAAATGAATATTTAAGTGTCCAAGCGGGATAACCGTAATGGAACAGAAACTTCAAATGTGAATTATTAATGGGGCAGCTGTTATCCTGTAGCGGTAATTAGCGATGCTATCAATCATTCGTAAGTATCGACCGCGTTTCTCGAGGGGCTATTGATAGGCGTTAAAAGATATCATAGTTAACGCGGATCGGATAAGTCTGTAATGAATATTACGGATCCCCTCCACCGAATTCATCGGAAAGTTGTTTGTACAATGCTTACGTTAACAAAACACATATTTATGGTATTCAATTTGCTTTTTTTACACGCAACCACATTGATGATTAGATGTATGTGGCAGTCCGTGCTTGGTATTGAATAAAATCAATAGAAATTGAAAATGTCAAAGCACACTTGTCGTTGCATGGCAATACAGTATTAGCTCTGAATAGCACAACCCGACGCGTGTTGCTAGTGAGCAGCGTCTTTTATTGATAAAGTAGCGAAAATATTACGCATATTACAATGGCGATATCAACAATTCACGTGTGAGACGAGCAATCTTCATGTTTTAGATCCTCATGATTAAAATATAGTTCCGATTGTTGGATTAGACATTGTCCGCTAATGCATTGCCCACAAGTAGCAAATCTTCATACTATTACAGTCAATACGTTTTGTTCGCTGCATGGCCATGTTAACCCACATAATTCGCATTGTACCACCGTGCCGGATTTAAATGCCAACGCACTCATGAATGCTCTTCCCAATGCGGTCCAAACATCGCTTATATTCTTAGACATGCCCAGCGTATTTAAGCAGTTAAGTTCAGTTATATGTCTGCATCGACTGCTGTATCTAGAGTTTATACCAACATTCATCTATATTGGATTGAGTAAATTTTTTTGTGCTGTTTATTTCAGGATGGCAATAAATGTAATGAACTCAGAATGATATACAACCTGAGAATAGTGACGCTGGCTAGACACGCCTGTTAAAACAAATATGCATTCAATGATTGATCAGCAATTGATATGTGTTTGTGAATCAGGCGGAAGGATTCTGACTGCTTCATAATTTGTGTTGCAGAAGAGTACGAGCAACAGTTTTGTTTTTAAATCCACCTTAAGACGCGCAATAATTCATAAAATGGTAAAAACGACAATGGCACGTGATAAGTCTGCATCTTGCACCTGGTTCTACGGTCTATCCATCTTTACGACTGATGGGTGAAGTTTGAGTTCCATCATTACTCATCTTATCATAACAACCGCTGCGCACATCGGCTTTGATCAGTAACACACATGTATTCCATAGACCAACGTCCTGTAACAGCTTCTCGCAGGTGGGAGATTCATAGTATACCGATGCAGCTGATTAAGCATTAGAGGAGTAATGGAGCATTATCTGATCGATGGCTAATGTTAAACCGATGCCATCAATCATTCAAAGGACTCCATGGTAAAACGCAAATAATACGCCCTTCGATAGTGCAAACACGAGGGGCATAATACCATATCCTCATTTTTTGTAATATCCTGTATTGGTGCATTTACGTACCACAATGGCCCTGTTGTTGCATTGTAGAATTGTCACATATGCAAATGAGCATCTCTTTTGAAGGACGAAAACTTTATAACAGCTGTAAGAGCTGTGTCAGTCGTGTAATAATTCTTGAGAAATGGCAATTTATACATGTGCATAATGATGATAAAATGCATTATGTAGTGGTAGATATTGAGCATTCCGATACGAACTGCTATGGTTCTATTATTTTCGCCTGGCACAGCAAAATGTATGAACAACACATTGCTATCTATTGCCATACACTGAGCAAATTTACATAGTTCCTCGATAAGAGGTGCATATTTCGTTATCTCTCCCATTGTTGCATAATCGCTTTACAAGCAACTTATGTAATTAGAACAGTTCATTTGCAAGCCTTTTAAAATTTTCCAGTCCTTAATATGTGGATACGTAAGTTTAATAATACATTAGCCATCAATAACCTGTCACAGAAAAAAAACTCATTCGACATCAAACAATATAAAAAGAAGACACCTCAGGTAAAAACCAACTGGCTTGTTAGTGTGAACAATCCTGCAAGCTTTCACGACTTTGCACCGCACAACCACATTAACATGAACGAGGTACGAGTTAAAGCTGAAACAATACAAATCATCGACGACGGCATACAATGGCTAGTCTAGTTTTAAAAGCAAGATTTTGGCTCGCTATATAACAGTTAAATACAGTTATCGCAAATTCAGCAAGTCGGACTTTCGCACTCAGGCAATTGTGCTGTGAATGATTGAATAGCTTACATCGAAAACAACATGATGTGTAATAAAAAAAATAGTGCACCCAATAGCAATAGTTTTCCACACAGGGTGGGAGATTAACCATCAATAAGGATCTCATCGGAAGATGTTATTTGTAGACTTTCGTACGTTATAGCATAATACGATGCATTGCCACATACAGTTGATAGTAATATGCGCCATGCGAGTTAATAATGGTTAATCTTGCTTCAAGTATCTTAAGCTACAATTTAAAGCAGATTATGCTCAGCAACTCTCAAGCAAGTGCGTGTTGTTAAAATATATGTGTTATATGCAATATGCTCCTGGGTCTAATTGATACGAATAGGACTGATTGCAACACCGCTATCAGGGTTGTGTTGGAAATCTGTCTTGTGCAATCAAGAATTGTTATAAAACAAGACACAATCACAGCTGAGAGCACAACAGAGCTGTGTCATATCATTGTTCTTGCGCTTGGATGCATTGGCCGATTAGTCTTACCAACTTGATTGCAATGGTTTGCCATTCCAGTGTTATTTATAGATGTTAATGTTAATCTATTTAAATGGTTTGTCTAAAGTAACTTAACATGTTATTGGATTTTTCACATGTGATTGACTCTTTAAGACACGGAAGTGTAAATTTGCCATGTGGTTAAGCAGTTCTTCTTTTCTTGAATGATAACAGAGAGTGTTTCGCTCAATACACGTATATCTCGGCAAGAAATATAACGGGTCATTGGCACATCAGCTTCAGGATACTTGTGTTGTACGGATTATACTAAGGTTAAATTTCATCGGTATGGCTGCGTAATTGCAACGGTAAATGAGGTACTATAGTTAATTATGTGCGATAGGTGTCAAGCTAATACATAGCTGTACCTTAGTTTCCGTCAAAAGTCTCAAATTATCACATGAAGATCAACTAGCTGGTCCCGTTTGGGCAGTTGTAAACTACGTTCGATCGAAATGTTTTGTTAGTTCGACACCAGGGTGTGAAAACCTGGCTGCTTTTCTGTCAAAGCATCAAGGTCATTCTCATCCATCCCCGTCGCAGTATCGCATCGTTGCTGAAAGTGACGTCAAACCCTAATATTACCATTAGCTATTACCACACGCAGATAAACATTTTGTTCTCCTTAATACATCTGTTACTGGATTAGGTTCAACCGAAACCGACTATAACCAAGTAACCTAATGAGCCGGGCAAAAATCAGGATCGTGATCAATACCAACAGTACTCAAGTGTCAAAAGCAAACCAGAAAGAGTGTCGTTACAATATATTGTTGAACAATATACTTTACGATTAAACTACACGAAATATCTGCCGCTAAAAATACGAACCAGCGCCACAATCAATACCGATAGGGATGGTTAACAGTAAGCCTTTCTAAGATGAGAATAGTTAATATTGCAGATAATATTTTTACAGCCTCTCATGAAGTATGCTTTTTTATGAACCATCTACCGTCTACTTCACATAGTTTACACAGTAGAAAATATCTTAATAACATGAATGACACAAATCTGCTCTGGCTTGACCAGATATAAAATATGAAAGGACACAAGAACGCAAGTTCTAATACAGAGATGACAGAATGCTTAAGGGCCGAGAAAGCAGGAACTAGTCGTTTCATATAGCAATTATTATACGGTATATTTCAGGTAGTACCGGCATTTCTATGTTGCACATGAACGATTAATATATTCTAACGATGGTTAAGGAAAAGCAATGTACAGGACTTGACAAGGTCATTGCTGACAGGCAATGAATTATCGTAGCACAAAAACTTTACAACATGTCATGAATACATTTGCTGCATCCTCAACTTACGGGTTGCTGTTTTTGGGTGGCATTGGGAGGTGACCTGAGCGCCTTACGTATTTATGTTATATGTGAACTGTTTACATTGGCGACCTATTTAACTGATACCACTATGCAAACAAGCGCAAATGGAGCATGACTAATCGATAAAGATTTTCTAAGCCAAACCCGCACATTCTATCCGCAAGAGCACGGCGGTGGGTTTTTGTGATGAACCATACTTTAAGGATAATAATAGTTGATGTGTTGTAAAAATCCACCGCTTGCATATTCAGTCATCATTCTGTTCCGCAAATGGACAAACAAATATTTTATTTCATAGAGCATGTAAGACAAGTTGTAGAATTTTCATCTGCAATATACAGGTATTTCACGGTATGCAATCAGTACGAGATAATAGCAATTTAGATGATATTTTGCGGTCAATATTCCTCTTTGGCAACATTTACAGTCGGTCGAACAGAACAGCCATGTGTTCGTCTCAAACAAAATAATGTGACACTCGTTTTATCTTGCGCGGTTTCGGTCAGTTGTTAACATCGCCAGTATTGCGCTTCAACATTATATGAAACACAATACCGATAACACTTCTATGTAGCTGCTCTTACTGTGTAAGGTACAATAAGTCAGATGAAACATTGGCTTGGCTCCGACTGCTCAAATCACCAGCACATAAACTTGTGCATAATCGTGTAGGCTGATGTTGAGTTGGACTGAGATTGTTTTTTGCTGTCAAAATAAGTGGATTTGAGCAGATTTGTGGTATTCTCGCGTTTGACATTTATCTATTTCATGATTAACATGCAAAAACTCCATAGCAATTAGCTATCTACGGCTTCGGACCATAGATTGTTCTAACGGGAGTTGCAATCTCTGATCGTAATTAGACAATGTGATAAAATATAGCGAACATGAAACATTGCATGCAACAATTTGTAGTTTAAGTTATCCTTTGATGTTTGGATGGTGACAATGTATGAACTATATAACGATGCAATAACTCAATTGCATACTGCTGCATCCTCTGCTCGGAAACCCCTGTAACCTAAGCACATGGTTTTGTACAGCCTGAACTCCCTTTCATCACGCCCCACGATCGCAATCATTGCGACACTGAACATTGTCCATGCCTACGTCAATATTAATGCTCCCAACCAACCGCAATGAACTATGTATCGGAGTGAAGCTTGCTTTTTGTGGTCTTACGTATCATCAATAATTGAAATGAAAAAAAATTGCTTGGTCAATATGTAAAAATCACGAAATGGCTCGAGTCTTCTGAAAACGGTATCGGCAAAGTTGGGCATGGTAATTTGTGATGCCTCACAAATACATAATGAAAAAAGAGTCGCTGAATGAAAATGTGACAGCTTTATTTAAACCATATTTGGCGAAAATCTCATTTGGCTGCAGTCACCGTTTTATGGTAAAGGGATCGAGTTTTACTCGCATTTGTCAATGGCCACACGAGCGCGTGTAACAGAACCTGAGGCTGACTGATATCGCGTTCCGCTGGTGACAAAGGTAGTGGCTGTGCCCTCTACCGCTTGGGCTGCATTTCATTTCTAGATCAAAAACTCATTTTACATTGATTGCGTCATATTAAGCCTCAAACCTTGCAATCGCCATATGCTGCAAAAGCAATCTGTCCATCTTCATACTCTCAACCATGGCATTGTTATCCGACCAATGTTTTATATATTCCTGTTAGTTCTTCATGAATAATCATTGAAATGCCATATATATACCGCTCCATTCATATACCGCTATTGGTGCGACTAAAGGATCTGTCAAATGTATCACCAATTGATAGAACGTTCTTTTGACACCAAAGTTGTTTAGGGCATCATTTTTCTCATCAATTCAAATAAAGTCATATTATTCTCTTACACCGATGCTGCCTTTTGATTAACCGGCATATACCTAACGTCCAACCTTCGTGTTGTTATAGGTGCTCAGTTGGGTCAAATATGTCCTGAAATATAAACATGAACACAATGATTTGCCTTAGATATCTATCACTTGACATGTGTTTAGGTAAAAAGCATAGCTTGAGAGGTTGTGCGAGCAATGCGCTTCAGATTGTAGTTGTACTTAAATAGAAAAAAGCTCGCTACAAGATATGGTCGATGTTCTCATTTTCTGACATATAGGCAGATATTATGTTGCACTGGTGGTCATTTGCATAGCAATAACGTGCATTTTTTATGACAACTGACAACGGTTCCTTGAATGTGGAGCCAAAGGTGGTTTAATATTGGTTGCTATAGCTCTATGTAAAAGGCTGTCGACGTTTTATTGCTTTTAAAGCCCCTGCTCTTGCTATGCATTCGTTTAATTGAGCACAGAACCGTAATCCACAATATCATTCAAATAATTCTTTCGTAGTGGACGGAAATAGATCACAATTTAGTTACAGTCACAATGTTTGTCTTTCAACTGTAGCAGTACTAGCCATATCAGTTTGGATGTCCTGGTATTAGCAGTGAAAGGGGCGCGTAATGTCAAGGTGCTAATGGATATTAAACCCAAACACTCTGCTCATTTCCACGCCTCATGTACCACGTCAGCTAATCGACCCCCAACCCCCCCCCTACCCCACGTGACTCTAGCTACCACTGTTTGCTACATGTGCTCACTACATGATATATCTCGTTTTGAAAACCAATATTGTACTATTCCTCGAGTTAAGAGTGAGCAATGAACAGAACCATGTGTTGAACATGATCCACATTGGATTCACATTCCAACAGCTATATATTATTCAATTCGATCGTTGTTAATGTTGTCCATATCGAACAAAATGAGAGGCAATCATAAATGCCCCATTAGCCAAATACAACATGCTGATATATGTTGCATGTAATAATATTTACTCCCGATGTCTCACTATGTTATATCATATTTGATAACTCGCAATAATGTCATGTTACCTGTTGTCAACAACCATTCATCATATATCAGTGATGTTAATTAACTATTCTACCCGATGCATAATTACGGTATGATGAATATCTTGCAGTACGATTTAAGTGCCATCTTTGTTGACAATTTAGATTAATTGTCTTAATCGGAGATTGGATCTGTAACTATTGTTACGAGATAACAATGTTATCAGAGGGCATATCGAGAAAGCGTTACATAATTCACTCCTATTATCTTTTCTCCACTTTCCTTCATAGCTGCTACATTAACTCTATGGGACATAAGTCGTCCACAAATGATACAGCTATGTGCATCATGCTTTACCAATTCCAACTGATATGTCATTGCTTGTTCCAATATCCACACAGAGACGCCAACCAGCCAGATAGTATAGATTAGTTTACATATTAAATTTATTATTTCATTCGGAATGCCATGTTAAATGTATTGAACCTTAATATAGCTTACTAACACTCAGCATTAGACCGCTATCCATCGAACACTCGTACTTATTCATCGATCGCTCTGCTATGTGACTGCATTTCAAACATACAAATGGACACTTGAATAACGAAATTAATTTCCTGCCTAGCCTTTTGTATTACAACTATGACAACTGAAGCTAAAATGGATTTGCCCCAGCAACTTTAGCCTGACGACGCATCCATTCCTTGCCCAATTGAAAATTGAACATTTACATTAACGCCTTATAAATCACCAACCTACGTGATTAAGTGCTTGGCAGTTACTACATGAAGGTTCACATCTTCACGTCATGATCATCATTCAAGTTGCCCACTACTTATTTAAACTCTGGTCATTTGTTGTACATACTTGTTATCGTATTGTTGCCCGGCTCATATTTCTGCAAACAAATAGAGAGCAATTGTGACGTTTGCTAGCGGCTTCAATTAGGACAGAAAATGTATGTCTACCCATGAATCTTTCCTGATAAACGAAGAAATGTTTGCACCTAATGGTTTATCAAGTACGTTCAATGTGTCATAAGTCTGCAATTAACAAATTATCACCGCCTGTGACTAATGCCATTCGCAGGTTACGTACGTTGCACAATATGAGCGTATTCTATTTATCAATGGCTTTTTACCCGACACATGATTTATATTCCTACTTATCTCCCCATTGACAATAATTATTACACATAAAGTTTTCCGCTTATTTAGGTTTTGTAATTGTCTAACGAAAACTCGTGTCACGACTTCAATTTTATCTGAATACGCCATTTACGTTGTGATTGACAAAAGCTTAATTAATGTTTATTGTTCGTCACCCGTGACACCAGTTGCTATGGTTTTAATCAGTCAAATGATTGATTGCACGAGCATTTATGCATGGCTAGCAGACGAATAATGATGTCATTTACATAGATGTAAAAATAAAGACCATCGTGCGTCACCGTCTACAGCAAAGTAGTATTTGCCATCAGCGGTCAGTGATTGGTTATTCAGGCCCAGTGAATTTGTGTTGTTGCCACATATTGAAGGAACCGACCTGTAGTTTACATGGTCGCTGGCTGATATGAAAAAATTCAATATAATTGCCATGCTCTTTACCAGTTCATTCCAAGTGGATGTTTCCAGTTGTACCTTTATCTACTCATTATCCGTGATACGCACTGAGATAACATACAATGAAATGAAAGAAAGTGAAACTATGTGCTAAACCGATTCCCAAGTAAAAGTAAAACTTCCGAACCACCTAATCACATATGCACATGGATACATATACAATGTATCATACCATTTCAGTGAAATACATATTAGTCCTGTGTGAGGACCCACACATGCTCCAAAATTACTACAATAAACCAACACAATAAAGTCATTGTGGTTAAATACAAAAATGAAGTATAGAGAGGGAACGTAGTGGGTCTTTTAGTATGGTAAGCGGTGCTATCGTCTGTTGTAAGATTGCTCTAACGTGGCGTTGACTAGCATCGTGCTATGATAACACTGTCCCTCCGTTAGGCTATTCACATATATGATTAAAATTGTGCTCGAGCCAACAATAATTCTATCAAATGTACGCATTTCTAAACGACGGATTTTGTTTGTTGTTTGCATTATTCATAGGCGCTGCATCACACATGATAAGATGCTACGTAATAAAACAGCACATCTGTTTTATTTGCATGTCTCATGAATTTAGTTTGCTGGCTTAGATAAAGTACGATCTACTATGGGCCAATGCAATATGACAACGATTACAAGAAGGTAATTCAAACGCGATAAGTCACAACATTTAACATAGATGCCTATTTTCCTCTTACATCAATGTTTATTTAACTAGGTATCTTTGCTGTGTATAATTGTCGCTGGCATACACATCGGCATTTTATGCGGACATGGCGGGAAAGATACAGATAAATATTCATTGTAAGATCGGCATCTTCACTATACAAAACAAACCCCGAAAATGAGCGCCACTTGCATTGATATAAAATTAAAAGCTTGTGAAATAGCTTGAACACCTCAGACGTTTGCTTATGATAAATTTTGTTTCATGAACATTTATGGAGCTTCCCGAGCATGAACCATTAATTGTAAGGCATATCATATTTGATTTAACCAAACGTAAACCAGTTAAATTACACATTTTGGTTAACAGATAACATTTCTACAGACTCTCTGTTTTGCATTTGTTTCATAATTGAATACATTTACTGGCTGCCATAATGAAAATAAGAAAGTCCTTGCCAATACAAGTAGGCAGACGTAATAGTGTTTTTGTGAACCTTACGATCAATTAACAAATGCCCACACAAGATCGTAGATATGCCTGCCGTAAGTATAATACATTTGCGTCAAGCGTGGTCTGTAAATATTACATTCATATCGGTCTTAGCAGCATTTCGAAGAGGTCTTGGCAAAGATCAAGATGGCCTTGTGGCGTTTCGAAAAGTCAGTTTGCGGCGAGGACTAAGAAGAAGTTTCAGCGGGAATAAGTCCGGGATCAATGCGGGAACGAAGAAGGGCCTAAAGTGGTGGCTTTGGCGGGTATTTTATGATACCAAAATAAACTGCCGCGATCTAGCTGGTCAAGTCGATATAGATATCCATCTTCACTGTTTATTTTGTCAGCTTTGTATATGGTGAATAATATTAATGCATATGCGTGATTAACTTATATCGCATGATTGGTGTTCTGTAGTGATAATAACTTATGCTGAACTGCTTCACTGTCTCACTGACGATTTCTCGTGTATCTGTTACCAATGTTATCATGCGAGGAGTAATTTAATTATAAATTCGTTCAGTCTAAATATAATTGATGATGGGCATATCAGTGGTGGCGATTCAGTAGGACATCTGGTCTGAGTAGATACATTAACTGTGAAGTAGGTGGTTTCGGACGGGACAGGTGTTTAAGCTCTACGTTTACTATCAATGAAAACCCGATAACATTAACCACCAAGACAGACTTATAAAACCGAGTATTCATTTACACTTGCTGCTATCACATCATCGGTAAAAAAAAAAGACTGACTAATTTCCATACCGTCATTTTCGGTTTTATTCAATGAACATAAGTCAGTCCTGCATCTGCATCAATAAATGTTATTTAAGACTCTTTATATATTGCATTATATATTAACTAAATGTTATGTGGTGATTTTTAAAAATCGATTAGTTTAATAAAACATGTACTATTTTATAAGATGACTAGATGGCGTTATTTGAGCAGTATCAATATAAAACCATTTATAAGAACCGCTAGTAAGAACAAAAGAAAATGATAAAATTATTGGTGGCGATAATAAGGCATATTCTGCCATGCTTTTAATCGCACGTTCCTGTTTTGAAATATATACTGGTTACCTATCTATAAAACGGCAGGTTTATATAATATTAAATCATACGGATACCTTTTGGGTAATAATTGAGCCAAGTAAAGTTCTGATGGATAGAGCAATGTTCGCAAAAAGACGTTTCTTGGTACAACTTGTGAAATGAATTAAAGAATGTTTTGCTTAATGCGTTATTAATATAACCATAAATGCATTTTCAACAGCGTACATTATATTGATATAGGCATGTATGATTTGAATAGGACCGTGGTAGTCATTAAGTTCGCAATTATGGGATGTTCGGCACGTTGCTTTTAAAATAAGGGCAACATCTCTCTTTAACATCTGTCTGCGATGTTATTTTTATTGTTTAATGACCGTAGTCCTTGGTATAAGTACATATTGAGAAAACTATGTAATTGCTGTGGTTCTTCGGAAGGAGCAATAAAGCTGTAGGATCGAGTGGCTTTATGTTCACTTTGCAGAATGAATATCTACAATCTACCAAGTAATATCCATGCCGAAGGTCCGGGTATTGCCTGATTACAATAACCAATACCATTGCTTTAGAACAAGACGATTGCAGCATATCGCGGTTGCTAAATTTGACGCAATTGTTGAATGTCGTTTTTCGCAACAAACTAACTTTTTGATGCGTTGGTTGTGACATGAAAAAGGGGATCCATTTAGATTCGTGACGAAAAGCACTGTCTGCTGAAGTGTATATGCATTGATAGGGGGTCAAATACCTGTAACACAGGTTCGGGTGCGCAGCTGCCACTGTCATGACGCGACACAAGCGATATGAGTTCACAACAAGCTCGATTGGTTATTGACCAATTGAAGCAGATACAAGATCTCTATTTCGGCGACAGCAACTACATATTGAGGGGAAAACATTGTTATTAGCCACCGGTGCCGCTAATGACACATAATCAAATCATTTACATTTGCTAGTGCCAGTGATCACACATTGCAATGAAAATATTTAACCAAGAACGTTCGTCGTGGACTTGATCTCATATTAATGATTGACAACAAACTGACATACTCATTGTTTAGGTCTCATCATGTATGATATGTAAGTGAATAAAAAGCCCACTGTCAGCATAAACAGCAGTGATGAACGCCGATAGGCATACAGTAACAAAGACAGTGTAAGTTACTAATTGTAAGATTTCTGTTTTGTAGAGCATTTGATCTGGGTTCTATAGCATAGCATACATACCTTGACCCATTCAGAGAGGCGGTTGAACATAGCTCTCGAATCTAGCCGGAATCTATATCGCAAGGAAAACTTGTTTGCTGTTAGCTTACTGTGAAAACCACTCAGACTAATGCAGATACCAACGTCAACTAGATGGGAAGGCAAATGTTCAATACCATGCTTGCGCCTCTTGATGGCTCTTGGTTGTGTTAATATATTTCAGGGTCCAAGATAGCCGTTATGATAATACAATTGCTTTGATCATGCGGAAATATTTAAAGCATGTCAATGAATACCTACGTCAACTTCGATATAAAAATATTAGTGTACAGGTGTAGCGGTAACGCAGTGAATAATGCCATTGCTTATCGGTTTATTTACTAAGTAACCTTGTAGGTCCGTTGTACCCAGTAAATATGTTGGCAGTTCTATGGAATTTAACCTCTATATGCTTTATATCAAATGCATTGAGCTCGACGTCATAGCATACGAGCTATATCATCATTTTGGTTTTCTTATCAAGCATAACGTCTCATTTAATTAAGCATGAAATTGATGTGGCTAGGGTAGATTTCAGTCAGTTTCTATCCATCCCAACGGGACGGGCAGTTTCAGATAAAAATGCCGATGCAGAAGGACGTTTCATTCGACAATCAAACCAAATTGATAACCATACTTCCGATAATATCTCTAGTGTCAGTGAAGTGATAAACAAGCGGTCCATAAGTGCTTGGGAGCACTGGGCGGACTATATCAGGTAATTTTAAAGAATTACCAAGTTATTAAGGATTTATCGATGATATAAAATTTACTTCGATGACCTTGCCTTAGTTCCTAAACAAGTTAAAAAACCCATTTTGGTTCCACAAATCTTTGACACCTTCAATTTAAAACAATAATAACAAAAATATATTGAAAACTGCATTCTGTATCGGGAGACACAAACCCTTTTGCTTATGCTTTGTCAAAGTTCATCAAGAAAGTTTTGACCATAGTATTACGTCTCAAATATTTGATGATATGTTGTACTTTTGGTGATGTGTCTAAGCAAATTATGGGTTATAAGCATTTTTTGGGAGCATATGTATTTTCATGCATCACCCACCTAAGTATATAGCTAAATTAATTTAAATGAATTTTATAAATAAACATAAATCGATTACATTGTTCTTCTATAGCTATATCACGGCCAATCTATTAATGCGGTGCAACATCAATCGGCATACCCAGACAGACACTGATTGTAACATCATCATGAAATAGCCGGACATCTTCTTTCAACAAGTACCGGAGTTTCATAATCATGTTCAATGCATCCTTATTGTATCCAAGACTATGCAAACACTAAAAATGATGCGATGAAGAATGATTGTAATGCTTTAAGATTCCTAGCTTTAATTAATTGACTGCAAAATTACCAAGAGAACGGCAAATACAAAACAAAATAACTATTAAATGACCAGAATATATTGACAATTACGACCTGTATCGTGAGATAAAACAAAAAGACTAACATTTTGTTAGAAGCTGACCAACGTTAAGCGTAAAAACAAAGTTTCAGGATTAAGACTTATATTTCCCCTATAACTTCATTTGTATTCAATACGTTCGAAAGCATCATTGTCTAGTTAATTTCCATTTTCATCATCAGCAAGGAGGCAATGCATGACGCAGTGCATTTGAGTTATCCTGAAATTATCATACTGAACAGCTCCATGAAGGGTTTAACGCGTTGTAGGCACCTAGTGTACCTTTTGACATATACAATATATGGAAGCCAATAAGTTTTCGTGGCGCAGAGGTAGAACGTTCGACCTTTCATTTCAAATCTAAATCAAATAATTTGCAATTTGTTTTTCAATTTTCGTACCACCAACTCTGCAAGAGCTTAGTTTATCAGAAAACTATGAGGATGGCGGTGCCGGTGGGGCGAGCAGAGAATAGCGACGATCTTTGTACAGCATGATGTGTAGGCTGCTGTTTACAAACGAGTTAAAACCAAGCCGAAATGGGGGAGAATGACGGCATCGCGATGAGGGTGATTCGGACGCACGTTCCAGAACCAAGAACAGCTCAAGTGAACCCCCCCCCCCCCCATACTCTCATCCGTTCATTAACTGAACGCTGACTGGCTGTCCGCCGTGATTGCTTGCAATTTAACTGCAGAAAAATTTAAAGCCGAGCACTGTCAGCAACAGTCGAACCCAATGCTTCACCTCTCTTGCATAAGTTGACTCAACGGATGAGTACCACAATATGAAAGTCCTCGTGTCCGGCGAGAAAGTGTCAATATCATAGTAGCTCTGTTCGGGTCAGGCGAGTGGCTGGTTTACAAGCCCAGCGCCCTCCAGGTGATACGTGGTTAGATGTTGTCTAAATGATTAATCTCAGTACTATCGGCACTCATGGTTTAAATTCGTTCATAGCATATACTCATGTCAAAGCACATGTCATTTACACCTTTACGTACGTGACACCTGACCCTTAAACGTTCATCGAATGGCGGCAAGGGAACGCTGCTAGTCCCGACTTAATAAATATCTTCATGCCCGCTATATACAATGGATGAGGGTACCCCCTCATTATTACACACAGAGCTAAGTAAAAGAGGCGAATATAACAAGCGAAGACATATTCATTGCGACACCCTGTCATGTCATTGAATTCTGGAAATGCACATCTCTCCCGAAAAATCGTATAAATGTATATATATATGTATGCATATATATACACACATATATTATAAAAGAGGCGTTTATAACAAGGGATACATATTGTGCCACCCTGTATTGTCATTGAATTCTGGAGATACACATATCTCACGAAAAATCGTATATATGTTTATGTGCATATATATATATATATATATATATATATATATATATATATATATATATATATATATATATATATATATATATATATATATATATATATATATATATATATATATATATATATGCATATATATATATATATATATATATATATATATATATATATATATATATATATATATATGTATATGCATACACATATATATATGCAGATATATAGATATATCTATATATAACATGATGATATATATATAAATATATGTATTTATGTATATTGAGATAGATATGTTTATATATGTATACATATAAATATGTATATACATTTATATGTACACACGATTTTTCTTTACTGAAGTCGCATTTTATTGCATAGGAATAACGGAACAAGCCGACGCATTAAAATATAGGAAATCCTTCAAGGCATATAAATAGTACATCTAGATTAGGAGGAACGACTGAAGAGCCATTCTGTTGCTCTATTATGCCATTGCGGAACGTCAAATATATCTATTTATGTTGATATAGCTACGCAAATGTACGTCCTCGTGAGAATGCCAGAGCAATGCGCAACGCGCAGCTGCACTGTTACTCTAACCTAGATCGTTCTGCGCTATATTAGCAAACCTTTTTACAGCATAGAGACATTAGGCAAGAATGCGAGTAACAATGCTCAAACGCAGCATTTTACTTTGACCATTCTCTCAAAATGAATGATTGTACCTTTTCCTCTTATGTTCGTACAATGAAATTGAATGTAACCGTTTATTCGTGTGTTAAGTCAAAAGTGAGGAACCGATCGATTTGAAAGTCTCTGGTAATAACTTAAAATGTTGCACATTTCAATAGTTACGGTCCAAATATCTGCATATAATGCACGGTTTAGCATGAGTGGCGAGAATATACAGTACGACGATCGATGGTTGATCGTCTAAAACTGCGCACAAACAGTTTAACATAGACTAAGCAGCAACCCCGAGGGCTTTTCATCACCTTACGAGTGTACAGTAACGCAAAAAGCTTAAACGTTGATATTATATGAGCTCATTGGCAACTCCTCGGTGAGATCAATGAACGTTGATAGTCTATTGTATTTAGCGTCTTCATATTGTGAATCTGCATTAATATTCTAGTACAAAAACGTAACTGTCTTGAAACGCGATAACACCCATGTGATAGGCACCATTTGCATCGGAAATAGACGATCGCGCCGTTAATGGATTGTAATACGTATTGGTCGCACACTTAATTTACTTCTCTAATGATTTGTAATTTTACGTATAGTATGCATACCGATACGCGCATAATTCATATTTACGATTTTCTGCAATATTACGCCAGTAGCTTGTCTTTACGTGTTGTTTTTCCTACTTTAGAATGATTTTAGCTCATTCCCTTTGCATGCCGTACAGAATTTACCGCAAGGTATATTTGAATCATCTTGTCTGCATTTGGAGCAGCCTGAATTCCTGAAATCTTATATATGGTGTGATTCAAAACTAGTGTCAAAAATGCAGATTGATCTTAGGATATATATCTTCCATCATTCAAACATTCAAACAATTACAAGGGTAACTTGATAAGTCATGACAAATCACAACTCGTTTGCCAGATCCTCTCTCTCTTCAACAACGTAGAAAGTCCATATAGGGTCCATCATATACTTGCGTCATATGTACTAAACAGTCAGAGGTCTATGTAAGCACGAATGTGCTACTGAACCTATTACCATTGCCCAGTGAAATATATGATACGCGTACCGCGTAGACTCAAGCAACAAAAGAAGAAGCATGTTGACGGTATAACAGTCTTATCGCTTGCCTATATAAGATAATACTCATAATAATGGTCATGTTATATACACGCAGTACAATATCTTAATGCGCCCTATTCTGGGATCACATCTCAAACTTACGTGTATTAAAATAATATTTCTGCAAAGGTATCTTTCATCATATCTTCCAATACTGGTACATGAACATGTGGCGAAACGCAAATAAAGAATGACTAGGATCAGAGACTTCGTGTAGATAATCTTCATTGCAAAAAAACATAATGTCAATATTTCTTATTTTTGAAATGATGCTTGTTTTATTCATACTTTGTTCGGTATAATTCAATAGAGTACATACGATAAAAATAGCAAGGTAATGCACGAATGCCGTTTTTTAAACGATCATAAAATATAAATCCGCGAAGAGGTTCTATATACATAAATAGTGATGATGTGTTGATGTCGGTCGATAAAATAATCTAATAAGGAGTATGTTCTTTATAATTTCATAACAGACACTCTCGTATTTAGATTTAATGCGGTATGCAGCATAGCGCACTTGACTCTATAACCGACAACATATATCAGTATAATGCGTTTTGCGAAGTCTAATTGATACGCACATTATTACCCGTCATTCATTAGCGTAAAACCAAAATATGTTATTCTCCTGTCAAAAGTGACTTGTTTCTTTAGTTGGTAAGCATTGAATAATAAATCTATCACATTCTATACTTATTACAAAATTAAAAGCTGCGATGAGGCTCACAATCTATTGTTAACCGTCGTGCTGCCTTCAATCTACTCAGTCTAGTAAGTAAGGATCTGGAATTCTCTGTGTCTGACACTCCGATCGTGTGTACTATCAGGTTTTTTTAACGTCATCTTGCGTTTAGAATATACCTGATATTAATCTTAATCAAATCCTATTTCCACAGATAATATTTGTATGTAATTCTAAATTATCAGGGATCCTATGCTTCATGGTATGCTTGCCACCCACCGAAATACGCCTTTAAGAATAATGATGCATATCCCGTTTCAAAAGCGATTCGGCTCGTCAAAACTATTTTCGAGCTTATGTTGAAAATAGCACATCACGGTTATATAATCCCTTTTATACCTGATTCATGGCTTGAGCTTGCCAGATGCCATAATATTGTGATAGCTATTGCGCTCTGAACAGTTAACGTATTGAATTCGTGGGTAGTGGAATTCAACTGCTATAGATTTCAAGATAAAAAACAGCGACTGCCAAACCCTAGAGGAATGGGTAATGAATGTTATGCTGTATTGCCTGTGTTTTTGTTGGAATGAAACATCTTATCAGCATTATATAATGAACAAAAACACAACCATCTATGCAAAGATGCTTGCTTTTTACTTCACCGTGCACTTGATTTTAGCCAGGTAACATCCACGTGGATTCATGTCAATTCCATTTAATTCGTTTATCACATAAAACTAGCTTTATCATTATCGGCGGGATTTTACAAAATCTGCCAGCGAAAAAAACATCGTTCACTGAGCATGTATTGCCTGTCTCTAGTAGCAGTTCGAAAAAAACGTATTCGAAAATACCACTGCACTATCGATGGTGGTGCTCGATGCCACTTTTTTCATTCAGCAAATGTCATCATCATTACCAGAGCAATTAGCTTGCAGTCATTTTTTATCCATCACATCGGCAACGAGTGGGTTCATTGGGCAATCGAACCAAATTGATTACTAAACTTCCGGTAATATATCCCGAGCCAACGAAGAGGTAAATAAGTGTATGCAAATTACACATACAGGTACATCAATCAAAGGCATTTATTAGATGATACCAATGAATTAATCATACGGAGCCACCTCAAAATAGTTAGGTTACGTAATGGATTGTGGCTGAGAACAATTTGACAATAACACGCATTTGTCACGTTATGAGTGATATCAAACATGAATTTACAACGCAAGCAATATTTTGAACGCTCATTTTGCCTCAATTTCATTCCCCTATCAATTAATCTTTCTTGATCTCTATTGTTCACCCTACAGTCGGCAACGATGAACGTAACTGTGTTTGTCTCGAACAATTGAGAATAAAAGCGCTTAGTCTGTCACGGCATTGTCTCACATGAGCCATTATATCTGGCCATTCATGGGTTATGAACCTGTGATATATGGCAGGAGCGATTGGGGCAGTTTATGTGATTAACATTTTAACATACGAGCTTTGGTATTGCATAATTATACTCGATCTGCGTGAATTGATAATCGGGCTTTATGTCGATGTATATATTCCTCGTCGAGGCATGAATATTGCAATATTAAATATAGCTTGTTGAATAATGCATATGCGGTTAAATGTTCTATGATTCCGCGATGTCACAGCAGACACATGACTAACAATGCTATTTTAAATATAACCGATAACTACAACGGACATTCAAAAATAATAAAAATCTGGTCAAGCAGCTTTCAATGCACAAGGCAGAACGCCAAATTCAAATACAGTTATATGAAAGAAACTATAGAGATATTTAGCATTCGATTGGTGTATTTCATATATTGTGCGATAATGTGCTTTCATCTAGCTAAAATCCCATTGTTCTATATTTGTATTCACACTGGCGGAGGAGCTATTGCCAGACTAAGTTACAATATCTTGTGGACATCAGCAACGTTGGTATGAATACCCAAAGTTGTTCAATCTAATTTACGGATGAATTTCGGCAAAGATGATAGTCTTCTGTGGTGAAAACAGCAGAATATAAAACCAAACAATTTACCATTTTTTGGAGATGTATCAAGGGTTATATACTGTGCTGCATAACGAAATAAAAATGCCATTATTGGGGTTAAAACAATTGTGAATATTTTTCATCCGGAATCTTGTTGTTGTTGCATATCTGATTCATAGGTGCATTATAACGTTGAATTGTGAATCGCGTCCAGCGGCGAATATCCCCTTTAATAGCATCAGAGCCGTCATTTCAGTAATATATATAGATGTAGATATATCACATCCAAATTGATCGATCTACCTGTTAAAATCATACTGTTGTCAAAGGACAGATCTACTGGTTGACACCATTTCGAAAATAATGGTTCTGCAGTTACGCTGATTATTACTGGATAACTTTTATACGCATTACAGACTGTTTAGATAGTAAACGGGAGATTGACTGGTAATTGATCATCCACTTTGAGGGTTTGAAGCAGAATAATTTAATTTTAACTAATATTTCAATATCCCTCCAGGACAAATATTGATTACGGATATTATGGAATAACCACAAAAAAATGTATTCAGAAACGCAATTTCGGTAAAACGCAAACGTTTGTTTCGCCAACAATTTCCAACTAGCAAGCAATTATTTATTAGATCGGGTTGTAGCACTGTTCCTTTTTGATAAAATACGGAAAGTTTCCATCAACTAACGCAGTCACATTGAAAGCATATATTTTAATATTACTCGTAAACAACATAAGCTTTATAATACTTAGATTATAGATCAGTTTTAGTGCAAGCAATGAGGAATCGTATGTCAGTGCATAGGTGAGGTCGTTGATCCATGCCACCGAGCCGATATAATTTAAAAATGGCACAGTGGAGATGTAGCTATCAGAGGTTTCAAGCTCTCATTTAAAGCAATAAACTGCCTTAACTATTTTATGAAGCTCAGCGGAATGTGTCACAGGGTTGAGGACGGTATTTATAAGCAATAAGTTCATGCTATTGTTGATTTTCGGAAACACTCAAGCTTAACACTGATTCACACTTCACCTAAACACGACCCGCGTGACTAGAAAATCTAAATATTTTGTAAACAAACAAGAAACAATCTCAAGTTTCGGGGTTTTTTTAGGATTTTGAATACTTCTACGAAAAAAGCAAAACATGGTAATTCTATCAAATGCATTCGTGCATGACATGCAAACGCGTAATTCGTCGGCGTAGTATGGAAAGACGACGAAAAAAAGAATATAACCGTCACTCTAATTAGTCCCGCGTTGGTGTTTAAACCATTAACTGAAACGCTGAGTAATCCATCATTGTCATGAACATTTGTCTGTTGAGCATTTAACGTCAGGTGACGAGAGTTATTGCACGATACGGAATGTAAGGTAGTATAAGGGACGCTACATTATTTCGTCTATTTCCAAACTGTGTTTAACAATACTTGCACAACGACATAGTGGTATATTAAAAAATGTGTTGCAACTTCTGAAAGATGATGAGGCACTGCTGGGGGACTAATTGGTAATTGATTGGTTCAGCATTATTTACTACGGTATTCACATTCTCTAAAGCATGTACAGTGTAAACTCCAGCAACGAAAGTTTCCTATATACTGTTATATTAAAATCAGATAATCCCCCCGTGTAATATCATCCTGTTCTGTTATTTCGCGCCAAAAAAGCCATGCTGTCTTTATTCATCGCCTCCAGAGATCAGATTTCGAAATCAAGTTTATCAAAATAATATTTCAGTAGTGGTATCTTTTACAAAACTTCCCAGAGTCCAATAATGATATAGATAACGAATGACTAGGATCAGAGACCTCCATTAAATAATCTTTATTGCAGAACATCAATCGGCAGTGCAAACGAGAACGTAAGAGTAAGGCAACATAATACACTAAGAGGCTTTATATATAAATACTTAAAGTTGTGATGATGCAACGTCGACATTTTGGCAGGTTGAAAAACTAATCAAAATAGGATCATAAGTTTTGAAAGACTTTCACATTCTCAAATAGCATGCATCTCGTAATATGGCACGCACTTGACACCAGAACCGACGATTAAGTGCGATGCACTTAGAGGAATGCTATTTCCCAAGTCACCCATTGCGTATGCCCTATTTACTCTTTAAATTATTGAACTTTTTAAAGCACAAGATTCTGATGACCAAATGATGTAGATGGCTTGGCAACATTGAAATAAAAGATATATCATATTCTTATCATGTTTAAGTCATTTAGGGTAACTATGCCGAAGACTAAAGAGTGAGGTAGCATACTATAGGGTTCTCTTGCTTTATTTTGTACTCTTTTGGGAACACTCGTTGTTTTTATTGTGCACAAACATCGCATTGATGTTGACCATATTGTAATAAAGATAGGCTATGACGTTGAATCGCCATGTATTTCCTGACTCTGAGCATCGGTCTACAGTATTACACAAAAGCCATCGGTATATCAGTAGGGGTTTGCACAGAACCAACGCAGTCGTCTACTTTGCCATCTGTTCAACTGTCTCTATTATCTCGGCGATGCATTCATGGTTATAAATGTGGTATAGATCGAGATATTGACAGTGGTATATGTGCATCTCTTGCGGTCAACGCATGAATAAAAGTGCCATCAATTTACGCTTCTTATCAATATTTGCCACACAACGGTTGCATGGAAATTGCCGAAACACACATTTGTCTTCTCAGTTTAATTACGAATTGAGTTTTTTGGTTACCAGTGGTCCGAATAAAAAGTGTTTTTGAAAGGAGTAAAGTTAGTGATTTAGTTGCAGTGGCAAAAGTAGATTTCTAGACAACTGTCATTTTACCAGCCAGGACAACATCGGTACATTGCTGTAATAAAAACGGTTGCAGCCTCGTTTAATTGAAGGCAGAGTGAACATGCTCAATCGAGCACCGGTGGTGAAAATGGCTCGCATTAATGCATACATGAATCACATATTCGACAGCTTGAATCGGCGTATTGCTCTCTCCTCGCGTTGACCACAATTGATGGTCGGTTGCCTTTATCATGGCGAAGCGATTGCCCTAACCGAATTAGGTAGCTGGTGCCAACGGAATTATTCAACCGATAAAGGACATACCAAAGGACGGTTGCGGCATTAGCAAACACAAGAATTATGTTATTCGCTGAACCCAATTGCCTTTCTTATCGCTCTGCAGAGGCACATTTGACATATGCAGCGAATACAATAAGATGGCTGAAATAAATTATGCAACCAGACATCAACATAATACAAAATGTATGCCCAAGAGGAAATACAAGGAAATGATATCGATGCTCACAGCCGTGACTTGGTTCACTGTTACCTTGCATACGAATCACTACCATGTGTACGTTTCGTATCTATTTCTTACTAATCGAAGGAGTGGTTGGCCATAACGTCAATATCGCTTCGACTGGCTGCAGGTGGCTTAGACTGTGGTGCATGAATTTTTAAGACATATTATTTAATAATATTTCTCCTGCAATTTATAGTCTAATGAACTGTATCGACACTTGCCATGGTTTCGATGCTCAGCATAATAGAAATCAAAACATCCGAATGTCGCATGTATTGTGCCTAATTTAGTTGAATAAACACACAAGGTCATATTGGAGCTTTGGTCATGATGGCGTCAACATCGGAGTGAGCGTTGAACATTTCCTGAAGAGGTAATATGGTGAGACTTTTGGCCAACCAGCATCTTCAATCGCCAAATGTGGGCGATGAATGTGTACAAAGTAGGTAATTGCAAACAGGGCTCTAGTCAAGTGTCGATGTTATCTTCATCCATTACCATTTCATTCAGGAGCAATATTGCATTATAGTTGTTCAATATACGTAAGCTTACTCGAGATCAAATATTATTCGCTCCATATTCAAAGTAGCATTAGTTTCAGTAATGCATTCATGGGAATGACACATATTGGCACATTCATTGTGGTTTACTATCGTTGAATAATGTTTTGATTGATATGTAATGGACCGGATAAAGTCGTAAATACAATAAAAGATGTATCTATGTTGCAATTATAAGGTTAGATGAGTGGTATAAATGAAAGCTGCATGCGGGATATAAGCTGCAGGGCTGTTTTTGGATAGATCATTTATAATAGCGTTTAACTTCTACTCACTGCTGTTTGTCGGTCATATATTGTATAGCAAAGGTCCCTAAATGTCCTTTCGTCTCTTATGCGCATTGCATTACAGTGATAGCGGCATAAAATAAGCAGAACATCAAATATACAGCCTGGCGGAATCATTTCTACTAGCTGTTTGGGATGAGCTTCTAGGCCTGTTAAATGCTAATTTGCTGTTAGTTATTTGGCAATTGTTAGTGGTATTTGAAACCAACCTTTTTTGTCGTAAGCCTTTCTTACGGTCGTTTATGCTGTCTGTGTTTGTCCTTTGAAATATCGGCTTTTTGTCAAGAGCATCCCTTGCGAGCATGTTAAGTCAAGCAAAGATGGTTATTGCACTACAAGGAATGTTGTGTAGTTTTGCTCTCTCTCAATGCATTACCAGCTCGTATTGATTAATTTGGTGCCTCGAAGATTTTCCCAACCTTATGCATTAATTCATTAACTGAGCGTTCTTCAGCCTCCTACATAAATTATATTTGTAATATTTGGTCTGCAGTTTGTAATGACAACAGCAAGTGTTCATGAAAAGTAAAATACTGCTCAATGTTTGAGTCAGTTATTAATACATGTTGCACTGTGCACCAGCGGCAACTTGAAATCTGACCACTTCAGATGCTTACTGATTGATTGGGATTAGTATCAGATGAACGCACACTGTTACTTATATGGATAGATTAATCGAAATTATGCAAATAATTCAAGCACCTTAAAGTGATGGCTAAATAAATGCGATAGATGCTAGAGTATTCGCATATTCGCAGTTACATAGTTGAACAAACACACATTACACAACACACCTTCCGATTCAATCTCGTCAACACAAGTTTAGAAACGTAAATTTTTCTTAACGCGAATACATCAAAGATGTTGTTTGTAAGCCAATGATGACGCATTGTGTTTGGTAACATGCGTGCTTCTTTCGATAGCATTACTCTTGGATGATAACAGACAAGCTCTGATCAATACAGAGAATAGTGGATAATTGTAAAGGCATTAAATCTCGGCAACTATACGAACTGTTTGCATCCGTCGATGTTATGTGCTAGTAACCATATCCTTGTACTTTGTGCTGTATAGAAGTCGTGAATAGCTAATGCAACAGTTTTGCTAAGCTATTATCAATCACTTATTCATATACATTGTAACCGCCTCCCAATATTCAAGTAATCGCGTATTTGATATTGCATTGCAGCTAATCATAGTATATAATTCATTTCGTTATAGACAACACTTGAAAATGACCAATTTATTGTACCAAATTTCAATGGTTGCGTAATAACCACGAGGGATATAAATCAGTAAGTCATTTTACAAACAGGACGCGTACAGTCGATCGTGCTAAATGCAGTGGATGATAAGAGCAATACATAAAATGCTCGAAAACAAACATTGGTGTTGTGAAATTCTACCTCTGATCCAATCCAATCATTTGTTTGAAACCTAAACCTTAGGTTGAAAACTAAAGATACGCTGTCGATTAGACATTTGTGTATAAAATGCATTGTGCAACCACGGCTGTAGAACTGTGCATAACTGTAGGTTGTATATGTACGCATAACTATATATTTTGGACCAGCAGTACTAAAGAGTAAACCGACATGAGGCGTTAGGTGTTACATCTAGAAAAAGTCAATCAAATTGCGAATCTGGCGATTCGATGCTCATACAGACTGCATTTTTGCTGTTCCGTGTCGCATCTTCACCATATAATGCTCAAATGTTTATGACATCATGGCGTTACTCGCATAGTTAGCAAGTGGTAAGACTCTGCCAACAAAAAAATATATAATCCTGGTGGAACGATTGACCCATTTAAATAGATTGACTGATGAAATGAGCGTTTTTGACAGCCACAAGCATATTACGAATGACTTTCAATCCATGCAATTGCGTCCATTTAGCAGCCAACGAGTGGCATGCCGCTCGACTTAACTAATTTGTATTCCTGATTCCATTCGGTCACATATCACCTGTCTATCAATTAGAAATTGATGACAGTGTCTCCATGAGAGTGCAAAGCATCTGTTGCATTGATTGAACTGTGAGTTCAATATCTGAATAAACATTCAATGTCTAAACGTATGATGGAATAAAATAACAGCAATCAGTATGAATATATATTTACGCGTGTAGCAGTTAGGACATTAACGTGTTTTGAGCGACTGATAATTGGTAAAGCAGCTGCATATGTTGATAATGCATGATGGTAGCATCAACAACCGAGAGCGGACAAACATAATGAACCTAGGAACAATCATATAAACGCCTCAGGGTTTGTTTTTCTTATATGTTTCGGTCGCTATATGGTAAAATATACAACGTTTAGGGTCAAAAATATTTTGACATTGAAATGCGTTAATTATGCGATGTGTGAGGCATAATGTCAGTAGATAATTCAAACGTCAAGACCAAGTCGCAGTATGGATATGAATATACACGCTTTATTAGCCCCATCAGCATGGAATCCTACGAACAATGCAAGCATACAGCGAATAGATTATACGATCGCTGACTATTTGTAGGACGTTCGTAGCATTGATCGACTACCCCTTAGGAGATAAACACTTCGCGCTGATTCTGTCACATTAGGATGTAAAAATAGTCACCACGATAACTGCTCATGACCATTTATTCGATGGATGGCCAGGGTACAATCTTCGGTCAGTCCTTTGAGGATTACTAGCATGTCAATGATTGTATTGCAATGGTATCAGCAGGATACAGGCTTAGTTTTATGCGCTTCAATAGCGACACATTAACGCGAGATTACTTTCGATCTCATTGCGGTAATACTCAGTCAACCCTATATGATATCATTACAGACCTATCCCCCTTATGGAGTAACACATAGCATCTCTATGAAGTTACTGGCTAGTCCGCGAGGGGCTAACAGGCCGAGGAACCGTCACACCTTGTATTAATGGTTGAATCATATTTCCCTGCGAAATTGAGGTATGTGTTATTGGTCACTCATCACACTACTTATCCAGAAAAGGATTAGTATGGAAGTAGTTTCAAGGGCAATGGTGCTGTTTTAACATTGTATGTCAATGCGACATTGCATCCAGATATATCGGAATGGAAAATAAGTACACTCATAGGCATACTTCCACTGGCGGGAGATAAAGGGAATTACACAGAAATATATGATAGTGCATCGGTTGCATTACAAATACACGCTGAAACCTGCAATCTTATTATATAGTTCAGCAGCATAGCGGTTCTGAATATATTTATGCATACACTCCGCGTTTTACTTAATATCCACTTAAACTAGTTTGTATAGCTTCGAGCCGACAATAATCATTTCAGTCGGTCTTTAATGACATTTTATCACTACAATCCGTGGTTAGGCAAAACAGCGGAACCGTAAATGTGTTACGCCAAAACACGTTAATTTGGTTTACCACTGGGTGGTTGTATGTATTGACTCAATTATTCATGTCGCTGGTATTAACATCTGCGATCAATCAGATGATTCTCCATTTGTCTTCGTATTTGTAATCAGCAGCATCAATACTTGGTGCATATCTCACACCTGCGGTCGTCTGTAATGTACTGTTCTGTTCTGTACCGTGCAATATCTTATTAGTTAGCCAATAAAACAAAAGTATGCCGCTCGGTTAGTGCATAGTCTACACGCTAATATCGAGTGTTATTGTGTTCATTTTGTCAATACAAGCTGTGAAATGTTAATGTACAAAAATCGCTAATATAATAAGATGTCATAGGATAATGTTGTATGGTCAAATGTGTTTTTAGAAAGCTGTTCAGCGACTATTGGCAAAATAGCAATAAAACATTGTGTCATGCATTTGCGTTTTGAATGCCCAATTAATTTAAAATTATGTATAATTATCGTCAAACCATCCATTGTGCCACAGTCTGAGGAGGCGAGAGACGCCGAAAAGTGGTTAGCGAATAATTACTTCGGAAGGATATCAGGGCCAAGCAAAACAGCGTCGACTGTGATATTCGCCCTCACCTTAGTAATCAATGCATATAAAATTGATTGCAACATTGATCAGTTGGACCAGTATTGCCTGTTTAGAGATTCACTATGGGAGAGGGGGGGGGGGGGCAACAGGTACCAGATAGTCAGTGGAATGCGGGGGGGCCGACAATAATAATTTCAGTCGGTCTTTAATGACTTTTTGTCAATACAGTCATTGGTTAGACATAACAGCGGAACGACGCTGTAATAGTGTACTATTCTAGTACGTTATTATATACTAAATATGTCGGCAAATTTGTCAGTTGATTACAAATCCAAAACAAGCGAATTGCGTAATTATATATATATATATATATATATATAGATATATATATATATATATATATATATATATATATATATATATATTTATATATATATATATATATATATATATATATATAGTTATATATATATATATATATATATATATATATATATATATATACATACACATATATATATATATATATATATATATATATATATATATATATATATATATATATATATATATATATATTAAATGTCACTGACGGTTTATTATTGTGTAAATTAGAGCATATCAATTGTGAGAATCGGCGCCTATTAATGCGCTGAAAATAAGCCCATCCGCCATTCACAAGCTCGCAATACTCCATTTATTCATGGCTTTAACCGGCGCAGCAACGCACACATCATTGAATATATGTCAACGCCATAACTGTGATCTTCACTTTATACAACCTGGCCGCTAATATGTTTGCCAGAAATGCTAGTAAAGTAAAACATTACATACTGAAATAAATCGCTTATCCTATTTTATGAATGGTGAGTAATACGACTATCATAATGATGTTAGAATGGTTATAAGTGTTACACAGTGTGCAAATGCTTCCGTTGTAAGCAATATCTAACGACCATAAAACGCAAGTATGTCAGGCAACATGATTTTTGAATAGGTCAGGACAGTAAACTGTCAATCAGAATAAGCTACGTTATTTACGACTAAAATCACTATATTCAAAACACCACGGCCATTAGCAGTATGATATCTGAAAAATATGTCATATCTAAAAAATATGTCATACAGTTATTGAGATGGATGTATCTTTTGGTAGTAGAAAAAACTTTGAAACGGATTTCATTTTTGTAATAGCGTCTTCTATCATAATACAAATGAAGCTCCCATTGCTGCTGCGAATCGGTAATTTACCGATTCGGCACGCTTGTTTTTACAGGAGATGAATATATAATTGGCGCAACGAGAGTATATTAGAGGTCTTTCAGAATAGTTAAGTGACGGAATCAATAAAATAACTCTCAGCTTGGTTTCTGTATATACGAAAGGTAGGTACATCAGTCGCATTACTTAGCACTGAATTTGCCTACTCCCGTTAATTCCAGAACATCGAAGTAGCCCGCCAAGTATATTTTTCACACAATTGGTATGACCGCTATTCCCATCGGAGCTACATAATAAATGGGTGCTGTCAACGGGTTGCATGACATAAATGTAGATAATTCACTAAGTGTTGCGCAGTGCGTCTTGAAGTGCCAAAAACATCATCAGTATCACCTAAACGCATCAGCATCATCTAGTCAATCTAATCAATTATACATATGCATCTTGCGTGGTTTGTATATATTGCATTTATACTCATGGTGAGGATAGAGCTGGCTTCATAGCGTTTCCATAGGTCAGTTTACGGCGAAGACTAAGAAAGGGTCTCGGCAGATTTAAGGCTGGAATCTGGGCGGTAGTGAAGATGAGAATGATGTGGGGCTATGGCGAGGATTTGAGGATACCATAATAAAGTGCCGCGCTCTAGCATCTCGAGCCGAATAGCTGGAGAGATCTTATAAAAACCAAATCATACTTATTCAATAAACATCATGATTGTTTATTTTGTCATCCTTGTACTTCGGTTTAATAGTATTTTTGTATATGACTGATATTCTGTAGCGAAATTACTTGCAATTGCGTATCAAAACATCTGCTTACCTGTCGATTTGTCTTATATATGATATCAATGTTATCATCCGGTGTAGAATATGACTGATCCGTTACTATGTTTATTCAATGACAGAATTCTACCATAGCGAACCATTAAAAACAAATGTCTTTTTTGTCCTATTTCGCCTTCATATCATACGAAACTGGAGCTAATATCCTCATTAGTGAACAAGCTTTAAAATCATCCCTAAGAGGAATGCTCGCCAGTTTACGTTGCGTTAGTCTCACCAGAATCTGCCGATCCCTGGCGTTAATGGCAAGCGGTTTTGTTTTTTGTATGACAGAATTCGGTGTAACGGTCAAAATAAAACGGTGTATAAGCCATCAACTCGTCGAACGTTGAACGACCTGGCAGTGGTATGGCATGTGTGGAGGCACACGAGCATTTCCATAGTCAAGTTAAACGTGCAACGCGCAGTATCTAGCTAAACAGCGCACTAGTAGTGACATTTCTAAAGAACATTATCCGCTCTTCATTATATCTCATATTTCTAACATACAATAACAATGGCAACTGCCGACTCAGATACCATCTAAAGACAATTTTGGAAGTATCAATTCAATATGCAAATTGGCGCCGCAAACGCAACAGCGTCTCATTCTTTCACCCACGCAACATGTATCGCACGTCACCGGTTGCCAATCACATCTCCTACAACCATGCCCGTTTTTAGTGTGTTTGTTTGCCAAGATGAAGGGACTAAAAGTTCACTGCATTAATACCAGATGGTGAGCGCGTTATTGATTACAGATGCAAATAAACAGAAAGGCTAGAGCAGCACTTTGATATTGTGGCATTTTCCCGCTCGTATTTTACTGCTACACAAGGTAACAGCGCAGTGCGACGTTTCGTTACATCTTCCATTGAAACTAATGTGGTGATATAACCTTTTATGTTTAATGTGCTCATTGTCGAATTTATCTGCAAATATACAATCTACAAAATAATATCCATACAAAGGATCCAGGTTTTCGTAAATTATTGACCTGATTTCTAATACCACTGCTTGAGAACATGACTATAAGTCGCACGTTCCATCATATGACGATTGCTCAATTTGACGTATTTGTTGAGGTATGTTTTATTGCAATACATATATTTCATCGATTATGATCATAACCAACTTACTGATGCGTTTTGCGTGACATCGAGAACCTCAGAAATATTGCAATAACATTTCTTAATGAATAAGCAGAAGTATCTATGAATTGGTAGAGGCATACAATTCAAGCAACACCATGTGGTGTGTGAAGCTGCTACGGACGAGTTGCAAGCGATAACAGCTCGCAACTTGCTCTGAGCAATGTAACTGATACGCAATTGTTATATCTCGGAGTGTGATACTGGATCTGCGAGGGAACTGATTATGAATTCATTGCAAAGTGCGAAATAAACACGTAGTCGAAAATGATAGTTTTTCCCACCTTTGTTCGTAATATACGCGCTAAAACATTTCTTCGAGTTATTTGAGGGCGAAATTTCTTTTCGGGACAAATATAGAAGAGAGGACGGTTAACATTTGCAGGCCACTGGTTTGTTTGAACACTTAGAATGAGAAGCCACATTAATACTGCCTAGACTCCAAATATCACCGACCTCGAGTTTTATCGTTAATAGCACAGTTCTTGTTGTGAGGAGCGGGTTGCGCCTTTTATATCAAGCCCCTCTTCAGACCAATAACTGGGTTTGGTATTGACCATTCAATGACATCACTGTCAAAAAAAATTGTCCATAAGCAGAATTTCTAAAAAAAGAGCAGTTTATCTATGACTCCAGAGATATTATTACGCTAAGAATGCAGTGTAATGTTATCCAACCTCATACAACATTCATGCTTCGTAATTGCAATATGAAATACCATATAAAATATTGCTTGTTTATGTATATGCGGTTAAATATTCTGCGATATCACGACAATACATCTTACACGGGGGTATTAATAAACACTTTAAAATGAACGATGACGAAGCGGGACATTCGACAAGCATATGTGGCAAGCTAAGTAGTTGGGCTTAACCAGAGCAGAAACGATTATAAATAAGGCATTTGTAAATCATAAAAGATTACATTATAACGATCGAGGGAGCAAAATTAAAGTAACGTAAAACCTGGAAATGTTCAAAACCATGATATCTAAGGCTTATTGCGTGATTGTGATGTTACATGCACACATGGGTATGATTTACGTTCTGCCGATTCAATATCATCAGCAGATTAATCCAGGTGTAGAACAAAATGGCCAGGAAATGTTCTACCATACACCAAAATGAGTTTAAGCTATGACATCATATGTTCAGAGCGTCATAATGCATATCTCTAACGGTGTCAGCAAACGTCGATTACTTGAATATCGAGATGCATAGAATTTAACAGAACTCAATGTTATTCATATTTGATAATTTGCCTCTCGCACCCAGTAACCTCATGATTGCAGGAATCATCTGATACAAATATAATTATGCGACGCAGAGCATAGGTTGTGACGATATTTGGAAATATGTTTGGTCTGAAGAAGTGAACATATCATTACAATGTATGCCTTCTATCAAGCAAAGAACAAGAAGGAATTACAAGATGGCTACAGGAAATTTGATCATGGAAATAACTGTGCACAGCTCTCTTCAACTCACCTCATTTATCGCGCCACATCTACAAAAACATCAAACTTCCCCTTGTAATTTCATTCCTATACGGTCGAGCTTAATTAACGGCATTTCCATTTCCATTAAAAAATAAGCGACAACATTAAACAATAATGCATCATTATCAAGATATATGACGCTTGCTGTTTATTAACTTTAATCTGTTCAATAAAAAAATGAGAATATATTTCCGTGTTTATGACAATGCAATATATTTATACCAAGTTACACTTAATATTGAATTTATTTACCGATTGGATTATGCTCTGCATTTCACAAATAAATTGCTGCATAGTCGCTCATTTAGAAACATTTGTTTTGATTATTGTCATTAAGCAAAGCTGTAGTCCTCATTAAGTGGATATTAAGGGAATGAATTATTGGCAAATTGAGTATTTGGAGCTAGAAATCAAGCGAGCTGTATTCAAGAGTCCGTTTCTCCCGTGTCCCACGTACCAAAGTTACTGCCACATAACCAAGAATATAAACGACTAGAAATCGCGAGAGTTCGTGAATTAAACACTACGTCGTGTAAACAATATGTAAGCATCCTTCTTCTGTCTTCATGCCAATCTTTGCACATCTTAATTGACGTACTGCCTTAGTTACTGATAAATGCTGAATAGGGTGTCCGCATTGTTATTCCACAACACTGCTACCGCGCCGTATATATTCTATTTATGGCAAAGCACACGACCAAACCAAAAGTGAGCATGAACATTTAACAGCAAAACCTCAGTTGGCGTTCTTGATTAGACACTTACCGATTCAACAATGCAGGCCGTCGACGCCGGCAATTACCTTACTACGTAATAGAGCATAATGTGTGGTCGCACAATCGCACAACAGGGCACGACAAAATCATTATTTCTGAGGTTGTGCAGCTCGATGTGTAATTGGTGATTTTTGTCAGGGGTGGCTGGAAGTGTCTGTCACCTTGGGTTGCCAAAGGAAATGATATATGAGCCATTAGTTATTTAATCGTTAGGCACAAAATAGTTCAATGGATATGAAATCAAGTTATTGAGGTTGGTAGTCCTGATGTAAGCCTTTATTATATCATGCGTTTTTACGACATTTGGCTTAGCATAAAAATTCACTTGCAAAATCGATTGGTTACTAGTGGTACGCCTCAATTGATTATTAACAAATTGTTCTGTATCATACCAGTCGACTTTTTGTTTATTAGATCCAGATAATACTCGAAATCACTGAAATCACGGGTCGAAAGTCACTGACGACCGATATTACAGGGCCGAATTCTGTTATGGCAAAGATCACTAGTACTCTCAATTATGACCTAATTGTTTTTTCGTACCTCGATAAACTGGATTTTTCTTCGTATAAATCCCTTGTGACAATGTTCGTTTCGACAGACAGTTGTCGCTATTTTTCCTTTCCGATAGAATCATGCTATGCTATTGAAAGAAGTCAACTAAGAGATGTTTGTTTCTCTGTGATGTTGTTTTGATAGCCGTCCCCTCCTGCAATAATAACAGCCACTCACAAGATTGTATTTAGCTTTCAATTTCTATAACTCCTTAGTTACATCCTGGAAATGATTTGCGAGCTTGGCCAAGAACTGCGTGGCTTTTAACATGGCAAGTTGTCTTTTGTTACCAGCTTGTCACACGATATCAAAGTCTCGATGGAGTTTGTGGTCGTTCCTGTGAGCCACATAGTGTTTAATTTGCTGTTCACAATCGGTATACTCTAGGACCATGGCACGATCTTTTCGTCATCGGTAGATATTGTGTTTCCCTGATGCAAACCACACATCACCTGCTTTTTCTCTGTCCAGCTGACGCTAGAGCGTCCAAGCGCTCGGAAATATTATTGTGAAACATATACAGTGGGCCGGAGCAGTAGATAGGATAACTTAAGTTGGTATTTCGAACGCGAGACAGCAAATTTACTACTGCGTTGAACATCTCCTGGCAGATGTCTACACCACAGGACGTTTTCTGGTAGCGGATTCTCGTCTACGTTCAGAAGCGTGCAACCAATATAGGGATACACATGTTCGTCAGTTTTGAATATGTAGAGTTCAGTTATGCAGTTTTCCAATCCAATTTAATGCTGCTATCACTTTCAAAGTTTGGTTTTGGTACGTATCCACGAAGTCTCCTTGAATTATATCACCAAATCTTAGGACTTCTTTTATAACCATGTCTTGAACTTCCTTCTCCCTGGCCATTCCTACTATGTATCCAGCAACTAAAGGTTGGCTCTTAAACAGGTAAGGATTAATCCACCTGTCACGGATGTACATTCTTCCATCGAAGTTGCCAACGCTTATCATCACTAAAACAAATACTTTTAATGACGGAACTCGATCGAATAAAAGTGGACTGTCGATGAGAAATTGACAATTGATCACAGCACGTGTTATATAGTTAACTGGAGAGTTGTCGCTGAACATTAGGCGCATGTGTTAGTGGTTGTATTCTTAATTTTGTTCCGTTGAAGGTACGTGTTTGCTTTTCAAGAATACATTTATTACTTGGATCAATGTTCCATTTTTATTCCTTCGCAGCAATACGGTGTTCCATAGGTAGTATAATGAGGTCCACTTTTGAATTTGATAGTACAAACGCTGCCCACGACAGACATCCAGAAACCATTACTGTAACGCATGTATGATTTTTTGGTTAGTTGCATCATGGCTGGCCTTCTGTACAGCTACCGCTAAGATATTATGAGACAACATACATCTGCACCACGTATGCATCTCATCAGGCAAACCAACAATAAAATTTGAATAAGTAGCTGTGCGTGTATAAAATGCATGGTCGATCTCTCTCTGACCCTTGGCAGCCAAGTGATACTGGGTTCTAGAAACACCAGTCCCGCAGGTTCTGTGCTGCCATCTCTGGCATGCATCACACTGGAGAGCCTCCTGAGTAGATCACGTCATGAACGACAGACGACGCTCGACGTGGAGAGGCGTGCAATTTTCTCACCCAAAGTGCCCAGGATTTTGCCAGATATCATATGCAGCTAGTTACTAAAAGTATGTCAAATGAAATGGAAAGATTATATCCATTCATAAAAAGTAACTTCAGAATTAGAACAATATTAATTCATTTACGACCATTTCCGACACAGCTGCGCGGTACCCCACAGGACACTATGCGATGATAAAACATAGCACAGCTAAGTCTTATTTTATACTATTGGTATAAACATTAGTGAACATTGTAATCATTACTTAAGACATTCAAAACAATAGCGTAAAGATGTCACTGATATGAGCACCGAGCATTGCCAGTGTCGTTGACCTAAAGTAACAGCGCAGCTTAACGCACATCAATAACGCAATATACCAAATTATCTGCCAAGTAGAGACCGTACTTGTAATTAGTCAACATGGTAACCAGTGATTTCGGCCCTCGGTGATTTCGGCCTGGTGTATTCGGCCTTCTGTTAAGATTTCTATTTCGTTTTGATTATGAATGAATAAACCACCAGGTTTTAATTACCGGTGGCCAAAATCGACTTGGTTCGTCAGCATAACTGTACTTTATCTAAAATCGTTTAATTCAGGTAAATGAGGAATATAAAAAGTAAGGCGTGCATGTGGACAAAATAAGACGGGCCGACCGAGGTACTGGCGGAAATTCATACAGGCCGAACTGCTGACGGACCGAAACGACCTTCAGTGAATGCAAATACGTAAGATCAACCATATCCTGTGAACATGTTGAATGTGGGGACCGTATATATGATCGTGAGCCTATTTTCACATTGACGTAGTTTGCGCGTTTCTATTTATTGAACTTATCAGCTCGTGTGATTTGCTGTTTTAACATACCATAATATGACACGTAACCTAAACAATCGTTTCATTTCAAAAGATTTTGAATCACATTCCTTGCTTGCAAAAATTAATGATAAAAACACATGGCAAACGAGGATAACATCAAACTGAATCAAATAAATAGACGCGTGGGACAATATGTTCGCAGGATAATACGGGGCTGTACGTCAAATGGTAAATGGGATCATTCAAAAATATACCTGTACCATACAGAGAGTAAAGTAAAATCATCATATCATTAATAATAAGATATTCAGCAGCAACATATTATACGCTGTTAAATGACACCAGGAAATATACAATATAAAGACTCTTTTTCATGATTATGCGGCACCCATGGTATGTTTTTGGTTTTTTTTAAAGAAAAGCATGTGGCTTGATGCATCAAGCCCATTTTCTGTCACAGAACAAAAGACCACATTATGCAAGCAAGTAATACACGATTAACAAGTCCACTGCAGTAACATGAAAGCCTCTTGTCGAACTCGTAAAATGCTGGTTCAGTTACGCATCCATTGGAAACAACATAAGTGATTTTATGTTGCTTTTTCGCATATTTTCATGATTCATATGGTTGTAACAGCCCAGGGCAAATACTTTAAAAGTCACATTGAGCCTATGATATCACATTTTGTGACTTATCATTATAACAGATGTAAGTCCATATTCCGGATCAACAATATGAAAGTTACCTTTTGTAACATCCACGTGGATTAAAGTAAATTATATGGAATTCGCTCATCGCGGCGCATAAGCGATATAAATTACGGCGCGATGCGATTAATTATTTTGCAGCAAAAGAAAGCATCAACAGAGCTCGATTGACAAATCACAAGTTTTTATTTGGTCAAATATGATCATTATTGGTTTTCTAATAAAACATGAAGACTCATCTGATCATTGGCAATTGGTGTAAGCAAGTCTCTGTAGCTCTCAGTCAGTAAATACCAATCACTACTGGCCGGCCACAGATACAAATGCCGTTGCTGAAGGACATTTCATTTGACAATGAAACCAAATTGATTACCAAACTTCCGATAGTATCACTAGAGTTTGTGGACTAATAAATGAGTATTTACTAATAACAGATACAGATACACTAATCATAGCCATTTATCCGATGATTAGAATGATGTATTTATACTGTGCAACATCAAAATAGTACGGATACGATTTGGATTTTTAGTGGTTTAACCAATATGATATTTGCACGCTCTTGCCACGTTATGATTGATTTCACATTGAGCAAGTCGAGCAATACTTTGAATGAAAATGTAGGTACACTATCAATATGCCAATCAATACATCTTGAGTTTTTCATTGCTCTACAATAGACAAGGATGTATATCTCAAAACTAACGAGTGATGGAGGTAATTGTTATTGACAGCATTATGTCTTAGCCATTCAAATATGATCCATGTGGACAAGTTTTCCTTATACAAACTATGTATCAAATCAAAATCATGAGTTAATGGTTACTAATGTATGAACAAATTGCATTAACACATATTTTCTTCCTTGATCGATATTATCGGGAGTCTTTGTGTCCTGATGGCTGTCTGATTGATTTCTTCTTAGCCAACATGGCGGTCTCCGCGCGGTCTCACTAAACAGTATCTTACAAGTCATCTGAAGATACGCCACACCTGGGAGAACGTTAAACTGTTAATATGATTGCTTTATGGTTGGAATCCCAGGCTAACCCTTAACTTGATATGTTACACAAATTGGTTTGCAAATGATTGCTGTATTTGTGAATCATATCTTGGATACTAGGATTACATTACATACCACAAACAAGACAGTTGGTCGATATTGTTCTGCAGCAATAAACTTCCCATTCCTTTGCTTCGGGAAGCAGCATGTTTCTATCCACTTTGTATCACACGAGAGGGTCTTTAGGGTGTTCGATAATGCTTTTTTTTCTGGCAAATATTAAAAAGGGGACTGTAAAAAAGGCCGGTTACTTTGATCATTTGTGGTGAGTCGCCAAAATGATACTGCTTAGACTCCAGGTGTCATCGACCTGAAATTTTATCGTCATTGTGCACAGATCTTGCTGCAAGAAATTAGTTTGCTTTTATATAATGGATTTCAAAGGACCAATAACTGTTTGGTTACGACCAAACAATTCTATCTTTGTCGGACAATAGTTTCATTAGCAGAATTTACCAGGAGCAGCAGTTTATTTATGAGTTCAGATATATAATAACGCGTAGAATGCGGTGTGATGTTGTCAGTTGTGGGCCAACATGCATTCTCTATGACTGCAATTTTAAATATCACGGTATTACATATTGCTTGTTTATGTATATCCGGTTGAATATTCGGTGATATCGCGACAATACAGCGGACACGGGACTAATAATCAATACTTCGCTGTGAACAATGACTAAGCTGAACATTCATAAAGCATGTCAAACAAGTTATGAAGTTATGCTTAACAATATAAAATCGATAACACATAAGTCATATGTCAATCATTAAAGCATAAATTAAAATTATCGAGAAACAAACGGTTTCCATCCTATATTTGGCACAACGAAATATGACATGCGATATGGATCTGTTGTCGCATCTAGCAACATTCATTCACGTAAATCCAGCTTTTTTGTGAGCAAACATAATAAATAATCGATAGTTTAAGCTTGAAAAATACTTTTATGTAAGTGTTAATAATTTTTTCCATGCTCTTGCCACAATTAAAATGACATATGATCCTAATGTATTGTTCATGTTGTATTATTGTAAGCAATAACTATAAATATTATTCATTGCTATCATTTTGGACTATGTGTTACTGGTTTAGATAAATATGCCCCATTGTTCTCCATAGAGCGATATGAGTGGCAATTATTTTGTCAACAAAGGCAAGCTCTCTTCTTTTGTATGTTATACATCTGTTGAATAATAACTATGAAACTAGCGATTTGATTCAGTTAGTGTAATTGCTATTTTCATTTTTAAGGAAGCCGCTAATCACGGACAATACGCGACTGGTTCAGCTCAATATGTCCATTTGCTATCCGTGGAGCGAATAAAGTGGCAATTCATTTGTCTGCAAATGCAGCATCTTTTTTTGGCATGCTATTCAACTTTTGAATAAATCCTTTGACAACACCTGTTTGATTCAGTTAGTGTGACTGCTATTCAATGTGAAAGAAAGCCGCTCATCAATTTTGGTCAGTGAGTCGCGGGAACAATGTGGCGATGTCAGTAATCATTGAAGCTAATAAGCACCGTTGTCCTTGATTTAAATTGCGCGCTCCACAGAGTGATACTAATGTTTGAATGTGTGATTGCTATATATATTAGCGAAGTGGCACGGTTAACACCCCACCGATATTCTACACAAATGTCCGTACCGACAACCCACATAGTTGAGAGCGACATAAATATCCAGCAGTGCATTGAATGGGATACAAAGGACTATCCGTTTATTAAGGAAATTTTCTCATATTTAATGAAAAATGCCGGCAGTGTTCAGGTGAACGGTTTTTTTATAATTACTGAGAATGTTATTATTTACGTAAAAGTAAACATTGATTTATCCGATATGACTTATTACGTAATGCAATAATTCTTATTTCATATTTGATAACTTTAACGACTTAAACTGGCGGAGCATGACGTGCATGGGCTGGGGATGATGTGGACGCACATTTCGAATCCTAGGAGAGCTCAAATGACGCTTGCTCTCGCCATTCTTCGTTCAGCTCACGCCACGATTGTGGTCAATACAACTGCAGAGGGCTGAGCAGCTAGCATTACCTCCATGATGGAAGTGGACTAAAAGGCATAGTACCACAATATCATAAGCTTCGTGTCCGGGGAGAAAGCTCTGTTTTGGTCAGGCGGGCGGAAGATACACAAGGCACTCATTTTTTTTATTCCTTCATAACATATACCCATGTCACTATTGTGCGCGTAAACACGGCCCTTGAACAAACTTTGAATAAGATCCTGCAAGTTATTGGCAAGGGATAAGATAAACAACCTATAACTCCATTCACACATACGCAAAAAGGCGATAGACTTTCCCTTGTGACCTAATGTGTGTGTGTATATATATATATATATATATATATATATATATATATATATATATATATATATATATATATATATATATATATATATATATATATATATATATATATATATATAAGATATATATATTTTTATATATATATATTTATACCTAATATATATATATATATATATATATATATATATATATATATATATATATATATATATATATATATATCTACATATACGTATAGATATATATATATATCTATATAAACGTATAGATATGTATATATGCAAACAAATAAGGAATTATCCCTGTCCTTCCGGGTATATTTTACTCTCAATAACGAATATAGTAGGCGGCTGAATCAAATGTCTGAAATCCTTCAAGGCAAGTAAATAACACATTTAGAGGCTGCGGAACGATTGAAGAGCTCTCGTAATGGTCAATACTGCCATTGCGGATTATCAAATAGCTCTATTTATGCAAATCAGCAATGCTCAGTTTCACCCGGGCCGTTTGACGCTGTAAGAGAACATTGAAGCAGCATAGAGGCCCTTGGCCTGACACCAGTAAGATTGTATGAGGTCTGGCATACGCATTTTATTTCGTAAATTGAGTGATTATTTCTTGTCCTGTGATTTTCGCAGAATGGAGTAGAATGTCACCGCTTATACCTGTTACAAGTCAAAAGTGATACGGTTAGGAATCGATCGATTCCTCAAAAATTGCTGGAATTAGCATAACTTATTATGCACATGTAAATAGTCCAAACCTCCGCATAGAATGTAACAATATATCGCTCTCGATTATAGCACTTTTTAAGGGGCTGGGTTCGGAAACAGATAGTAGGACGTCATTAAACAAACAAAGTCAGATGACCGGTCGACAAAACAGGCGCACAAATAGTTGATCCATTCACTGCCTTGCTAGTCTTGCACATCATCGCAAAGAACATCCATTGATGTTATCTGGGGTCATTGATAACGCGCTGGATAAGGGCAAAGAAAGTTGCTAGCCCTTCATATTTGGCGTATTAACATGGTGAATCTGCATTGATATTCTAGCAGGTAGCAGTTAGATGCCTCAAGCTCTCATTTAAAACGATAGAATACTATAATTATTTGATGCAGCTCAACCGAACATGTCACAGGGTTTGGACGGTTTTTATCAGCAATTATCTTTTGATACTAAGTTATTATTTTTCATATAACTGCTAAACAAAGCATTACATGGCGATTGGAATATATATGTTGTAAGCATCAATATTTTGTGCACTGCCATTTCTTTTCTTTCAAAGAAAAAACGATCGTTATGCACGTATTGTGTCTGTTGTCTTGCTGTATGAAATTATTGATTGGGGTCGTCTTATACAATGCGCTACAGTTTTAGCTGAATAAGACCCATGGTTCTATGTACAGCGACAAAAGTGACAACTTGTTCGGCAAATTGCTTCTGTGATTAATCAGTTAAATGATTCGACGCCAGCTTTTCAATTCAGTCAGTGCAATTGATGTATCATGTTAAAGGAAGCCGAAAAGCAGTTTTGGCCACAAGAAGAGTGGACAATATGGCGATGTAAGCAGTTTCTGAGGCTAATAAATACCTCTGTTGTACATTTAAATTGCATGCCTTTAGAGTGATGCTAATGATTGAATGACTTATTTATATATTTATCACTGGAATGCCACAGCCGGCGAGTACGTGCAAATTCCTAGCTAGCCATGTGAACATTCATAACTGGAAGCTGGCAGTGATTTGATTTCGATGCCTCTCAAGAGGGAATCTTTGTCATGTTAGTGAATTATTCTAATGACTCAGGTAATTCTAAAACATACTTTGAGTCGGAGGGAACATAAGGAAAAGGGGGAGATGTGGAATTTATGAAGACTCTCAAGGCATATAAATGGGGATTTTAGATAACGGGGAGCGATTGAACAGCCATTGTATTGGTAAATAATGACTTTGCGGAATGTCAGATATATCTGTCTATTCTGACCTATCTATGCCAGTTTACACCCTTTGGAGAATAACACAGCCACTCGATCAGTTGCACTGTTGCCTTAGCTTAGCACGCTCTCTAATGAGCAAGAAAATATTTTAACAGCATACAGCATACAGTCCCTTGACAAGAACGCCATTAACAACACATGAGGTCTTGCCTAGTAGCAACAATTCGTAGTAGGACTAAGAACAGGAACGTAGCCCTTTTTGAGACAGTTGATGTGGACACAATATCTCAGCTTCTTACTGCTTTCCACATTTTCAGTTAAACCCCTTGTATTTCCTTTACAGCACATGGGCCTGAATACTTGGGCTCTAACATGTACACAAAATCACTTGTCAAGCAAATACAAAGAATGTTATTTAAGATTAGCTCGTTTGATCATCTTGGTGCTGGCTTTGGTTACATTATTCATGACCTGTTGACGTGTTCAATCGAGTTTATTCTCATGCGATTTTATATACCCGTGCATATCGTTTGAAAAAGTCGCACGTAGGAGGGGATAGGGGAAATGGGGGAGCTGGCCAAATATAACTAAATATTGAGAAAACCCTGCTGAGCAATTCATTGAATTATTCATAGTGTACTCAATAGCTGGAAGTACCTCCTCCCAGTACTTCATTTTGGCATCCATGAAGGGGGTAAGTCTCTCAAGTGGCATGTGTCCGTTCGCAAGCGCTTAAGAAAATAACTATTATCGGATAATTTTCGGATATCAGAGTCAATCTACGATTAATTTATAAATTGTTGCTGCATGTTGGTGCAATCAAAGACGCATTTGGGTGCGGAGCATTTGGTTGGATGGTTAGCATACCATTAAGCACAGAGGGACAAATAATTAAGGCTTACATGCAAATGATATTTACTATTTGTAAAACTTATGAATACTCTACGCGCATATTAACGCTACAACAATCTGTTATCATCACAAAAGTTTACAAAGAGAAGTAGACGATCCCAGCTGGCTAATAGCCAGTTAAATCTATAGTATGTCTTCTGAGGGTGTAAGCAATTAATTTTATAACCGTTTTCAAGACGATATTTGCGCATTACCGTGCTATAACTATGTCGCTTGCATTCAAGAAATATATGGAATGAAGTATGGATGAAAATCAAAACCATTAATGCTGTTAATTGAATCCATGTGGACGACAATTTTGCTTTTTGGCCGTGACGTCGACACCGCATACTTATTTTTTTATGCTTTGGGCTATCGTTGAGGACCTTAGCCTCACAATATCAAAAGAATGGTTTGCATTTTTTAGGATATGATTCACAGATCCATTTGCAGGCAGCGCACAAAGCGTTCCAATAATAGACAGATATCAATGATGTAAAGGCGATCGTTCATTTACACGTTAATAGTTAAGTTCATCTCTTGATTTGAGAGATGCAATGGACGATATATATATATATATATATATATATATATATATATATATATATATATATATATATATATATATGCATATATATATATATATATATATATATTTATGTATATATATATTTAAATATGTGTATGTATGTATATTTACATATATACATATATATATAAATATATATATGTATATATATGTGTATATATATTTATATATATAATGTATACATATATTCATATATATATATATATTTACATATATATGCACACATATATGTATATATATAAAACATGTGTGTTTAAACAATTATAAGTACATATATATATATATATGTATATATATAAATATATATATATATATATATATGTTTATATGTATGTATATATATATGTGTAAATATATATATATATATATATATATATATATTTATATATACATATATATACATATACATATATTGGTTGCAATTGGACACAACAGCTTCGTCAAAAATATAAGATTTGTGGTGGGTCTATGGGGCGATGTACCAATCGTTAATTCCTGTTATCCTTTGTCGCACGAATGGCTTTCCTTTTCTTGTTAGCTAAATCGTACCCTCATGACACCACATTATCATGCCATATTGAACTTGCAATATTCATTAGTCAGTGCAGCACTCTAACGTTTTATATTATTTTTTGTACAAGATCAGGACAATACCTACTTCTTTTATAAAATGCAGCCTTCCTCATGTGGTAGAAAAATCAAACGGCTACGCAGTACTGGCGGTTTCCAATCACTCTTAGGAATGTCTTTGTCATGAGAAGGTACAGAAATCGACATATACGCGGAATTACACAGACACAGCGACCAGATGTGCCGACAGATTGATTCATTTCAAGCAGCTGCAATCACGATTTCTAATCACGCCGCTTTGGCATTAACCGCCCACAACTACTGTTTCCTTGCGTTCAGGACTATATTAGATGTGCGAAGATGAATCGACATAATAGGCATCAATCGTATCAGTCATGTTTGCAATCCTTTCATTATAGCACAAAGCCGCCCGATAAATACCCAACCAGTTCAATTTGATATACAAAAGACTCTGATTACAGCATTGGTTTTATTACTGTTTAATGAAATTTAATTTCAGTCCTTTATCGCATCATTCACGTTAGATATCCTTATAGTAGGCCATTAAAGAAGATAGCTTACATTAGCTCCATAATGAATTGTGCCCGATAAATCATCAGTTATATTCAATTGCAATGATGCCTGCATCGTTTGGGAAGTAAAGCGATATTTGCAATCCGCAGGATGAAGAAATACTGACTAAGCGTTATTTAGTCGCAACCAAAGTACTGTTACAGTATCCTGCACATAAAAAATCACAAGAAACACTGATTACGCTTTCATATGCCGCGTCATTACCAAAATATAATTAACTTTATAGAATTTATGACTAATGAATAGATTTTAGCGAATACTACTCAAACAATTCGAAAACAATATTTTATATGTAAGCTGTAACTGCAGTGCGAATTCATGTCTGCATTAAGTGTATATATTGGTCGGAGATATATTTTGACATATGAGGCGGAAGGTTCCGAGACATGTGAGGTGTAACAAGCCACAATTCGTGCTTCCATGACATTGTAATGGAACGATTCTACTGTAGTTGGCGAGAGGAGACCGATTTGTTACGGCGAAGCTAGCACTACATTTGAACCGGTCCAAAAATATACGCAGACATGGGTGATTTGTTCATCATGTGTATGATGCATACCTTCCGGTTGGTCAAGACATTCCATACACTGAATTATTTATGAATAACTGAACAAAAAAATTAGACAACAAGGTCACTTTGAGGTATTTTATAAACACTGGTTTCCCCAATTGTGATGAGGTAATTCTTATATAAACGTATTTTGAATACGACATAGCAAAAGCAAAACAAGAGTCTTTTTCTGCAATCAGTGACGGTGCTATCAAATGTGGGAAGGTAATACTTCCAACCACTGTTTATCTACCCACCGACGTTCAAGGTCATTGCTGTCGTTATTACCCTGGGTATCACTAATTCGGTATTCAGAGTAAAAAGAATGTTTAGGCATATATCTGGAAAGAGACATGTCAGAACATGCTCATAGCATAAACACTGGCTTCATTTTGTGGGGACATATATTCTTGTTAACAGACATTTGTTATACCATTGATTTGCAGATATATGTACCAGCTTTCGGCACATCGGTCCAATATACTGTGGTTCACCAGTACAAGATATTTAATCACATATTTACACTACACCATGACGGAATGGACATATATGTATCGCGTGATGACGAAGGTTGATACTTGTCGAACAGGGACTATTTTTCACAATGGCTGGTATATAAACAGTATGCCTTCCGCCAGATGAGTAATTTGCGTATGATGTTCTTTGTGAATGTTTATTTTCATTATAACAAGCATTGTACTTCCCTGTACAGATATCAAAGGTTACCGATACTTAAATAATGTCTTTGAAGACATATAGTATCATAATGTGGTATAGATCAAAGGCTTTTGTTATTAAAACGTACAATAAAAAGGGTTATTTGCCTATGTGACAGAAATTACATCTGAGAGCACCTGATGTTTAAATATTTTACCTATTTGATTGATGGTACCGATAGCTTTTGAATTTTAGAACGCCCGGCTTTTATACATTATCTCCTGTTTACACATGAATATATATATATATATATATATATATATATATATATATATATATATATATATATATATATATATATATATATATATATATATATATATATATATATATATATATATATATATGTGTGTGTGTGTGTGTGTATATGAATATTCATGTAGCTTGGTTTGCTTCCTCAGTACGGCACTGTAGAACAAACATTTCTTTTCGGAATAAAATATGTTCGCATTGCGATCATGTGAGTCGCATCCAAGTTGGTGGAGGATAAATACTGCGGAAACATAGAAAGGCATTGGCCTACCCCATATTCTATCATGAGTGATTCTGCAGAATGGTCTGAGATTACAAATAAGCATCTCAATCGCTAATGTGCAGGCATAATTGAGCATTAATGAGGCTCTATATGTTATTGGTGCAATGTACCCTGACCACTGTTTCTTAATTGCAACGTGTGTACGCGTGATACAGTATAGGCATCGTGTTCCATTAATGTTGTAGCTTGCTTCTATCGAATTACTCCACGTTAAAGTGTCTACTGCATCCTTGAGGGGTGTAAGGAATAACCACACCCGTCAAGAAAAGTGGGAACAAAAACGAAAGCCTTAAGAGCTATAATTCATACTAATATACATGCTTGTATTTGAAGGCATAAGTTGCAACGGTTCTTAATGCTACGTTAGCCTTGTCGGGCTTTGTTGCAACCGTTCAGTCTAGGAAGTTTGTTGTAAACCCTTTTTTTGTAACAATATTATTCATGCAAACAGTCGTATGCTGTATACTGCATCCGCGTTACATCAAGCAATCTTTGTAGTTGAAATACATTAAAGTTTGTTACTGTTGTTGTACACTCTATGCAACATGGAATATCTTTACTGAAACTAACCTAGCACAACATTTATGGTGTAAGTAAGATTTTATGGTGGTGCAGGGGCGTTAAACGGATTGAATTCTCGGACCTGGAAAATATTTTCTAGCACCATACGTTATTCTGTCCTGCAGCATGCTGATAGCATTTGATAAAGACTGCTGCTCTGAAACGTTCCCACAACTATGGAGCCAAAAACCAGTTCTCATATTAGTAGTTTATCTATGCTCAAGTTGGAGAGCATGCTGCCGGGTCAATTTTTTTTGGATAACTATTGAGGTCCATACATTTTTGTCATTTTTGACTGCCTAGTCTTGTCGGTGTAATATACTTCGCTCTTGTTTTCGCCGGAGTGAAAAGAATACTATTATGAAATATAGATGTTAGACAGAGGTTACATACATTGCTATTGTTGACTATGATTATATGTGTGTACCCGAAATTTTAAGCATCAAATTATTTCGATGCTGACGAGCATATTTGATGAGAAATTTCTTGAGTCGAAATTTTTGGCGGACCTAGACGAACGGAACATGAATCACACAGTCGTTTTTTCACCTACATGTTTATAGCTATAAGCAATGGAATATGCCACATAGATTTTGCCACTAACTCTCTTATTGATGCATCGATGCTTCGCTCGGGTAAAAAAAACCATTACTAACTTCAGTTGCTTTTCCTGGCGGGACAGCTATCTTTGTTGGCAGAATTCTTATTATCACTTTACGCCGATAAGGTTCACTCGCCATCTGCGCCCTACGAGCCTTGGCGTTTATCTTTTGTTTTCCTCAAATATAACAGAAATATAACAATTTAGAGGCGATATAGTCGAATGTGTGCTCAGGATTGAGTACCAAAATTTGGTGTCAGAAACGGAAGTCCTCGGGCAATTTTCAGGCAAAATATTGCAGATCAATGACGGATATACTATTTAGAGAAAGGATGCTTACTTCATGATACATAAACAAGAAACAGTCGTGAATTTGAAGTAGCATTCGATGCATCGCAATGAAAAACATGTACAGCTTATGCAACAATTGTTCTAGCTGAATCTTATTGAACCTGCTGTACAGGAATACTCATTACCCCTCTGAGGCTCCAAGAATTAATTTACTAGATGACTGCCAACTATCGTCCATCACCAGCAGTCCATAAGCAATGTGCTATGTTACACATTTTTAACATGGCCCGAAAAATGTCAGAATATTAAGAAGACGATATGTTTCACATAAATTATATGGATACATGAACGATCTTAAGAAACTGAATGCGGAAAGTGTAGAAAGGTTCGACTAGATATAGAAAGTTTGTTACTACTTGCGTCCATTGGACCCGGTTTTAGTTTTTGTATCAAAATGATGATCCATAACTAAAGACGTCTTTGCTTGTACGTTATAGCTAGTGTAGACGTAAACAGTATTCCTTTGAACTGACCACATAAGCAAACAATTCATGTGACAAGCTAAATCCGCCTATGTATCAGATATTTTGTCGTCAGCTATTAACAGTATATCATGCCTAGTGCATATGTCATACTTGAACCTAATATTGCCATGTGCAATACGAATTATAAGTGCCTAAAACAATTTTATGCATAAATATATATATATATAGATATATATATAGATATATAGATAGAGATATATATATATATAGAGATAGAGAGAGATAGAGATATATAGATATAGAGAGAGATAGAGAGAGAGAGAGAGAGAGAGAGAGAGAGAGAGATATAGATATATATAGATAGAGATATAGAGATATAGATATATCTAGATATAGAGAGAGATAGAGATATATAGAGATATATATCTATATATCTATATCTATCTATATCTCTATCTCTATCTCTATATATCTCTCTATCTATCTCTCTATATATATATATATCTCTCTCTATATATATATATATATATATATATATACAAAATTCCTATCCCGGATTATATTCAGGGTAAACCAATGCACTCAAATACAATAAGATTGCAGGCCTTGTTTTTAGATATGATTCACTCGTGTCCCATGTATTTGTGTGAAGTGCGCCGATAAATACCTTTGTGTTTCTTTAGGAATAAGGTTTTTTTGCAAATTAATATTCAAGGCAATTTGTTTTTATACAACTCTACGCAAATATTTCTGAACAATATTCAATGATCTTAACCACAATTAAAACCATTATTGCTATATATGTAATCACCTAGATATGTTTTTCTCATTCTTTTAGGTGAATCAATGACATCAACTGTTAGCCTACAGCAGATTTTAATGAATGCCTCGATATAGTTATATTTGTAAGCACAATTCGCATTGAACGATTTAAATACATATAGTACATAAGTAGGCATGTTTGTAACACAGGGAGTTCATTGCAAACGGAGAGAGGAACTCTGTCAGCATTTTATCTGCAAAGTACACTGTGATGATCATATCTAGGGGGTCCCAAAAGCAATGTGTCATTTGTTGATGCCATTTCATAAGACTCACGGATCCAATACTGCGCAGCTCTCCAATTATCGCTATTGATGTTATTTTACTCAAACAAGACATTACATAGCAGTTTTCGTACAACAAACAACACGCATAATTCGTGGTTATTCAACAGGTAATGCAGGAAGCGCAGCAGACCGGTGTGTTCCAATATCTCTTATCTTGAAGTTTTTCGTGATATGAAACCGATTATTCGTGTAATTACACAAGAACTGTGACCAGATGTGCCCATGGTATATGCTGAATCTGCCTTACTAGATCAATCGCGCGCAGCTGCAATCAGGAACTCTAATCACGCAGTTATTGCAACAACTACCCACAAACTACTGTTACTTTGTTTATAGAGCTATATTAGATATGCAGTGATAAATTGACAATATATCGTTGATTATTAGCATTCCTCGAGATTCCTTCATATAGGTACAAAGCCGTCCAATATATACACAACCATTTTCATAATAGACTCTGATCAAGGAAATGGTTTACTACTGCTTCCACAAACTTAATCAACATACACAGCTCCATATCGCTTCGTCCCCTGTATGAAAATATATTTAAGTCATAAAACTAACTGCCCCATATTGACTTCCTTCTAAATGTAAGTATCCGTCTCTTTGAACTTTAATGCTGAATCTTTTATCAATCACAATAAATCACATGTGAACTGCGATTATTGCTATACACATGGTACATAAATTCGGTCGAAGCGTTTGTTGTTTCTACTGGTGGAACCACACGAATTGTAGAATGAACGCACTGGATTAGGTCATTACTAACCCCCGCTCTCTTCAAGTAAAACACGAAAGATGGTTTTAGTGAATTTCGATTATCGCTTATTAGCCGTGTCTTTTGCATGACCAGTCGACCAGGCTGGTGTATTCATTGGCTCGCACCGGAAGCGGTGGAAAGGCGTTATATCTAATGGCATATGAGGCTCAGAGGACTTTACTTGACAATATCTGAGACCGCAGGCATCAATTGTCTTACGGGGAAAACAGCGTGTCTTGCACATGTTGCACGGAGAAAAGAAAACACGGTCGCTTTTTGCTCTTTCATGATTCATCTTTCACGTACAACCGAATGGAAATACTCAATTAATCTCATTATATGGGAACATATTATGTGAACAAAAGGTTTATTGAACCTCAGAGATCAAAAACACTATGTCTACCGATTAGATCTGAGTGCCCTTGGTATTGAAGTGTTTTCCCCATTAGCTTGATGGTTGACCGCAGCCTTTGCAATATTATTGACTTGTTTACAAATGTTTTCTACAGGTTACACCTCATAATGAAGCTGATTCAAAACAGTTCGGGTAAATATGCGATTGCCTTGTACTCTTAGCATTCAGTTGCAATACCGATTGACGAATCCATGTGAACGATGCGATTTATATCTAACAAAACTCTGTAAAGCCAGCTAGACGTGTGAATGAGTATTTGTTCCGGTCCCTTGGTATAATGTTGCATTCAGGGGTATCACAAATCAAACAACCCCCTCTCCATACCCCACCCCAGAACAACTTTCTGAGATGATGCGAACCAATCATGTATCAACCCATAATGCTATATCATTAGTTAAACAATGCGCTATGTTCACACACCAACCGTGCATTCCGTTAAAATCAATTCCTATCATCTGATAGTTTGCATGCAATCCACAGTGCAACACGGACTCGAAAAGTTGCTTTATACTGCTAATTCGACAGCGCAATGCAACATAGACATCTACTGGCAGTTAAGGGGCCGTCCGCACTCATATGAGTAGCACCAGGAGGAACTCATTAATTTGCATTAATCCCTGACAGGTATAGTCAGCTGTTACGATATGTAGTTTACATTGATTATTTGAAGAAGTTTTAAACCCAAAGTTGATTCTAACACAACTTAAAGACATGCACTGACGTATACGCATACTCGGGTACGATGTCCCACTACTCGGCTGTTTCTGATGCCATGGATTGTTTATCATTTTTATAGGATTATATTGCAATTTGCTCAATGCAAATATCAGCCCGCTGCTTTTATGAATATGTAAGAGGTTCCATTTTTTGGCATATTATCTATGCAAATGTATTAAAGATTTGCTGGCATGTTATGACGTCAAATTAAACATTCCGGTATAAGTGCTACTCGGAAATAAAGCTGTCATAATACACATTGCATTTAACGATTATAATACCTACATCAAATTGCCAGCTGTACAATGTGTCGCACTTTTTGCATGTATCAAATAGCTTACAATCCTTCCGGTTTATTATTACAAAATGAATGCCTGGGATTTCATTTCTAGGTGTCGCTAAACATTCTAGCTTGAGTACACTCCCTTGCATACATTTTGCAGTTTTCAAACTTTGTGACGCACCATCCATTTTCGCACCTGTGCGTATCATGTTATAAGACAAAGTGTCTGCGACACACGCTCACGTTTTATAGTGTTAAAGCCTCTAATGATGCTCTGTTGATTTGTCGACATGCTAGGTGTTATTTATTTAATCCCACATTGTGCTTATGGTTCATGTTGTGCAAATCTTTTGGTGTTGCAAATGTTCCGTTTGCGTCCATACTATTCACAATGTCGGTCATCGTTGCGACCGATAAGACATGGGTAATTGGAGCCGCCAAATAGCCATGCCGATCTGTGTACAGGGGATAATAAGCACACGGTGTCTGCATAAATACACATGCGAGCTTGGAACATGGCCAATAAAGATTAACTGATCCTAAGGCATGCCCAAAGAGAGCCAGGTCATATTTCCAAAAGCTGTAGACGAGGCAATGACCGCTATTTGCCAAAAAAAATAACGTGTGACCGAGGCAGTAATATCAACGCTGAAGGGCTATAATTGACGTTATATATGCAATAAAGCTGTGCTTTTATGAGCGTCGCTTCATCTGTAAAGCTTGTTTGCAACCTGCATGCTGCGTTGGCGAACGGCGGCGAAGATACTACCGCTTGTGATATGCCAATAATGATTTGTTGACGAGCAACATAGTGCGCATTCAATACAATGTTCAATGACAGGATCAGCTCACCTTGAAATTAAGGGTTAAATATTCTTATGGCTTGATTGCACTTAAGAATGATGATTTGTTTATTTGCTTCAATAGACACACGCAACTAAAATAGCCAGTGCTCTATATTGCGGTTTTGACGCCCAAAGTGTATGAAATCTATTAAGGTCAGAAAGAAAAAAATTGACAAATTTGCACATAATGATAAAATATAAAACGGATGGACATTAAATAAGGTTCATGAGACACGATTTGATAACACGAATAAACAATGTAAGCGCATTTACGAAAGGTGGCTGGGACATACCTCAAGTACACCGTAGTTGATAAAACTGAAGCTGCGACTTATTCCGGGGTTGATAGTATTTCGACAACAGGTTACAGAAAGGTAAGCGATTACCTAGTATTTTGTAATCTTCCCATGTGAAAATGAACACAATTTCCTCGTTGTCTACGAATGAAGTATATCAATCTGTTTTAATAACTTTGCCAGTGTCAGAATGGCTCATGCTCATATGGTACGAATAAAGTAAATAAAATGAATATTGTTACCCTTTACAGGCATCCAATCATCTATATCGGCAAATGTAGTAACTACATGGTTGCTCGGATGGTTTTTCATCGGATGTAAATAATATTTTGTAAATTTTGTCATGAGTATGTGACGTTATATCAGTTATCATATTGCAATACGGGTACAAAATATACATTAACAACTGGATGTAACGAAAACGAATTTGACGAAAGAAACATCAGGCGAAAACGTACAAGGTTGTTATTACTTACATGTAGTGTCAGTTGTGGCCTCACAATCGAAAGCCGTTTATCAGTACAATGATATAACGCATCATCATGTAGTTATCACAGGGCCACAGTGAATAACGAACAAACATTTGTTCAGCGAATATTTAATCTCAATGTATTTCTCAATCACTGATGAGGCTCTAATGCAACGAGCGAGGGTTTGTGCCATATTCAAGCCCGGTAAGAAGAGCCGCCACGATCGCATTTATTTTTAATAATCACTTGCCCAACGTTTGAACGACTTTCCACAGATATATGTTTCTTTACCCCAGAGGTATGCATGTTGGCACTGCAACATAGAAGAACCGGATATCCTGACTACCGGCACCCTCCAATCTACTCTATTGACTTAACGACACGTCTGGATAGTCTTCGAATAATAACCATGTCTCTCCGGGCTGTTTTCTGTTGAGTATCGTACTTGTTACGAGCCTCGTTTCAATCGAACGACATTGCCCAGCATGAAGCATACAAGCAAATATTTGTCACGCCTAATCTTTCCCTGGATAATGCACAGCATCCGACGTTCCAAATGTGCACAAACAAAAGATACATATCATGGCAAGGAATTATAACGCGCGTTATAACAATAAATAAATTGTGATGCAGGCAATGTCAACTATACTGATAGTTGTGCAATGATTTGTAAGATGCATCAATGAAAGGTATTACTACATTAGCAGTTCGGGTCAAAGTTTATTGCCCAGTAGAAATGAGCAATTGCGTCAGCTTAAATGCTCCATAGGTCACGCCTTGCGGAATACGGAAGTTGATTTGCAATATTATGTGCTTTGCTTGCAATGGTATCTTCTAGACATTTAGTACACGCCATTGTCCTAACTGTAACTTACAACACCTTCACGTCATCTAAAATCATTTTTGATCCGCAACAATTTGTGCAAGGAGTACGGCATTTTAATTCTAGCAGATGTTTAAAGATATGTTGTGCATTATTCTCAATATTGTCAATCAAGTCTTTACTGACTATCTTCTAATGATGCCACTCACATAATAGCGTTGCAAACAATATAAACTACAATGGGTACTGTGATCTATAAGATGAACCAATGCAATAAATTTCACAGCCCCAACGTTGAAGCTTGAAAACTGTATTGTTGCCTTAATCCGTCTTGGCTGTGCATTTGTTGTTGACAAAGAGGCTATCATTAGGTAATATCCAGTGCAATTTGTCACCGCCTTCGTCTTACTAATCAATACAGCTGTTCTGGTGCATCGCGTATTTTCTGTCCAACAGAAATATAGTGTCAATCTTTTATTTCTTCTAGTTAAGTACATTTATGTCCAAAATAAAGTTGGTCCGTAAAAACACATCAATCAAATGGGCCTTTTCAAACTATGCCACACTCCTCAATTTATTCCAGCACAACCTATCCCGATGATGACAATTAGTAGCCAGACATGGCTATAAACTTTGCCGTTTTGGCCAATGTATCAAGTAGCCGCTCTGTATAAGATGTGATGGGTAGATGAACACACGCCCCCCACCCACTCGCCATCACACTCATACACACTCATACACACGTACACACACAAATATACACGCACGTACACACACCTACACACAATGTTACACACACACGTATACGGTATTTATCGAAAATATCACATTATAGTCTCTAAAGTCGACCTTAAACAACCGGATTATTTACAGTTATCGTAGTTTACATACGACACCATACTTTGTCTTTCCCCATTACTCGGTATACATGCAATGTTTTAATATCGAACGGGTATTGTTCTTATGTTACAAAAGGGTAGAACATCTCTTTTGTTACCAACTTCACACTGAAAAGCATATCACTGTCAGAGCTTAAATATATCAAGGTACTGTTTTTTGCTTCTTTGAAAACTTGTGCAATAACACAATCCACTGTCCATAATACATACTGTAATTCAGTGGGTTTTTTTTACTAAGAGTCTTGTTATGTGCACTGTTTACGTATAAATCAAATAACTAATTTTGTCAATAGCGCACTTGATCCTGTTGCTTGAGTGACGTGCGATCATTTAAGGACTAGGTATCCGTCATGGGGTAGACTTTGACAAGACAGGCAAGGCCAAGTGCAGCCTTGATGGCGATTACACAGGACAACATCAAAGTCCCATTGTCCTTACTTGCCAATAGATCATTACCGGTAAAATATATTTGCCTAAATCCACGTCTAGCGTGTGATAAAATAGAGCCTCTATACAGGGGCTATTTTCAAGTCGTAGGTAACCGAAGTAACAGTTTAGCTGGTTATAGACCATTATTTTGTATACAACGAAACCAGTGCAACACATGTCCAATCGATGTTAAACGTCATTTATAAATACGTGCTAACGGTTATGATTGATGCCTTTATAGCATAATGCATCACGGCAGATGTGTGGTAGGGCTTATATCGTACAATAAGTAATGATCCAGCTTGAACTTCACTCATACGTCATATGAACGATTGGATTTGTTGTAAAATTGAAGGGAGCAAAACCGCCAAAATACGTTCTGCATGTCTACTATTTCAGGCACAAGTTATGGCGCATTACGTGATATTATCATAATATATATTGCGGTTACATACGTCTTGTAGTTGAAAGACAACTATGAAGATAAAACACCCGGGCAAAAGAAATAATTAATTGTCGACTAATTACTCGTAGGTGTATTTATAGGAAAAATCAGTTCCGTAATTCTGAATTCATTGTAGCAATACGAAAACAGCTAATAATGATCTTATTGCATCTAACACATAAGGATTTTTGCAATACGAACCAGCATGTGGACGTCGTCTACCTAAAATTCTATTGCTAATGTTTCACTGACTACACATTGTGTTTGGACAGATATATCCCGCATTTTAATACTATTAATATAGTGATATGCAAAACATGATTGCTTTACTATATAATTGCCCTGACTTTAAACTATTTAAAAGCGAATTAACAAAATTGCGTTTGTATGTGAGCATTATGATAACCCCTTCGAACATTTATATGCATTTGTGCAGAACAGTTCGGTTTTGACTAATAAAAATGATTCAACACATACAAACGCCATGTCCTTTTTAGTAGGCAACAATTGATCATACATAAACTTTAGCTTCTTCCGCGCAGCAATCTTAAAATTAAATGCAAAGTGTAATATCTAAATAAATAAAACTGACAGTGCATTAACATGCAATATAACTTGAAAATTCATGCAATTTTGTGCAATATCAGATGGAATAAATAAATATTCAATTAAAGTATTCGTGATTAAATCTAGAGTTGAGGTATCTAAATTTGATCTATTTTGTCTTTGCTTTACGAGAGAGCATGTTGACACAGCGTCCTCTCAATAGACATATGATCTAGGCTCAAAGTGCCTCATAAGTCATATCCTCCTGTCGCACGTAATGAAGAATGGATATGATTGGCTATCATGCAAAGCCTAGAATTATAAATGGTACTTTGATAAATATACTGCTACGTGGCTATATACGGGTATATCATTGGCCCGTCATTGCGTGTTTAATGTTGTGTGCATTTTTTTTTACCATGAATATTGGTTTACCGATTCCCTATGTTAACAGTGTGATATGTTGTCGTAAATAATATTCCTGCAAGTTTGTGCAATTTTTGTAAACAGGCGTTTATATCATTTGCAACTTATCGCTTACTGTGTCGCTGGCTGGCATGACAACAACATACTTATTCAACAGCCAGAACGCCGTCATTGCGTGAAATATCTTTCAATTCAGTGAATATGAAGGATTAATGCGTGTTGTATCTGATTGCGTAATGTTTTAGCGATCCAAAAATTTGATCAATAATTGTCATGATATTGCACAGCCTAATTATGCCTTATGGGCTTACCAAAAAGGCCATACAAATGTAATCAATGGCACAATGCCTAGTCCCTGCTGCTAAGAAGACCACATGTGTGGTAGACGCATGATATACTGATCCTGTTGATTAGATATGAGAAGGGTAATATTACCTCGTCTTCTTATTGATGTCTGACGTTAAACCAATGTCATCGGTCATTCGAAGTACGCTCTGGTAAATGCATAAAATACATCATTTGGTAGAAGAAATGAATTCCAAATAACCTTACTTGTACGTTGGCCTGTAATCACACATTTACGATACCATTCGTATATTTGTAAATATAATTTGCTTTCACATTTCAACGCATGAATATTGGAGCGCATCTTAGATAATTAACTTAACTTATTATCCCCTTGAAGAATGAAAAGCTATTTTAAAAACTCCGATTTGAAGTGGTGTACAAGAATTTAATATCCAGATTTATTGATTATCGACATAATGTTGATTTAACTTGTTGCATATAACATAATTTGTAACATAATGACATAGCTAATGGGACTCATATATCATCAAACAAAACATATAGATGATGCTTCGGGTGAAATATATAGCTCCTTTGCAAAAAAATACAGAAGACATTTGAACACGTTACACATATAAACAATGATGATCAAACAATTGCGTATACGGCAAATGGTATAAACAAGGCTTATTTTGATTGTCACGATTGCTCAGTATCACAGGCCGAGTGTCGATGGCTATTACCATTGTCGGAAACTTAACCTATCATTGGACAATAACATTACTTGTGCTAATGAGAAGCATTACACCGGAAGAGTTATTTCGCATTAACAGGTGACGCAGCAGTTTGGTTTTCATATTCGACACAACATCCTGACCACACGCCGATGCAAAATGTAATTCTTGTGATACAGACGACATCTGCCTAACATGGTGCGTTCCATGACAAAAAGCAAAAGATAAAGCTTTTGAATACTTTCGGGTTGCAAATTAACTACATAATGATGCATGCATCATTACCACTGCTGTTTGTTGATGATATAGATGATAAGTGTTGTTCCTCTTTTCGGCACAATGAATGAGGTCGGGGATGCTTATTGACACAATCCCTGTAATTATTATTATGATGATAAGAAAACTGCACCAGCGCCAATGGCCGTTAGTTTGTGTCGTTGTTTACGCTTGTTCCGATCAATAGTTTCAAACATTGGTAAAAAATGCCATCAACAACAACAACAAAGTTTTGTAAGTATTAAGTTATCTCAATGTTTTTAGAGGGAATAAGGGGGTCTCACTACACATAACACTACGGTGCAATAGATTACTGCATCCGCATACCACAATATTAACAATCATGGTGTGCGCTGTGCAAATGAATGCTTGCTCGGGCGATCCATGTTCATTATCACCATTGCGTTTCAATAACAGCATATTCATTGTAATCATCGCTCAAATGGGTGTCCACGTAACCATAACTATTATAGATCATCTCTCTATTGAACCAATATATTATGCTGATAAATAGGATTTTGTGACTGTATACCAATGTGTTGCAATAGCATTTGCATCTTAAACCACCCTTGTCGGTATGACTGACAAACACTGACTAGAGGTGGGTACTAATCAATCACATGCTTGATCGCATGCGTCGTCATGATTGATTAAAAAACGAATGATGATACAATTTGCCATGATAAAAAACCAAAGAGCATTATGCACAATCATCTAATTATTTTGTATGACCAGCATTGTGAGGACTTTAACGGCGTCAGAGCAAGTGTTATTTTGTAATTTTTCAAAAACCATCCTACGCTGTTGTTTATATTTCAATAAGAGCAATATTAGCAGAAACAAAATTAAATCAAACATCTAGTTGCCAAGGTGCTGACACAAAATATGAAAAATTAGACGAGAGGTTAGCAAATTATTACCGTAAATTTATTAACTTATATGTGATGTATATTGCGTTTGATGCATCAAACCAAATGGGCAAACCAAAATATGGGATTTAAAACAAAACTTGTTATGTAACCAACATGTTCATACCAAATAAACCATTACACTTCATGATCTCCAGCGAAACGATGATAAATATATTACATAAGAGTATCTTTGACACCAATTAAAATTTAAGATTTAATGGTTGTACTTCAGCGTCTGTATTTAATGAGTAAAAGATACTGTATGTGCTCATTTAATTGATTGTTAAATATTTGCAAAGTGTTCTTACTGATTATGTTTGAAAGCACAGAATGTAATTGCTAAAAATCACATCACCATATCGGGGTGATTTCGTGAACCCACGCGAAAATCGATAGCGATTGATTAATTTCAAAGATCTCATCAGTGTCCATATATACACCTTTCTTAGTCACTCTAAAGTCTAAGCGCACTCTGTTGTATAAATGACATCAATCTAAACAGTAACCTAGTTTATCACTCGCTTGGTTTGTAGTAACATCAAAGTGTTTATAAACACGCTTACAGCGCTCATTCAAGCCGGCTGCGCGAAGAAATATGTAAAGACGCCACCTGTGAACCGTAGCGTTTTGTCATAGCGTCTTGTCATAGCGTCTCTTAAAACAACGCGGAATTCTTCGTTTGATTTCGAGCCGTGGTCGCCTCGACCAATCGGATGACTCCGTATATTGAACAGAGACCGAGCCCCGAGACGTTGAATCATCAGTCCCATGTGCTCTTGATTTCATGGTGTCGTTGCCTATAAATGGTTGTATTTTGTGTCATTTCAATAATAGTTTACCAGCAAAATGATCAAACAATTTTCATGTTGATTTCAGTTTTTGTCACTGGTCGAATATACTTCGGAGTTGTATGCTTTTATGACATTTTGTGTCAACCAATGTCAGTTGATCAATATTTATTGTAATAATTTACATATTTTGTGGGACATTAAATGTGATTTGGGTATTAAATCTCGGGCGCATTTGTGCGGCGATTCAGACGATGCATAGGCGTGGAAGTATGGGCCGTATCGTATTCTTGCTGACTGAGCGCATTATCAAGCAGTCCTACCATTCGTATAAATATTAACAAAATTTGAAGCAACTTATGATAACATAGAACACTAATGTACTAATCACGCAACCACCAACAGTGTAAACGGACCCTCTTTAAGCCAGTGCTTTTCTATGTACGGATTATTCTGTGTTAGAATAAGTCATTCAATGAATGCCGTTGCATTTGTTCCCCAAGGACGTGGCCGATGTGTCTATGAGCTATTATCAATACAATCATCATGAAGGCATATTAATCAATCTCGTCAACCGTAGAACCAGTGAGCAGGAACCCACAAAGCTATTGAAGCTTAGGTCTCACGATAATCCGCGGAAGACTGACAACCAAGCCTTTCCGTTACCAAAATCCATTGAACGATATATCAAATGACAACATCCATCACCATGATGCATGCTTGGAGGCACGAAGCAGCCAAACACGTTATCATCAAACCATAGTTTCCTATGAGAAAGGGCGTTTGGGTTTTGCTCGTTAGGGGTTGGAACATTTAAAATCAGTGGCGGAAAAGCAACCCGTTAGACTGATGAGGATCGGTATTTTAATTCCGTCTGAGTTATTGATGCGCTCTCCAAGGCAGTAGCAAATCATGTGTTCAGGTTTTGTGTGGTTTTGTTGGTTTGACATATCATCAGTAATCAACCTTGTAAAATTAGTGTGCCTATACACAAAAAGGCTTGCAATGTCTGCTTTAGACGGCATTTTGACATGCGCATTTAAATTTTTGATGAGTCACAACCATTCGTATAAGAAATAAAGAAAAATGTGATGGTTCCATGCCACTTGTGGCGCGAATGGCAGATATCTTTTTTCCCATATATGGGTGCTGTCGCCGTACTATCATTATGCGATCGTTTTAAGCTCCAGGTCACTCAAGCGCGAATAAATGAGCCTGTGGCTTGCTGATATCGCCTTTTGTCTCGTCACAGCTGAAGCAACTGTGCCCTTTCCTCCACAAACGGTGTTCATTCTCTCGAATTAGTTTGATACGTCTTTTTCGTTTTAGCCGGCGCATTCTGTATGAATCAACCTTTGCAGAATGTATAATTTGACTGCAGAATGTCAGTGGTGATGGCGTAGTTACATTGCGTAAAGGAGACATAAAGACATTCCTTAATGTCGCTGATTATCTTCAATACATGTTGATTATTGTCATAATTGGTCCTAATACAAACGACTGCGGTCGTTCAAAACACAAGTTTTAACATTTCACTCTTGTCAGCATTTTAATTCAACTCTTGTAATTCAAGTTGAATCGACGTTTTGCAGAAACAAGGCTGATGTCATTATCTTAAGTAGTAATGTACCTAAGACCCCGACCTCTTCGAAGCGTTTGAATATACATAAATTACGTGCCAAACTTTATATGATTTGAGAAGAATCTAAATAATGTGATACAATCGACCAATGTCCCATTGCTCATTCATCGATTGCTACGTTATATGATTGCATTCTGCAAACCAAACCATGTATATTATTCATCTCATATTCAAAACAGATAATGATTAGAATCAACCAAAGCTTGTATAGTCGCATCATAAAATGAGACCTTGTGTGTGATGCGTATGTGCTATTCTATACTGTGCATCCGTTGCTGTGTGATTGTTACAAAAAGACATATACAAACGCGAAGTCAATTATAATGTGCTTGCGGCATTGCTTCGTGAATAATGATTATTTTATACACATGCTTATTGAAATATTGCTTTATGCGCATATTCCTGCAAACTATTGAAAGCTATTTCGACAGAGTTGGCATGTACTTTCGAGCGGCTAGAGTTACGACAGTATTAGTATCGCATATTATGGTAATGTTTCCAACTGTTTGAAATATATATATATATATATATATATATATATATATATATATATATATATATATATATATATATATATATATATATATATATATATATATATATATATATATATATATATATATATATATGAATGACAGATAAATTTAGCTGTCCGTGTACTTAAATAACGTGACCGACAGGAAATATATATATGTTCAATTTGTTGAAGACCACAAATATCATTACCGCTTTGCATATTTCCGATTCAATTCTACATCGATTATAAACTGAAATGATATAGTGTACTGATGAACAACGATTGTGCTTTAGACTTGTGCAAAACAGCAGCGTTAATCAATTAATATTATCGGTAGATGTGTAAAAGCAGTGTTGTTAAAGCAGTGTGGGCGCTGCCAAAACATTCGTGGCATCCATCATTTAAAGCTCTGTGTTATTTTATTCATTTAATCTATCTATAAAAAATTGTAGCCACCTATCTTCTTTCTTCATATTGTGGCCATGTTTTGCTAGTTGTGTGGCCATCTTATTAGCCCTAGCAGATCAGTTAGTGTAATGCAAAGGTCTCGAAGAAAATCTCTTAAACACTATTCACAGTTAGGATCCAAACAAGTTGATTAATGCTACAGAGGCATTTGTCTGATCAATCACTTCCACGAAGCCTTGAACTTTTGCTGCTGTTGGAGTATCATATATCTAATGGCAGTGTTTGCTCAGTTTTATCTGTCCTTTTCTGATGAATAAAGCCTACTATATTACCAATGTTGAATCAGTAGAGCATGCGTAGGATATTTGTCATAATATTGGACTAATGAATAGCAACTATTTACTCGTTTTTACATGACATTGCACAGAATGACATGTCCTATACTATTTGGTAGAACCATAACTAACTGTGATATATGGAAGCCTTTATAAAGTTTAATTTGAATTATAATTTCCTGCGATTGTAATATAAGTTAGGAGTTTTAAACGTGCATCTGTACCTGAGTGACCATACAGGTCTCTGATTTCTTAGATCTTAAGCTTTGTTTCCTGTCAATTGTGCCGCAGAATTGTCTTTCCAATAGTATGATATTTTATATGACATTATGATCGTTAAAATATCTGGCTATTTTTAGTGTTAGTTTGTAAGGCGCAGCTAACATTGTATTCATACCACATAGTGTCTACCTGGAGCGGTTGCTACACGGCAGGAAAGCAATCAAATGACCAACATCCAAAACAGGCGTACTAGTCACATTCAACATTGGAATATATTGCTCCAATTTGGGTAACCCCTATGGATGTGATGGTTGTAATGATTGATTGACCCGACACGGAGTCGCCCCTTCAGGCACATAATCCGTTTAATGACACAAAAACTCACGCTCATCATTCGATAATGGTGGACCGTTGTGCCGCTACGACATTAAACCATTATGCCGACAATGATAAACGCCAGAGAGATGGCATAAAAAGTCATCTTATTGCCCAGATGGCGCTGTTATGGGATTATTTCATAATCTGCATAGCCATATGATATATGTTTCCATAAGAAATTTTCAATTGCTAAAACGGTTATCTGTTAAATATCACCAAACAATGCTGGCCATTGCTTATAACGTCGATAATACAATTGGCTGAACCTTTGGAGCGTCAATAATCCCGGCGTCCATTTGATGACATCAAGCGACAATGGAAGAGACGATACTACGAGTCCACAGAGCAGGGACATTAAGCAGTCAGATTTAATCTAATCCAGTAAATCGCAGAGCAAAGTCGAATCAGCGTGACTGACGTCATGGTCATGATTGCTTGCACAAAACAAATTGCATTATGACGTCACTGCTCCGATTTTGCTGTACATCATATATTCGCAGCGTGTATAAGATGGCATATCGTATTTTAAGAAAATGTCATATATTATGACACGGACAAAAATGCACAGAATATTAGACCATGTTTGGTTTGTGTTGAACCTTTTCGTGTATTAGTGTAGGGCATTTGAAAGAAAACACAAGGTCACCTCTCATTTTCAATTGACACTAGTTACCTGTCTTTGCATCTGATCTGTGGCAGTTCTGATGGTGGAAAGATTGTCTTGCGAGCACTGTTGTATACAAAGATTCGGGTTATCACACACGCTTAATATCTACTGACATCTGTTGTCGATGTCAGTTATTCTACCTACAGGATGCATTCGAGTCCAGATGGATACGATAAAGTTAAATATGGTGGATAAGAGAATTAATTATATGTGTATATTCTACAAACGATTTTATGAACAGGTTATGTTGAGCTAAACGTTTTGAGACGAACAATTCTGACCAAAATTAGATTAGCACAGAGCAAACCAATGGAAATCTATGGGCTGCTATTTGCATGGAGTGTATGTTGGTGGCTAATGTACGAAGCAATACAAGAGTGGTTAGGTTTAGCCACAATGCCTTACTCGTCGTTGATGCAGTTTTTCCTTGCTAACGATTTTATCATTTTGGTTCGTGCGCGGGGATTGTGTTAGTGGATTTTAGACCAATTGATTGTTGCGTAGGGTTTGCAAATCCTACAAAGGCGAATGCGTATAAATTGCTAGTTCGCCATGTTGACAGTTATGTCATGCCATTTACAAATGTGACACAATCGCAAATAAGCAGAGAAGTAAGGTATCTGCATTTTAGATGATGGCATAAAAATGTTTGTAACAATTAAGGTACTGCTTTACCGTATGTTGCAACAGATGTTGAGCCATTAACACGATGAAATCATGTGCAATCCCATCGGCTCAAGAGAGTCAGTAGTCGGATCGATTTAGTATATTTTCAGTAGATAGTAAGTGGTCAACATACAACCTTGCTGCAGGCAATCGGCCAACATTTAGAATAAACCTGTTAATGAACTCGTAGTCAAGTGGTTGACATAGTAACATATCCTGATTGAAAACATAGAAGATGATTTGTTGAAAAAGAGTATTCTGTTGTATGACGAAGTTCGATTATAGTTGAGGCTTGAGACATACTAATATTTCGCATGAATAGCAGAATCTTAACCAGCAATACGGTTAATGCGGATTTTGAATGCTCGAGTGTCAGCTCATATAGAGGCATTATGCAACATGAAAGCCGTCCACCCATCGGATTGTTCAGGGCATGACAGATATAATCGGAAGAAAAAGCAAAGATATTGCCTATAAATCCAATTTTGATTTATTTAGTCGAAAAGGAATTTTGGGGTCCATGCGATAAAGAAACACAGCAGATGATTAATGGAATGAAGTCCTCTTCTATTGTTATGATCCAAGTGGACTTCGAGATGAGGCTTGAGACATCCCTATATATTTCGCATGAATTCAGAATCTTTCAATCGATGTATGGTTTAAGGTGCATTAGTGCGGATGTTTGAAAACAACAGCTGTCAAGGAAGTTAGATTCTGATGCTGCGAACCATGAAATATTTCCACCCAAATATTTTCATTGTGCAGTTAGCATCGTACATAAATAATCATAAATAAGGTAAGGCACTATGAACCACCGACCCTTGACAGTGTTCTTTCTCATCGTTTCATCGTATCAAAAAATCCCGACAAGAGGAAGGCTTCGCTTATCAATAAATGCATGGGTTGTGTCAATAAGCATCTCTTATCTAGTTCATTGTCCCGGAAAGATAGCCATAGAGGAAGACACTTTACATCTATATCATGAATAAGGTGCAACGACCGCTATGGATTGACAGTGGTTTTACCGTTAGAGGAAGACAGAAATATCATGCATAGAATTACACAATGTATCTCTGGGTATGAATTCTGTTTAATATGCATCGTTTACGGTAATATATCCTTTATAATATTTTTACATCTGACAAGAAATATTGACTTACTGATAAACCAATATATGTATTTCGTAAGAAGTGAATATACAAGTTTACACAATGAACCTTGTTTTAAGATCCAGTTGCGAGGGCTTTGTTGTGTCATACAAATACAGGAACCCCAAGAAGATATTTTCCATTGGTGCAACAATACTTGTGACTCTTCACAGATTGCAACGCACAACCATTAGAAAAAGGTTGTACCGATTGATGTCTTAGCAGGTCAGAAGGAGACCTTCGGTTTGGCCTTTTTTAAGCTGATTAGTACGACGATTGACGAGAGCAATTAATATGCATTTGTGTTTTATTGATAAAAGTTCCCACGCATCGGCCACGGGCTGGAAATGCAACAGCAGTTATTGTCAGAACTGTTTTCTGATACCTATGCCGTTACTCATTGACCTTGACGTGGCGTTGCATATAAATCAAGATGGGGTGTGTGATAAAAGAGAACAGCATCAATGACGCTAAAACGAAGCAGATTATTGTCCATTTCATACATATTTGGTTTGAGCACAATTTTATTTATGTCAATAGCGTAACTGAGGGACAGTGTTATCATAGCATGATGATTGCCCACGCCACATTTGTATCAAAATGTATTGTTGTCTTTATCTGCGAACAGACGACAACACAGCTTACCATACCCAAAGACCCACTACTTTCTTATATTTCATTTTGGCATTTAACTTCTTTATTGTGTTGGTTTATTGTAGTACTTTTGGAGCATGTATGTGTGCTCAAATAGGACTAATATGTGTATCACTGAAACGGTATGAAAAATTATTTATGTATCTATGTGGAAATTAACGTCTATTTAAATCAAACAGTCATCATAAGCATAGGTGATTCGGTGGTTCGGAAGTTTTACTTTTTCTTGGAAATCGGTTTAAGGTTAACACATAAACGTTGAATCACTTCTTTCATTTGTCATTGTATTTATTTTCTAATGCGTGTCACTGATAATAAGTAGATATTTAGGGTAAATAAGCAACAAAATTGATGAAACTGATAAAGAGCAATCACTCAGCTGATTCCACATATTTTGCTTTCCCACCAGTGACGCATAGTGGGGTCGATTTTTTTAAATTTGTGGCAACAAAATACATTCACAGGGCCTGAATAACAAATCACTGTCAGCTGATTCCAAATACTACTGTGCTATAGACGGTGACGCACGGTGGTCTTTAGTTTTTGTCATGACATGTGAAAAGGACAGATTCATCATCGTTATGCAATCGTCGACACAGACCGCTTACAAAACAATTACAAAACCCAGTTTGTTTCAGTACAAAGCCATTGATCAAAATTAAATACGCTCATATTATCCAACGTACGGTTACGTGCGAATTGCATTAGGCACAGGCGGTGATGATCTGATGTTTGCAGACTGATGTCAGGTATCATATATATATATATATATATATCATATACCGAATATATATATATATATATATATATATATATATAATATATATAGATCATATATATATATATATATATATATATATATATATATATATATATATATATATATATATATATATATATATATATATATATATATATATATATATATATATATATATATATATATATATATATATATATATATATATACGACATTTCCTCCGCTTTGTTTGTCGACGCATTTTAAGTATGTTGTTCGTCTCTGCAGCGTTAGCTCACAGTCAAATTAACTGAATTGTCTATCTGTCTATATATGGAGGCGCAAAATTTATTGATCAGCGAGAGATACATTATCCCATAGGCGGAAGCTACGACAAGTCATTTGTATCGTATGTTTCAAGGTAGCTTTGATATTATCTAAAATGTGGGTGATGGAATTGAGCGTGAGGTTTTGTTTTCCAGCTGATTGCTTAAATAAAAAAACTTTGTTATAACTACACATATTTGCTATCAAATCCTAAGTGTGTATCCGATAGAACGGCTTATGTATCTATACACAAGGACTAAGAGAAGTCCCAGCGGCATCGTGCCGATTATAGATGCACAATCGGTCATGATTGTTTTACAGTAAACCGTCGTCGTTCCGATTATAGTTAAATAATAATTATGAAGTTGGTTATAGCCATTGACATGTGATGCTCAAACATTAAGTTAAAATTAATTACAAAAACATAATGATGATTTGCATTAAAGTCGTTGATTGGCTATCAGTAACATATAGTACAGCCAGGGCGTTGTAAATAACGGACTCATCTTAGATACCATGAGATGCCTCACCGAGGTGCTTTCTCGCGATTGCTTTCGCGGCTACATTACATGCCCGTGGCTGCGACTGAAAAAAAGTATCTTTTATAATAAGTTATAGGGTAATTATATTTTGCCTGCCTGTTCCGATTAGCAAACGTTTACGTAGAACCACATTGTGAGAGCATTATTACATAATAGTAGTTTCGTAATTGAATTCTTGCAGGATTCATTTAAATTAGTTTTATTTACCTAATGATGCATTAGACATAGAATTTTAAATCATTTGCAAGACAAATCAAGTATATTTTGCTTATGTTTGCCGTTTAAGAGGCCCGGCGCAATAGAAAACATTCTTTTTTTTTTTTGCTGGGATGTGGATTGCTCTCAATAACATGCGGATACTTCGCATATTGTGCAGTATGAAATACATGTCACATGTCATTCCCAGCGAGATTCTTTTTGAACATGCATACGCTCCTAGTACTAAAGGTATATGTATCAATTATCAACAACAGTTGTATCAATTTACTTCCAATAGGCTCCAAGTTCTAAAGGTTGTCCATGCTGTCACAATCGCAGTTTGTTTTAACGCATTATTGTCCGAATAATTTTCAGTTGTATTATTTATCGTGCCTTCCAACAATTGTACATTGTAAGAGCATAGTTATTGTTATATATATACTAACTATACCACACATGTGACATTGCAGGACATCGTATAAAGGCATGCTTATTCGGTATTCATTCCCCTCTATATATATATATACTACAGGGTTTAAAGTTTTCACCTGCCAATGCTACCTTGCATGATGATTACATTGGTTTTAAATTAACAATCGATCGACTGATGATGTACCATTACTCTTCTTACTTGTAATCAGCAGCATAAGTATATCATGCATCTACCACACCTGCGCTCTTTTGTGAGATGCTGTTTTGCAACAGGGACGGGTCCAGCTTTGTTGGCCTATTTTTTGGTCCGACGAGAACCGGCATTTGCAAGAGTACAATATTGCAAATACATTTGTTTCGCTATAAGATAACGGGACCCTACGTTCTACGAAAATTATCGTGACGCTAGCTGTAGAGCAAGTATTTTCGTACAAAAAGAGGTAACATGTCAGTCACTGAAACGGATACATAAGAAGCATAAAAATAAAAAAAGGCTCTCTGCATTGATTTGTATATAGCCATGCCTTTCACCTCTCTTTGAAATGTTCGTATTTTTGTAATTCTGCATTATTTATTACCATTTCATGTATCGCATCACAGCAAGGTGTCGTTGAAGCACAATAGAATGACAGACTATCGAGAAACTCTTTTGAGGGTGTAATAGAAGGCAAGCACAAAAATGCTATGCGCATCCTGTTAGAGTAATATCAACAACTTAATTATAAGGAAACATTGTCCACAAGTCTTGTCGAAGATCCACTAAGTTTAGGTGCAATCATTACATGATACAATGAATGATATCAGAATTGTATGATCGATTATCAACACTCTGGGCCTGCCGTGCAACAGTGCACATGTTATACATGTATATATATATATATATATATATATATATATATATATATATATATATATATATATATATATATATATATATATATATATATATATATATATATATATAATTTTTTACGATAATATTATATTTTGCCATTCGTGGATGGCTTTTATACATATAAAAATATATATCATATATAGAGTGCACATATATATATATTATATATATATAACTTTGCTTTATCAATTTGGCCATGCCATATATATATATAATAGTTATATGGCAGCAATATAAATTCGTCTATATCTATATGGTTGTATATGCATATATATATATATATATATATATATATATAATATATATATATATATATATATACTAATATATAAATATATAAAGATTATATATATATATATATATATATATATATATATATCTATATATATCTATATATATATATATATAGGATAGACATATATATATATACATTTTTATATATATATATATTATATATATATATATATATATATATATATATATATATATATATCTCTCTATATATATATATATATATATATATATATATATATGAGCAGCAATGGTTGAATTTTGTACGTATAAATTAGTATTTTTGCCATTCGTTGACGACTTTTAGAGGGTCAAAGGCTCTATTGAGGGTTAAATAGAGGGCCCGCACAAAAATACTTTGCGAATCTTGTCAGGGTAATATCAACAGTTAAATTATAGGGAAAATTTCAACTTAACAAGTCTTGTTGAAGATCCACTAAGTTTAGGTGCAAACATCTCATGATTTCCTCATTGATATAATGAATTTCAAATTTGTTTGATTGATTATCCACACGCTGGGCCCGCTGTGCAACAGTGCACATGTTAACATGTATATATATATATATATATATATATATATATATATATATATATATATATATATATATATATATATATATATATATATATATAGATATATATATATATATATATATAGATATATATATATATATATATATCTATATATATATATATCTATATATATATATATATCTATATATATATATCTATATATATATATCTATATATATATATATATATATATATATGTATATATATATACATACATAATATACATACATGAGACAAGCTCCCGCCAGGCTTAGATTCAGCTGCGTCTAGACATCAGGATAATTATTATGCACACATCAAGTTCAATCGATTTGTCTACTTCTATATTATACTTAAAAAATTATGTATCTTACAGTATGAATTTGAATGCCTCATAATGAGATATTATATGCATGGATTTGTATTGAATTTCCTATCATATATACAACAATCGAGTGGTATTTTTAGGCAGAGAACATTGCCGTTTGCATAGAACAACTTATTGTATCATACCATCCATGCGTCGGGGATGGACTTTGTTGCTTTTATTCAATGATTGCATCCTCCAAATCGTCATCATGGTTATTTGGAAGATTATCATCAGTAATTAATGTGAATGCTGCATTGTCATTGATTGTGCGCATAACACAGTTATGCATTTGGAGTTCCTTGACTGGATCCTATATCTTCTCTCGGTGCAGGAAATGTCTCTTTGTGAAATAGCCAAATTGTGGTCTCACGTTACATTCCCCATTAATACCTTTGGCGCTGTCAAACAGCAACAAATCAGTTTTTACTCCTATCTGTTATGGCATATTGTTTAATTTGCTGCGACAACAAACATGTCCCTGAGACAGCATAATCATCTGGTTCGCATGATCATCATGAACACTCGTTTTGGAATAACAATGTTTGCTAGTGACTTCTCTAATTGACATTTCCATGCCATGAAACAGATTTTTGGTGGTAGCCATGATATTTTATGTTTACTGTGCATACGGATTCGCAGTTCCCACATCGATCGCCATGCCTTATGGCATATGTGGGAGGTAAAAAAATATAATGGACTTGGTTAAAACGCACTCAAGCAACATATGGTATCTGGATCTAGCTATTTGTGTTTAACCTGAGACACAGGATGTTTTACTAATGTACTACGTCTTACTCCACCCACATGATGACATCAATGACGCATGTTAGAGTCAAATCTGTTTCCTGAAGCGATTATCATCAAGCTTTTTATCATCGATTGTGGTCTGTTTGTCCTCGATGTTGGCATTGTATGCAGCCACTATAACGTTTTACTTTTACTCATTTCGCATCGTAACCTTTCCTCATTGTACCCTATGCGACCTATCATCAGACGTTATCATTGCAACATATATCTTTAGATTGCCCAACCAAATAATGTTGTTTCAAATTTCTTTGAATATCTTATATACACTGCTTTGACAAAACAGACTTCGGATAACGGTTGCAAGCAATTGCCTTTAAACTGACTAAACACACCTCACCCATTTAATAATGTTTTTGCTGTAGCTTACATAGAAGGTTCCGTGATGCTCTACTTGATTATTAGTGCTATGACCGCAATCTCTAGTGCTTCATTCACCCAATTTCTGTTTTAGTGACAAGAGCCGCAGTAAAGAATCTGTCGACTGAATCCAGAGGAGAAAATTAATACCGCGTGAACACTGCCTTGATATTTATTATCGTTCAACGACTGTAGAAGTTCAAGGCAACGCGGAAGTGATTGATTAAATAAATGCCTCAGCAACAGCAATCAAGATGTTGTGACCCGAACTGAACAGAGGTGGGATTATTGAGATTTTGACTTGCACTTTGATATGGCTAGAACTATTCTGCGCAGGCTACTAGCGGCATAATTCGTTCGCAACTACGAACTCAATGTGATCAAAGCCGGTATTTTTCTGTAGCTAGATTATATCGGCAATATGCCACAACACCTGCCAGAGGTTAGGCAATGAAGATATTTGCGGTCATCGACCAAATGAACTTATATTTTTCTGCCAGAAATAAATACCTTATGCACGCATAATTAGCAGGTCAATGTCGGATGTTGTTTGTACAAATTGTCAATGGTCAGGTTATTCAAGTGCATTGACAGTTGGTCATTTAAGCGGAGTAGAAAACGAAACGTTCAATGTAAGGTAGTGTAGGCCTGGTGGCAGGAGGAATAGTAATGTTATCTGAATTAATTACAAATACGAATAGGAATATGTGCAAAAATATTGATTGAATGTAGGCAATGGCTGACTATGTGTTTTTTCGCTATTCAATTCAACAGCCATAAGGAACACAATTGCGTTCAATGCAGTAAAAGTGATTCCTAGGGAGAGAATTTATAATCCTAAGAAAGAAACCATAATGACATTCATGGGGCTTCATTTGTCGTTTTACAGGAATGGATTACGTTTGTTGGGAATATATTTACAGCGCATATATCGTCAAGGAATGCTACGATACTGTTGTTTGGACTGATGTATTGGTAACCCAGCATCGATGAAACAAACTGTAACGGCTCATTGTTTTGCCTAGAATTGAGGCTTCTTAGTTGTGGATCTACTAAAAACGCGTTTGCAAGGGTCGTGTTGTTTCACTCAACGATATCATGTCAAACGAGCATTATCTCAAATGAGTAGCTCAACATCAGTCTCTCATACAGACTAATATTCTTTGATGCTCTACTTGGTCATTATTGCTATGACCGCAATATCGAGTGCTTCATTCACCCTATATCTATTTTAGTGGCCAGAGCCGCAATAAAGATATTGTCTGTCGACTGAACCCTGAGAAGATAGTAAATACTGCGTGAACACTGCCTTCAAATTTATTATCGTTCAACGGCTGTAGAAGTTCGAGCTATGCGGAAGTTATTGATTAAATAAATACCTCAGTAACAGCAATGAAAATGTTTTGACCTGAACTGAACAGAAGTGTGATTTTTGAGATTATCACCTACCTGTTCATATGGTTAGAACTATTCTGTGTAGTCTACAAGCGGCATGTTTTGTTGACAAATCATGCTACTTCTTGGTTTCAAAGCGCATTTGTCCCCTATGTCGAAATTACTCATATTCAGATAAAGCAATTATTGAATGATGAGAAAATAACACTTGGGTAAAGTGATTGTGAGGGATTACGATTATGTTTGGGCAGCTAACTGCTTTATTATTTTACAACATTCCGCAAATCTACCACAATCGTTTGTCGATTAACTCTGCTGTTTTGCCAAATGTCTAAATCCTGTCTGCCACGCCTTGATATAAATGCGGGCTACCAACAATTTTTGCCAACGTCCCACTAAGCATATATTGAATTAGCTATGAAACAACTACTGAAAGTGATATATAAGTGATTATTTTTTCATGAATGACAAAATTTTGACTGCTTCCTTAATTCTAAAATTGCTTCACAACCATGACTCTCGCGTGTCTCATGTCTGTTGACCAACGCTATGCACTTAACTTGTATCAAAACATCTTCCATCTTTTTCATGCCTTCTTGTATTCCTCATATGAGGCTGTGTTCGGGGCTGGAGATGTAGAGAGGGTATCAGAGAAAAGGGACTTATCTAAAAGAGACAAGAACTGTAGCCCACAATATTCAATATTCGACAGGTTTGGACGAAGACTTGTGTGCAAATGAAAAAATTATTTTGACCTTTCGGAGCATAACAAGATTGCATACGTATCAGGCATACCATGCGCAGCCCTCGGTGAGATAGGGTGTATCGTAGACATCTCAATTTGAATATTTATGATTCTTTATCAGAGGCTGGTTTGATTTTGTCCATCTTGAGCACTTTTTACGATTAAATCAAAATGTACTTCAATTAGGAACAGGGTCCAACGACCCCTTTTTTGCGGCACACTATAATTACAAGCAGTACTACGTCAACGTTATAGGTATGAGAACAGCGCATTGTGAAAGATTTCAGGGGTTCAAATGCGCACATCTCATTTATGCATAGAAAACTATTTGCCATTTCCTTAGAGAACTAAGACGACTTGAAAACCATACGAACAAGAAAGGCCAGCAGTTCACTGACCATGGTAAAGTATATTACCATTCGCGGTTTCTCTTAGAAAGTCCACAGAAAGCTTGGGGTTGCCCTGATACTTTGAAGGCATTTATTGCTTGATTTAAATTGATAATTGTTTACTTAGTTGGTAGCTATCTAGATTGGATATGTATCGGTTTGTTGGGGATCTTTGCCTCCCTTGTCTTTTGGACATAACCAATCCATGTCGATCGCCGTCTCATGCAAACCGTAATGTAAATCGATATATCTTAGGGTAAATATAGGATACTTTTTGAGTGGTTTTATATCATAATTGTGATTATAATTTGAACATATTACATATGAAATTTGCTATGTCAGTAGGCGCTTACACATAAGACATCCTGTCCATGCATAGTATTTATTCATCATCCATCGTCGTCTCGACGGTACTTGTGCTAAAATGATTTATGTCAAACATTTGGGTATATAATGAACGCGCGGAATTCAGATATGAACTATGAGATATGAAGGCTTCAAGCAACGACATGGTCACGTACCAGCAATATTTCAAGCCTCAGCCCTGGTTTAAGATGGCTGCTAACCATAGGAGCAGATTATAGGATGTGGGGTGTAGTTTGGGTGCTGGGAGAGAGGTGACATGTTGGTAACTCGTGGGAAGCTAATAAATATATATAATCTGAGAGGGGCATGTTATGCCAGAGGGATGCATTATATGTAGACGTTTGCAAGCAAATATATCACATCAGGTTATCGGCAGCACATTTAACGGACTTTATAAACCATAAGTTGCAAACATCTCTTTGTTTATCATGAAAGAGTGATGGGTAGGCATAATGTGCCATACATTTTCTGTCCTAATTGAAGCCGATTGAGATTGCTAGCAATGGGGTAGACGTGACATGACATAGCGATCGATGAATAAGTAAGAGTGTTCGATGGATAGCGGTCGAACGCTGGGTGTGACGCAATCAAACTATGTCTTTGTTAGTAAGCCATATAGAGGTTGAATACATTTAACATAACATTCTGAATTAGATGATAAATTTAATAGATAAACTTATCTATACTATCTGGCTGGCTGGCTTCTCTCTGTAGATATCAGAACAAGGATGACAGATCAGTTGGAGTTGGTAAAGCATGAGGCACATAGCTGTAGCAGTTGGTGAGGCCTTACGTCGCACATAGTTTATGTAGCAGCTCTGAAGAAAAGTGGATAAGGGATAACAGGAGAAAAATATGTAACGTTTTATCGATATGCCCTATGCTGACATAGGTATCTGGTAAGAATGGTTAAAGATCGAATATTTATTTAAAATGTCAACAAAGATGGTACTGAAATCGTATTGCAAAATATATTCAACATGCCGTATAAATGCATCGGGTTGTATAACCAATTCACATCACTGCTATATGATGAATAGGTGTTGACAACGTGTTATATGACATCATTACGAATTATCCAGTTAATACTGCGAGGTGATTCATCTGGATTTCATATTATAACATGCAACATACATCAACATGCTCTATTACGCGTATGATGTATTTATGGTTGCGTCTCACTTTATTTGATATGAACAACGCTGATCGAATTGAATAATATATTGCTGTTGAATGAGAATTCGATGTTGATCCTGTTCAACACATTGTTCTGTTCATTGCTTACTCGTAACTCGAAGATGAGAACAATATTGGTTTTCGAAGCTGTTCTAAAACGAGATATATCATGTGGTGAGCATATGTAGCAAATAACGGTATGATGAAGCTGGAGCCACGTGGGGTAGGAGGGGGAGAGGGGGGGGGGGGTCATAAGACGACGTGGTACACGAGGCGTGGAAATGAGTGCAATGTTTGGGCTTAATATCCATTAGCACATTTACACAACGCGCCCCTTCACTGACAATACCAGGATAAAACTGATATGGCTAATTGTTGCTTCAGTTGAAAGACAAACATTGTGACTGTTAATCAATTTTGATCCATTTCCGTCCAAAAATGTTTTAACTACGAAAGAATCATTGGAATGATATTGTGGATTATGTTTCTGTGCGTAATTAAACGAATGCATAGCAAGAGCTGGGACTTAGAAAGCAATGAAACGTCGACAGCCTTGTACACAGTTCTAAAGCAACCAATATTAAACCATCTTCAAGAAACATACGCTGTCAGTTGTCATCAAAAGTGCACGTAATTGCTATGCAAATGATCACCAGTGCAACATAACCGCCCATTATATTTCAGATACAACAATTCATGTCAATTTCATATCTGCCTATTTGTCAGAAAATGAGAACATCGACCATATCTTGTAGTGAGCTTTTTTCCATTTCAGTACAATAACAATCTAAGGCGCATTGCTCGCACGACCTCTGAAGCTATGCTTTATGCCCAAACACATGCCAAATGATAGATATCTAAGACAAATCATTGTATTTATTTTTATATATAAGGACATATTTGACCCAACTGAGCACCTATAACAACACGGCAGTTAGGTATATGGCGGCTAATCAAAAGACAGCATCCGTGTAAGAGATTTATATGAGCTGATTTGAATTGATGACAAAAATGATGACTTTACTGATACATTTGACAGATCTTTTAATTGCACAAATAGCGGTATATGAATAGAGTGGTATACATCCAATTTACAGAATGCAATTACGCAATCACATCTGGTATTTCAATGATTAATCATGAAAAACGGACAGAAATATATATATCATTGATCGGATAACAATGCCATGCTTTAGAGTATGAATATGGATCGATCGCTTTTTTGCAGCATATGGCGATTGCAAAGTTTAAGTCTTAATATGACGCAATCAATGTAAAATGTGTTTTTGATCGAGAAATGAAATGCCGCCCGAGGGGCAAAGGGCACAGCTGCAACATTCGTTACCAGCCGAATGCGATATCAGTAGCCTTATGTTCTGTTACACGCGCTCGTGTGGCGATGGACTAATGCACTTAAAACACAATCACTTTAACATAATACGGTGACTGCAACAAAAAGAGGTTTTGGCCATATATGGTTCAAATGAAGCCATCGCACTTTCATTCAGTGACTCCTTTTTCATTATGCATTTGTGACGCATCACGAATTGCCATGCCCAACTTTGCGACACCGTTTTTAGAAGACTTTTGCCATTTCGTGATTTTTTCATATTGACCAACAAATTGTTTTCATTTCAATTATTGATGATACGTTAGACCACAAAAAGCCAGCTTCACTCTGGTACATAGTTCATTTCGGTTGGTTTGGAGCGAGGGCAATGTTCAGTGTCACAATGATTGCGATCACGGGGCACGATTATAGGGAGTGCTGGCAGTACAAAACCATATCGTTAAGTTATAGGTAGATCAAAGGATATGATGCAGCGGTATGCGAATGCGTTATTGCATCGTTATATATATATAACATTTTCACCATAAAAACATCAAAGGATAACTTCAACAGAACGTTGCTGTATGCAATGTTCATGTTTTCTATATTTTATTACATTGTCTAATGCCAATTAGAAATTGCAACTACTTTTTGAACAAACTATGGACCGAAACAGTAGATAGCTAATTATAGTCAATTTTTGTGTATGTTGATCATTAAATAGATAAATGTTAAACGCGAGAATACCACAAATCTGCTCCAAATCACTTATTTGACAACAAATAGAATTCTCAGCACAACACAACAGTTTGTCTGCTGGTGATTCGAGTAGCCTGAACCAAGACAATGTTTTATCAGACTTATTGCACCTTACATAATAAGAGCAGCTCGATAGAAGTGTATTATGTTTCATTTAAATGTCGGAGCGCATTAAGGTCGATGTTAACAACTGACTGAAACCGCGCTAGAAAATCGAGAGTCGAATTATTATTGTTTGAGACGAATATGTGGCCGTTCCGTCCGACCGATTGTAACTGTTGCTAAATCGACTATTGACCGCATAATATCTTCTACATTGCTGTTACCTGGTACTGCTTGCATACCGTGAAAAACCTGTATATTGCAGCTGAGAATTGTACCATTTGTCTTGCATGCTCTATGAAATAAATAACGTTAAGTTAAGATTATTTTGCCGATGATGCCGCTGGTATGTCCATTTGCAGAACAAAATGACTGAAAATGCAAGCGGTGGATTCTTACAACACATCAACTATGATATTCTTAAAGTATAGTTCATCACCAGAACCAACAACAGTACTCTTATGGATATAATGCACGGGTTTGGTTTAGAAAATCGTTATCGACGATTTATGCTCCCTTTGCGTTTGTTTGCACAGCGGTATCGGTTAAAAAGGTTGCCAATGTAATCAGTTTAAATATAATATGAATACTTTAAGCGCTCAGGTCACCTCCCAATGCCACCCAAAAACAGCAACCCGTAATTTGATGATGCAGCAAATGTAAACATGATATGTTGTGAAGGTTTTGTGTTACGATAATTCATTGACTGTCAGCATATCTTTTCTTTAACCATCGCTAGAGTATATTAATCGCTCTTGCGCAACATAGAAATATACCGAATAATGATTGCTATATGTAACAACTCCCATAGCGTGCTGTCATCACTTTATTAGAATGTGCGTTCTTGGGTCCTTTCATATCTTATTTCTTGTCAAGCTAGAGCAGATTTGTGTCATTCGTGTAATTAAGGTATTTTAGGATGTGCAAACCGGAGACTATGTGGCGTAGATGTTTTTATATAAAACCATACTGCATGAAAGGCTGAAAAAATAATTATGTGAAATAATAACTATCGTCATCGTAAAAACGCTTACTGTTGACCATCCCTATCGGTATTGATTTTGGCACTCGCTTGTATGCTTAACGTCAGATATCTACTATATATAATCGTCAGTTATGTCGTAAAGTATAGTTAAGTCGTAAAGTATATTGTTCAACGTTGTAACGACACTCACTCTGGTTTACATTTGACGCTTGAGCAACGTTGGTAATGATCACGATCCGGATGATAATGACCGTGATGCCTGGACAAGGAACCAGTTAAGGTTTCACACCCTGGTATCGAACCAATAAAACATGTGGTTTACAACTCCTTTAACGGGAACCAGCTAGTTGATCTTCATGAGATTAGTTGATACCTTTGACGGAAACTATGCCAAGGCAATGTGTTAGCTTGACACCAATCAAACATGATTTAATATGCAGACATTCATTAACCGCTTCAATTACTCAGCCATACCGGTGTAATACTATACAACTTGTGCTATCATTGCATTGATGCGTTGCATTTTACTTTAGTATAATCCGTACAACACAATTATCCTGACGCTGATATACCAACGATCTGTTAGAATGCTGACCGAGATGCAATATTAAACTTACGTATCCACATATTAAGGAGAGGAAACATTCGAAAGGCTTGCAATTAAATGTTTTAATTACATGAATTGCCTATGAGGCCATTATTCCACGATATGTATGGACGAGATTACCAAACCAAGCAGCTCTTTTCGAGGAACCATGTAAATTTGCTCAGTGCATGGCAATCGATAGCAATGCGTTGTTAATACATTTCCCTGTGCCAGGAGAGAATAATAAAACCATAGCAGTTGGTATCGGAATGCTCAATACCTAACGCTACCTAAATGCATTGTTGATAAAACAAGTTTTTCATCATTATGCACATAACATGCATGGATTTCCAAGTCTCAAGAACTATCACACGACTCAAATAGCTCTAACAGTTTTGATATAGCTTGCGTTCTTCAAAGGAAATGCTCAATTATGTTGCCAATGTGCCAATTTTACAATGCAACATCAGGGCAATTGTGGTTCGTCAATGTGCCATTACAGGATATTACCAATAATGAGGATAAAGTATTCATGTCCCTCATGTTTGCACTATATCAGGGTTTATTATTTGCGTTTGCCTTGGGGTCCTTTAAATGATTGATGGCATCGGTTTATCATTTGCCATTGATCCGCCAGATTCACAACAAAATGTCAATTGCAAATTTTTCATTGAATGCATATAAGTTTTAACATGCGAGTCTACCCAGCGTCACAATACCCAGGTCGTTTATCATTCTGAGTTTATTACATTTATTGTCATCCTGAAGCAAACAGCAATAGACATTTACTCAAGTCAATGGAAATAGATGTTGGTATGATAAACTCCAGATACAGCAGTCAACAGCCTCATATAACTCCAATAAACTGCTAAAATACGCTGAGTATGTCTGAAAAAATAAGCAATGTTTAGGCTGCTTTGGGAAGAACATTAATGTGTACGCTTGCATTTAAATCCGGCACTGTGGTACCATGCAATATATGTGGGTTAACATGGCCATGCAGAGAAAAAACGTGTTGACTGTAACAGAATGAAGATTTGCAACTAGTGGGCAACGCATTAGCGGGCAATGCCTAATCAAACAATCTGAACTATTTGAAATCATGAAGATTTAAAACATGTTGATTGTTCGTTTCATACGTGAATTGTTGCAAATCGCCATTGTAAGTTGCGTGACATAATCATTGATGTGGTTGAGTGTTATAATTGCAAATTGAATACAATAACTATGTGTTTTGTTAACGTAAATATTATACCAACAACTTGCTGGTTATCTCGGTGGAGGGGCTGCATAATATTCATTACAAGCAGACCTATTCAATCCGTCGTAAAATATGATATCCTTTAACGCCCATCAATAGCCCCTCGAGAAACGCGGTTGCTGCTTACGAATCATTGATAGCATCGCTAATTACCGCTACAGGATAACAGCTGCCCCATTAATAATTCACATTCGAATTTTGCGCTCTATTACGGATATCCCGCTTGGACACTTAAATATTCATTCATGCCATACAATTTCCTGTGGGAGATAGGGCGGTTGCTCGAGCGTCGATAGCAGTGAGTTTCGCTTACAGAACTTGCTTATGTAACTTGAATAGGCAATGGGGGAAGATTCAAGCTATACATACGTAAGCAACGCGGTCAATGTCGCAATCCGTGTTGGGGTGTGAGGGTTATATTACTACTTTCGCTAATAAGAATGTTCCGATTAATGTTGATTTTTAGTTATATTGTTTCAAAGAGGCTTGGTTGAATACTTACGTAGCTCTCGTGGCGATATGTAGTACATATATTTATAGCTTTAATAGCACCAAACTTTTTGTATCGGTGAGTTTTGCTGTCTTAAGTAGATCTTGTACGATGAATCTATTCGACCCGTGTTAATGTGCTTAATCGAAAGCAGTTCGTGCGCATTAACAATATAAAGAATCGACCGTATTGGAGTAAATCAATATACACTTAAGCTGTGCCTTTTCTCCTCATTAGTCTTATTGATGATAACAACCCTTGTAAATGGATGTTTCACTCTGATCATCAATTGAAGCACCCCATCCTTTTGATATACAAATCAAAACTATAGTTGGCCATTAAGTTCTGGGTAGCATTATTTGACGATTCAAAAGGTCTAAGAATTACTCTAGCAATGTTGATGCTACGTATTCTGTGTGGCTACATTGGTTTTACTTTTATACGTTGGAATGAGTATGCTAAGACAAGTAATGGCACCATTACAATGTACAATCACGTTGAGAGATGCTCCTATGAAAACGTTAATTGATTCATTAAGTAATGTGTAGATGTATAATGCATGTTCAATCCACTAAAATATTAATTCTGTTATTAAAAAATTTACCGCTTCCGTAATAGAAATATTATTCAGAGAATTGATTTCTTTTTAGAATGGCATTTCCTCTAAGAAGATTTTTGCTCGAATTATAATAAAATATCATGGAGTTACTGATATTAATGCCACATTAGTGATTTACCAACCATAATCAGCATTGCAGTGAACCCTTTAGGTCGAAATGTTGAAAGCTCGTGTTAGTACAGGACAGCTTCCAATGCCACAGTATACAATGTGTTAGTATAGTAGTATATGTATTTGTATCGTCATAACTCACAGATCAAAGGCGCTTATATTCCACATGAGAGTTCACATTATAATTGCATTAAATCAATAATTTCAGCATTTTTGACGTCCAACTTGTTAATTGTCAGAAAGAACCACATACTGCTAACGATGTGATGGCGGTACAGGAAGGTCAGATAAAAAGTGTTAATAATCACAAGTTATCACTTTCGTTTTAAAGGCATTAATGGCTAATAGAGATTAATGAATAGATGAAGGTACTATTTGTAGCAATATCATATAATTTGTTTAACACAGCACGGGCTTTGTCAGTTAGGGCACAATTTTCCTGAAGCAAATGACAAAACATTGCGAGAGCCTAAGCGACAAATAACTGATTAATGATAAAACATACCTCTGAACCATCGGTTGTGGTGCGCGACGCTCGTTCCCTTTTGATATTGGCACATGACAGTATGATGTGTGTTCTAACTAAGCGTAAAGACGCGTCCAATCAAGCATGTGATTGATGTAGACATAGGCTAGAGGTGTCAGTAACGATGACCAAGTTAACGTAGCTTTCAGTCCGTTTTTATCAATCACCACTGCAAGGGGGGTTTCAGATGCAAATGCTCTGGTAAGCGGATATTGAATAAAAGCAAGCATAAAGCAAATGTATATTAAGTTAGGATAACCGAACATTCGATAGATTTATTCGAGTTTTGTAGAACATTTAATAAATGCATAATTATTATTTTTTCATCTGTCTATAATATATATTTTAACCATGTTTTAAAACAGCCTCCGTGTTTTCCCTGTTATATAAATAATTGAGCTACACTAAGATTCCGCTCATCAGTGAGTCCTGCCTTATAATTATTGTCCGCCCTTTAATAGGCAAGGGTTGCTTTTGTTCGGTGTACGATAGCTAAGTTACAAAATTGAGTTATTGAGATTGAAATTGCCAGGGGTGTCAAGGACCTGCCCTATTTGTGATATGTTATCTGCCCAATCATCTGAATATGTGGTTTTTGTGTCAATATCAGTTGTCCATCAAAGCATGTTGTTTTTTAAATAAAACATCGTTTTAGAACAAATGCTGTATAGCACCTTAGCGAATATGTGGCCTTTAATCTATATTTTCTACATCCTACACAGACGCTTTTGCACTCGTATACCTGATATCATGCTGGTCTAGTTAATTTAATCTCTCTTCATTCTTTGTCCATTTATACCATGTTGAAATTTATATTTATTCATCGATAACACCCAATACATTGAGCCATTCAGTCTGCGATAATACTTAGTTGACGGCTAATTTATGCTGATATAGGTTAAATGAGACACTATCTATGACGCTCTGGTGGTATATTTTCCAACAAGACACATGTATCATGCATTTATTCTAAATGCTTTATACGAGTTATAGTGTTCTAACCAATATTGCAGTACGCGCTTAAAGAACCATTCATAATGCGACTGATCTCCACTGACTAGTCGACCATTGAGCAATGTAAGCGCGCGCCAGCGTGCTGCGCCCACATCACTTAGGATCCGTCCGATGTTATATCAATAGCTGCAGAAAAATACATTCTGTAGCTGTTGTTAAATACAATTACGTATACAAACATCGATCGGATCTGCTTGCCTGATTATTGCAATTTGATCATGTCTCAATACATTTATCTACAAACGCATATGCATATAAATAGAATACCCGGGACGTCTGCGCACGTATCAATTCACCCACCAATGCAATATAAAGCTTCGTCAGCCACTTTGACTGCCGGTTTATGTTCGATCCATCATTCATATGCAACTTGAACGCATTATTGTCGCACCAGGATGCATTGATAACTTCAAATACATGATGTCAATTATCGGGTTTAACCAACAGATCTGAATTTCCGATGCTTTTTATTGGATCGAAATTTGCATTTCATACTATCGACAAATAAAGTTGAGGTCCCCCTACGGTGTGTGAAAACAAGCAGTGACAAAATGAACATGACAGTTGTGTTCGTAACACGTTTCTTACTCACGCACATACACTTGTCCCGACTTTTAACGCTTTTTACGGTTGAAATAGAAATAAGCTCACTACAGGATAAAGTCGATGTTCTCATTTTCGGACATATAGGCAGGTAGTACAATTGACATGAATTATTGCATCCAAAATATGATGGGCGGTTATATCGCACTGGTGGTCATTTGCATGACAATAACCTACAATTGTTAGGACAAATAAGAACGCTTCCGAGAATCTGGAGCCAAATATGGGTTTATATTGGTTGCTGTTGCACTACGTAAAAAGCTGTCGACGTTCCCATGCTCTGTATGCCCCAGCTATTGCCATGCGTTCGTTTAATAACTTAGAAAAAACATAATCCACGCAATCTTTCAAATGATTTTTTCATAGTTGAAATATTATTTAAACGAAATTAGATCTCAACTTGTTGCAGCCACAATGTTTGTCTTTTAACTGTAGCAGGTATTCGCCAAATCAGCTTAGATGTCCTGGAACTGTCAGTGAAGGAGCGCGTTATGTCAAGGTGTTAATGGAAATTAAATCCCAACATGCACTCATTTCCACCCGTCTATACCACGTCAGGTAATCAACCCCCCTACTATCCCCGATTGACTCCAGCTACATCATACCACTATTTGCTACATATTCTAACCACATAATAGGTCTCGTTTCGTCACTGGTTCGAAAACCAATATTGTACTATTCATCAAAGGTGGAGTTAAGATTAATCAAACTGTACATAACAATGTGTTAAACAGGATCAACTTCGGATTCTCATTCCAGCAGCGATATGTTATTCAATTTCATCAGCGTCAATGTTGTCCACAACAGACAAAATGAGACGCAATCAATCATAAATACCCCATTCGCCAAATCGAACATGTTGATGTATGTTGCTTGTTATAATATTTACTTACGATGTCTCACATTGCATGTCTTCGTAGATAACGGGTACTAATATCATGTGATGCGTTTTTTGACTACTATATATATATATATATATATATATATATATATATATATATATATATATATATATATATATATATATATATATCTATATATATATATATATAGATATATATATATATATATATATATATATATATATATATATATATATATATATATATATATATATATATATATATCTATATCTCTATATATATATATATATATATATATATATATATATATAATGGTAAAATTTAGGTATAAACGTACCTGTCTACAATGAGTTGATATCTCGACAATGATGAATGACAATGGTTATCATGCGTGGACAGCTCCCCTGAAGTGAAATTGCCCACTTGACACAAACCCGCTACCGCCACCGCTGGGAAGAATGTCCTGTGCGCAAGTATTGAGCTACCGGGTCGTGTGCATCCCCTTCCATGGATGGGGCTGCAATAAAACGTGATAATTCCTAGTCACGGGAAATAAACCAGGTTTGCACACACTAAGGCGACCCAGTTTACCTCTGCGCCACTATATACATATGCGTAATGGAACGTTACAAAAACTCAGTATAACTTGAAGGATAGTAATCGTAATCCATGCAGTACTGGGTTACAGATAAATTAGTTTACCAGCTGCATGGTAGCATTCCTCGAAGATCTATATGCGTTGTATATCAGGTTTTAGACCACCAGTGTCATTGCACCACTGTGTTGTATTATTCAGTATTACCAACATACGTAATCCATGTCGGTCGAACGACAAGTAAAGCCCCATGAATGTCATTATGCTTTCTTTGTTAGGATCATAAATCCTCTCCCTATAAATCACTTTTAATGTATCGGACGCAATGTGTTCCATATCGCTATAGAAAATAGTCAGCTATTGGGACCAACATTCAGTCAATATGTTAACATGTATTCCTATTCGCATTTGTAATTATTTCAGGTAGCATTGCATTGTAGCCAGTCCTACAATATCTTACATAGAATGTTTCGTTTTCTACTCGGCTTAAATGAACGTTATAGTCCACTATCCGTGTACTTGAATAACTTGAGCATTGAACGATTTTTCATCCAGCATCGCACATTGATCCCTTAATTTTTCCTGGTCCTTAATTATATGTATGCATGCATAGGGTAATTATTTTGAGCAGGAATAATATACGTTTAAATGATCGCTGACCGCAAGAATCTTTATTGCCTAACCTTTTGCAGGTTGTGTGGCATATTGCCAATTTCATTCCTCTGAAATAAATAAATTAAATGTTCTCTTTAACTGAGTAAGGCCGTAGCAATTATTCGATCCCTGTAAAAGCGATAGTTTAATGTGCGGCGCATGGTGTAATAGAATGATTTTTGTACATCCCAACCGAGTGGTGAGTTTAATCATAAATCAGTTGTGTGATTCCAGCAGTTTGTATGATTTTTGGTGGACAGAAATTGATACGATCGCTCTGTTATCGTTCAAGTATGTGCGCAGTAAAGTTCAATTCATTTCACGTGCTCATTAATATGGTCAAAGCCGCTCGGGTGCTGCAAGATAAATCTTAGACTGTAATGTCAATATGATGGGACTTGCACCTAGTACGGAAATGGCTATACACACCGACTTCCACCAAATGATAGAACAATGGCGCTGGAAGCTTCCTTATTCCTTGCCGTTGTATCCGGTACCCACTCATGATGTGATAGCAAATGTGTGAAAAATTGAATCTCGTGTCAGCCTTATTGGGGAATTGCCAAGCCGTTGATAGGGAAGTGTTGCAGTGGTTTGGATAATATAATAACACTTTCCATAGTTAACGTAGTAATTGAACCATTGGTAATTTGTTGAGTGGCCAATGCTTTGTCGACTTTGCATTCAAACATACGATATAAATGACTTATGTGGTATTTGCAACATATATACTTTAAGGGCCGGCTTCTCTTTATGTGCTTATTTTTTTTGTCATGTATACGCCAGATGCCACAATGGCACGGGAGTAAACTCCTCAATTATAAGATAGTTTTAATATGTTGCGTGTGTCTTCGCAGGTAAAGTCTAAAAGTCAATCGACTCATCAGTTGTAACATTCCAAGGTTCGTATCATAGTTAACGCAACGTATGCACATCAAGATAGCAAAAAGTAATGTAAAGCATTACACTTCACGCCGTAATTGCACATGAGCAGGTTTCGCAGGGCTGTGTCTAATTGTGCGTGAGAAGTGTCAAAGATGCTGAATAGCTTGTCGTAGTTTCCGCCGAAGGGACTAATTTATCTCTCGATGATCAATACATTTGCGCGCCACAATATATATAATATATATATATATATATATATATAGATATATATATATATATATATATATATATATATAGAGATATATATATATATATATATAGATATATATCTCTAGAGATATATATATATATATAGATATATATATCTATATATCTATATATATATATATATATATATATATATCTATATATATATATATATATATATATATATATATATATATATATATATATATATATATATATATATATATCAAGATTGAATACAAGGTGCATTAGACTGTAAACTAATGTACCGGTAAAACAACATGTGTAAAACACCTTAGTAACAATGCGGAGGTAATGTCATTTAAACGATTGACTATTTACATTTGAATGTTAAAACATTGTCCAATTTAACTGCGTCAATTGATTCCACCATATATCTCCGAGAATGTATATACAACAGAACAGTGAATTAGCAGCTCCAATTTTAGTAAGGTTTAAGAGCTGAGTTATGGCATACAGATCCATATTTATCCCTGACAATTGCAAAACTATGGATGCGGAAAGATGTGTCAATAAACACAATGTTATTTTGGCTGTATGTTTGCACGAACGATTGTTTGCGTTGACGCAATACATGTTCAATAAAACTTGACACAAGTCAGCAATTTTCACATTGCCACCTCCCGTGCCTAAAGCAATCCACACGTAACCGTCCGTTACACAATGTGAGGGTATTCATTTTAATCAATGGCTTTGTACTTTAGGTTTTATTTATCTCCCCGTTGACAATAATGATTCTATATATAGTTTACCAATGATTTGGATTTTGTAATTGTCTAACGAAATGTTGTGTCACGATTGCAATTTAATCTGAATACGTCTTTTTTTTTGTGATTGACAAAAACAGAGGGAAGGTTTCTTGTTCGTCACCCCTGACACCAATTGCCATGGTCTTAATCAGTCACATGCTTGATTGCACGAGTCTTTATGCTTGACTAGCAGACATTTAATGATCATTGTGCGTCACCGTCTATAGCTTAGTAGCATTTGCAATCAGCTGTCAGTGATTTATCATTCAGGCTCTGTGAATGGTTTTGTTACCACATATTGGATAAATCGCAGCGTAATTGGTCGAGATCACTGGTTGTGAGGAACAAAGTCAATACAATTGACACGCTCTGTAACTAGTTTAATACATGTACATGCTTCAAATTACACCTTTATCCACTCATTATCCGCGCAGATAACATCCAGTGAAGTTAAAGAAAGTGATATGTTTGTGGTAAGCCAATTCCTAAGTAAGAGTAAAAGTTTCGAACCACTGAATCATTTTGGCTAAGGATCACTGTTTAGTTTTCAATAGACGTAAATCTGCACATTATATATAATGTATCACACCGGTTTAGTGATATACATTTAAGTCCTGTTTGAGCATAAACAGATGGTCCTCCATCAAAATAAAGTAACTTTGCTTAAATACACAAAGAAGTGTAAAGAGAGAATGTAGTGGGTTTTTGGGTCGCTGCTGTCTTTTGTTGTCAAATAAAGGAAGAAATACATTATAATACAAATGTTGCGTGAGCTATCATCTTGCTATGATAACACTGTCCCTTGCTATTCATATTTATCATTAACATTGTTTTCGAACCAACTATGATATTTTCAAATGTACTCATATCTAAACGACGGCTTTCTTTTGTTGCTCGCATTATTTCTTGGCGCTGCATCATACATTAGCAGATGTTGCATAGTATAACACACATCTGTCTTAGATGCAGATTTCATGAATTTAGTTTGCTGACTGGCTTAGATACAGTATGGTCTACTGCTTGCCAATGCAAAATGACAAAGATTACAAGAAGTCAATTTAAAGTCCAAACAGTTTACATTAAAGTATATCCAACGGCTTAAAAAAAAAAAGTTGATTAAACTATTGTTGCAAATTAGGTGTATTGATGTGTATATATGATGCACATCGACGTTTAATCCGGACATGACGAATATAGTCGCACAAGGAAAAGTTTTATAGCTGTGTTAGCGGGGAAATATATAATCAATATCTGCATCATTTCATATTTATTTCAATAATTCACGAACCAGCGAGGCATCGCAGCTGATATGAATTTCATATTGACTAAGAAGTAGCGTATGTGCTTTAAAGAATGAAACCGGGTCACATTCACGATGCTATGCAGTCAATGCTTTAACAAGCGCACTTTGCCGATTTACTAAGAAATGGATTTTCTATGTACGTCATTAACTTAATCCAAAACATGCCATACCTTGAGTACGTAAGTATATTTAGTGCGCGAATTAAAGCCTTTAATTACATTATTCGTTTGATGCTGAGAAGATACTCTCTGTCATCGTGGAAATATGAGATGGTAGCATTCAATGACTGTTTTGTATATGCCCCTGGCCAATATCACTTGTGTATAAAATGGACAATAATCTGCAGTTATCTTTTATCACATCCTCGATCTTGATTTATTTGCAACGCCACGTCAAGGTCAGTGAGTAACGGTTTAGTTTATAAGAGATGAGCTGAACCAAGATCTGACACAGATATACATAAACTATTACGGATCAATAACTAGAAAGACGTGGCCGATGCCTGGGAACCATTATCAATAAAAACACTTACACTGCCTATTAACTGATCTCATTAATCGTAGTACCAATCCGCAGACGAAAGGCCAGGTCGCAAAACCGAGGTTCTTCTCTTGACCTGCTAAGACATCAATCGTGACACCCCTTCCTAATGGTTATGCGTTGCAATGTGTGTTGAGTAACAAGCATTGGGACAAATAATAAATTCATTGTCGCACATTGGAAAATATATTTTCGGGGATCCCATATTCGGATGCTGTCATAAAAGTATCTTAATAGGATTGTGTTTCGGTGCGAATCGATCCGTGCCCACTCAAGCGCGTATATCAGATTCGATAACATACCGATACCGCTTTCGTCTCGTCAAAATTGCCTACACGCCAGGAAGCGGTATTCAATAACTTTTTCATGGCGAGGGTATTTAATCAATGCTTTATCTAATCCTGCACCTTCTGTGTGAATTAGCCGTTGCCAAAAAATCAATATATTTACGGTCAGTATTCAAATGATGTCATGGGATATCATCGTATCCAGCGAAACAAATAATAATTTGCATGATTCCAAACTGCTTGTGTTGTATCATAAAAGGCTACTTGGTGACGCCTGTGTGATATTCTATACTGCATATCCATTGCTGTGCTTCTTACAGAATAGACATTAGCAATAAGTCAGCTAACAAGCTTTTTTGATCCAATATGTAGATACAACTTAATGAAAGTTTTGAGACAATACATAATCAAACCGATTTGTATAACACAACAAAGCCCTCGCAACATTATCTTAAAACAAGATATGTTGCGTAAACTTGTACATCCACGCCTTACACAATACATTAATTGATTTATCAGTATGTCAATCTTTCTTATCGGGTGTAATTGTATCAACTAAATTTCTTATGTACGATATATTATCAGATACGATGTACATTAAGCAGAGTTTGTACCAAAGATACGCATGATATATCTATGTCTTCCATTGACGTTAAAACCACTGTTAATCCATCAAGTGTCTTCCTCTATGACTATCTTTCCTGGACAATAAACCAGATAAGAGATGCTTATTGACGCAACCCATGCATTTATTGATAAGCAAATCCGTCCGCTATTCTTGCGGCTTTTTGATGTGATACGAAAACAACACTAACTCAAATTGGGGACTGCTGGTATGCCACATTTGTATTTGCTTATTCTGATCTATTCTTAGAAATTGTGCTTTAAATTACCATCAACTAAGCGATATTCCAGAAATGATTACTAGAGCTATCGACGCAAACAAAATGTGCTTCAAAGAATGCTAGAATTAATACCTGAATTATTTTACCACTGTTACTCCTCGCAATACATATTACAAAATCCATTTCACTTTGTGAGTGAATTATTGCACAGATTGTCAGACGCATCAGATGAGACTAACTTACCGTATCTGTTCCGGAATGATTGATGAGATGCTTTGCCTTGGGCTGTTGCTGTGAAAGACCCAGTTAAGGTGAAAATGGATATAACTGCCACTGAAAAGTGTTATTGCTTGAGTATCTCTGGGGATAGCGAGGCCATAACTTACACATCGTGGATGAAACGATGAGAATGACCACTTTCAAAAGTCGATGGTTCATAGTGCCTTATCAAATTTAATTATTTATGTACATTGCCAGCTGCACATCGGAAAGTAAACTCAGGATGAAATATTTCATATTTCACATCTTATCATCTAAATTCCGTGATAGCTACTATATTGCATTGACGAGATCCATTTCAAGCCTCAGCATTAATCCATATCAGGGTTATATGCTGAGTCTGATTTCATGCAGGTATGTCTCAAGCATCACCTCGAACTCTACTTGTATGATGATAATAAAAGAATTGGTATTCATTTCATAGAAGACTGAAGATGCATTAATCATCTGCGTATGTTTTTACCTATGGAACATTTGTCAACCCTGCTAGTAAATGCTGCGTCGAAAAGCTTGAAGTTGAGGCGTACAGAATGTGCATGCGCCATCCACTGAAAACATAATAAATGGATCCGACTGGATGGGTTATGAGCAACAAAATGATATCAACAATTGTAAAACCACTGTGATGATTTTTATAGGTGTTACTTCCTGGCGGACTTTGTTCCTCTGGGTAAATGTGTTACTCAGGTCGTTGTGTGGCATAAAGTTATATGGTGTTGTCAATGCATTATCGTTTTGATATCTTGCTGCAGCTTGAGTTGTTCTGTAGCTACTCCAAAGCCAATAACGAAGTCTGTATCTTACTAATACCGTTGACACATGTTATCACTAGTCGAATGGTGTTTTTACCCTGGTCATATATCAACTAATTGGCTCTTGTTGTCGTCGCAGTATCGTGGCAAAAATCTATGCGTAACTTGCACCAAAAGTTCTGCAAACGATACGTTTTGCATAATCTCTTGACCTAAGTTGTTCTTTTATAAATCTCGCTGCCTTTTTGTAGATATTTGCCATCGAGTGTGCATATATCAACTCTATTATTCTTATGGGAACATATATGATATGGAGATATGCGGATTATGAAATTATTCCATAACAGCGCCATCTTTTTCAGCCAGCTTTCTGCTGTTGTCACGCAGGTAAAGGTGCATTTGTTAACCTAACGTTAACTACAATCAACAGGAGTAGTATAACTGAAATTGAACTTTAAAAAGGATCACAAACATCACAGTTAGTAGTGGTTAAAATAGCGGTTGCATAGGTCATCCTGCCATGTACCTATTCATTAGTCCATTATTATGACAAAAATCCTACGGTAGCTTTACTGATTTACTGTTGCTTTTACCGCAATACAATAGACTCTACTCACCAGACATCTTATTTTGTGGTAAGATTCTTGAAAAGGACAATTAATACTGCGAACGCTCCCATTAAATATATAATCATCCATCCGCAATACAAGGTCAAGGCTATGCGAATGTGATTGATTAGACAACTGCTTCTGTAGCCTCCATAAAGTCGTTTCGATCCAAACTGAAGGTACTGTTTGTGGGGTTTTCACCTCGAACTGTACATGACACAAACTATGCTGCTTTAGACCTCTGTGGTCACGCAGGTACAGGTGCACGTTTAAAACTCCTAACTGATACAAAAATCTACTTCCTCTGCCTTGGCTGGTCAAACATAATAAATGAAAAGACTCAACTTGGTGTCGTTGTGTTTTAGAGGTTTTTTAATAGCAAAAATCTCATATGTATAGTTGCTGTAAGATCGCTGATACGGTATAGACATGAGTGCAGGAGTTGAAGATGACAGTCCATCACTTTTATGTTCCAATTTCTCTTACAAGAACGGCCACAGTGGATGAAGTGGACAGTAATAACCTATTGTCCCATATTGGTTCACATATAGCATAAACATCCAATTAAGTAAGGTTTCAGCGAAGTTACACAATCACAACTCATTTCTTATCTCAAAAAAAATCTTCTCTCAAAAGTGTCATTTCAATTGCTAATGTGTTTCAATGCCGACTTTGACCATGCCTAAAATACCAATTTTTACACTATTGCGAATCTCCTCTCTTGTCATCAACCAGCGTGGTTCAGGTTGACTTTTGTGGATGAAGGCTTTCACCAGGGGGCAGGTCATTCGTCCAATTTACAGTCGCACGCTTTCATTGCCATGTAACCAAGAACACTCAAATGAGCTGTGATTTGACAGGACTGGATTGGGTGTCCAAATAGCTTCTTGTTAGCAAATTCACAGGTGCACGAACAAATGGTCTGGCATCTCATTATCTTTTATCTTACTTTGTCATCACACCAATAATTGGTCAATATGCCTTGTTTGGTTGTGGTAGCGGTTTTGTGGTAGCGTATATATGAGCCTCCACCATTATCATATGAATGGCGCTTTATGCAAGGCACTGTTGGTGTGTGCCAGACAGCGACAGTTGTCGCATTGTTTAATCAATTAAATAGCATTGTGGATTGAAACACGAGTTATGTTTTACTTCATAACAGTAAGTTGTTGTGGGGGTGGGGGTATGGAGATAGGGTTGGTAGATTGGTGATTTCCTTGCATATGACACCACACATAAGGACCGGAACAAAATGCTTGTAAGCACTGAAGGATGGCTAAACAGAGTTTTGTAAGATATAACTCTCATCTTTTACAAAGATTCGTCAATCAGTATTGACACTTAATGCCAAGTGAACCGAGCAAATCTAACCAACCTGGTGTGAATCAGCAAGACATATTTTGTTAACCGAAGAAAGCACTTGCAAAAGGGATGATATAACCGCAAAGGGTATCGTTACCATAAATCAAAGGGAAAACACTTCAGTATCTGGTGCTCTCAGATCTAATCAGGTTGACAAAGTATTAATGACATAGGTGGTATACTGGGCTTGAATATGGCAGAAAAAAATTCATTCTGTTAAACATAAGAATAACTAGAATTTTTTCCGGTTTCATGCGCGTAACATAGTACAACACCAGTTTGGTTTGTCTGATGTTCCTGAATCGGAAAATTTCTAGCCGGTTTGATTCGGATGCTATATCATTATAAAGAACTGTCAGGTTAACTATTGTACTCCCTGTCAATTAGGTTTGGATGAACAGGATATTTCAGAATTGATTTTAGGATGTAAGCACGAAGTAAAAGCGCCAGCGATGTGGTTATTCACACTTCTATTTACGTAGGCTGATAATACACTTTGGCTTCTTATCTCTTATCGAATACTGGGTTGTCAAACATCTTGATATTCTCATGTACTTGGCAGTATGTGTTACCTCATACTAGTCACTATGCCTCGATAATAGTTGCCGCCAAAATCGAAACAGCCATTTACACGGTGTATCATTATGAGCAATGCAGAATGTTTCCATCTGTTCGATAGATGGATGCAAAAGACTATGCAATATTACACAAACTTATGTGCACCACCAGCGGCAACAAAAACGATGTTGTGCTTGAGCGAAATATAACGTACTTAAGATTAACGGTAATTGATGAATAATAAAGCTTCTAAGTTTAAAGATACCGATGCTTACAATTATAAGGAAGTCGATCTAGGTGACTTTTATGTCATACTTCCGGTTTTGATACAGTAAACGGTATGCAGCATATGGCGATGGCAAAAGTTCGAGGCCAAATATGACGCAATCAATGTAGAATGTGTTATGCCACCGTTTAACAATTGCTAATCAACGTAAGCATGGTTTTGAAATGGAAAACCAAATTAGCATGTCCAAAGAGAAAATTAGATTAATTAACGACACACTCTGAGTGTATTAGTGTCCTTGCATTGATCGCAAAATCGAATACCGCTCAAGGGTATTGGTCACACAGCTGCACCATTCGTTACCAGTCGAAAGCGATAACAGTTAGCCTCATGTTCTGTTACACATGCTGGAGTATTCGCCATAAATTGTTCAAATGACACCATAGCAGATGTCTTCAGTGACTCCTTTCTTCATCATTATATGACGTGACGCATAACAAATTGCATTGCAAATGCTTTACAGATACCGTTTAAGAAGACTGGAGCTATAGCAAGAATTTTACATATTGACCCACAAATTGCTTGCATTTCATTAGTGATGATACGTAAGACCACGAAAGCAAACTTAACTCCGCTACATAGCAGCATCATACTGCATGATTAAATTATGAGGTATTGCATCGTTATACATCCATAATTGTCACAATCCAAACATCAAAGGATAACTTAAACTTAACCTTGTTGTATGCAATTTTTCATTTTCTCAATATTTTGATACATTGTCTAATTACGATTAGAGATTGCAACTGCCATTTCAACTAACTATGGTCCGAAGAAGCAGAAGGCTAATCGACAGTCAGTTCGTGTTTGCTGGTCATGAATGAATAAATATTAAACGCACGAATGCCGAAAATCTGCTCCAATTCACTCTTTTGTCAACTAATATAAAGCATAACACAACAATTACGCAGCCCAACCGGTGCCATACAATAATACTTGCGTTCGAATTTCACCGCTGTACGATCCATGGAACACAAGTATGCTCAAGCAGACCTTGCTTGCCACCATATACGGGTATTGAGCGTAGCAATCGCAGTTTATAATCATTTATTTTCTGTAAATATTTAATAAATGAAGAACATCTGAACCACATTTCAAATTGGCACCTCCGTCTGTTTGGTAATCGTAAAGAGTCAATCACCTGTGATAAAACAAATAACATGTTGAGTAACATATGACTAATCATTTCAAAACATTCCCATTAACATCTATCAAAAAGCCTGAAATTGCAGTGGATTTATCGAGAAATACAAACCTTTGCAATCGAGTGTGTATGTATCCAAAAGCATGAACAACGATATGTCACAGCTCTATTAAGCTTTCGGCTGTGAGTGGTTCTTGTGTCATACAAATTCTTGACCCAAGTGAAGACAGCTTTGCATCACAACCCTTATAGCGGTGTTGCAATCGGACTTATTCGTATATTCATTGGAAAACATTTGTGCTACTGATTAATGGTGATGTGTGCAGAGATTTGTATAGTACACTGAGTACGAATGGAACTCAACCTTTACTCATCAATCGATACAATGGATGGACTGCATATTTAGTACGGAGGGGATACGTGTGAAACCAGGGGCCAGATGCAAACCCATCACGTGCCGTTGTCGTTTTGACTATTTTAGGAATTATTGCTCGTCTTAAGGTGGATTATATTTGACAAACCATTACTCATACTCTACTGCAATACAAGATATAGAGTCAGGTTCTTTCCACCGGATTCACAAATTATATCAAGTGCCAATTAATCATTGAGTGCATATTTTTTTTTAGGCTCATATAAATGCAGACATGTCTATCACCACCGTCACAAGTCCCAGGACGTATATCGTTTTAAGTTAATTACATTAATTGCCATCCTCACATAAACGGGCAAAATAACATTTACTAAAGCCAATAGAAAAGGATGGTGGTATGATAAAACTCCGGATATGGCAGTCGATGCCGTCATATAACTCAACTAAACTTCTAAAATATGCGGGGCATGTCTGTGAAGATAAGAGGTGTTTGTGCTGCATTGGGAAGTGCATTAAAGTGTATGCTGGCATTTAGATCCAGCACAGTGATATCAGGCAAATTATGTGGGTTAACATGGCAATGCAGAGAAAAGATGTACTGACGATTATAGGTATGAAAATCGGTTAATTGTGGGTAATGCATTATCGGGCAATGCAAAATCCAGCAGTCTGAAATATTTGCAATCATAAGGAAGCGACAAATTATGATTTGATTGAATCTTAAACATGTAAATAGTTTGTTTTATACTTGAGTTGTTCATACCACCATGGTTAATTGCGTAATATTTTGTTCGCCACATGATCAGCCAAAGACACTGTTCACTATGAAACCGATTTGGGTTGTACAATTCAGAGTAAATACTGTATTGCCATGCAACGACGAGTGTGCTTTGACATTTTCCATTTCTATTGATTCTTTTCAATAGCAAGCTGGTCTCCTATACACGTCCAATCATCAATGTTGCAGCGTGTTATAATCAAAAATTTAATACCATTAATATCTGTCCTGTTAACGTACATATTGTACTTACAGGTTTGCTGATGAACACGGTGGATGGGATTCATAATATTCATTACAAGCAGACCTATCCGATCGGCGTAAACTATTATATCCTTTCACGCCGACCCATAGCCCCGCTACAGGATAAAAGCTGCCCCATTAATAATTCACATTCGAATTTTCTTTACCCATGTGGTCTATTACGTGAGAGATAGAACGTTTGCTCGGTCGTCGATAGCAGTGAGTTTCTTTTACAGAGCTTACGTATGTAACGTCAGTAGGCAAAAGGGGAATACTCAAGTCATGGGGTTTGGTTGATCATATATAAATAGCCATTCTGGCCAAGCAACCTTCGCTAAACGCCTAACTGTTTCTTTTGGACAGCGTTGTCGTCTTAATTAGTTTTTGTACGACGAATCTATTCGACCCGGGATATGGTGGTTAATCGACAGCAGTTATCGTGCTTTAAAAATATACAGAATCAACCGTATACGAGTATATATATTAACAGACGCTTAAGCTGGACTTTTTCTCTTTATTGGCCGCATAGGTGATAACAACCCTTGTGATTGGGTATTTAACTTTGATCATTAATTGAAGCATCCATTCTTTTGATGAACAAATCACACCCATAATTGTCCATTTATATATTGGTAGCATTATTTGACCATTCGAAATTATTCTAGCATGTGGATGCTATCGCAATATACTTTTTACATATGAGTAAAATGTTGTAGCTTGGCAGTACTTACTCCATTAAAAAGATCAGCGTCGTGATGTAATCTACCGGTGTAAATGACAAAGACTTATTTGGTAACAAAACGGTGAACCCATTGTTCTATTATACATTTGAATGCAAATGCCAAGACAATTTATGGCACCTTTACAAAGTGCAGACACATTGACAGATGCTCTTATATGAAAGTTAATTGGATCATCAGGTAATATATAGATGTATATTGCATGTTCAATCCACTAAAATATTAATTCAGTTCTTACAATCTTACCGCCTGCGTAGAAAGAAATTTTATTCAGATAATAAATTTCTATTTTTGTAAGGCATTTCATCTAAGAAGATCTTTGCTAGGATAACAATATCACCATCGAGTGACACAAATCAATACCACATTAGTGATTGCCAAATTCAGCACTGCAGAAGACCCTTTAGGTCGAAGTCTAGGAAGCTCATATTACATCATAATTGCATTCAATCAAATACATAAGTATTTATTTACAACTTGCAACCATGTCGTCCAACTCGTTAAATGTCTGGATGGGGCACATACTGGTAACAAGGTGATTTATTTTTCGTTACGGCTAGAATTTTCAAGATGCAAAATAGATGGCGGTACAAGAAGGTCAGATAAAAAGTCTTAATAATCACATGTTATCACATTCTTTTTAAGGAGCAATAAGGGCTTATAGAGATTATTAAATAGATGGAGGGATTTTTTGTAGCATTAGCCTAGATATGACAAGTTTTAAAGTAACGTCCATCGTATATAATTTGTTTACCACAGCACGAGCGCAATTTCCCTGAAGTAAAACATTGTCTGAGCCTTAGCGACAAATAACTGATTAATGATAAAACATACTATCGGTTGTGGTGCACGATGCTCGTTCTCCTTTGATCTTGGCAAATGTGTGTTCTAATAAAACATTAAGACGCGTGCAATCAAACATGTGATTGATGTAGACATGCGCAATAGATGCCAGTTACGAGGGGCAAGTTAACGTAGCTTTCAGTCTGTTTTTATCAATCACCACTTGTTCATCAAAGCATGCTGTTTGAAAATAAAATATCGTTTCAGAGTATATGCTTTTATAGCACCTGAGAGAATATGTGGCCTTTAATCAATATCTTCTAAATCCTACACAAAAGCTATCACACACTTATATCACAAGCTTGTATGGAGCGCATGGTTACTTTCGTAGTTTATGAATTGTAGCGTAAATGAACTTTGCCATAATTATAATCGTTATCATCGCCACCATCATCATCATTATCATAATGATAATCATCATCAGCAGCATCCGTAGGACCGATAGAACCATTAACAATACTGATTTTACATAAAATTAAGTCTATTAAAATTGTTCTGACCAAGCGGCTTTCGCCTGCCTTATTATAGCAATAGATGTATCTACATACGCTGCTATTGTAGGTCAGTAGTACTAACAATAGGTACATTCTGACAAATAGGTCTAGTTGATAATTAATAGATCTGCATCCTCCTCGCATTCTGCTAGCTGATCATTGGTAAGAGTTTCCCGTCAAAGCACAGCCTGTCTCCAACTACTTCAACGCTGCTACTTATATCAACAGCTGATTAACAGCGTCTCCGCACGTATAAATTCACCCAGAAAGGTAAAATAATGCTTCGTCAGCCAGATTGACTGCCGGTGTATCGTCGATCAATCTTCATATTCAACTTGTTTGCAATATTGTAGCACCAGGATGCATTGATAACTTCAATTACATAAAGTCAATTATTTAATTTAACCAACAGATTTGAATTTCCAGTGCCTTATAATAGATCCCTATCCATGTCAACTTAACTGATTCATGCGCTAAAATAACAATGTTATTGAATAGGTAAAAATTCAGGATGACACAAAATCACTAATAATGGTATAGAGCAATGCCAGTTGTTATAGGACGCTTACGCGGAAATGGAAACAGCATATTTACCGCTTAGAAGCATATGAGGCATATGAAGCTGGTGAGACGAATAATATTCAATTATTCCTTGGACGAACGAACCATTATTCAATGCGGGTATCTTGGAAACAAACCCACCCAACTATGTATTTAGGTAAAACTATCTGCTGAATGATCGAAATTGTATTTGGCTTAAATGTATATTTGGAAATGATTTGCAATGCACTTGGGTTTTAGCACTATTTCCTTATGTTTACATAAAGCAAGCTTTCAACAGCTAAGGCAATCATACCGAATTCATATTTTCCAAATGGTAAAGAAAATAGTCTAAACTATATCACATTTAATAAGCTAATGCAACACAGCTTAAGAATAATCCATGAATATAGATTGGAACTAGAAATGCAATAAGCGCGGGATGTTTCCATTTCCCAATTGTTCTCAACAGTTCGATATCCACCGTCAATATATCTCATGCTACACAGTAGATGGATAGTGTAGTTTTGCATTACATATTCACGATAAAACAATCGGGTCTCATATTTAAACAAATAGAATGCTGCTGTTATTTATTGAAGCTCAAAGGAATGTGTCACCGCTTTTCACCTGAACACTTCTTGCGTAAGTGGAAATTTGGTTGATGTTTTTTTATTAAAACGTAGCTAAAAATACCCTGAAGTGGTATCAGTTTTTATATTTGTTTACCCACAATAACCCTGTGCCGGTTTTGAGCATCAATGTTTATTTCTTGTTTTTATTTTGTTCCGTTCATGGGCAATATGATCCTCGTGCACGCATCCACCCGGATGAAATGTTTTAATTATTTATGAATGGCATTATGTATTTCAGTCATCTTGAACAAGGCGTTACTGCATTAGCTGCATATTTTGAATTTGAATCGGAACATCGATAAGAGAGGCAATTGGGTTTAGCATCATTAAATTGCGACCTCTAGTGGTCTTTGATTAATGTATCTGCACCATCCTATATGTTTTATATTCCAGTAATGCACTTAATACTTACTTAGTATTCCCAGCACCAATTGGTTAATTGGTTACGTAAACTTATTTGAAAACTGATTCATTTACGTAATGTAGGGATATGACCAACTGTCTGGATTCAACATTACTTTTGAAAATGAAAATACGACTTTTATGGAAAAGCTCAGTAGAATTCCGCAGACAGTAGTTATTAGCTGTGTCTATGGTGTTTTTCGTCATATCCATGAGTTAGACCATAATGTGTTCGGATGTGTTTGGTTCGTGTAGACAAGCGTACACGTAATATATTAGCTGACTAAACTGTGGTTGATACCATGGTAATCTAAGTTGACGACCTCAAGCTTAAATTACATTCAGCAATATATTCCTGGCACTTCATTTTATCTTCTGTGACACAAACAGCGAATTTTAAAGGCTCAGTAATTGTGTTTATTACATTTTGTGGAAGAATTCATAACGAAGGACAATAAAAAACAACGACAAGTTAAAGACGGAAGAGGGTAAATTATTTTGTTAACGCAGGCTAAATGCAAATGGCATGCCATGCAAGCACGGCGCAATGTTATGCCTAATATGATATGTATATGACTACATTAGCAGCCATTTTTCATTACTGTCGGCTACAACAAATAAAGCGAAAATGGACTCTTAATGTATATAACTCTTGTATAAATGGCAATTTACTAAATTTACCTTTATCATTCTGTGGCATAGTGTGCGTTATGCATCAATAACTACGTCGGCGCTATGGACATTGCACTGTTGTATTTGAACAAAGCAATCTATTTTCGGCGCTTTGCACAAATCCGTCATAGAGGTCCAGAAATAAATCAATAGGTTGCACAAAGAATTATTGATATATATGTCGTTAAAAAATTCAACGAAACGAATTTCAATACTCCATAATTAATTATATTGACGGCTTCGAATAAACCCATCAAATTGTGACGATAGCGTTAACCAGAATGAACTACGGCAAAATAAAATCAAGAAAACTAAAACATGAATTCGGGATGCATGATATGAGATGTTGTCCGGCATAAAAATTAACATAAATCAAAGCACTACTACTCAATACATCTACCATTACCAAATAGCGCATTGATAGTTTTGATAACAGAACCGTTATTACTGTCGAAAAGAAAGTGTACACAGAAGCAGTTTTGCAAACAACATTTGACAGCAGTAATTGTAGTGTGGAAAAATTGTTTCAAACATGCCTGTCTGAATCATATTGCGCCACCTTTAAACGGCATCTTATCAAAATACCACATTTAATTTTACTTTTACCGTCCGCAGCTTATAAAGCTTGCCAGCATATAAGTAAATTTTATTTATTTGTTTTGGAGCAATTTTATATTGCTCTAATCATCCACTGCATTTAGCACGATCGACAGTACGCGTCCTGTTTGTAAATGGACTTACTGATTTATATCCCTCGTGGTTTGTAAATTGTCTAACTGATTGCTATCCTTTGTGGTTATTATGTAACTATTGAAACCCTCCCAAGGCAGATTTTATTGCACTTGACAACAGAATGCACTCCGCTTATGACCCAAACACAACAAAGCAGAAACAGGGAAGTCTAGGATGAAATTTAGTGCAATAAATTGGTCATTGCGCAAATGTTGTCTATAATAAAAAGAATTATATACTTTGCAACGCCATATCAAATATGCTACACAGATTATTTTTATCCCAATAACATATAGGAATTTCCTTTACTATTCAAAACATTCAGGCAGTGTGCCCAGTCGGCGAATCATTTATGACTGTAACAATTGTAAATACTATTGTAAACCTTTAAGTCATTTAATTATCCCATTTTAGAACATACCGATATCAACTGCACATTTATGTAATACTTTCTTTTTGAAACGGCTACTGACCCTCGCTTAGAATCTAAAGCACCAGATACACTGTCTCATATCTAATAACTTATGCCTCATTATAATGAATCATTATACCAGGCTATTCATTTTAAACGGTAGAATCAGATGTGCAGGTATATATTGCACATAAAGGTGAATATTTGGAATAAAATGAGTCCGTAGTCAGCTTATATGATCCTTGTTCGTCAAACTGTATTACACGTCCATCTGTATAATCATATTGACAAGGATATCCTACACTTCGCAATACTAGTCACTTCGCATAACGCATTATTTCGATTTTCTTTATGCATGACGCAATTACTTGAATATTTGGAGGCATCCTGACCAACTAAACGTCAGGCACAAGTGGATTCAGATACACTTTGCTACTGTCAAAAATCACCCCGACAGAAATAAAGTATATAATTTAAGAAGTATCTCTTTTACAGCGATCGATGCGCTCCCCAACGCCTGTACAAACCGGTCTGACTTACATATTGTGTTACCTTTCTGTTTTGTTGATTGCTAATTTGAATTTGGTATGGTCCTTTCTCTGAGCTGTTATCACGATGCAAATTGCTATGACTACGGAGTGCATTGTTCAATATTTGCGTTAATCGAGGCATATGTTTAAGAACAATTGACCTTAATGTTTCATGCTCTTGAGTGTAATCAGAAATCTCGTCACAGTTGCGACATTTAAACCCCATGTATGACTGGCTAATACAGGTGCCACATTTGTTGTTATCAGCAAACATCAATTTCATGCTTTTCTTACCTCCAGCTTAAATAACGGGTCTAATTTTTAGGCTTATTCTATCATATTCTATGCCTGATGAATTCAATAAGTAACATACGGACTCGCTGGTCAAGTTCTGATACAAAACCGTAGAAGTCAGCTACCAAAGCGTTTAATGCTCGACATTATCAACCTTTCATGTAATGCACAATAAATAATTCACTTGATGATAAAAACTGCAAAGGCCAGTACGAGATTTGCATTTGAGCCTGGTCTACTCGTTCTCTTTATTTTGTGCTCATTTGTACGACTGATGGGCGAGGTTAAGGTTCCATTATTACTCATTGAACCATATCACCCCTATCACAATATACAATGATTCATGGTTCTATCTAGGCAGCATTTATGTACGTGATTATTATTTCATTAACAAATGTGGCAAAGTTATAGATTTTATGCGTGATATCGATGCCATTTGTGCCCTAGTCGTAGTCATTCTTATCATGGTTTCAAAGATTACATTGTCAATTGATATTGCATATAATGCAGTTGTGCATTTTGACATTCTTCTCCTGTCGGATAACCTCTGTTTGTCCATCGCTGTATATTTTAGCTAGAACATGAACTCTCTATCGACTTAGACTTATAAGGCTATCATTCTCACAGACGTATGATGATTCGATAATGGTAGACGGTTTGTTCATTCTCAAAGAATTTGACAAGATCGTTTTCTGCCTCATGTCTGATTAGAGGCTATATTTAATTGACATTGAGAGCAAGAGGACAACAACTTCTCTTTGATATTTGAAGACTAAAATAATGCGTTGATATCCACAATATTTTCAAGAAGCATGACGACAGAATTCATGCGACTACATTTTAGATGGTACAGTCTGCATATGCTAGAAAGAGAATTGATATAGTTTATGCTGCAAATAATTGGAGCAGATTTAGCGGTAAATATAAATGCGCTCATCGTCAAATTGATCACATATTTTACCAATTTGGTATAGTTACCAAACGCACGTGTGTTGATAACGAATTAAAGACCATGCAGAGATTAAGCCGTTAATGTCGGCTAGTGGTCGCTCAAACGTTCAATGATCAGGGTTATCAAGAACACAGATTGAAAAAGAGGTATATTCCATCTTTAGGTAGTGCTGATCTGGCGACAGTGAGCTTTCCAAAGTTGATGGTGGTTTGCGAAAGAGCACTATTTGGGTTAGCTGCCAGTGATGTGATCATGATTCAGTTTGAGTGCATTGGGCGTAGATTGTGTCCAACATATCACATAAAGTTAACCAGGAAAGCGTTATGACATTTATGGGGCTTGATATGGCCTTCAACTGGCATGGGTTATGGATATTGATAGTAGCGAATAAGACAACACAGTGTTGCAATGACACGGTCGTTTCACAACATAAGATATTACGCATATATATCATCAAGTTATGCTACTCAACAGACTGATTAAACCGTGACCCTTTGTTTTAAGCGTTACCAGCTAAAAACTCACGATCAGCTATATTACATTTCTAATACATGTCAACAGTGATGTCAAATATAAAATTACAACCCTAAAAACTAACAACCCCAATGCGCTGTACTCTCATTGGATTTGGCATGTGTCAAACTGTATTGTTATAAACTACGCGTCCGTATATTCTTTCAAAAACAAGATACTGGCCACTCCACTATAACACAAGATTATAAAAAAACAGGATTGTATTGGCAACTGTGAACCACGTTGCTACATAGTTCGGATGACATGGTATCATTTTCAATCATTTGCTTAACACAAGTAAACCAAGTCACGGCTGTGAGCATCGACATTATTTCCTTGTTTTTTCCTTCTATGCATACATTTCGTACGTATTCACCTTGATGTCTTGTTGCAAAATTTATTTCAGCCATCTTATTGGATTCGCTGCATATGCCAAATGTGCCTCTGCAGAGCGATAAGCAAGGCAATTAGGTTCAGCGAATAACATAATTCTTGTGCCACAACTGTCCTTTGGCATGTTATTTATCGGTTGAATAATTCCGCTGGCACCAGCTACTTGATTCGGTTAGGGCAATTGCTGTGTCCTGTTAAATGAAGCCGACCATCAATTGTGGTCAATGCGAGGAGAGAGCAACGCGCCGATGTGGGCGCTAATAAGCACCGCTGTCACTGATTTATATACGACGTACAAGCCATTTTCAACACCAGTGATCGATCAAGCATGTTTACACTACTTTCAACTAAACGAGGCTTTAATGAAGTCATGATTTCGTGAAGGCGGCCAAACTCGATGCTGGCGTGAATAAATGGACTGAATGTGGCACCATGCTTTGTAAATGAACATTAAACATGCATTTAGATTACCTATAGATATATTGCATCAATTAGTGAATACTTATACTGAAAACACCGTATTTTATTTGCAACCATATTCATTTAGTCACGAGCATTTGTGTAACTAAGCGGTATTATAAAAACAAGGGTGCTCAGCCGGGTATTTTACCTTGATTTTTGAATATAAATACTATTATGTTTAAAATCACAGCCATCAAGTTCAATAACGTCTCACCTTCTACCATTGAAACAGTTAATAATGTGCATATCAACTAGAGTTCTTCAAACGCATCGCACCTCTTCTGTTATGAACGTTAATTATACGGTATACGTGCATTACATTGCTCTTACTTTCTCGTTTGCACTGCCGATTTATGGTCTGTCTGCAATAAAGGTTATTTAATGGAGGTCTCTGATCCTAGTCATTCTTTATCTGTATTATTATTGGACTTTGGGAAATTTTTTAAAGATACCACTCCTGAAATATTATTTAGACAAACTTGATTTAGAAATCTGATTTCCGGATGCATGACCACTTTGGTGCGAAATAACAGATATGGATGATATTTCACAGGGGAATATCTGTTCTAATATAATATTAAAAAGGATAGCGATAAGAAGACCAGAGTTCTTCTACTTTCGTTAATGCAGTTTACACTGTACATGCTTTAGAGAATATCAACACCGTAGTATATAATGCCGAACCAGTCAATTACCAACTAGCCCCAACCATCCGCAGCAGTGCCTCATCATCTTTCAGAAGCACTAAATTTTTTTTAAATATGCCACTATGTCGTTATGCACGATATTGTTGCAATATCCTTATGGTGCAAGAACTTTCATTAACTGTCGTTATGCACGATATTGTTTAACACAGTTTGGAAATAGACGGAATAATGTAGCGTCCTTAATACAACCTTTCATTCCTTATGCTGTAATAACTTTCATTAACTGACGTTAAATGTCGGTTACATTCTTTTTTCGTCGTCATACCATACTACGCCGACGAAATACGCGTTTGCTTAGAATGCACGAATGCATTTAATAGAATTACCTTCTTATGCTTTTTTTCGCAGTAGTATGGAAAATAATACAACACTCCGGAACATCAAGATTGCTTCTTAGGTTTGTTTATAAAATATTTAGATTTTCTTGTCAGGCGCGTGCTGTGTTTAGGTTAAGTGTGAATCAGAGTTAAGCTTGAGCATTTCCGAAAATCAACAATAGCATAAACTTAATATCCAAAGATTATTACTTATAAATATCGTCCCCAACCCTGTGACACATTCCGCTGAGTTCATTAAATAGTTAAGGCAGTTCATTGTTTTAAATGAGAGCTTGAAACCTCTGATTGCTACACTGTGCCATTTGTAAATTATATCGTCTCGACAGCACAGATCAAAGACCTCAATTATGCACTGACATACAATTCCTAATTGCTTACACTAAATTTGATCAATAATCTAAGTATTATAAAGCTTATGTTGTTTGCGAGTGATATTCTAATATATGCTTTCAATGTGACTACATTAATTCATGGAAACTTTCCTAACTTTAATCAAAAAGGGACAGTGTTACAACCCAATCTCATAAAGCATTGCTAATTGAAAATTTTTAGGCAAAACAAACATTTGCGTTTTACCGAAATTGCATTTCTGAACACATATTTGTGTGGTTATTTCATGATATCCAAGGTCGATACTTTCTCTGGGGGGATATTGAAATATCAGTAAAAATTACATTGTTATGGTTCAAACCATCAAAGTGGATGATCAGTTACCAGTCAATCTCCCGTTTCCCGCAATAAGCGGCTTAACTGCAGTACCATTATTGTCGATATGGTGTCAACCATTATATCTGCCCTTTAGCAACAGTATGACTTTAACAGGTAGATCGATAAACTGAGATGTGATATAGCTACATTTAATATTATGGTGCTGAAACGACGGAACTGATGTGATTAAAGGTGAAAACTATCGGGTTTCAAGGAATAATCTCGGGAGTAAATTTACATCGCTTGTTGCGATTGACATTTTAACGTTATGATGCTCCTATGAATCAGATATGCAACAACTTTGTTGTTGCACGAGGTTCAGGACGAAAAATTTACACAATTGTGTTAACTCAAATGATGTCATTCCTATTTCGTAATGCAGCACAATATATAACCGTTGATAAATCTCCAAACACTGGTAAAAAGATTGGTTTAATATTCTGCTGTTTTTACCTTTGCCGAAATTCACCCGTACAGTAATGGGCGATTCGATTGAACAATTTTGTGTATGCATATCAACGATGCTGATGTCCACAAGATATTGTAACAAGCAATAGCTCCGACAATGTAAATACAAATATGGAACAATGGGATTAAAGCTAGATGATAACGCATATCTCGCAAAATATATGAAATGCATAAAGCCAATCGAATGCTAAATATCTCTGTACTGAATTTGTATTCAGCGTTCTACCTTGTGCATTTAAAGCTGCAAAACCTGATTTGTATTCATTATGAATGCCCGGCGTAATGATTGTTTACATTTCAATAGGCATTATAGGCTTGTGTCTGCTGTAAAATCGCGGAATCATAGAATATTCAACCGCATACGCATTATTCAACAAGGTATATTTTATACTGTAATATTCATGCCTCGACGGAGAATGTATATCGACATAAAACCCGATTATCAATCCACACAGATCGAGTTTTATTATGAAATACCAAAGCTCATATGTTAAAATGTTAATCACATTAACTGCCTCAATATCTCCTGCCGTAAATCACAATCCCCATAACCCATGAATGGCCATTTATAATAGCTTATGTGAGATATTGCCGTGGCACACGAAGCGCTTTTAATCTATATTGTTCGTGGCAAACACAGTTTAGTTCATCATTGTCGATTGTAGGGTGGACAATAGCGATCAGGCAAGATTGATTGATAGAGGAATGAAATTGAGGCAAAATTTTCGTTCAAAATATCGCTTGCGTTGTAAAATGTATGTTTACTTACAATCCATAACGTATCCTTACTCTTTTGAGGTTGCACAGTATGCTTAAATGCATTGGTATCATCTTATACATAGCTATGTTTTATGAACCGGTATCTGTAATTTGCATACACTTATTTACCTCTTCAATGGCTCGTGTGATATTAACGGAAGTTTGGTAATAAATTTGTTTCGATTGCCGAATGAACCCACTCGTGCCGAAATGATAGATAGAAACTGAAAGCTATGTTGACATGCCCATTTCTTACACCAGTTGCTCTGGTGTACGTCAATCACATGCTTGACTGCGCGCGTCTTAATGCTTGATTAGGAAACCGGAAATGATGATGACATTTGCTAAATATGTTACGGAGTCAAGTACGCGCTAGGCTGCATACTGCATTAAATGTATATACATGAGTGTCGGTTATGAACTGCAGAATCATCACTTCAACTATGTATGAATCCAGAACCTCTCAGTGGATATATTTTTTATGATCGTTTAGAAAACGGTATTCGTGCATTACCTTGCTATTGTTTTGGTGTTTGCTCTATTGAATTATACAGAATGAAGTATGAGTAAATCAAGCACCATTTCTAAAAAAAGAAATGTCAACAGTTTTTTTTGCAATGATGGCTATCTACACGAGATTTTTGATCTTAGTCATTCCTCATTTAAAGATACCACTGCAGAAATATTATTTGATACACGTAAGTTGGATATGTGATCCCAAGATAGGATGCATACAGATATTTTACAGTAGGGATATCTGCTTTTATATAACATGACTATTATAATGAGTATTATTTTATATAAGCAAGCGATGAGACTGAATTTCTCATAATTTCGTACAACGATGACTCAACCTTCTGTTATTGGACATGATATTTGTCGATTTATAATATGATGTAGAGGTGTGATGCCTGCGAACACCTGCGACCATTGATAATTAAATACATATTTCGCTGGGGATATAGAAAACGGCCTAAAGACTGACTTTGATATATAACTCAGTACGATCACTATCTAATACTGCAGACCGATTTAACGCAAAACTAAACAATTAAACACTCGTCCGAGAACCGCATCACAAATCAGCAAGCGTTGAACAGAAAATGAATTTTATGATAATTTGATGCGTCATGACACACTACGCCGACAATGTATGCAATTTCAAGACATACCGGATGACGATTCATAGTAAATAACGCTACGTATTTGCAAAGTCAGGTATGACTTCTTGAATAATATTTTCAATAACAATCAATGTAACCTATACGTGAGATCATATATTTCACTAGGCAATGGTGTGAGGTTGCGTAGCACATTTGTGCTAGAACTTGCGATATTTGGAGGCAATATTGCGTTGCATTATATGCGGATATTTGGACCGTAACTATTGAAATGTGCAGAATTTTAAGTTATTACCAGAGACTTTCAGATTGATCGGTTTCTCAAAAAGTCATTTTTGACTTGACATACGATTAAACGATTACATTCTATTAAGTGGACAAAGCCCAATCATTCATTTCGTAAGAATGGTAAAAGTAAAAGGCTGAGTGTAAGCATTGTCGCTCGTATTCCTTCCTGCCCAATGTACATTGGCGTAGCTTTATCAACAGGAATAGATATATTTGACGTTCCGCAATAGCGTTGTAGAGCAACACAATGGCTCTTCAGTCGTTCCTACTAATACAATACATGTACAATATATATATATATATATATATATATATATATATATATATATATATATATATATACGTATATATAAATATATATAAATATATATATATAATATATATATGTGTGTGTGCGTACATATATAAATATGTATATTTATGCACATATATAAGTATATCTACATATTTATAAATATATCTATATACATATGAACATAGATTTACATATATATATCTACATCAATGTATAGATAAATATATATATAAATGCATAAATATGTATATATATATATTTATATATATATACATATATATATATGTATACAATTATATATATATATATAGAGAGATATATATATATTTTTGTTAGAGATATATATATATATATATATATATATATACTATATCTCTATATATATATATATATATATATATCTCTCTATATATATATATATCTATATATATATATATCTCTCTCTCTCTCTATATATTATATATCTATATATATATCTATATATATATATAATCTATATATATATATATATATATATATATATGATTTTTCGGGGGGAGGATGTGCTTCTACAGAATTCAATGACTATTCTGGTCCCCTCGCCTATTGTATAAATTGAAGGGCGTGGGGCTTGTAAACAAGCGAATCGCCTGTCACGAGCAGAGTTACGATGATATTGAGGTGAAGCAGAGGGTCCGCCTGTTGCTGCCAGTGCTCAGCTATAAATCTCTCTGTAGTTAATTGGTTCAAGAACGTGCGTCCGAATCACCTCCATCGCCAGGCTGTCATTTTTCTTGAGTCGAGGTTATAAAAGTAATTGGATATTTGATGAAGATTTTTTTCACATAACAAAAAACGCATACCATTGTTCTAATCATTATCAATTCTTTAAATGCATTCGTTGCGAAAACACGTTCTGCAAGAATTGTATCAAACTTAGCAATCGCCATATGCTGCAGCGGGATATCAATTTTCTTGTTCTAAAGCAATGGTGTAGTAATAAGGCATATATTTTGCATGGATTTTACTTGGTAGATCGTAGATTTTCATTCTACAAAGTGGATGTAAAGACTCTCAATCATATACCGCTGTTGCTCCCTCCGAAGAACCGCAGTAATTACATTGTTACCTCATTGGTACTCAAACCTACGACTAGAGTCTTTTAACAATATAAGTAAAATCACGTTAAAATACAGATGTTGCCCTTCATTTCAAATCAATGTACCGAACATTGATTAATGAATGTCATCCTGCCAATTGGCTGCACGCCACGTTTTATATAATTGGAGCCGATGTAATCATCCACGACACTTATTGCAATAGTTTATAGAATTCATGTCAAAATAAGCATCCTCCTTGCGGTGAGATTGCATTATAGAAAGAGAATTATTCACTTATTATATCATTAATTGATGGACAAGGGGGATAGTATGCAAAGACAAAGACCTGATTCCTCCTTTGATGCTTATTTTGGTATGCTATGGTTGATTAAAGCGGGCTTTCATTGATAAGGTACGCACTTTAATCGAGCATAACTGGAAGAGATATGATTGACACTCGGTTACGTACGATACATCTACGAACAAATTGCGCTATGTAAGAAAAATAGTAAATTTTGCGTATTCACAACCTGAAATCGTCAAATCGATTATTTGGAATGCAGTTACTGATGAACCAACACTGAAAGGCATTTATGTTTATATTAATGACGCATTAAGCAAAACATTCTTTTATTCTTTGCACAATGTGTACCAAGAAACAAATGTCTTTTTGTGAACATTGCTTTTCCATTCGAACTTTACTTGGCTCAAACATGATCCAAAATGTCTCACATTGATTTGATATTATATACACCTTACCATTTCGTCGATAGCAAGCTACGTATTAAGCAAGAACAAGCAATGAAAAGCGTGGCAGAATATACTTTATTATCTCAACCAACAATTGTATAATTTTCTTTTGTTCTTGCCTGTGGCCCTGATAAATGATTTTATATTGAGACTGATCAAACAACGCAAAACGTTAATGGTGCAGTAATAAACTGCAGCAAATATTTATAGTTGATATGATCATTATCCTACGAATTCAGAACAAAAGTTATTTTATCCCAACATGTTCCTTTGTCATATCTTAAGTAGAGAGCCGTAACCTGAATTGACAAAGGTGGTTATGCAATTACTTTATCTATAATCCATCAATAATCCATTAACTAGAGCTTCTTATCATTATTTTTCTTTGTACTTAAATTTTACGTACGTTTAGCTGTACACAGTTGAGTTGGCGCCATCACGGTTATGCACTAAGTTCATGCACCATTTCATTATTGTTTCGTTTGTTGAGGTGGTCAAACAAGTATATAACGCACTCTAGTTACTTGTACGGTCCATGTTCATCACTGGCGTTCTTTCGTCAATATCTGTATGAAGGGTTCAGACCATTCAATGGAAACAATCATGAGCGTTACTGCAACATAAGCTTCTAGAATGCGAAGTAATCATAGTCAGAAGGCATTCTCCGTGCTGTGTAAAGTGACTTATTATCAATTTCATTTCATTTTATAAAAACATACATGCTTATTAAACTAATCGATTTTTCAAAGATCGCTACATAATATTTAATTAACATAGATCCACGTTTCACTAATAATACGTTAGGTTCATCAAATCATGCAGTGAAATTCATCATAACATATTTAGATTTGAGAGTCTTAAGTTACATTTATTGATGCAGATGCAGGACTGACCTATGACCGAATATGACAAAATAGAAATTATTCAGACTTATGTTTTATACAGATGATGTAATAGCAGCAAGTGTAAATGAAAACTCTGTTCAATAAGTGTATACCCATCAACAATTCTATTTAGACTGAACACATTTATAATTAAATTACTCCTCCCACGATAACATTGGTAACAGATACACGACAAATCGTCAGTGAGGCAGTGAAGCAGTGAATCATAAGTTTTTTTTCGCTACAGAACACGAATCAAGCGATATAAGCTTAATCACGCATATGCATTAATATTATTCACCATATAACGAAAACACAAAGCTGACAAAATAAACAGCAATGATGGATATCTATATTATTTTGTTTAATAAACACAGCCCAAATCTTTTATTTTGGTTCAAAAGGCGTAGTCGACTCGACCAGCTAGATCGCGGCAGATTATTTTGGTATCATAAAATACCCGCCAAAGTCACCACTTTAGGCCCATCTTCGTTCCCGCATTGATCCCGGACTTATTCCCTCTGAGACCTTGTCTTAGTCCTTTCTGTAAAGTGACTTTTCGAAATGCCACAAGGCCAGCTTTATCCTCGCCAATACCTTACCAATCGCTGTTAAGACCGATATGAATGTAATATATACAGACCACGCTTGACACAAATGCATTAGAGTTTTTACTGACTAGATGATGGTGATGTGTGTCCTGTATTGCGTTTTTGACACTACAAGACCCTTTGCGCAATGCTTAGTGAGTGATCTACATTGATGGGATGCAACCCGTTGACAGCACCTATTCATCATGCAGGTCTCATGAGAATGGTGGTCATACCAATGGTATACCATTAATTAACTCGGTTGTAAGTCTTCTGCGGATTATCGTTGCGCCACTTACATATTCATCGCTTGCGGAAACGAGCATGCCGAACTGATAAAATATTGATTTGCAGAACCACGGGAAGTTTATTTCTATTATGAAAGACAACGCCATGACACTCATGAGCATATATAATGACATTCTTGAAGTATTTTACATTAACACAAGATACGTCTATCTCTATAACCATATGACAGGTCGCATGAATAATTCTATAAGATGATATATTGCTTGCTGCCGAAGTGTAGTAGCTATGGTGTTTTAAATAACGTAACTGGTTCATTTAGACTCTCTTAACATTTACCAGGCAAAATATAAAAGCTCTGGCTTTGATTATAATCAATGCGAATGCCTCGGCTTTGGTTTACTGCAGATTACTACTTTGTCTCACAGATTTCATTTATATGCTAGTTATGGGAATATGTCAGTAGTAAGTGATGGATTCAGGAGGTAACAAAGATTGTTTCATTATACAGGTTAGTGATTCATTGCTATATGTGTGATGGGTAAGTGCAATGATCTATACATTCTATGTCACTTATACATCTTGATAAAACTGGTATATTCCTTTTCTTAGCGTCATCACTGTGGCTTTTCACTAACAATAGTCCAGTCAAGGAGGGTGAATTGCGCTTATTGTGGTGCTATTGAATTCGCCTTTTCATTTGCCGCATGGCCCTTGAAAATATTCAAATATTCATTTGTTTGAATGTGCTGTCTAAAATTATTAACACTCGTGTAACCGAATCACAAACTTGGCTCTAAAACAAAATTGGTCATAAATTCATACCTTTTATCCATTTATCCATAACTTTTGACTGTAAAGCGGTCCATATGCTTAACAAATGAAGTTATTAAATCTGCCTTTTGGATGGGGGTGAATATATTGGTATGATTATCTAGTTTACTCAAACAACGATAATTTTCAAACTCGTACGTCGAGTATGACTTTTAAAATGTGTAGCAAGTAACCTTTTCTCCAGAAGCGTCGCATATACAGATGGCTTGGAATGTTTTTGAAGCTGTTGACGATACACATCAAAGCAAGCTGAGTGATCAGTGTCATGTTGGAAATCTACCAGACATGTACCAGCACACACAGACAATAGTACATATATTTCTAATACGCGCGTATTCAGAGCAGAAAATGACTCATTTTTATATGAATAATGCTCTGTTGAACCAAACTATTCAAAGTATAGTACTTTGCGTTCTGCAATCTTCCATGCCAGCATCTATAATATGCTTGGATCGTGGGGCTGAAATAATGATAATAAAATCCCATTGTATATCAATAAATAAGGCGAAAATGTTTTTAGTGGATTGCAAAATTATGCCTCATATAATTCGACGAGGAGAAAGTGCTTTACAATTTACGTATGTCATTGTGATAAACAGCCGGATGGTGCTGATATCAGGTTCCAGATCGTTCCGTTAGACAGTAATTAGTCCGATTTGGTGAAGTGATAACAGACTACTTATAACCTAAACGGATACCATTACCTCGTTGCCAAATTAGTAGCTATATTTGTGCGCCGTATAGCATAGAGTTTTCCTCAATTCTTATTTCAAACAAGCCGTTGTAGCCGGCTTCTTATCTCTTATAGGAAAGTAAGAGCTAATGATACACATTAAAGTGAATGTCCGTAAAAGCCTTCATTGCTATTTAAACTCGGTAGTCAATAGTTAACGAGACAGCTATTTCCTCAAGGATTAATATAGATAAATAATGATGCTATAAATGATTCGTAAACATGTAAATCGTATTAATTGGCTTAAGAAGAAACAATGTTCTGCAAAAACTGAATCAGTGTGCGTCATATATATTTTTTACGCGCCCCTTTCGCATTTGCACAAAACCATATATGCATGAAAGTGTTCAAATCAGTATTTTAAAAAAATGGGCACGTAATCAACCTAATTATCTTGTTTTGTTATTGTATTCAACCTACATTTTATCTTTACAACGCGACAAAATGTTTTTACAGTTTGCTACTCCTGTACATGACTTATGATTGGGTAACATTATTAATGATATGCAATTAATGGTAAGGTGGATACGTCCCACCAAATGTATGCGATTCTCTTTGATCATCGTCGGATGTATCCATATCATCCTAAGTGAAAGCCCCGAATGCCATGCTGATGTCTACTGACTACCATAGATAATACTTGCAATATATAGGGGACTATCAGCATTCATGTCATGAAGCCCTTTGGCAATATTCATTCGTCATGTACAATCTTTCCGAATTGATTATGTTGCTAAGCTTATAAGCCCGATCTGCAAGTTATTCCACAAATTCTAAATCAATGGAAGTTGACAAAACAATAGCAAATTCAAATGTGGTCGAGTACCAAACTTACCTGGGTACAGAATCGAAGCGCGGATACTATTCAAACACAGATTCTCAATTCGTTATCTTGTGCCACTCCTGTGCGATACCACCGTGGCGATTAAAGTCTGCAACACTCCATCTCCACATTCATCCCTATTTATGCATCTACGCCTAAATACTGCCGTCCCACTGTGCGTCTTATTTTCATAATTGTTTCTCAATACAATGTTAGGATCACTGCTGCAAAGACATCGTCTATGAACTGACCATGAAAACTTGCTGTTGCGTAAGTATATGCTCTTGCAGACTTAGTGAGCCGTGATAAGCAATTTACATAGCAAATGTATGTAGTATCGAGGTTCTTTTGTTAGACTTACAAAATACAAGATATACCATATGCTGGTCGGTATATATGTCGTTACTAAACACACAGTGTCAAAAGCATTCTTTTCACATGTGCATTATTAATATTATTACTGTTTTAATAATTGTTTTTGTAATAATGATCGTTGTGCGTTTACGTTACACATTTATGTCGTAACAATAGCTTGCAAACGTTTGCATGCAGCATTCTTTTGCAATTATCACCATAATTGTGGCTTCAACATTCAGTGTAGCAGCTGAATTATCACCTAACTATCATTGAAAGGGTCCGTTATTCTAACGTAGCTACCGCATCCCCAACATTTTTTATCATATTTTTGTATTACCGATTGCAGTCTTAGCCAACAATAAACTAACCAACCATAACTTTTGTAACGCAAGTTATCCTGAACTGCCAGACTTAACTTGATATCAACTTGTCACTGACTCGACAATGTTGCAACATAAAGTTAAAACGGCATTTATGCGCACAACATTAGATGCCTAAGTTAGTTCAGCCAACTTTCCTTTCGGCAAAGTTTATTATATATATACATATATATTTAAATGTAAATAAACATGTCGATGACGAGCATAAATATACTAGTTCTCGGCGCTTTTTAACCCGTGATATATCATTCAACTTGACCTTCACAAAGGACACAATACGTAACTTAAACGACGGTGGTTCGACTTCGGTTGGCGCTAGATATTGCTGCAGTGATGGCAGAATAAGATCAACAACATTTATGTCATGTAGTCTAGCAGCCGAGAGCTCTCTCACACCGATACAAATATAAATATATTTATAGATAAATGTATATATATAAATATATATATATATATATATATACATAAATATATATATATATGTATCTTAATATATATATATATAATATATATATATATATTTAAATTTATATATATATATACAAGTATATATATATATGTGTGTGTATTTATATATATGTACATCAATCAATATATTTAATTGATTGATATATATATATATATATATATATTCAAATATGAATAAAAATATAAATATATACATATATATATACATATATATATATAATTTTTTAGATATATAAACATATATATATTCATTTGTATATATATACATGTATATATATATACATATATTTTGTATAAATAGATAAACATATATATGTATATATATCTATATGCGTACACACACATATATATATATATTTATATATATATATATAATATATATATATATATATATATATATATATATATATATATATATATATGCATATATTTATATATATCTGGATTGTCTCAGTTAGTTGAACGTTAGTTTGGACAGTACAACCAACTCAACGTGTGTGATTCAGACAGATTAGATTATGATATATTTTATAATATGTTACAATACGTGAGGTGGGGTAGAATACGCTACTGTGGTAGAAGTATGCTTCTGCGGTTCTTTATAGCTATCAAGCGATTTTGCAATGTGCTTCAATTGTCTCTACTGTGCACCTGATCTTATTTAATGGCCAAGTACAGCAAATGATACGGGAAAAAAGGGGGTAATGATCCTAACTTGTAAGGCTTGGTGACATATTCTGTACCTATGTGGACAGTCATCAAAATTTGTGTGAATAATAGTGTATGATATAACACAGTACTATTGCAAGACAACTGTATGACTGCTGTGTAGCCAAACAAACACCGGTGATTACGTCAACCAAACTGTAAGAATGGATTTAGGCATAAGGACAATAAAACTGAACCAAATAGAGACCTGTCACTTTTGTTTCCCATTTTGCTCGAGAAGCTTACATAATGATGTTAAAATGTTTGTTTTAAATAAATGCCAAAACTGAAATGGCACAAGTACAAAATTATGCCCGTTTAGAGAATACTTAATACCACTTCCAAGTGTGGTTCTATTGAAATAAGATTTACGACATAGTGCTAAGCGCGCATTTAATCAGCTAAGTAGCTTTCACTAAGATTTAGTTGGTTCATGGATTTACCGAAATGTTGTATACTTCATTCATCCAATATCCGGTACGAAGCGCAAGTTATCTAAATCCTGAAAGATTAATTATAATAAGCGATCGCTGCCATCAAATACATGATCGATCAACCACAATAACGTTTCAAGGCTAAGTGGAAGTGATTGGTTTAAACGTTGCCTCTGTAGCACTAGTCACGAATGTTGTTCGGGCCTAGACTGAATAATGGCGGGATTCTTGGATTATCACCCTCAGCTTGATATGTCAGGAACCTTTCTGTGCGGACCATAAACGGTATTAATATGGCGTATATATATGTTTAGCGATATTCCTCAATGTATATATTGTTGAAGCTAAATGGCCTCTTATTTCTAAGTTCACAGATGTTTTTTGTTTTGGATATAAAATCGGCTTACATCCTCTGTTAAACAATTGAGAAATAAAATAAAACATTGGACATGAAAGATATGTTGCTGGATAACGATCCCCGTTATTCGTGGACAGTGCCCTAACTGCTGTTACCCGCGGTGCACAAAACTACGATGCCAACCTGGTGATTTACGGCGCTGTTTGGTCAAAAGCCTAAAGCATTATCATTGTGCCACCCTATGTTCCATGGACGCTCTCCTTCATGCGCGCCTTAATGACTCAAGCGCCATAGGACTCCGATTGATGCAGTTAAAAGCACATTTTTATGGAATCCGTAAACTATTTAGGCTATTATTATCACTGTCGTTAAATGCACATTTTTATGGAATCCGTAAACTATTTAGGCTATTATTATCACTGTCGTTTGATGATTCGATAAAGGTTTACGGTTTTGTCAGTTATCAATGCATTTGACAAGATCGTTGTCTACTTAATGGCTCACTCTTAAAGAGTAAAATAATGCGTTGATATCCACAATATTTTTAAATAGCGTGACAACAGGATATATGCGACTATATTTTAGATGGTACATTCTGCTTACAATCGAAAGAGAATTGATATAGTTAATACAGCAAATTATTGTAACGAATTACGCAGTAATGATATTTGCGCCTATCGACGAATTCAACACGTATCCTCCCGATTCGGTATAATTGCCAAATGCACGTGCGGTGACTGTAAAGGCCGGGTGTTGGTTGCTCAACAACACATAATGGGGAGGAGGTATATTACCTCCAGAAGAAGTGTAGGTCTGGTAACAGTATTTTTCGGTGATTGTGATGAAATGCAGTATTTGGGTTCGCTGCCTCTGATGTGAACATGATTCCATTCGAATGCAACGGGAAATGCGTCCAATAAATTAAATGCAATTAACCTTGAAAGCGTAATGACATTTATGGGGCTTGATATGGCATTCAACAGTTATGGGTTACGTATATTGGTAGTAAAAATTAGTGAAACACTGTGTTGCAATGACACAGTCGTTCCACCACTTGAGATATTGTGCATATATATCATCAAGGAATGCTAATCTACACACAGAAAGCTGCTCTAACTGATTATTGTTGTATGGGTTAATCCGTTTATTTTTAAACTCCACATCATGCCCTTAAAGGTATACTCCACTGTGACATAATATGTATGGGCCTCGTTGTAATCGGTCAGTATAGTGGCCGCTGGTGATTGGTCAGCCAATTACAGGTAGAGCTGGTCTCATGAGGGGACATGGGATTGGGTATATATTGAAGGGGCGTCCAAGTTTCGGGAGCTTACCCCCAGGATCCGAAGCGGGTGGACGTGACTCCAATTTATACAGCATAAGACCGGTTATAACGCGGTGTTAGTATCGTAGTCAATAAATATATCTCGTACGCAGTTAAGTCTAGATATATCTGAGTATACTGCTCAGGCCACTACAGAAAAGAAACAAGAAATACCCTCACAACATTATACCGTACCGTTGCGTAAATCGTTATCTTCTAATAACATGTCAACAGCGATGTGAAACATAAGATTAACTATCACCAACTACGTTTAACTCTTTTCAGATATGGCGTAAGTCAAAATATGTTTCGACAACTAACGCTTCCGTCAGACTATAAATTCATTCAATTAAGAGGTACTTGCTACTTTACACAATATCATCAAAATAATTCCGCTATAGATAAACGTTGTATGTTCTCGATTCATCTCATATTCATCCCATTAAAGAGTTTTGTGGTAATGGCCATAATAAATTTAGACAGTATTGGCAAATACATAGTGGCTAAAAACAGGGAATCGGGTATGTCGATGCATCATGGTCATCTAACATGATCGAAATACCATATATTTTTCCGAAGTGCTCAGTAACATTTCCCAGGTTATCTTTGCTAATCAATAATTATGTAAGATTTGTAAATGGCATTATATGTCGTGCCACATTCCACAAAAGCAATTAACGTTTATGTTGTATTGGTAGGTGTGGACCGCATTGCTAAGTTGTTCATATAACATTGTATCATTTATCATCCTTTGTCTACACAAGAAAACCATTGTTTACTCAAGTAAACCATTTCACGGCCAAGAGCATCAATATCTGTTTTCTGTTTCTTTGCATGATTTATTTCATCCATCTTAAACAAGGCGTAATTGTGTTTGCTGCATATGCCAAATGTGCCTCTGCAGAGCGATAGAAGAGACTATTGGGTTTAGTGAATAACATAATTCTTGTGCCTGCTAATGCCACAACTGTCTTTTGGTATGTCCTCTAACGGTTGAATGAATCCGTTGGCACCAGCTACTTGATTCAGTGAGGGCAATTGCTGTGTCATGTTAGAGGAAGCCGATCATAAATTGTGGCCAATGCGAGGAGTGAGCAATGCGCCGATGTGGGCGCTAATAAGCACCGCTGTCACTAATTTATATACGACGTATGTTTTACATAGTGATTCAAGCGATCGAATACATGATTTATGTATCAAGTAATTTCCAGCCACTTTCATCCTAGTGTAGATATATCAACAGAGACCACCAGTGCTCGCTCCAGCCCGTTCACACCACTTACAATTGAAGGAGGCGTCAATGAACTCACGATATCGGCGAAAATCAATGCTGACGTGACTAAATGTGGCACCATGAAATATTGTATCAATGAGCAACTATTTCGACGAGTATATACTTTATTCACTTGCATATTAATTTAATCAATTAAGCTGTACGACTAAATCGGGTAAAAAATAATTCTATTGGCGCTAAGATAATGACGTCCTGTGTAATTTTTACAAAGCTATTTTGTGTATGCGTTTCGCAAAAAGCACTCATAAAGTGCCATAAATACATCAATAAGTTACACAAAAGATAGATTGTCATGTTGTTTAACACATTAATCGAAACGAAACTCCAGATAAAGCAAGCACCATAAACTTGCTCCTGATCCTATGAGATCAGGGCGTAAAACGTGATTTAAAAGTACGGCAATCTTAGAGCCCCGACGATCGCATTGACTGGTCTGAAGCCAAGATAGGGTGATATGGAGTGATCTGCGCAAGTCGTGGAATAATATTAAGTTGCTAAGTTTCAGAATGTTCCACTATTACTTATACTAACAGCTACAAAAACAACCATTACATGTTGATGATAGTGCTGTTAAATGTGACAAGAATGAACCTTTCAGTGATGCGGAAAATTGCGCACGCGTTTTAAATTGCGCATATAATATAGTCAACAACCTGATTGATACCATATTGATGACGTCCAGTAAGCACTGATACATTGCCAAGAAATAGTTGAACAGATTGCAAACTAGACAGCTGACACGGTTTATGTGTTCCACACTCTTGCCGTAGGTGTGCATGAATTGAAGTCAGCCCAACACTTGTTATGGCAACACCATGCATTAAACTCTAGACGCCAAACAAACAAAGGCAGAAGCAGAGAACTCCAGTATTAAATGGGGACAATAGAATATTTGCAAATGCTATGATTTTTGTAATGCCTCCTTCTGTATGAAACTATTGGACAGAATATTTTCATACCGAAGGACTATGTATAGTGCAGTGTGCCCAGTCGATAGATCATATATGACTGGTATAATCGCTAATAACATTATTTGCCATCACGTCATACTATACACACATTTCAATTGATGGATTCCTTTCCAGAACATGCTGTGTGCGATTGCGCTCAGCTGCGCATCGTATCTGTTATGATATCAATTTACGTACCATAGCAACTGGATACTGCACATATATGAACCAAGTTCTTGTTCAAACAGCTGCTTAACATCGCTCCTAATCTAAAGCTCCATACACATTGCCCGATAGGTCCCAGTTCCTGTCGATGCTTGGTGGTGATGAGTCATAAGACAAGGCTATTAACTAGAGCGGCTGTGCTGGTATATAATGCAAATTTGTGCATACATTTTCATACAGCGGCATACGTAATTTTATTTTGTCAGGCTGAATTAAACCTTCAACTATATTATCAAGTTGACCCTGTCACTTCGCTTAACGATTCATATCTATTTACTTAATGCAAGTGACGATTACTTGAAGTACTGGGAGATATCCTGACGTATGGTCAGAGCTTCTATGGCTGCAAGAGGCATTATTATGAGGGTCATAAATAATACTCATTAAAGTTAACCAAATATTATATTCTCCAAATCCTAGTATATAACCTTTTGTAAACCAAGTTCTTGACAACGCTGATGGTACTTTTAGGAAAAGCAGCTCTTGAGATTTGTCTACAAAGGGAAAGCTGCATTAGATATATTCAACCATCCACTTACAAAAGTCTGCAATCTAGGTAGAAATATTGTGTTCTTACGAAACAGTTTCTCTGATGACGTAAAGTAGTTACATTTATGATTTTAAAACGTTAACTAACAAAGTAAGTTGATGCTGATGCCTTTAGACAGCCATATTTATCATATCTGTTTTGCAAGGCACTGTTGAGATTACAGCTCCCATAAACAACCAGCCTTAATAAACCCAGACTCGATTAATTGCGAATGCATACCTAGCTAAGTCATGTTAATCGTCTAAACGATGACCTACAGTTTTTTTTAGACTTATGTGGATAATAATGTGCGGTTATTTCTCATTTTGCACTGTGCTGAGCACAGCATTGTCAATAAATTAATGACCATTAAAATGATATATAATCGACCCAGGCATTTTTTTAAAAGCAATTAACTGTCAAGCAGTTTCATGACAATCACGATTGACACGTTTCACCTGTGTGATAACAATCGGGGTGTCAAGCAAAGTTAGTTACCTAACGATTGACTAAATCCGATGATCATTAGATACGTTAATATAGCGTCCCCAACTTGAATTTCTGAGCATTAACAATGTTTTATTAAAACTGTAGCAAGTCATTCGATCAGTCTGTATTTCCTTACACAGAAAATAGAAATCAGCATTGCGGCACCTATATACTGAAGTGTTTGTTACCATAAGCTTATTGTAAACGCGCCTTACTCTGAAATTTATATAAACAGTAGCTGAATTTATCGCATGCATTTCTGCAAAAGCTAAGATTTGATGGTTATTTAATTTGCATATCCCCCGATAGTTTCAATGTACCACAAAGTGCACATATGATTGAAACCGTAAATGTTGAAACAATTTCATCTTGCATTTTTCTGCCGAGTTACCTTAATTTGTATTTCCTCTTGGCGCTTGTTTCCCGATGCCAAGCCTCCGAGCTTCGAGTGTTTGCATGGATCGGCGCCGGATCCACACTCTTCTCTCAATCACGCACGAGATATCCTTTCCGCCAGCCTTTTAGCGAGACCCACAACGGCAGAACAATTAGCCACCCATTGGTGTTTGTTTTATATGAATTGTTATCGTGAAAGCCCAGGTGACAACGGATCGTTCGAATCGTGGTGCATTTATCGTGGCCAGATCTTGCAACATGCCACAAACATGTTTCGCGTTGTCACAAGAGCTACGACACATTGAAGATTGTTTGGTAATATTATAATAAAAACAACTCGAAAATATAACCCCCAGTAAATTAAACCACAATTAATTCATATATACTAAGCTAGCTTATACCTTATAAATATGACTTGCTTGGCATTGCATTGGAGGAAATAACTCTGATATATTTTAATTTAACAAACAGATCACTATTCGCAAGAGGATTTCTGGTCTTATAATTAACCAATATCACTGCAAAAGCTCTCAGTAATATGCAGAGAATAGTTTAGAGAATATAGATTGAAACAAAAACGTCTGACTGAACAAAATTTGCACAAGTTAGTGTATCGACTAAAACACGACTACATTTCCAAATGCCAGACACATAATTCCTAATAAGAAGCCTTATCATATATATGAAGATGAGAGCATCCCATGAGAATCATCCCTAGAAACTTACTTACATATCCACTATTTGTATTCAACTTATACAGTAAATGTAACCCCAGGGAGCCGTTTGGGCGTTCAAAGATGCACCTATTCATCTCAAAGCATCTATTACGTCTATTTAGCATTAATTTAATGTACTTACATGGACGTAACAATTTCCATTAATCTGCGAATATAAGCATTAAATTATATCGATGTGAAGCTAATCAAAACTAATCAATAAACATCGGAAGTTGCTGCTGGTGTCGATTACCACGCGATACTAACAGCTTTGATGTGCTACACTCGTCCACGGGTAGACATACGGGGAGTTTGAAGTGTGAGCACGGTGACAAACCAAACAAGGCCAGAATAACATATATATATCGATATTTATGCAAATATATATATATATATATATTTTTTTATATATATATATATGTATGTATATATAATAGTTTATATATGTATACATATATATATAAATATATGTATATTTACATATATATATGTATGCATATATAAATATATAAACATATATGTATATAAAGATATATAAACATATATGTATATAAAGATATATAAATATATATTTATATACATATATATATATATGTACATATATATATATACATACATATATTTAGATGTAAATATATATAAATTGATTATATGTGTGTATATATACATATACTATTATATATATATGTATATATAAATATATATATATTTATATATATATATATATATATATATAATATATATATATATATATATATATATATATATATATATATATATATATATATATATATATATATATATTTATATATGTATTAGTTCAATAATCTCCGTCTCTACCTCAATGCACACCAAGTCGCCCGCAACAAATTATCAGACCGATATGCTTATCATCTATGCCTTATCCATCTGCTGCGTCTAGACCAGTCACAGACATCATGGAATATATATATCAACTTTAATAGTCCAGCTGCAGCATACACAAGCTGTTGTGCGTGGAAGATACTAACTAACTTAGTGCAAAATATATCGTTCGACTGCGTCTTCCGACTTAGGTTTCGATTTTGTTTAATTGGGTTGTATTATACCATGTTAGCTGCTGTTTCATACAGGTGAATTATTCCTCTCAACTACATATTACCGTGCAACCATTGCTGTCATGCGTTGATACTTTTCAAAGTGACCATTTCATTTCTTATAACCGCCACAATATCATTGACGGCGTAACGTAGCATGAATTTTGTAAAGATAGATAGTAATTTTCACAATCACGAAATCCCCCAACCATTATAGTAAAGACGACCTCGGGATGGCTATTGGAGGCTGTACATTTGATCATTAACAAACATTTGATCAACATTGCAGTTCAATCGGATCAATTTTCTATGCCTAACTATACTCGTTGCCCGAGTGAAGCCTAAGTTTGGAGTATTGAAGCTCCACATTATTATTGCCACCACTATGCAATTTCAAAATAGCCAGTCAGTTATAAGGCGCATGACATAGCGCTACAACTGTTGCTGCACCTGTGTTACTGCATACAGCTTCAACATTATTGCATAATTCGATGCCACACCCACAGTCTAATTTCTGTTCGAAGGCAACGTTTGATTCAGCCGGTCACTAACTGATATCGTTTTCATCTCTTTACAATATCGGCATGATTCACTCTGATATATCATTATTCCCATAACAAGCATTTGATCTATCACTAGGCACCATTATTGGTTTAGGATATGCCAATCTCTAGTTATTCGTCCGTAGGTGGATATAAAATGTCAAATACGAATAAATTCCATGGCAATTGCATTTAACTGGGTGTCAAATGACTGAAATAGCTTAAATCGAGCACTCAATTTGATTTTAATGGTCCAAATCAATCGCTTAACTCAATCATGTAATGACACATGAATAAATATGCATAAAATAGATGGGCTTAAGACATGACTTGAATGGATGCGTATTATACTATTTTGACAAACTCACCGAATTAGCACATTTGTTAGCACTAGCGCATACCACAAAAGTGCGGATTTACTTATGGGGTAGAAACTAGTGTTAGGATGTCCCGTCATTTCATGACACACGTGAACAATATTTCCGGCAGACAATTCTCGGCTTTTGGTTTGGTTCCTCCTTAAACCTTTTTATATTGTCACGTAGAAAGTGCAATATATATAGTACTATTGATGAGGATTAAATATTCTCTGGGTAAATCTATATGAACGGCAACAGAAATGTCAAAGCAACCAATAGCATGCCAAGAAGAGGTCTCCTTGGTTTCTAAGCATTGCAAGACTACTCATTCATGCAGAAGCACAATATGTTGTAAAATATATAGCTTGGCTGGTAATGC
>CM067353.1:43910341-43927841 GCA_034190875.2 Urechis unicinctus
GCTGTTCTGCGGCTGGTAAGGACATTATAGGTCTTTATCAATGTAGCGCATTGTTAAAGATGGGTTACAATAATGTCACGGATCGTTCTGATATAAGTTACTGATTGTATTGGGCTTTAAGGTTACAAAAGATGGGACATTTTATGTTTATATGTAAAACAGAAACCTCCTAGCGACGCACCTAGCACCGCACATTGGTTTTGGGTATATTGTAGTATATTAATTCATCGTCGTGTATTTGATATATTTGCGTATATCCGTAACTGATGATAGTGGCAGTTAAACCACAAGCACAAATCAGCTCTAGGAATGATTATATTTATCATATCGTACAACGCATAACAGATGAATGTATTGTTGATAATCGCTTTGATGTCTGTTTTGTATATTTTATAGGAGAATATGGATTGGAATAAAATGGGACGGACATGGGTCATATCAATATGAAGACGAATCGTCTGTTCTCTATGATATCGGCAATATGACAAATGATCCAAATAACAACAAACAATGTATTGCTGTGAAGACAGATGACAAGATGGAGACCGGAGCATGCGCTCTCAAGATTGCATTCATGTGCGAAAAAGCCCGTAAGTCGTCGTGAAATGCAAATTAATACATTGACTGGCACATGGTTATTTATATTAGTGTATGTGTATAAATGTATGTATGTTCGGAAACGTATGCGCACAGGTGCTTGCATTTAATGATGGGTGTGTAGTGAGCCAGTGGTAGCGGGTTGACACTTTAATCGCGCACCAATATCACTTTCCCTCAATGATGGCTCTGCCGCCCCAGTCAAGAGACGATAATTAATTCTGGTCTGTTTCATAAGCAAACAAATCATTTTATCATAGCACACCAACCGTTCTACTAAACATATTTAAAGTGCATAATGAAAATACAAACATCTGCAAAACGAACCAATGCCCCCCCAAGCCCTCGAAATCTAATATATGTCTTTGAATCCTTTCTGTCTCCATCGAAATTACCCTTATTAATATAACTCTTAGCATACAATTATTCAATAAATGACTGCAGCAGAAAAAGATAAAATACTCATGCTGTATAATATAATTCATGAGAGATATAACCTCTGCAACAATTTAAAACCCAATCAAAACAAATACTCAACCGCATGTAACCACAGCTTTTGTGGCTGAAGAAATTTAACATTACTGGTTATCCAAGCAACCTAGCTATACGAAAACACTTTCAAAACCGAATATGCAGGTTTTATAAAAGACAGATGATATATATTAATAAGAATAATGCATGCAATAACAGCTTTTACAATAGCAGGCCTATCTGACCCAAACCATCCAAACAAGAAAAACACTAAAACAGATACTCGCAATCTGTGACTAGCGCCACAAGTGAAGGGTGAATAGATAGGTAGTTTGCCTAATGTAGAGGGTTGGGCGATCGGAAGGTAGCTATTTATAAATGGTTGACTTTTAAGCTCGTAAATTTGTCATGGCGACTTGTAAACATCATTGATGGTTGTGTTCCCAGCCAATGCTGTGTGCGATTCACCCTCGTCACTACCTAACTCCTCCTACTTCATCAATTCGACATTTCACTTTGTCACATACACGTGTGACCCTGGTTTCTTATTCATGGACCTATCCAAAGTCAAGGTCGTTCACTGTCCATGTGATAGAAACTGGACCCGAGCATTACAAGACATCCATTGCTCTAGTAAATCTGGCTTGGACATCATTTTTTACAAGTCTAATCAATTCTTCGGATATTGTTAGATACAACTGTTGCATTTGGATGTCGTTGTTGATTTCATGTGGTTCCAAGCGCCCGGGAATAATGCTTGCTTTCCATTCGAGTGTAATGATAGTTGTCAAACTTGTCATCTACAGAACCACAAGTATATTTGCGACAATTCTTGTCATACAGGTCAGTCGGGTTAATTATTTTTTCATCCCATCTCCTCTACGCACTGCTATGTATTGTCCAAATTGATTTATTCATAATATATGTACTGTTTTCTAACATTTGTCTTTCTTACGATTTTCTTGCTAACGAAGTCCTTGACTCAAAACAAGACTAAATTATTATTCATGGCAGAAATATTTCTAAATTTTTTCAACTATAGTCGCAATCATGACAATTTGACATTATTGTGAGCCATTTATACAACAACATCCCTATTTCTCAGTAATATTGTCATAAAATTATTCCATATCTTGTATTATCTCTCATTTTGATATCCCCATACCAGGTATTACATCAACGGCGCACGTTCACACAGTAGTAGCAACTGAAAAACTATCTCCCAGTGAAACAGAAACTCCCAGTGAAAGACAAACACCGACCGAAATCAAAGCACCCATTGAAACACAAACACCCAGTATAACACAAACACCCACTGAAAGACAAACAGCCAGTGAACGACAAACACCCAGTGAAAGACAAACACCAAGTGAAAGACAAACATCAAGTGGAACAGAAACACACAGTGAGAGACAAACACCTACTGAAACAGAACCACCCAGTGAAAGACAAACACCCAGTGAAACCGAAACAGGTAGTGAAACAGAAACACCCAGTGAAAGACAAACATCCAGTGAAACAGAAACACCCAGTGCAAGACAAACACCCACTGAAACAGAAACACCCAGTGAAAGACAAACACCCATTGAAACAGAAACACACAGTGAAACACAAACATCCAGTGAGACACAAACACCCACTGAAACACACACACTCAGTGAAAGACAAACACCCAGTGAAGCACAAACTCCCACAGTAACCGAAACAACCATTGAAAAACAAAAAGCCACTGAAACAAAATCACCCACTGAAACAAAATCACCCAGTAAAACAGAAACACCCACTAAAACAGAAACACCCAGTTATAGACAAACACCCACTAAAAGACAAACACCCAGTGAAAGACAAACACTCAGTGAAACAAAAACACACAGTGAAACAAAAACACCCAGTGAGAGTCAAACACCTACTGAAACAGAAACACCCAGTGAAAGACAAACACCCAGCGAAACAGAAACACAGAGTGAAACAGAAACACCCAGTGAAAGACAAACACCCACTAAAACACAAACAATCACTGAAACACAATCACCTATTGAAAAACAATCACCTACGAAAATACTTTCGCCATCCAAATCACATCCATGGATTGAACCGACATCGCTGCCAACGACAGGTGAATGCTATAATCATTATCATAATCTTCATCTTTATTGTCATATTAACCTCCAATAACACCGCCATTACAGTTTGTATCACCCTCGTTATCTTATTCATCATCGTTCTGATAACTTAATCACCAGCGTCATCATCATCATCATTATCATCATCATCATAATCTTCTTCTTCTTTATCATTGTCATCATCTTCTTCATCATCACATACATCAATTTTCTCCTTCGTTTACCTCTGCTTCTATTGGTGATTCACCATCATCATCTTCTTTGTCATCTTAATCATCACATAGATTTAATTTCTTCATCGTTTACCTCAGCACATTTCCTCCTTAACATACCAGTTTTGTCTTGTTCTTAAATAATCCACCATTTGCCTTTTTCTTCCTGTCAATATATTTTTTCTTCGCCTGTCTCTTCTCAGCACACACCACGAACCAGGCAGGATGTGGCCGGCCTCGTTCAGTCCTTCATGTTGACGTCACAGTGACCGGAACCCACGTTAATGACGTCGCGGTGTTTCAGTGTCATGTTGGATACCATTTTGTGGAGGGCGGCACTGCGCGTAGTGCTGTGTGTCTGCCGTCTGGGCGATGGAGCGGGCAGCCATCCCAGTGCACAAGTAAGGATTCATTATCATCAACAAGTGCTACCGTGTCTTTAGCATCACCATAGATTAAAACCAGGTAGCTTCCAGCAACTTAATTTGCATAAACTGTTGCTCACTATTAATAGCACGTTCGGGCTTTCTTGTACCTTAGTAAACTTTGTATAGTTTTAGAATACCCTAAAATAATTATATCAATATGTTAGGATTTAATTTTGGTACAGAGATATATTGCCCGCCAATGTCGGCGTCCAAGGGCGGTCTGGTCATCGATGACCGTCGCAAAATGGATAAGGTGGCGGTGGGAACATCCGTCAAGTACCACTGTGACCAGTCCGGGCAATTAACTGACCTTGGAACAACTGCCCACTCATTATCGTGCACGCAAAAAGGGACGCGAGGGGATTGGGGACAGGCAAGCATCTCATGTAAAGGTATTCTTCATAAGTTTATATTTATATATTTCTGTGTTACTGATTTTTCATTGAGAATGCTGAGATACGTTTCTGGAATATACGGCAACAAGTAATCAAGTGAAATTGAATTGCTGTTTATCACCCCACGAAGAACGCTGCTCCGCGCCACGCTACATGACTAGCAGTGATATAGAGAGCCTGGCTCTAGATGTTGGGGAGACCTCGCGGGTGACCTGCAAACCTGGCTACAAACTTAAAACCGGCACAACAAGCCGGGAGAGCATCTGTCAACGAACATCACAACCTCTCCAAATCGACGACTGCCTGGGTAAGCAAGCAGAAATTGAGTTCGATAATTGGTGGAAAACTAATAATTTTCATTGGACAAATCATGTGTGTGGTCTTTACCTGCTCATTTAGTGACCGCAGCTTTCCGAATATTTTACTTGTTTCTATATTATTAAATTGCTTTGTAGAAGCCTTTGTCCTAAATGAGAATAACGACGGTAAATGCCAAGGTTTAAACATTGGTCTCATCTGACCCATCGAAAGACGAATACTTGCCGAATATATTGCATTTTGAGAGAAGAAACATGGCATGAAAGTTCAATGAAGAAAGAATCGTACATTTCGATAAACATATATGTCTGTCTCACATGACACTATGCAGATATTAATTGTAAGATTTCGGAAACCGAAAACAAATATCACTATTATCCAAAGTTTTCTTCGTAAGCCATTACAATGGATCCTCTTCTACAAAAAACACGCATAAAAAAAAAGCGTTCATTTATTATTGTTTTCTTGCATTTTCTCGCTTAAGAAGACAAACAAAACTCAGGATGTTAGCAGAGTGTCTCAGGCGAATGATTATGTTGCCCCTGTGTGAGGTCGATTAGGACGAGTCTAACATACACGACTGAACCGCCAGAAATCTCAGTGTAAACATCCACCGCATTTGATTCGGCGCCATTTATGACATTTCACCCTCAATATCTGTCTTTATCTTTTATTTGACTCGTCAAACGATTATGCTCGACATTTAATACATTGCTAATCGATTGTAAAATTAGTGCCCAGATGTGGACATTATCTTACTACCATGCTGTTCGTCTTTTCCCCTTATTTACCATACGTTAATTGCATGACTATTTAAGAGAATCTTTGTAATAATCTAGAAGGGCTCAGTTTCCTATATGTATGATATATATTTCTCTTCTTACACTCCCACGCACTGCGTTTTTTTAATTTATAAACCTTTGATACATGTCCTGGACGTAGCAGTATAAGATTGATGTGATTGGTGGTCAGACAACACGTGCCCGGTGATTGATCAACACCTGCTTGGGAACGGCAGCAAGAACTCCACGCTAGTGACGTACGGTACTGTGGTGAGGGTCACGTGTCGTGTGGGTTATGCCATGACCAATCGCAGCACCGAACGGGTGGTCACGTGCTTAGACGGGGGAGTGTGGAATGACAGCGTCGAGCCATGCCTTGGTGAGATGGGCGATAATGAGATACAGGACACATTAGTATCTGTTACAAGGACATGAGCCAAATTTTTGCATACCTTATATTAATAGGTTACCACAGATTATTAGTCGTGTTGATGAGTGGTTATTTGACGTCAGAGATCACGTGTGGATCCGCTCCTGTCATCGCACTAACCACCAGAGACACATGGGGACTGATCCCCACTAACAGAACGGGCAAGCGGCACAAATACAACTCAAATCTCTCCTACGCGTGTGTAAAGCTGCCAGACGCCGTGCTCAGATTTAATGAAGGTCAAACCAATGTCACTGTGCTGTGTTCAAAACAAGACACATGGTCTCCAAGTCCAACAGATATGACATGTAAAAGTAAATGAGACTGATATAAATTTCATAAACTAAAATTAATCAATATTGTTAAGACTTGAAAAATACATTTAAAATTGAATATATTTGACAAGCAGTTTTGATAATATTCAAATAATGTTTGATTGATTCAGGAAATCGCTGTCGCCCACGTCCAGTTGTCCTTCATGCCACGGCCAATACCAATGCTACGGATCCAGGAACGGAAATTATCTACACCTGCGAAGAGGGGTACCAGGTGTCGGGGCAAGGCATTGTCTCCACAAAATGTATAAATGGCGAGTGGAGTGATCTGCCACAAGAATGCACTCGTAAGTTGATTCTTTATTTGATGAATGACACCAGAGCTGAACGATTTGTTCCACTTTCTATTTCTTACTTGGGTGATTTTTAATTGGGTGGTTCAGGGATCACTTGTGGCGATCTGATCACCACAGCTCCCACCGTGGTGCACAAGACCGGCGCAAACTTCATGGATCAAATGACGATCGAATGTGAGGCTGGTTACGTCACTAACATGAACGCCACCTGGATGAGCGTGTGTGCTGCGGACGGAACGTGGCAACCGTCTCCTCCGAACTGTACAGGTGGGTAGCCCGCTGTTTGAGGTATCTATGTGCAGCCAGTTTGAAAAATGGAAAAAAACAGAAAACCACAGGGGCGTGTCTAAGTATTTCGTTATAATTCTGCGAAACAAAGAGTTGTATTCGATTGATGCAATTACTGTACCAAAATATACATCGATCCATTACTCTTACAAAACACAATGATATGACTGAGAAAGTGGAATAGCGATAGGAAAGTCACCTCTGCCGTTTCGATTGCACCGAGAGCCCTACTCTGCCGCTGCCATGGAACAATACAAAGCATAATACTGAAAAAATGTTAATATTTTGGCACAAATATCCCCAATACTACACATTCATCTGTGCAAAAAAAGACAGGAGAGAGAAAATGGAGGAGAAAGGTTTGCGATAGCTATCAGACTCTATGGGGTTTTTGCTGTGGAAGGAAATGAAGGAGGGGTGTGATTTGGAGCCATTTAGGTTTGTTTGTAATGGAACACCTCTTTGATTGTACTAGTTATGGATTGTGAAACACCTCCGCGTATCACCAATACGGCCAGAGCTGGCAACTACAACACGACGTACTTATCTGCGTTAACTTACGAATGCCTGCCAGGGCTATGGCTGCGTAGAGGAAGGCGGACTGCTGTAGTTACCTGCACCATGCATGGAACATGGGAACCTCAGGCGATCTCCTGCAAAGGTGAGACTGACACGCGTGATTGTAAATGGCATGGTAGCAATGTGGGGGTTAATGAAGATGCACCTTGAATTTTGTATTCACACTTTATACGTTTACTGTATCTCTATTAGAATAAGTATGTATGGTATGACCTGCGTGGTTTTGATTCGTTGTGCCTGCTTTTTTGTAGATATCACACTCTGAGCATTATATGAACTCATGTCTGCATGCATTGATTGTGGGTGATTGGTACATTGTATGTTCAACATAGAAATATGTTTTGGTTACATGTACCAGAAATCACTTGTTTACCAATAGCAGTGTGGACCAGTGTCATACCCAATACCAACCAAGTGGCAGTAGGAACTGTCGTGGAAGTCACTTGTAAGGAGGGAATGAGATTCGCTGGCAGTGAAGGAAACGTGGCAAGAACCGTGTGTTCTCCCAGTGGTATATGGGAGCCGCCGATTGACGAGTGTATGAGTAAGTAGCGGGCGGTACTGAAACATCTAAAAGATAAACCAGCAATAATAAATAGATCAACGAATCAGAGGTGGCAGCAGCTGTGATGTTTTTTCTTCAGTTATGTTATGACAAATTGATGAATTGGTTGTTGGATTATTGTGACAGTTACATCCAAGGAAGAAATGCTGCCAACGGAAGCCGACAAAGCGCACTTTGTGGGTTATGCTGTCTGTGGCATCCTCGGTGGCCTTCTGATACTGATTGTGATAGCTGACCTACCCACAATCTATGCACACGTTTGCGGCACATTTCGACGCTAATCTGGTTGAGCAAAGCATATGTTAGTAATACGCTGTGTGATTAAAGTGTCATGACGCGTAAGTGCATCAGAGATGAATTGAATCTTAACGAGGTCCTGAATACTTGTTGCAAGTTATCATTTTTTGTTTTCATTTTCGATGAGGAATCGCATTTTGGGTTTGTAGTTTTGTCCGCAGGACGCTGGTAGTCGAGTAAGTCACTTCGTTATAGGGATAATGTAATGTCATTGGAATGTAAATATTGCTGTTATTACCTGGAATATCATATATTACTTACTTCTTTGTAACTTATAGTGTTCGAACCGTATATGATAGATACATTCATTAAAATGGCTATTCGTAATTATATTCATGAATGTAAGTCTTCAATTCAAAATTTATGTATCCTGTTAGTAGAGAAATTGATGTTTGAAATAATCCTCACAATCACCCATGTATAAAAACTTACCTTTTTTATGAATGCGTCTTGTGATTTTCATTGTTTATAGAACTATATGTTGTAAATAGTTTTATCATTAGAACTTTGTCTTCTTCGTGTTTTGCAATATATCAACGTGATATTGAATGTAATATTCGTAATCAAGAGTAATGTGCCAACGAGAGATATATACGACCTTAAGCTCGCAGTCTATTGTGCAATATAGCAATCTTGCAACACATTTTCAAAATAAGATAATTTCTCACATTTGAACCGAGAAGCCTTCAGTATCCTGAGCATTATTGCAGGAACCGACGTGATCGGAGAATAATGAATGGCTGTTTTAAAGTAACTTACTGCACCTTTATAATTATGTCAAGTTACTACTAAAGTGAATAATACTGTATGTAATGGTATTGTGATAGGTATGTATGGAGTAAACTGCTGGATTGTGACTCTTATATTTTCTTTTCCTAAAGTGGGACACATTGAGTGTAGAACTAATGTCACTGAAGTTTGACATTAAAGCCTTCTTTTTGTCCTATAATATGGTAGAATAATTACATAGATGTTGTCAAATACACTCAACTTGATAATTCCACCGGCTTCAACTATTGTGTTAACGTCTATGTGAATTGGCTTTTATATATCCGCAACAACAACACTGGTTTTATTCTGTAGAAAGCATAGTAGCTGCAGCTTATTATCAGACAATATAGTAAATTGTTTAATGAATACCGCAAACCACCTACGCGAGGCGATGTCGCTTTTTACAAATCCTACTTTATTATCTTTTTTACTTCAACATTACGGCAACGCACAACACATTCGCGCTGAACAGCCACTGAACCGCATATTATGCTCATTTAAAACAACGCGTTTATAAACACAAAATAATGGTTTCAATAACGCCTCGCATTCGCTGGGTAGTTGATATTTAAACTTACAAGCAACGTATATAAGTACATATATGGGGGGTTAGTGAATATTTATATTCCACAGCAAGCATTCGTTAAGCAGTTGATACTGACAGTGATATCATGCGGGTGATAGGCGCTTGGAAATGCTGCTTATACCCACAACCTGCATTTACCGAGTAATTATCATAGATGAATCTATCGTAGGTCTACTCTATTGTACATATTGTAAACATGTATCTAGATAGCACGTTGTATTGCCAATTACTTAATTCATATATTAGTATATTTGTTAATTCTGTGGATTATTCATTTAGGTTGTTTTTTGTTTCATAGCACATATAGGATCTCATCATTCTTATATCCCATATATTGTATAAATTATTCCATCTATTCATACTCCTGGAAGTTGCACATAGTTAATACTTCATAACACAGTTATTGCCTTATCATGATTATTTTACTGTATCACACTATTATTGTTATATATCCTACGTCAAGCATCATTTCCGTTTCATACTGTTTATCTCAACAGCACCAATCAGCCATTTTTATGTTAATAAAACATTTACATATTTTTTTATACCCAACCATCTGTGACTTGTTCATTGACTCCCTCACAAAATATAGTTCTTACATATAATTTTTGTTCTCATTTTAATTTACACAATTATCACATTATTCCGTAGATCATCAATGTTGTCAGATCATTTTATTGTATGACATCGTTTAGTAATGGACTTATTATTGACAGAGTCACAGGAGCATGTTGTTGTCTGCATTGATGCCAACATAACGACACAGACACGGGGCTATGGTCTGGTTGACAGCTCTTATTACGAATCAAAAGAATATTTATGATGAACGACCCAATAACAAAACGCATTTGTGTGGATTAGCGGAAATATTGAAGCATGATTTTTTATCTCATTGAGAAATGTTTTGCAGAGATCTATTGTCTGTGACTGCTTCCAGCCCTATACCTACTCTCCTTCTATGCATGCCTTAGAGTTGGCAAAGCGGTTCATTCCAGCGACCATACGCACACCCTCACTATTCACTATATAAAACCTATACAGAACACTCCCTCAATCCCAACAGGCTACCAAATTCGCTTCACTTCGTTCAAACATAGTAAACAAGCCACACCTACCTTGATTTTAGAAGCTCTACAAGATCCATGTTATTGTTATTGCAGCACTTCAAAAAATCCTTTCTCCTACGGGGAAATTCACCAGGCCCTATTTTTCTACGCAACACAGCACCAGACACCTCTTTGCATCCATTCTCAAACAAAGTATTGAACTTGCCTCCCTCCCACCTTCCCGATACAACACGCATTGATTCCGCATTTGGATAGCAATGCAACTGGCTTCCAACAACACATCGATCCTGTTATACGATCTACTGGCAGGTGGCACAGCTCGGCATTAACCCAATACATCCGCCCTGTAACATTTACATTACCGCAGTAGGCCTCACCCACCCACCCACCTTGTCAGCAAGGGCCAGCGCAAGCTGCCTTTTTTGTCTGACGAGGCCAATTCAGTCTACCTGGGTCAGTGCTTACTGCCATCCAATCTCTACACCATATTAAGTCCACAGGATGTCAGGGGTCAGTGCGTGCTGCCCTTGGTTATCCAATCTGTAGGTCCCCCCTCCTCGTCCAATTATCAGGTCTTGCCTATCTTCCTTGTTTCCGTGGTTGGATGTCAGTCATAGTCGAGTGTCTCAGACATTGGCCTTTACAATTTCATCCCACCTTTTCTAGCACTCTTTGTTAGATATGTTCGCAGATTTGTAGAATATTTGGGCATTTCTTTATTTGTATTTTAATTATTTGATTGTCTGTATATGTATGAGAACATTGGGTTTTGATTCTAATCATTAACATTAAAGGCATTTCCACTACTGTTAAGCTTACTTATGTGATATGTACCTCTCATCCATCATATTTTCTGTGACATGAGTATTCAATAATCTTGCCTTTTAAATGTTTAACATAATCCTATATAGAAATCTGTCAAATGTTTTACATCCTGGTTTACCATTTTTCTGCATATATCAACTGTGTCATTGTTAATAATATCTTGTCAATATCTTCGTGTGATGTAATCAATAAATATTTTATATTTTACCCAAAAAATACTTTTGTTCCTTCACTCGCTCACAAAAGATGTAGGTCGATGGACAATTCATAAGCACACATATTCACATCATAATCTTTTAATACCTTATGATGCTTCAATCTTCGGTCGCTATTCTTGAGCCGTCCTTTTTTGTTAGAATACTCTCTCTCGCTCTCTCTCTCACAACCTGATGACTGGGCTGTGAGCCACAGTGTTCAAGTCAGGCCACGGCGTTGATTGGACACAAGGATTGACGCAAAGACTTTTTGGCGTGCCAACCAATTTATCAATGGGCCTTGCTTCTTCCTTTTTCGAAGGTGCAAAATACTTCCTTTCTGTCAGGGATGGACTAAGGCATTCTCTGTGAATACGATTCAGTGAACGGACGTTAATTTTGTCTTGAATAGTTCTGACAATGTTCTATGCAATTTTGAAATCGCTCTGAAAATAGACGATTGGTGCGCTCCAACGTAGCCGCGCACGATGGTGATATAAATATATACCACGTCGCGCAGTGCTAGCTCCAACGTAGCACGCGGTCTGATTGAATGCGACTATGTTTGATTGCTTCAATGTGCGTTAAATCCACTTTATTCACGGCCTAATCCAAGAAGATGTCACAGCAGAAAAAGAGGTTGAGGCGTTTGATAATGCAGTAGACAAGCCACTCACAAAACAAGGCCCCAGTTATATCTGGATATGAAGGACAGGAATCAACCCAGCAACTAATGAATGAGGTGATGACCCTTACAACTGCAACTCCTACCCGCTATGGCCGCCAAATAAAGGCGCTTTGTTAATAGATCGACGAGTTTCCCTGGTGGCATCTGTACAATGTTAACGGACAGAATAATGGTGGTGGTGCACGTGTTAGCAATTTTTCCTCGACTAACCTCAATACACTTTCGTTCTTTAACAGACGGAAATTAATGCATCTATCCAAATCCACCATTGATACAAAACAAATTTACCAAAAAAGAAGTTTATTAACTGATTAAATACATATAAATAGATATGAAAAGCGACTAGAAAATTCAATTATCAATTGAAGCCAATTAATTTCGTTCAAATGGTGAGTAATGTTGCAAAATTACAATGTTATTCAGACATTGCATGTACGACGGGCCAACGCTAGTCAGCGCACAGTAAGGCGCGTTTCTGGCGAACTGCCTGCCCTTGGTTGTTTCCACCGTTTCTAAGTCCTTTCTAAGTTCATATTCATATATATATATATATATATATATATATATATATATATATATATATATATATATATATATATATATATATATATATATATATACATATATATATATATATATATATATATATATATATATATATATATATATATGTATATATATATATATATATATATATATATATATATATATATATATATTGATAAATATAAATGTATAAGATATGCTTTTATATATGTGTATGTTTGTTTAAATATACAAATATTTATATGTGCATTTGAAGTAATCCTGACTTCAACAAGCTACTTAAAGAAAAAATGCGATGTAGAATATCATAAGGTGAACACTAATGGAACAGCTGATTATGTGTACCCAGCATTAATTTGTCATTATACTCCAATTATAGAAAAAATATCATGAAATTCAAATCCAACATAAACAAAGCCCCTGTTCTTTTTTTGGCTGGACCATTGGTATAATTTAACTTTTGGTAGATAAATGGAATGAACAACACATTGTATGTGCTAGAGTGTACAAAGTTATGCTTAAAATATTGACCTAAATCCATGGAATGATTAAATGGTTAGGTTTCATCACACAAATACATATTCAGGAACAAGTTCATATAACACAGTTTTCAGAAAGCACTATATTTAAAACACATTAAGATTGTGTGACAATCTTGGAAGGAAACTGATATTGTAACATCATCACTGACTGACTACATCTAAACATCAATAACATCAGAAATGGAATCAACGATTAAGACCATATCTAGTACTTTTAACAAATTAGAATTTATTAACATTGGAAATTATAAGTAATTCATTGATTGTTCGATGTATCATTGATTCAGGGACGGAACATGGCAGAGGCAGTAGTAGGAAACTTGGGTAGAGGATCAGATCACAATGTTAGGCCATCGGCCATCAACTGTCTGATTACACAGCTAGCTGACCAATCAGTCATTATCTAACAAGTCAGACATACACACAAAAATGAACATTAATACATCTATATACTTCCCAACACTACATGCTAAATAAAGCTTCAAGTTGAATCATTTTCTCACATGCAATCGTATGACACGAGGAGATCTTGTTGGTCAATCTCCAATCCGAGGATTTCAATTTGCGCAAGTGAGATCAGCAAACTAACTATGACAAGCACTGGCTGATATGCCAATCTTCCATGTAAGAAATACTATAGTGTAACACACTATCCTTCCTCAAGCTAAATTAAATAAAATAATAATAATACATTACCTTCAGTAAAGGCCCCATCAGCCTTTACCAGCTGGAGGATGGAAGGATACAGATGCACTTTGGTGTCACCTAGGATCTTGGTGACAAGATGGACACTTTGCTCTATGTCTTCATTTTCATCCTCATGGAGGGCCTTATAAACACACATCATAACGTGATAATAGCAGCGAGGATGAATGGCTCAAGTCAGTAAATGAAAGATATGTGACAGTTAATGATGATAAAAGTTGGAGCATATAGGCCAAATTCAGTAAATGACAGTTAATGAATGTACCATGTTTGTTAATTACTATTCATTATTGTCAGTTAAAGATTGTCAAGTGACAGCTAATGGTTTTTGTGTGATGTTTATAATTAGTAAGTGATGGTTAATGAGTCATTACAGTTAATGATATTCAGTTAATGTCAGTCTTTTATCAGTTCTTGTCATGTTTAAATATTATGATGAGGTTGCAGTAATAGTAATCATATCTTTCTTAATGACCAATTGTTTGAGGATGATTAAGCCTCTTCTTATAAATAAATAATAAAAATATGCCTGAAATAATGAACATTTGATGATGGTGGAGTCCTGGTCAATGGACACCTAGCTTTGGTTTATGCTGCACATTAAGCGATGAGTCAGTTTGCAGTGTCACTTCTCAAATGTTCACATTAAATGTCCAGTTTAGTATGGTCATTACATTACATTATATTGCAGGTTTCCACATTCAATATTAGTAACATTTACAACACATTTAGAGAACAGTAACTTAAGCATCACACAAAATCAAAGATATGAAAATGAAATCCCATGATGTCAATTATAGCTGGTATATAGTTGATAAACTCAAACCATTTAACCAACAGCTCAAACACGGAATCCCAAGTGCAAAATATATATTTCCAGAAACGACCATTTTGTGATTGCGCCTTTACCAAGTTATCCACACATATCACTGCAAGTATGTGAGGCACAAAAAACCATATTTTTTTATAGGTTGGCAGCAGAGTAATTCAATGCACATGTGACTATAGACTGGAAGCATTATCCATTATAATACAGCAGGTTTTGTGCATTGTACAAAGGTGAAGCACACATGCATGACACGTCAATGATTTGGGTGACACATGCCACATAATCACATAGCTTCAATAGAAATTAGATTTTTAGCTCATCTTCTCTCATATGTTGGTAACATAGGAAACACTGTAGTTTACTACATAATTGTTTGCTATGAGCTATTTCAGCAAAAACAAGGCATTACTGGTATGTTAACAGAGTAAAAACAAATGATAAAAATATCATATAATCATGGTCTGATATAATCAGGTCCAATAACCACAAACTTTGGACCTTCCAAAATAGCACCTCCTCATTTTAGGAAGCCAAAATTGGAAACTTTTATGGGGATAAAGTGCAACCTAGGGTGAAATAGCACTGTGGAATCCAAAATGAAACAAACCTATGTGTGAATTGAGTTCTTTGTGGTTGAAGAAACTGCATTCATAGAGATTTCTGATGAAAGCAAAAGGTGCTACCACTATGTTGCCATGTCTTAACTTTTTCAAAGAGTCCTGCAGAGTGACCAAGAACAGACAAGTTAATTAGTTAAATCTGCCATGAAATTCAATCGGCCATGAAATTAAGAATCATTGATAAGAATAATGGTGATAAGAGTGACCCCTTCTGTATGAAGTTTGATTAATAACATCTAATGGCCAGGTGGAGAGGTGTGGGCTGTCACGGCGATAAGCACATAGGCAAATCAACTCACAATATCAACAATACAGGGGTACAAACGTCAAGATTGTTGTAAATGATAATAAGGTATAATAACATACATGTCATGAATTCATTCCATTACAATTAAATTGTAATACAATTATGCGTGAAATTTATTTCAATCTGTATTTCATCTGCCGATATTTACACCAATCTCTTATGGGACATTCTTATACACCTAATCTATCTACAGAATTGGGGAGTCAGGTAGTTTACTTTACAATATAAACATTGATATTCGTGTAGAAGGGAACAGAAAACTTAAGTATCCGCGACGGGCGACTCGGATAATACAGCTTAAAGGTGCATTTATTCCCAAAAAAATTATGCTTTTTTTCTTATCCATTTAAAAGAAAAACTCTTTTGGAACACATACAAACCATTTTGCGGACTGGTTAAACGATATATGGTCGATTACACCGTATCGAAATTTGTCGGTCACACCCGTGTTTACAAACATGAGCACATGTCAATGGGAAAATGGCGCATACGTATTGAAGGATCATTTTTTACAACACAAAGTCGAGACGTCATGAGCAGTGCGGATTCGACACAAGGCGGGAACGCGAGCAGCCGAAATGGTGTGTTTTTTTATTCCTATATTTCTCGATGAGTCTTCTTTTGGAGTGGTTGAGTTTTCGTATGTTGTATAAAAAAAAACACCTGAATACAGTGAACACTATCGTGACAATGGATAACAGTGACAAGGGAGTACTCGATCGACTGTTGGTCTGTTGGTGTAGTTAGGGGTGGTACTTATCATCGTGTGGGTTGGGTGGGACAAGGGACAGTAGACGGTTGGGGATGTTTTGGTTCTGATTTGTGGCATTTTAATTTCGTTCCTAAAGATAAACCCACAACCACAAGGCAGTATCACCAAGGACACTGTTCCCTGGTCAAATGTGATGCCGCAATCAAAGAAGCTGTTGGAAAAGCCTGAGGAAGGCAACCCAACTTCGGACCGAATCTCCCCCTTTTGTTTATACAGAGGGTGTGTTGTATCACATCGTCAGTCGCTCATACAGCCTACCCCAACCAACCTTTTCAATCACTCGATCCTCACACTAATATGCAATTATCATCGCTAAAAAGGCTGTGGTTTTGTGTCGTACCTACGAGAAAGCAGCCTATAAGCGGTTTACAGAAAACTAAATATCTGTAAACCAAGAGGACACAGCAGTGAATGACTCCGGACCTGTTGTATGTCACGAATACCCATTTCTAGCTGCTTCTCGTCATGGACTGTTTTATATTATGTTGTTTCGTCGTTAAATTGTATTACAGATATTTGTTTTAAAAGTCTTGAAAGATCATTAACATATATCAGAAATTGCCATGGTCTGGGCATATTTACAATTAAATGTCCATTTCAATTCAAAGACATAAGTCAAAGACATGACTATTGCAAATAATATGAAGGAGAAAAACAGCCGCTTGATCAGATACATAGTTTGGGGGGAAAACAACCATTCAAACTACCATGTGCAGCAAATTTATTTTCCATGTTTAAGTGGCAGTCTTGTGCTAAGAGGGCTCACTCGTGAACATGTCACATGTGGGCCGCGTGGTGCTTTGTCATAGCGTCTCTTAAAACCACTTGTATCGTATGTATTAATTTGGGGGCGAGGTTGCTACGTCCAATCGGAAAACCCGACCAACAGTCACATGAGTTTTTGTTGATTTCATGGTCGCACCAAATGATGA
>CM067353.1:43932841-43952841 GCA_034190875.2 Urechis unicinctus
ACGTGTGACCACTTGTCAATCGTGGCTAGCAGAAGTATTTACAGTAAGCATCTTGACACTTTGAGCGTCATATATATCCAGAACTAGGATGTTGACGATCATGGACGGAAGCTTTGCATCGGAGACGCTTCCGGAGTCCTTGTTAAGCTCACGCCTTAAAACTATCGCCTATCGTAATGCTGGCTTAAATCCATTCCACTCGCATCCAATGAATAGTTTCGTGACAATTGTGTGTTACTACAAGTCTGAATAAGACATTCAACAAGGTTATCATATCGCCTACATTGTCAGTTTTCGTATTATGGACCGAACAAATTTACTCGTTCATATTTTGCAGGGCAGGACAAAACTTGCTACAATATAAGTGTACATGACATCTATGACACCTGGCCTAGTGCGAGTATTTATTGTCGGATAGTGATGACTTCTACGCTTGCAATGCCAACTGATAGCAGCTTCATGAGTGGTTTACAGCAATATGAAGAGTAAGTAGTGTCAAAGAAAGAGTCGGCTGAAGCATTAGAATTTGTGTTCCTGTATGAGCAATTTAGTTATTACTGTGGTAGAGTGCGATTGTGGAAAGCTGTGATATTCTGCGGCTTGTAAGGACACTGTAGATCTTTATCAATGTAGCGCATTGTTAAAGATTGGTTACAATAATGTCACGGATCGTTCTGATATAAGTTACTGATTGTATTGCGCTTTAAGATTACAAAACATGGGACATTTTATGTCTATATGTAAAACAGAAACCTCCTAGCGAAGTTCGGAGCACCGCATATTGGTTTTGGGTATATTGTAGTATATTAATTCATCATCGTGTATTTGATATATTTGCGTATATCCGTAACTGATGATAGTGGCAAAGTTAAACCACAAGCACAAATCAGCTCTAGGAATGATTAAATTTATCATATCTTACAACGTATAACAGATGAATGTAGTGTTGATAATCGCTTTGATGTCTGTTTTCTATATTTAATAGGAGAGTATGGATTGGAATCAAATGGGACGGACATGGGTCATATCAATATGAAGACGAATCGCCCGTTCTCTATGATATCGGCAATATGACAAATGATCCTAATGACAATAGATGTGTTGCTGTGTACGGAAAGATGGAGGCCAGATCATGCACTCTCGTGATTCCATTTATGTGCGAAAAAGCCCGTGAGTCATCGTGAAATGCAAATTAAGACATTGACTGGCGCATGGTTATTTATATTAGTGTATGTGCATAAATGTATGTAGGTTCGGAAACATATGCGCACAGGTGCTTGCATTTAATGGTGGGTGTGTAGTGAGTCAGTGGTAGCGGGTTGACTCTTTTATCGGTCATCGATATCACTTTCCCTCAATGATGGCTCTGCCGCTTCAGACAAAGAGCCGATAAACAGCAGACAATGAATTCTGGTCCGTTTCATAAACAAACAAATCATCTCATCATAGCACACCAACCGTTGTACTAAACATATTTAAAGTGCATAATGAAAATACAAACATCTGCAAAACGAAACAATGCAACCCCCCCCCCCAAAAGCCCCCGAAATCCAATATATGTCTTTATATCCTTTCTGTCTCCATCGAAATTAACCTTATTAAAATAACTCTTAGCATACAATTATTCACAAAAGAGAGTGGGTGACTGCAGCAGAAAAAGATAAGAATCACGGGCGAACCAGGGTGGACTGGTCCAACTGGAGGCAAACACTAAAGCGGTGAGTGAAGCTGAGGTGGCAGCAAAAGTTGTCACACTGATATAAATACTCATGCTGTATAATATAATTCAAGAAAGATATAACCTCGGAAACTCAATTGATAATGCAACATTTTAAAACCCAATTAAAACAAATACTCAACCGATTGAAACCACAGCTTTCGCGGCTATAGAAATTTAACTTTACTCAGTCTGGTTATCGGAGCCAACCTAACTATACAAAAACACTTTCAAAACATAATATGCAGGTTTAATAATATACCGATGATATCTATTAATAAGTACAATGCATGCAATAACAACTTTTACAATAGCAGGCCTATTTGACCTAAACAATCCAAACAAGAAAAACACTAAAACAGATACCCGCATTCTGTGACTAGCGCCACAAGTGAAGGGTGAACAGATAGGTAGTTTAACTAATGGATGAGGTTGGGCGATCGGAAGGTAGCTATTTATAAATGGTTGACTCTTAAGCGCGTAAATTTGTCATGGCGTCTTGTAGACATCATTGATGGTTGTGCTTCCAGCCAATGCCTTGTGCGATTCACCCTCGTCACTACCTAACTCCTCCTACGTGGTCAATTCGACATTTCACTTTGTCACATACACGTGTGATCCTGGTTTCTTATTCATGGACCTGTCCAATGTCAAGGTCGTTCACTGCCCATGTGATAGAAACTGGTCCCGAGCATTACAAGGCATTTATTGCTCCGGTAAATCTGATTTGGACATCATTTTTTAAGTCTTAACAATTCTTCGGATATTGTTAGATATAACTGTTGCATTTGGATGTCGTTGTTGATTTCATGTGGTTCCAAGCGCCCGGGAATAATGCTTGCTTTCCTTTCGAGTGTAATGACAGTTGTCAAACTTGTCATCTACAGAACCACATGTATATATGTGACAATTCTTGTCATACAGGTCAGTCAGGTTAATTATTTTTTCATTCAATCTCCCCTACTCACTGCTATGTATTGTCCAAATTGATTTCATCATAATACATGTACTGTTTTCTAACATTTGTATTTTATACGATTTTCTTGCAAACGAACTAGTCCTTGACTCAGAACAAGAATAAATTATTATTCATAGCTGAATTTGTACTAAATTTTTCAGTAATATTGTCATCACAATATTCCATATCTTGTATTATCTCTCATTTTGATATCCTCATACCAGGTATTACATCAACGGTGCACGATGAGTCAACTGTCGTTCACACAATAGTAGCAGCGGAAACACAAACTCCTGGTGAAAGACAAACACCCACTGAAACGCAAACACCCAGTGAAAGACAAATACCCACTAAAACGCAAACACCCACTGAAACAGAAACACCCACTGAAACAGAAACTCCCGCTGAAACACAATCACCCACTGAAACACAAACACCCTGTGAAAGACAAGCACCCACTGAAACACAAACACCCACTGAAACACAATCATCTCCGAAAATATTGTCGCCATCCAAAACACATCCATGGAGTGAACCGATATCGGAACCAACGACAGGTGAATGTCGAATTTATATTCCGATTTTATCATTCAGCTATAATCATTATCATAATTGTCATCATGTTGTCATAAAAATACACCATATTTTGTATTATCTCTCATTCTGATACCCTCCTACAAGGTTTTACATCAACGGTGCACGATGAGTCAACTGTCGTTCACGCAATAGTAGCAGCTGAAACACAAACTCCCAGTAAAACACAAACACCCACTACAACCAAAACACACACGGAAACAAAAACACCCACTGAAACGCAATCACCCACTGGAGCCGAAACACCCACTGGAAAAGAAACACCCAGTGAAAGACAAACACCCACTGAAACAGAAACACCCACTGAAACACAATCACCCACTGAAACACAAACAGCGAGTGAAAGACAAACACCCACTGATACACAATCACCCAGTGGAACACAAACACCCAGTGAAAGACAAACACCCACTGAAACACAATCACCCACTGGAACACAAACACCCAGTGAAAGACAAACACCCACTGAAACACAATCATCTCCGAAAATATTGTCGCCATCCAAAACACATCCATGGAGTGAACCGATATCGGAACCAACGACAGGTGAATGTCGAATTTATATTCCGATTTTATCATTCAGCTATAATCATTATCATAATTGTCATCATGTTGTCATAAAAATACACCATATTTTGTATTATCTCTCATTCTGATACCCTCCTACAAGGTTTTACATCAACGGTGCACGATGAGTCAACTGTCGTTCACGCAATAGTAGCAGCTGAAACACAAACTCCCAGTAAAACACAAACACCCACTACAACCAAAACACACACGGAAACAAAAACACCCACTGAAACGCAATCACCCACTGGAGCCGAAACACCCACTGGAAAAGAAACACCCAGTGAAAGACAAACACCCACTGAAACAGAAACACCCACTGAAACACAATCACCCACTGAAACACAAACAGCGAGTGAAAGACAAACACCCACTGATACACAATCACCCAGTGGAACACAAACACCCAGTGAAAGACAAACACCCACTGAAACACAATCACCCACTGGAACACAATCACCCAGTGAAAGACAAACACCCACTGAAACACAATCATCTCCGAAAATATTGTCGCCATCCAAATCACATTCATGGAGTGAACCGATATCGGAACCAACGACAGGTAAATGTCGAATTTATATTCCGATTCTATCATTCAGCTATAATCATTATCATAATCGTCATCTTTATTGTCATATTAACCTCCGATATCACCGACCATTACAGTTTGTATCACCCTTGTTATCTTATTCACCATCGTTCTAATCACTTCATCACCAACGTCCTCATCTTCATCATCACTTGCATCATCTCCAATGTCATCATTAGTTCCAGTATCTTCATCATCATCGTCTTAATGATAAAATTTGTTCTATCATCAACTTCACCATTATCTTCTTCTTCTTTTTCTTTATCATTATCATCATCTTCTTCATCATCACATGCATTAATATTCTCCTTCGTTTTCCTCTGCTTCTCCTTGTGATTTGCCTGTATATTTCCTCCTTTACTTCACAATTTTGTCTTGTTCTCAAATGATCTACAATTTGTCATCTTCATCTTCTTCTTCGTCATCTTCATCATTATCACCCTCATCATCATCATCATCATCATCATCATCATCATCATCATCATCATCATCATTATCATCATCTTCTTCGTCATCTTAATCATCACATAGATTCAATTACTTCATCGTTTACCCCTGCATATTTCCATCTTAACATCCCAGTTTTGTCTTGTTCTTAAATAATCCACCATTTGCCTTTTTCTTCTTGTCAATATATTTTTTCTTCGCCGGTCTCTTCTCAGCACACACCACGAACCACGCAGGATGTGGCCGGCCTCGTTCAGTCCTTCATGCTGACGTCACAGTGACCGGAACCCACGTTAATGACGTCGTGGTGTTTCAGTGTCATGTTGGATACCATTTTGCGGAGGGCGGCACTGCGCGTAGTGCCGTGTGTCTGCCGTCTGGGCGATGGAGCGGGCAGCCCTCGCAGTGCACCAGTAAGCATTCATTATCGTCAACAAGTGCTATCGTGTCTTAACCATCACCATAGATTCAAACCAGGTAGCTTCTAGCAACTTAATTTGCATAAACTGTTGCTCGCTATTTATAGCACGTTCGGGCCTTCTTGTAGCTGAGTAAAGTTTGTATAACTTTAAAATACCCTAAAATAAATATATCAATATGTTAGGATTTAATTTTGATACAGAGATATATTGCCCGCCAATATCGGTGTCCAAGGGTGGTCTGGTCATCGATGACCGTCGCAAAATGGATGAGGTGTCGGTGGGAACAGCCGTCAATTACCACTGTGACCAGTCTGGGCAATTGACTGACCGTGGCACAACTGCCCACTCATTATCGTGCACACAAAAAGGGACGCGAGGGGATTGGGGGCAGGCAATCATCTCATGTAAAGGTATCCTCATAAATTTATATTTACATATTTCTGTGTTACTGATTTTTCATTGCCGAAATCATTTTCTTGAATATACGTCAACAATTCAACAAGTGAAATTGCATTGCTGTTTATCACCCCACGAAGAACGCTGCTCCGCACCACGCTACACGTCTAGCAGTGATATAGAGAGCCTGGCTCTAGATGTTGGGAGGACCTCGCGGGTGACCTGCAAACCTGGCTACAAACTTAAACCGGCACAACAAGCCAGGAGAGCACCTGTCAACGAACATCACAACCTCTCCAAATCGACGACTGCCTGGGTAAGCAAGCAGAAATTGAGTTCGATAATTGGTTGAAAACTAATAATTTTCATTGGAAAATAAAATCACATGTGTGGCCTTTAACTGTTTATTTTGTGATTGCAACTTTCCGAATATCTAACTTGTTTCCATATTATTAAATTGCTTTGTAGAAGTCTTTTTCCTAAATGAGAATAACGACTGCTGGACATTTTATTTATTGCTGGCTCATCGATTGTAAAATAAGGGCATTATTTTACTACCATGTTGTTCGTCTATTCCCGTTATTTGCCATTTGTTAAATACATGACTATTTACGATAATTTTTGTGTGATAATCTGTAGGGGCTCAGTTTGCTATATGTATGATATATATTTTTTATTCTTACACTCCCAAGCACTACGGTTTGTTGATCAAACCTTTGTTACATGTCCTTGACGTGGCAGTATAAGATTGATGTGATTGGTGGTCAGACAACACGTGTCCGGTGATTGATCAACACCTGCTTGGGAACGGCAGCAAGAACTCCACGCTAGTGTTGTACAGTACTGTGGTGAGGGCCACGTGTCGTGTGGGTTATGCCATGACCAATCGCAGCACGGAACGGGTGGTCACGTGCTTAGACGGGGGAGTGTGGAATGACAGCGTCGAGCCATGCCTTGGTGAGATGGGCGATAATGAGATACAGGACACATTAGTATCTGTTATAAGGACATGAGCCAAATTTTTGCACACCTTATATCAATAGGCTACCACAGATTATTAGTCGTGTTGATGAGTTGTTATTTGACGTCAGAGATCTCGTGTGGATCCGCTCCTGACATCGCACTGACCACCAGAGATACATCGGGACTGATCCAAACTAACAGAACGGGCAAGCGCTACAAATACAACTCGAAACTGTCCTACGCGTGTGTAAAGCTGCCAGACGCCGTGCTCAGATTTAATGAAGGTCAAACCGATGTCACTGTGCTGTGTTCAAAACAAGACACTTGGTCTCCAAGTCCAACAGATATGACATGTAAAAGTAAATGAGACTGATATAAATTTCATAAACTAAAATTAATCAATATTGTTAAGACTTAAAAAATACATTTAAAATTGAATATATTTGACAAGCAGTTTTGATGATATTCAAATAATGTTTGATTGATTCAGGAAATCGCTGTCGCCCACGTCCAGTTGTCCTTCATGCCACGGCCATTACCAATGTTACGGATCCAGGAACGGAAATTATCTACACCTGCGAAGAGGGGTACCAGGTGTCGGGGCAAGACATTGTCTCCACAAAATGTACAAATGGCGAGTGGAGTGATCTGCCACAAGAATGCACTCGTAAGTGGATTCTGTATTTGATGAATGACACCAGAGCTGAACGATTTGTTCCACTTTCTATTTCTTACTTGGGTGATTTTAATTGGGTGATTCAGGGATCACATGTGGCGATCTGATCACCACAGCTCCCACCGTGGTGCACAAGACCGGCTCAAGCTTCATGGATCAAATGACGATCGAATGTGAGGCTGGTTACGTCACTAACATGAACGCCACCTGGATGAGCGTGTGTGCTGCGAACGGAACGTGGCAACCGTCTCCTCCGAACTGTACAGGTGGGTAGCCCGCTGTTTGAGGTATCTATGTGCAGCCAGTTTGAAAAATCGAAAAAACAGAAAACCACAGGGGCGTGTCTAAGTATTTCGTTATAATTCTGAATACAAAGAGTTGTATTCGATTGATGCAATTACTGTACAGAAAATACATCGACCATTACTTTTACGAAGCACAATGATATGACAGAGAAAGTGGAATAGCGACAGGAAAGTCACCTCTGCCGTTTCGATTGCACCGAGAGCCCTACTCTGCCGCTGCAATGGAACAATACAAAGCATAATACTGAAAAAAATTTATGTTAATATCGTGGCAGAACTATCTCCATTACAATATATTCATCTGTGCAAAATAAGACAGGAGAGAAAAATGGAGGAGAAAGGTTTGCGATAGCTATCAGACTCTATGGGGTTTGTGCTGTGGAAGGAAATGAAGGAGGGTTGTGATTTTGAGTCATTTAGGTTTGTTTGTAATGATACACCTCTTTGATTGTACTAGTTATGGATTGTGGAACACCTCCGCGTATCATCAATACGGCCAGAGCTGGCAATTACAACACCACATACTTATCCGCGTTAACTTACGAATGCCTGCCAGGGCTATGGCTGCGTAGAGGAAGGCGGACTGCTGTAGTTACCTGCACCATGCATGGAACATGGGAACCTCAGGCGATCTCCTGCAAAGGTGAGACTGACACGCGTGATTGTAAATGGCATGATAGCAATTGTGGGGGTTAATGAAAATGCACATTGAAGATTGTATTCAAACTTGAATCGTTTACTGTATCTCTATTAGAATAAGTATGTATGGTATGACCTGCGTGGTTTTGATTCGTTGTGCCTGCTTCTCTGTAGCTATCGCACTTTGAGCGGGAAACAAATATATGAACTCACGTTGCCTAACCGTAGCAATGGGTCAGGAAAAACAGCTATTCAGAACTGAAATTTACCAATAATTGTTGTAAATATGATTGCTTTGTATCAGTTGTTCCAAAGTCAAATGTATTAATTGATCATCGGGTAAACAGGAGTATTTGATTGTGAGACTGTGAATTGGCGGGGCGACCATAAAGACAATACAGAGTGTTATTACAGAGTGACTATCTCTGACAAGCAAGCCTCTTACAAGATGTTAAAAACACCTCATCATTAAGTAACAGTTGCCAAATACCGCTGTTATATGTGAGATATGAGTGACATCATCTATAAGTGATGCATCTTCAACCAGCAATTGAAACACACATTGGTATAGTGTAAAGAATACCCTGGGATGACCTATATTAATGCAAAACTCTTAACGTTTAAGGTTGTACAAATGACAGTTAAACGCTCAAGCACGAATGTCTGCATGCATTGATTGTGGGCGTTTGGTACATTGTATGTTCAACATTGAAATATGTTTTGGTTACGTGTACCAGAAATCACTTGTTTGCCAATAGCAGTGTGGACCAGTGCCATACCCAATACCAACCAAGTGGCAGTAGGAACTGTCGCGGAAGTCACTTGTAAGGAGGGAATGAGATTCGCTGGCAGTGAAGGAAACGTGGCAAGAACCGTGTGTTCTCCCAGTGGTATATGGGAGCCGCCGATTGACGAGTGTATGAGTAAGTAGCGGGCGGTACTGAATCATCTAAGCGATAAACCAGCAATAATAAACAAATCAACGAATCAGAGGGGGCAGCAGCTGTGATGTTTTTTCTTCGGTAAGTTATGACAAATTGATGAATTAATTGTTGGATTATTGTGACAGGTACATCCAAGGAGGAAATGTTGCCAACGGAAGCCGACAAAGCGCACTTTGTGGGTTATGCTGTCTGTGGCATCCTCGGTGGCCTTCTGATACTGATTGTGATAGCTGACCTACCCACAATCTATGCACACGTTTTCGGCACATTTCGTCGCTAATCTGGTTGAGCAAAGCATATGTTAGTAATACGCTGTGTGATTAAAGTGTCATGACGCGTAAGTGGATCAGAAATGAAAGGGAACTTAACGAGGTCCTGAATACTTGTTATAAGTTATCATTTTTTTACATTTTCGACGAGGAATCGCATTTTGGGTTTGTAGTTTTGTCCGCTGGTTGTCGAATAAGTCACTTCGTTATAGGGATAATGTAATGTCATGGTAATGTAAATATTGCTGTTATTACCTGGTATATCATATATTACTTACTTCTTTTTAAATTACAGTGTTCTTATCGTATATGATAGATACATTCATTCAAATGGCTATTCGTTATTGTATTCATGAATGTAAGTCTTCAATTCACAATTTATGTATCCTGTTAGTGCAATAATTGATGTTTGAAATTATCCTCGCAATCACCCATGTATACACGCCTTCTTTATGAATGCGTCTTGTGATTTTCATTGTTTATAGAACTATATGTTGTAAATAGTTTTATCAATAGAATTTTGTCTTCTTCGTATTTTTCAATATACAATGTGATATTAAGTATAATATTCGTAAACAAGAGATATGTGTCAATGAGAGTTATATACGACCTTAAGCTGGCAGTCTATTGTGCAATATAGCAATCTTGCAACACATTTTCAAATAAGATAATCTCTCACATTTGAACCGAGAATCCTTCAGTATCCTGAGCATTATTGCATGAACCGACGCGATCGAAGAATAATGAATGGTTTTTAAAAAGTACCTTTATAATTATGTCAAGTTACTACTAAAGTGAATAATACTTTGTGTAATGGTATTGTGATAGGTATGTATGGAGTAAACTGCTGGATTGTGACTCTTATATTTTCTTTTCCGTTGATGGGACACATTGAGTGTAGAACTAATGTCACTGAAGTGTGACATTAAAGACTTGTTTTTGTCCTATAATATGGTAGAATAATTACATAGATGTTGTCAAATATACTCAACTTGATAATTCCACCGGCTTCAACTATTGCGTTAACGTCTATGTGAGCTTGCTTTTATATATCAGCACCAATAACACTGGTTTTATTGTGTAGAAAGCATAGTAGCTGCAGCTTATTATCAGACAATATAGTAAATTGTTTAATGAATGCCGCAAACCACCTACGCGAGGCGATGTCGCTTTTTACAAATCCTACTTTATTATCTTTTGTACGCCACACATTACGGCAACGCACAACACAATCGCGCTGAACAGCCACTGAACCACATATTATGCTCATTTAACACAATGCATTGATAAACACAAAATTATGGTTTCAATGACACCTCGCATTCGCTGGGTAGTTGATATTTAAACTTACAAGCAACGTATATAAGTACATACATGGGGGGTTAGTGTATATTTACATTCCACAGCAAGCATTCGTTAAGCAGTTGATACTGACAGTGATATCATGCGGGTGATAAGCGCTTGGAAATGCTGCTTATACCCACAACCTGCATTTACCGAGTAATTATCATAGATGAATCTATCGTAGGTCACACGCCCAGAACCTGTGTTATTGGCTTCAAAGACGATATTCATGCATACATATATTTCAAATTAATATGAATGCTGACAATATAGCTTGCAGAAACACTAATCTTCTAACTAATGGTGGAATTGGTGCCACGAAGGACGTTTCATTTGGCTCGTAAAATTCGTGCTGTGACGGACAACCTAATGTATAGGTCATTTCTGAGCCAAAATATCTACCGTAACAGCGGAATTAATCAGCATATTTCGCGGAAATAAACATAGGTTGTTGCGGCAACTCGACAACCGCATTTTGTGAGGGAGCCAAGCATTCCTATAACCTCATAGCTCTACCGCATCGTACGCTTTCTATTTAAACACGCCCCCCCCTTCTCACCCCCACCCGAGGAGCCTAAGCTCCAGTCGTAGCATTTTTTCTATGCCATTATTTGCCTTTCATATGATATCCCATCGTTTCCATCTACTCTATTGAACATATTGTAAACATGTATCTAGGTAGCACGTTGTATTGCCAATTACTTAATTCATATATTAGTATATTTGTTAATTCTGCGGATTATTCATTTAGGTTGTTTTATGTTTCATAGCACATATAAGTATCTCATCATTCTTATATACCATATATTGTATTAATTATTCCATCTATTCATACTCCTGGATGTTGTACCTAGTTAATACTTCATAACACAGTTATTGCCTTATCATGATTATTCTACTATTATTGTTATATTTCCTACGTCAAGCATCATTTCCGTTTCATACTGTTTATCTTAACAGCGCCAATCAGCCATTTTTATGTTAATAAAACATTTACATATTTTTTTTATATCCAACCACCTGTGACTTGTTCATTAACTCCCTCACAAAATATAGTTCTTACATATAATTTTTGTTCTCATTTTAATTTACACAATTATCACATTATTCCGTAGATCATCAATGTTGTCAGATCATTTTATTGCATGACATCGTTTAGTAATGGATTTATTATTGACAGAGTCACAGGAGCATGTTGTTGTCTGTATTGATGCCAACATAACGACACAGACACGGGGCTATGGTCTGGTTGACAGCTCTTATTACGAATCAAAAGAATACTTATGATGAACGACCCAATAACAATACGCATTTGTGTGGATTAGCGAAAATCAATGAAGCATGATTTTTTATCTCATTGAGAAATGTTTTGCAGAAATCTATAGTCTGTGACTGCTTCCAGCCCTATACCTACTCTCCCATGCATGCCTTAGAGTTGGCAAAGCGGTTCATTCCAGCGACCAAACGCACACCTTCACTATTCACTATATAATACCTATACAGAACACTCCCTCAATCCCAACAGGCTACCAAATTCGTTTCACTTCGTTCAAACATAGCAAACAAGCCACACCAACTTTGATTTTAGAAGCTCTACAAGATCCATCTTATTGTTCAGTTGCAGCACTACAAAAATTCCTTCTTCTACAGGGAAATTCACCAGTCCCTATTTTTCTACACAACTCAGCACCAGACACCTCTTTGCATCCTTTCTCAAACAAAGTATTGAACTTGCCTCCCTCCCACCTTCCCGATACAACACGCATTGTTTCCGCATTGGCAGAGCAATGCAACTGGCTTCCAACAACACCATCGATCCTTTTATACGATCTACTGGCAGGTGGCACAGCTCGGCATTCACCCAATACATCCGCCCTGTAACATTTACATTAAGGCAGTAGGCCTCACCCACCCACCCACCTTGTCAGCAAGGGACAGCGCAAGCTGCCTTTTTTGACTGACGAGGCCAATTCAGTCTACTTGGGTCAGTGCTTACTGCCATCCAATCTCTACTCCATATTAAGTCCACAGGATGTCAGGGGTCAGTGCGTGCTGCCCATGGTTATCCATCCTGTAGGTCCCCCCTCCCCCTTCCAATTATCAGGTCTTGCCTATCTTCCTTTGTTTCCGTGGTTGGATATAAGTCATAGTCGAGTGTCTCTGACATTGGCCTCTCCAATGTCATCCCACCTTTTCTAGCACTCTTTGTTAGATATATTCACAGATTAGTAGAATATTTGGGCATTTCATTATTTGTATTTTCATTATTTGATTGTCTGTATATGCATGAGCACATTGGGTTTTGATTCTCATCATTAACATTAAAGGCATTTCCACTACTGTTAAGCTTACTTATGTGATATGTACCTCTCATCCATCATATTTTCTGTGACATGAGTATTCAATATTCTTACCTGTTAAATGTTTAACATAATCCTATATAAAAATCTGTCACATGTTATACATCCTGGTTTACCATTTGTCTGCATATCAACTGTGTCATTGTTAATAATATCTTGTCAATATCTTCGTGTGATGTAATCAATAAATATTTTATATTTTACCCAAAACAATACTTTTGTTCCTTGACTCGCTCACAAAAAGATGTAGGTCGATGGACAATTCATAAGCGCACATATTCACAACAATCTTTAAATACCTTATGATGCTTCAATCTTCGATCTCTATTCTTGAGCCGTCCGTTGTTTGAAAAGACTCTCTCTCGCTCTCTCTCTCACAACCTGATGACTGGGCTGTGAGCCACAGAGTTCAAGTCGGGCCACGGCGTTGATTGGATACAAAGATTGACGCAACGACTTTTTGGCGCGCCAACCAATTTATCAATGGGCCTTGCTTCTTCCTTTTTCGAAGGTGCAAAATTCTGTCAGGGATGGACTAAGGCATTCTCTGTGAATACGATTCAGTGAACGGACGTTAATTTTGTCTTGGATAGTTCTGACAATGTTCTAAGCAATTTTGAAATCGCTCTGAAAAATAGACGATTGGTGCGCTCCAACGTAGCCGCGCACGATGGTGATATAAATATATACCACGTCGCGCAGTGCTAGCTCCAACGTAGCACGCCGTCTGATTGAATGCGACTATGTTTGATTGCTTCAATGTGCGTTAAATCCACTTTATTCACGGCCTATTCGAAGAAGATGTCAGAGCAGAAGAAGAGGCTGAGGCGTTTAAAAATGCAGTTGACTAGCCACTCACAAAATACCTGGATATGAAGGACAGGAATCAACCCAGCAAACAAAGAATGCGGTGATTACCCTGACAACTGCAACTCCTACCCGCTATGGCCGCCAAATAAAGGCGCTTTGTTAATAGATCGACGAGTTTCCCTGGTGGCATCTGTACAATGTTAACGGACAGAATAATGGTGGTGGTGCACGTGTTAGTAATTTTTCCTCGACTAACCTCAATACCCCTTCGTTCTTTAACAGACGGAAATTAATGCATCTATCCAAATCCACCATTGATACAAAACAAATTTACCCCACCGTTTCTAAGCCCTTTCTAAGTCCTTACTTCACTGATGGCATTCAATTCATTTATCACGGTCTTGATGCTCCGTCATCTTATATTATCATTACTATCATCACAATCATCATCATGATCTACGTTGCTTACTCGGTTAATGAACATAAAGTGATAATATTGTTGTTGTTAATGATGACGATTAAAATCTGATATTTTGCCCAGCCTCCCATCTCTCCAAGGAGGTCCTCTCCTTATTCAGGCAACCGAAGCAATATCACCAAGGACTATTCATTTTTCTTACTGGCAGAAAAGCTCCATAGGGTTTGAGGGTACAATTCACTGTGGAAGTTGCTGCTGTACCCCACTTACCTCTGTAATCCCCCTCAGTGTTTTCCTTATTATAAAGTCGATCCACATGCAGTTTAATAGGTTTTTTTAATCACAATAAACCTGAATCGCACATGAAGTGAATTTCAATAACTGTCTTCTCAAGACAATCAAACCACAAAGTACCTTTTATGCCAAGAATACAGAAATTATATAAGACATTCAGTGTTCCTGGTGATAATCAATCAAATCCCCCTGTTTGTAACTGGATGCTGGAAAATACATACACAAATTTCATTCCTATGCCAAAAACATACGGTTTCATATAGTCAAGTATATAATATTTATATATATATATATATATATATATATATATAAACATCCGGTTTTATTTAGGTCAAGTATATATATATAATATATATATATATATATATATATATATATATATATATATATATATATATATATATATATATATATATATATATATATATATATATATATCTGATATATATATATATATATATATATATATACATATATATATATATATGTATATATTTGTATATATATGTATATATTGATCAATATAAAGTATAAGTATATACATTTATCTCTATAATCTCTCTCTAACATATGTGTATGTTTGTTTAAATATACAAATATTTATATGTGAATTCGAAGTAATCCTGACTTCAACAAGCTACTTCAAGAAAATGCAACGTAGAATATTATAAGGTGAACACTAATGGAATAGCTGATTATGTGTACCCAGCATTCATTTCTCATTATACTCCAATTATAGAAAAAATATCATGAAATTTTCCAATCCAACATAAACCAAGTTCATATAACACAGTTTTCAGAAAGCACTATATTCAAAAGACATTAAGGTTGTGTGACAATCTTGGAAGGAAACTGATACTGTAACATCATCACTGACTGACTACATCTAAACATCAATAACATCAGAAATGAAATCAACGATTAACACCATATCTAGTACTTTTAACAAATTATAATTCATTGATTCAGGGACGGAACGTGGCAGAGGCAGTAGTAGGAAACTTGGGTAGAGGATCAGACCACAATGTTAGGCCATCGGCCATCAACTGTCTGATTACATTGCTAGCTGCCAATTAGTCATTATCTAACAAGTCAGACATACACACAAAAAAGGCACTAATACATCTATATACTTCCCAACACTACATGCTAAATAAAGCTTCAAGTTGAATCACTTTTAATATGTTACACATGCAATCTTTGTGAAAAGCGTCTGACATGGGATTTCAAGAGCCTGAGATCTTGCTGGTCATTCTCCAATCCAAGGATGTGTCAATATTTTCTTTGCGCATGTGAGAGCAGCAAACTAAGTATGACAAGCACTGGCTGGTATGCCAATCTTCCATGTAAGAAATACTAAAGTGTAGCACACTATCGTTTCTCAACCTAAATTAAATAAAATAATAATAATAAATTACCTTCAGTAAAGGCCCCATCAGCCTTTACCAGCTGGAGGATGGCAGGATACAGATGCACTTTGGTGTCACCTAGGATCTTAGTGACAAGATGGACACTTTGCTCTATGTCTTCATCTTCATACTATGGTGGAGTCCTGGTCAATGGACAACGTTATGCTTAAAATATTGACCTAAATCCATGAAATGATTAAATGGTTAGGTTTCATCACACAAATACATATTCAGGGATAAGTTCTTATAACACAGTTTTCAGAAAGCACTATATTCAAAAGACATTAAGGTTGTGTGACAATCTTGGAAGGAATCTGATACTGTAACATCATCACTGACTGACTACATCTAAACATCAATAAGATCAGAAATGGAATCAACGATCAAGACCATTTAAGTACTTTTAGTTACTTTTAACTTAAAATTATAATAATGTTCATTGATTCAGGATTCAGGGACGGAACGTGGCAGAGGCAGTAGTAGGAAACTTGGGTAGAGGATCAGATCACAATGTTAGGCCATCGGCCATCAACTGTCTGATTACATAGCTAGCTGCCAATTAGTCATTATCTAACAAGTCAGACATACAAAAAAGAGCACTAATACATTTATATACTTCCCAACACTACATGCTTAATAAAGCTTCAAGTTGAATCACTTTTAATATGTTACACATGCAATCTTTGTGAAAAGCGTATGACATGGGATTTCAACAGCCTGACATCTTGTTGGTCATTCTCCAATCCGAGGATGTGTCAATATTTACTTTGCGCATGTGAGAGCAGCAAACTAAGTATGACAAGAACTGGCTGGTATGCCAATCTTCCATGTAAGAAATACTATAGTGTAGCACACTATCCTTTCTCAAGCTAAATTAAATAAAATAATAATAATAAATTACCTTCAGTAAAGGCCCCATCAGCCATTACCAGCTGGAGGATGGCAGGATACAGATGCACTTTGGTGTCATCTAGGATCTTGGTGACAAGATGGACACTGTGCTCTATGTCTTCATCTTCATCCTCATGGAGGGCCTTATAAACACACATCATAACGTGATAATAGCAGCGAGGATGAACGGCTCAAGTCAGTAAATGAAAGATATGTGACAGTTAATGATGATAAAAGTAGGAGTATAAAGGCCAAATTCAGTAAATGAAAGTTAATGAATGTACCATGTTTGTTAATTACTATTCATTATTGTCAGTTAAAGATTGTAAAGTGACAGATAATGGTTTTTGTGTGATGTTTACAATTGGTAAGTGATTGTTAATGAGTCATTACAGTTAATGATATTCAGTTAGTGTCAGTCTTTTATCAGTTCTTGCCATGTTTAAATATTATGATGAGGTTGCAGTAATAGTAATCATATCTTTGTTAATGACCAATTGTATGAGGATGATTAAGCCTCTTCTTATAAATAAATAATAAAAATATGCCTGAAATAATGATCATTTGATGATGGTGGAGTCCTGGTCAATGGACACCTAGCTCTGGTTTATGCCGCACATTAAGCGATGCATCAGTTTGCAGTGTCACTTCTCAAATTATCACATTAAATGTCCAGTTTAGTATAGGAATTACATTACATTATATTGCAGGTTTCCACATTCAATATTAGTAACATTTACAACACATTTAGAGAACAGTAACTTAAGCATCACACAAAATCACAGATATGAAATGAAATCCCATGATGCCAATTATAGCTGGCATATATGAATGTATATAGTTGATTAACTCATCCAATTTAACCAACAGCTCAAACATGAAATCCCAAGTGCAAAATATATATTTCCAGAAACGACAATTGTGTAAATGCGCCCTTACCAAGTTATCCACACATATCACTGCAAGTATGTGAGGCACAAAAACCATAATGTTTTATAGGTAGGCAGCACAGTAATTCAATGCACATGTGACTATAGACTGGAAGCATTATCCATTATAATACAGCAGGTTTTGTGCATTGTACAAAGGTGAAGCACACCTGCATGACACGTCAATGATTTGAGTGACACATGCCACATCTATAATCACATAGCTTCAATAGAAATTAGATTTTTAGCTAATCTTCTCTCATATGTTGGTAACAGAGGAAAAACTGTAGTTTACTACATAATTGTTTGCTATGAGCTATTTCAGCAGAAACAAGGCATTAATGGTATGTTTACAGAGTAAAAAAAATGATAAAAATATCATATAATCATGGTCTGATATAATCAAGTCCAATAACCACAAACTTTGGACCTTCCAAAATAGCACCTCCTCATTATAGCAAGCCAAAATTGGAAACTTTTGTGGGGACAAAGTGCAACCTAGGGTGAAATAACACCGTGGAATCCAAAATGAAACAAACCTATGTGTGAATTGAGTTCTTTGTGGTTGAAGAAACTGCAGTCATAGAGATTTCTGATGAAAACAATAACTGCTACCACTATGGTGCCGTGTCTTAACTTTTTCAAAGAGTCCTGCAGAGTGACCAAGAACAGACAAATTAATTAGTTAAATCTGCCATGAAATTCAATCGGCCATGAAATTAAGAATCATTGATAAGAATTATGGTGATAAGAGTGTCCCCTTCTGTATGAAGTTTGATTAATAACATCTTATGGCCAGGTGGAGAGGTGTGGGCTGCCACGGCGATAAGCACATAGGCAAATCAACTCACTATATCAACAAAAAAGGGGTACAAGCGTCATGATTGTTGTAAATGATAATAATAAGGTATAACATAGATGTCATGAATTCATTTCATTACAATTAAATTGTAATACAATTATGCTTGAAATTTATTTTAATCTGAATTTCATCTGCCGATATTTGCACCAATCTCTTATGGGACATTCTTATACACCTAATCTATCTACAGAATTGGGGAGTCAGATAGTTTACTTTACAATATAAACATTGATATTCGTGTAGAAGGGAACAGAAAACTTAAGGATCCGCGACGGGCGACTCGGATAATATAGCTTAAAGGTGCATTTATTCCAAAAATAAATTATGCTTTTTTTCTTATCCATTTAAAAGAAAAACTCTGTTGGAACACATACAAACCATTTTGCGGACTGGTTAAACGATATATCGTCGATTACACCGCATCGAAATTTGTCGGTCACACCCGTGTTTACAAATATGAGCACATGTCAATGGGAAAATGGCGCATGCGTATTGAAGGGTCATTCGTTTACAACACAAAGTCGTGACGTCATGAGCAGTGCGGATTCGACAGAAGGCGGGAACGCGAGCAGCCGAAATGTGTTTTTTTATTCCTATATTTCTCGATGAGTCTTCTTTTGGAGTGGTTGAGTTTTCGTATGTTGTATAAAAAAAACCACCTGAATATAGTGAACACTATCGTGACAATTGATCACCGTGACAAGGGAGTACTCGATCGACTGTTGGTCTGTTGGGGTAGTTTGTGGTGGTACGTATCATCGTGTGGGTTGGGTGGGACAAAGGACAGTAGACGGTAGGGGATGTTTTGGTTCTGATTTGTGGCATTTTAATTTTGTTGCAACCCACTACGATGAGACTTTTACGTATGGTTTGGAATGTGCGTCCGTAATTGTCCGCTTTAACACCATGCTGGTGTTGTAGAAGCCTCGAATAGCTGGAATAAATTTTGTGAAATTGGAGTGACAGATGTCTGAGATGACCTTAAATCTGTATAATTTACAAATGTCTGTCAATTATCAGTTTTTTAGGCTTTTGGCTCAAACACTGTAATAATTATAACATTGTTGATTTAATTATTCATGGCATGTGCATTCATTGATTAAATTGAGCCAACTCACTTTCAAATTTAAAGGAAAACCAAACGCCAAGAATGGGATCACGTACATGAAGAGGCCGGGATAGGGGTCGTAGTACATA
>CM067353.1:43969775-44019775 GCA_034190875.2 Urechis unicinctus
AAACAGGTAGTTTCTAGCAACTTAATTTGCATAAACTGTTGCACACTGTTAATAGCACGTTCGGACTTTCTTGTACCTGAGTAAACTTAGGTAAGTATAGTTTTAGAATACCCTAAAATAAATATATCAATATGTTAGGATTTAATGTTGATACAGAGATATATTGCCCGCCATTATCGGCGTCCAAGGGTGGTCTGGTCATCGATGACCGTCGCAAAATGGATGAGGTGGTGGTGGGAACAGCCGTCAAGTACCACTGTGACCAGTCTGGCAATTTACTGACCGTGGCACAACTGCCCACTCATTATCGTGCACACAAAAAGGGACGCGAGGGGATTGGGGGCAGGCAAGCATCTCATGTAAAGGTATCCTCACAAGTTTATATTTACATATTTCTGTGTTACTGATTTTTCATTGAGAATGCTGTAATACGTTTCTTAAATATGCGTAAACAATTAAATTAAATGAAATTGCATTGCTGTTTAACACCCCACGAAGAACGCTGCTCCGCGCCACGCTACACGTCTAGCAGTGATATAGAGAGCCTGGCTCTAGATGTTGGGGAGACCTCGCGGGTGACCTGCAAACCTGGCTACAAACTTAAATCCGGCACAACAAGCCGGGAGAGCATCTGTCAACGAACATCACAACCTCTCCAAATCGACGACTGCCTGGGTAAGCAAGCAGAAATTGAGTTTGATAATTGGTTAAAAAATAATCTTTTATTGGAAAATATAATTACGTGTGTGGTCTTTAACTGCTCATTATGTTACTGCAGCTTTCCGAATATTCTAACTTTATTATATTATATTTATATTATTATAGTGCTTTGTAGAAGTCTTTGTCCTAAATGAGATTAACGACAGTAAAAGCCAAGGTTTAAACATTGCTCTCATCTGACCCAGCGAAAGACAAATACTTGCTGAATATATTGGATTTGGAGAGAAGAAGAAACATGGCGTGGAAGTTCAATGAAGAAAGAATCGTACATTTCGATAAACATATAGATCTGTGTCACATGACACAATGCAGATTTTAATTGTAAGATTCGGAAAACCAAAAAAGATTTCACTATTATCCAAATTTTTCTTCGTAAGCTATTACAATGGATCCCATTAGAGACTTGTCCTCTTCTAGACAAAACACGCCTAAACGAAGCGTGCATTTATTATTATATTTATTGCATTTTATTGCTCAAGAAGATACAACCAAAACTCAGGATGTTAGCAGAGTGTATCAGGCGGACGATTATGTTGCACGACTGAACCGCCAGACATCTCATTGTAAACATACACCGCATTTGATACGCATATGATATTTCACACTCTGTATCTGTCTTGAGCTTTTAATTTACAGTTTATTTTGACTCGTCAAACGATTATACTGGACATTTGATTTATTGCTGGCTAATCGATTGTAAAATTAGGGCATTATCTTACTACCATGTTGTTCGTCTATTCCCGTTATTTGCCATTTGTTAAATACATGACTATTTAAGATAATTTTTGTGTGATAATCTGTAGGGGCTCAGTTTCCTATATGTATGATATATATTTTTATTCTTACACTCCCAAGCACAACGGTTTGTTTATCAAACCTTTGATACATGTCCTAGACGTGGCAGTTGTAAGATTGATGTGATTGGTGGTCAGACAACACGTGCCCGGTGATTGATCAACACCTGCTTGGGAACGGCAGCAAGAACTCCACGCTAGTGACGTACGGTACTGTGGTGAGGGTCACGTGTCGTGTGGGTTATGCCATGACCAATCGCAGCACGGAACGGGTGGTCACGTGTTTAGACGGGGGAGTGTGGAATGACAGCGTCGAGTCATGCCTTGGTGAGATGGGCGATAATGAGATACAGGACACATTAGTATCTGTTATAAGGACATGAGCCAAATTTTTGCATACCTTATATTAATAGGCTGCCACAGATTGTTAGTCGTGTTGATGAGTTGTTATTTGACGTCAGAGATCACGTGTGGATCCGCTCCTGTCATCGCACTAGCCACCAGAGACACATCGGGACTGATCCCCACTAACAGAACGGGCAAGCGGCACAAACTCTCCTACGCGTGTGTAAAGCTGCCAGACGCCGTGCTCAGATTTAATGAAGGTCAAACCAATGTCACTGTGCTGTGTTTTAAAACAAGACACATGGTCTCCAAGTCCAACAGATATGACATGTAAAAGTAAATGAGACTGATATAAATTTCATAAACTAAAATTGATCAATATTGTTAAGACTTGAAAAATACATTTAAAATTGAATATATTTGACAAGCAGTTTTGATAATATTCAAATAATGTTTGATTGATTCAGGAAATCGCTGTCGCCCACGTCCAGTTGTCCTTCATGCCACGGCCAATACCAATGTTACGGATCCAGGAACGGAAATTATCTACACCTGCGAAGAGGGGTACCAGGTGTCGGGGCAAGACATTGTCTCCACAAAATGTATAAATGGCGAGTGGAGTGATCTGCCACAAGAATGCACTCGTAAGTTGATTCTTTATTTGATGAATGACACCAGAGCTGAACGATTTGTTCCACTTTCTATTTCTTACTTGGGTGATTTTAATTGGGTGATTCAGGGATCACTTGTGGCGATCTGATCACCACAGCTGCCACCGTGGTGCACAAGACCGGTGCAAACTTCATGGATCAAATGACGATCGAATGTGAGACTGGTTACGTCACTAACATGAACGCCACCTGGATGAGCGTGTGTGCTGCGGACGGAACGTGGCAACCGTCTCCTCCGAACTGTACAGGTGGGTAGCCCGCTGTTTGAGGTATCTATGTGCAGCCAGTTTGAAAAATGGAAAAAAAACCAGAAAACCACAGGGGCGTGTCTAAGTATTTCGTTATAATTCTGCGAAACAAAGAGTTGTATTCGATTGATGCAATTACTGTACCAAAATGTACATCGATCCATTACTCTTACAAAACACAATGATATGACTGAGAAAGTGGAATAGCGATAGGAAAGTCACCTCTGCCGTTTCGATTGCACCGAGAGCCCTACTCTACCGCTGCAATGGAACAATACAAAGCATAATACTGAAAAAAATTATATTAATATTTTGGCAAAAATGTCCCCATTACTACACATTCATCTGTGCAAAAAAAGACAGGAGAGAGAAAATGGAGGAGAAAGGTTTGCGATAGCTATCAGAGTTTATGGGGTTTTTGCTGTGGAAGGAAATGAAGGAGGGGTGTGATTTGGAGCCATTTAGGTTTGTTTGTAATGATACACCTCTTTGATTGTACTAGTTATGGATTGTGGAACACCTCCGCGTATCATCAATACGGCCAGAGCTGGCAATTACAACACCACATACTTATCCGCGTTAACTTACGAATGCCTGCCAGGGCTATGGCTGCGTAGAGGAAGGCGGACTGCTGTAGTAACCTGCACTATGCATGGAACATGGGAACCTCAGGCGATCTCCTGCAAAGGTGAGACTGACACTCGTGATTGTAAATGGCATGGTAGCAATTGTGGGGGTTAATGAAAATGCACCTTGAAGATTGTATTCAAACTTGAATCGTTTACTGTATCTCTATTAGAATAAGTATGTATGGTATGACCTGCGTGGTTTTGATTAGTTGTGCCTGCTTCTCTGTAGCTATCGCACTTTGAGCGGGAAACAAATATATGAACTCACGTTGCCTAACCGTAGCAATGGGTCAGGAAAAACAGCTATTCAGAACTGAAATTTACCAATAATTGTTGTAAATATGATTGCTTTGTATCAGTTGTTCCAAAGTCAAATGTATTAATTGACCATCGGGTAAACAGGAGTATTTGATTGTGAGACTGGGAATTGGCGGGGCGACCATGAAGACAATACAGAGTGTTATTACAGAGTGACTATCTCTGACAAGCAAGCCTCTTACCAGATGTTAAAAAGAACTCATCATTAAGTAACAGTTGCCAAATACCGCTGTTATATGTGAGATATGAGTGACATCATCTATAAGTGATGCATCTTCAACCAGCAATTGAAACACACATTGGTATAGTGTAAAGAATACCCTGGGCTGACCTATATTAATGCAAAACTTTTAACGTTTAAGGTTGTACAAATGACAGTTAAACGCTCAAGCACGAATGTCTGCATGCATTGATTGTGGGCGTTTGGTACATTGTATGTTCAACATTGAAATATGTTTTGGTTACGTGTACCAGAAATCACTTGTTTGCCAATAGCAGTGTGGACCAGTGCCATACCCAATACCAACCAAGTGGCAGTAGGAACTGTCGCGGAAGTCACTTGTAAGGAGGGAATGAGATTCGCTGGCAGTGAAGGAAACGTGGCAAGAACCGTGTGTTCTCCCAGTGGTATATGGGAGCCGCCCGATTGACGAGTGTATGAGTAAGTAGCGGGCGGTACTGAATCATCTAAGCGATAAACCAGCAATAATAAACAAATCAACGAATCAGAGGGGGCAGCAGCTGTGATGTTTTTTCTTCGGTAAGTTATGACAAATTGATGAATTAATTGTTGGATTATTGTGACAGGTACATCCAAGGAGGAAATGTTGCCAACGGAAGCCGACAAAGCGCACTTTGTGGGTTATGCTGTCTGTGGCATCCTCGGTGGCCTTCTGATACTGATTGTGATAGCTGACCTTCCCACAATCTATGCACACGTTTTCGGCCCATTTCGTCGCTAATCTGGTTGAGCAAAGCATATATGTTAGTAATACGCTGTGTGATTAAAGTGCCATGACGCGTAAGTGGATCAGAAATGAAAGGGAACTTAACGAGGTCCAGAACACTTGTTATAAGTTATCATTTTTTTTCATTTTCGACGAGGAATCGCATTTTGGGTTTGTAGTTTTGTCCGCAGGACGCTGGTTGTCGAATAAGTCACTTCGTTATAGGGATAATGTAATGTCATGGTAATGTAAATATTGCAGTTATTACCTGGTATATCATATATTACTTACTTCTTTTTAAATTACAGTGTTCTTATCGTATATGATAGATACATTCATTCAAATGGCTATTGGTTATTGTATTCATGAATGTAAGTCTTCAATTCACAATTTATGTATCCTGTTAGTACAATAATTGATGTTTGAAATTATTCTCGCAATCACCCATGTATACACGCCTTATTTATGAATGCGTCTTGTGATTTTCATTGTTTATAGAACTATATGTTGTAAATAGTTTTATCAATAGAATTTTGTCTTCTTCGTATTTTTCAATATACAATGTGATATTAAGTATAATATTCGTAAACAAGAGAAATGTGTCAATGAGAGTTATATACGACCTTAAGCTGGCAGTCTATTGTGCAATATAGCAATCTTGCAACACATTTTCAAATAAGATAATCTCTCACATTTGAACCGAGAATCCTTCAGTATCCTGAGCATTATTACATCAACCGACGCGATCGAAGAATAATGAATGGTTTTTAAAAAGTACCTTTATAATTATGTCAAGTTACTACTAAAGTGAATAATACTTTGTGTAATGGTATTGTGATAGGTATGTATGGAGTAAACTGCTGGATTGTGACTCTTATATTTTCTTTTCCGTTGATGGGACACATTGAGTGTAGAACTAATGTCACTGAAGTGTTACATTAAAGCCTTGTTCTTGTCCTATAATATGGTAGAATAATTACACTTAACTTGATAATTCCACCGGCTTCAACTATTGTGTTAACGTCTATGTGAGATGGCTTTTATATATCAGCACAACAACATTGGTTTAATTGTGTAGAAAGCATAGTAGCTGCAGCTTATTATCAGACAATATAGTAAATTGTTTAATGAATGCTGCAAACCACCTTCACGAGGCGATGTCGCTTTTTACAAATCCTACTTAATTATCTTTTGTACGCCACACATTACGGCAACGCACAACACATCGGCGCTGAACCACCACTGAACCACATATTTAACACAAAGCGTCGATAAACACAACACTCAGGATCAACGTTCATTTTGGAATATTGGTTTCATTGACATCTCGCATTCGCTGGGTAGTTGATATTTAAACTTACAAGCAACATATATAAGTACATACATGGGGGTTAGTGTTATTTACATTCCAAATCAAGCATTCGTTAAGCAGTTGATACTGATAGTGATATCATGCGGGTGATGGGCGCCTGGAAATACTGTTATATCAGCCTGCATTAACAGAGTAATTCCATACGATGTTTTAGATTTTGGCTATCAGGAAAATCAATCGTAGGTCACACGCCCAGAACCTGGCTTCAGAAACACGATTCTTCTAACTAATGGTGGAATGGATGCCAGAAAGGAAGTTTCATTTGGCTCGTAAAATTAGCGCAGCGACAGACGACCTATTGTATAGGTCGTTTCACAACCAAAATATGTAAATCAGTAATAACTATCTACCATAACAGCGGAATTAATCAGCATATTTCGCGGAAATAATCATAGGTTGTTGCGGAAACTCGACGAACGCATTTTGTGAGGGAGCCAAAGATTCCTATAGCCTCATAGATTGACCGAGCAACCTAAAAGCATCGTATGCTTTCTGCTAAAACTCGCGTCCGCCACCCCCCCCTCAACTCACCCCCACCCGAGGAGCCTAAGCTCCAGTCGTAGCATTTTTTCTATGCCATTATTTCCCTTTTACATGATATACCATCGTCTCCTTTTACTCTATTGTACATATTGTAAACATGTATCTAGGTAGCACGTTGTATTGCCAATTACTTAATTCATATATTAGTATATTTGTTAACACAGCGGATTATTTTTTTAGGTTGTTTTATGTTTCATAGCACATATAAGTATCTCACGTAGATCTAACTTCTCATCATTCTTATATCCCATATATTGTATTAATTATTCCATCTATTCATGCTCCTGGATGTTGTACATAGTTAATACTTCGTAACACAGTTATTACCTTATCACCATTAGTCTACTGTATCACACTACCATTGTTATATTTCCTACGTAGAGCATCATTTCCGTTTCATATTGTTTATCTCAACAGCACCAATCAGCCATTTTTATGTTAATAAAACATTTACATATTTTTTTATACCCAACCACCTGTGACTTGTTCATTGACTCCCTCACAAAATATAGTTCTTACATACAATTTTTGTTCTCTTTAATTTACACAATTATCACATTATTCCGTAGATCATCAATGTTGTCAGATCATTTTATTGTATGACATCGTTTAGTAATGGACTTATTATTGACAGAGTAACAGGAGCATGTTGTTGTCTGTATTGATTCCAACATAACGACACAGACACAAGGCTTGGTCTGCTTGTCAGCTCCTATTACGAATCAAAAGAATATTTATGATGAACGACCCAATAACAATTCGCATTTGTGTGGATTAGCGAAAATCAATGAAGCATGATTTTTTACCTCATTGAGAAATGTTTTGCAGAGATCTATAGTCTTCGACCAGAGTGACCGGGGTTTTCGAGTGTGAGTGTAGCCCTACAAGACGTCTGAGTAGACGGTATAAATTCATGTTACCGTTCGACCGGAGCTAGTGCGAGTGTAGACCCAACATTGATAAGCTGTAGATCGATGCATAATTCAAAAGTACTAATATTTACAACATAATCTTTAAATGCTTTATGATGCTTCAATCTCTATTCTTAAGTCGCCACTTGTTTGAGAAGACTGTCTCGTCTATTCTCTCTCTCATAACGCAGCGTTCAAGTCGGGTCACGGCGTTGATTGGACACAAAGATTGGCGAAACGACTTTCTGGCGCGTCACCAAATTTAGCAAAGGCTGTTGCCACTTCCATTTTCGAAGGTGCAAAATTTTCTCTTTCTTTCAGGGCTGCACTAAGGCATTCTCTGTGAATACGATTCAGTGAACGGACGTTGATATTGTCTTGTTATGTCCTATGCTATTTTGAAATCGCTCTGAAAATAGACGATCGGTGTGCTCCAACGTAGCATGCGGGCTGATTGAATGCGACTAAGGTTGATTACTCCAATGTGCGGCTCGCTTTAGGTACCGCGAGCCGCTCCGGTTGTTAAACCACGGCCTATTCCAAGAAGTTGTAAGAGCAGAAGAAGAGGTGATGGCATTTGATGATGCAGTAGCCTAGCCACTCACAAAACAAGGCCCCAGTTATATCTGGATATGAAGGACAGGAATCAACCCAGCAAACAATGAATGCAGTGATACCTCCGACAGCTGCAACTCCTACCGGCTTAGCCGTACAGTCTTACTTTCTCTTGAAACGACGCAATGTAAATATTTTGAGATCGATTCAGACAACTACCAAACACCAAACATACCCAAGTGATGGAGTTTCAGAATGCAATGATGCACACAGACAATTTTATCCCTTTTCGGTGGGGGGTTTCATCCATGGTAATTATTTATAGATCGATCAATTTGGGAAGCGGTAAAAAGTCCGAAACACAGCAACATGTTTGTTTGCAAGTTCAGGACCACATGCATCGCGCATGCTCAGAATGACGTGACCCATCGACGACTAATGCTAAGACAATGCAGAAGAGGCGGCGGGAAATTACGCAACGCAATATTTTCCTAAATGGCGGTCATCGTATCGCGATTTGTTTTCTTCAAGAATAGCGGTAAGTTTTTTGGTGCGCGAGGACTTTTTGTTGTTCAGGCTCTTGATATATGTTATTTTCTTGGTGCGGGATAGAGCACTTTAACCCTAACGCGTTTTCTCCGACGCGCGGAAAATGATCGAAGCAGATGGTATATATTCATATTACCGTTCGACCGGAGCTACCACCGGCTATGACCGCCAAATGAAGTAGCCGCGCACGACGGTAATATAAATATATACCAATAAGACGTCGCGCACGGCTACAAATGAAGCCGCTTTGATAATAGATCGACGAATTTCCCTGGTGGCATCTGTACTATGTTAACGCACAGAATAATGGTGTTGGTGCGCGTGTAAGTAGTGTAAATTGTTCCTCGACTAACCTCAATACCCCTTCGTTCCCTAACAGACGGAAATTAATGCCTCTATCTAAATCCACCATTGATACAAAACAAAACTTACACAAAAACGAAATTATAAACTGAATAAATACTTATTAATTGATATGAAAAGCGACTAGAAATTCAATTATCAAATAAAGAAAAAATAATAAGGTTCAAATGGCAAGTAGTAGTGTGTTGTAAAATGACGATGTCATTTAGACATTGCATGTACGTCGCGTCAGCGCTGAGCAAGGCACGGCAAGGCGCGTTTCTGGCTATTTTAGTACCGAACTGCTTGCCCTTGGTTATTTCCGCCGTTTCTAAGTCCTTGCTTCATTGATGGCATTCAATTCTTTTATCGCGGTCTAGACGCAATCACCATCATCTTACAGTATCATTACTATCATCACAATCATCATCATGATCTACGTTGCTTACTCGGTTACTGAACAAAAAATGATGATATTGTTAATGATGACGATTAAAATCTGATATCTTGCCCAGCCTCCCATCTCTCCAAGGTGGTCCTTGTTCGAGCAACCAAAGCATTATCACCAAGGACTATTCATTTTTCTTATTGGCAGAAAATCACCTTAGGGTCTAATGGTACAATTCCATGGGGAGGTTCCTACTGTACAACACTTACCTCAAGTCTCTGTAATCCCCCTCGGGGTCCAAAATTAATCATGACAATGATGCGATTTTTCACAATAAATTTTGAGGTAAATATTTATCAACAACTATATATCACAGCATGTGTTTGTTTTTTCTTGTCATAAAGTCAATCCTCATGCAGGTTTATGGGGGTTTTTTTAATCACAATAAACCTGAATCGCACATGGAGTGAATTTCACTAACTGTCTTCTGAAGACAATCAAATCACAAAGCACCTTTTATGCCAAAATAAAGAATACAGAAGTTATATAACACACCATTCAGTGTTCCTGGTGATTACCAATCAAATCCCCTGAAGATAATGGGTGTTGAAATGAATACACAAAACATCAATCTTAACAAATTGCAAAATAGCCTAAATTGTTTATAACAGTATGCTGGAAAATACATACACATATAGACATATAGATATAGATATATATATATAGATATAGAGAGAGAGAGATATAGATAGAGATATATATATATAGATATATATATATATATATATATATATATATATATATATATCTAGATATCTCTATAGATAGAGAGATATAGAGAGAGATATCTCTATCTATATATATATAGAGAGATATATAGAGATATCTATATATATATCTTATATATATATATCTATATATATAGATACATATATATATATCATATATATATATATGTATATATATATATGGTATATATATATAAATATATATAAATAAGTATATACATTTATATATATGTGTATGTTTGTTTAAATATGCAAATATCTATATGTATGTGAAGTAATCCTGACTTCAACAAGCTACTTCAAGAAAATGCGATGTAGAATATCATAAGGTGAACACTAAAGGAATAACTGATAATGGGAACATAACAATATGAACCCAGCATTCATTTCGCATTATACTCAAATTATAGAAAAAATATCATGAAATTTAAATACAACATAAACAAAGTGCCTGTTCTTTTTTTGGCTGGATCATTGGTATAATCGAACTTTTGGTAGGTAAATGGAATGAACAACACATTATGTGCTTAAAAAGTTGACTTAAAAATCCATGGAATGATGATTAAATGGTTAGTTTCATCACACAAATGCATATTCCGGAACAAGTTCATATAACACAGTTTTCAGAAAGCACTATATTCAAAATACATTAAGGTTGTGTGACAATCTTGGAAGGAAACTGATACTGTAACATCATCACTGACTGACTACATCTAAACATCAAAAACGTCAGAAATGGAATCAACTATTAATTGTACAACTCTAGCACATAACAATGTGTTGTCATCCATTTACCTACCAAAGTTCGATTATACCATAGATATTTGCATATTTAAACAAACATACACATATATATAAATCTTTGTCTCCCTCACAAAATGCGGTTGTCGAGTTGCCGCAACAACCTTTGATTATTTCCGCGAAATATGCTGATTAATTCCGCTGTTTTGGTAGATAGTTATTACTGATTTCCATATTTTGGTTGTGAAACGACCTATACAATAGGTCGTCTGTCGCTGCGCGAATTTTACGAGCCAAATGAAACTTCCTTTCTGGCATCCATTCCACCATTAGTTAGAAGAATCGTGTTTCTGAAGCAAGGTTCTGGGCGTGTGACCTACGATTGATTTTCCTGATAGACGGAATAAAATCTAAAACATCGTATGGTAATTACTCTGTTAATGCAGGCTGTGGGTATAACAGTATTTCCAGGCGCCCATCACCCGCATGATATCACTATCAGTATCAACTGCTTAACGAATGCTTGATTTGGAATGTAAATTTACACTATCCCCCGTGTATGTACTTATATATTTTGCTTGTAAGTTTAAATATCAACTACCCAGCGAATGCGAGATGTCAATGAAACCATTATTCCGAAATGAACGTTGATCCTGAGTGTTGTGTTTATCGACGCTTTGTGTTAAATATGTGGTTCAGTGGTGGTTCAGCGCCGATGTGTTGTGCGTTGCCGTAATGTGTGGCGTACAAAAGATAATAAAGTAGGATTTGTAAAAAGCGACATCGCCTCGCGTAGGTGGTTTGCAGCATTCATTAAACAATTTACTATATTGTCTGATAATAAGCTGCAGCTAATATGCTTTCTACACAATAAAACCAGTGTTGTTGGTGCTGGTATATGAAAACAAGCTCACATAGACGTTAACGCAATAGTTGAAGCTCGTGATATTATCAAGTTAAGTGTATCTGACATCATCTATGTAATTATTCTACCATATTATAGGACAAGAACAAGGCTTTAATGTCACAATTCAGTGACATTAGTTCTACACTCAATGTGTCCCATCAACGGAAAAGAAAATATAAGAGTCAGAATCCAGCAGTTTACTCCATACATACCTATCACAATACCATTACACAAAGTATTATTCACTTTAGAAGTAACTTGACATAATTATAAAGGTACATTTTAAAACAACAATTCATTATTCTTCGATCGCGTCGGTTCCTGCAATAATGCTCAGGATACTGAAGGATTCTCGGTTCAAATGTGAGAGATTATCTTATTTGAAAATGTGTTGCAAGATTGCTATATTGCACAATAGACTGCCAGCTTAAGGTCGTATATAACTCTCATTGACACATATCTCTTGTTTACGAATATTATACTTAATATCACATTGTATATTGAAAAATACGAAGAAGACAAAATTCTATTGATAAAACTATTTACAACATATAATTCTATAAACAATGAAAATCACAAGACACATTCATAAAGAAGGCGTGTATACATGGGTGATTGCGAGAATAATTTCAAACATCGATTATTGTACAAACAGGATACATAAATTGTGAATTGAAGACTTGCATTCATGAATACAATAACCAATAGCCATTTGAATGAATGTATCTATCATATACGATAAGAACACTGTAATTTAAAAAGAAGTAAGTAATATATGATATACCAGGTAATAACTGCAATATTTACATTACCATGACATTACATTATCCCTATAACGAAGTGACTTATTCGACAACCAGCGTCCTGCGGACAAAACTACAAACCCAAAATGCGATTCCTGTTGAAAATGAAAAAAAATGATAACTTATAACAAGTATTCTGGACCTCGTTAAGTTCCCTTTCATTTCTGATCCACTTACGCGTCATGACACTTTAATCACACAGCGTATTACTAACATATGCTTTGCTCAACCAGATTAGCGACGAAATGTGCCGAAAACGTGTGCATAGATTGTGGGTAGGTCAGCTATCACAATCAGTATCAGAAGGCCACCGAGGATGCCACAGAGCATAACCCACAAAGTGCGCTTTGTTGGCTTCCGTTGGCAACTTTTCCTCCTTGGATGTACCTGTCACAATAATCCAACAATTAATTCATCAATTTGTCATAACTTACCGAAGAAAAAACATCACAGCTGCAGCCACCTCTGATTCGTTGATTTGTTTATTATTGCTGGTTTATCGCTTAGATGTTTCAGTGTCACCCACTATATACTCATACACTCGTCAATCGGCGGCTCCCATATACCACTGGGAAAACACATGGTTCTTGCCACGTTTCCTTCACTACCAGCGAATCTCATTCCCTCCTTACAAGTGACTTCCGTGACAGTTCCTACTGCCACTTGGTTGGTATTGGGTATGGCACTGGTCCACACTGCTATTGGCAAACAAGTGACGTAGTGGCTTGTTAGTGACGTAACCAGCCTCACATTCGATCGTCATTTGATCCATGAAGTTTGTGCCGGTCTTGTGCACCACGGTGGGAGCTGTGGTGATCAGTTCGCCACAAGTGATCCCTGAACCACCCAATTAAAATCACCCAAGTTAGAAATAGAAAGTGGAACAAATGGTTCAGCTCTGGTGTCATTCATCAAATAAAGAATCAACTTACCAGTGCATTCTTGTGGCAGATCACTCCACTCGCCATTTATACATTTTGTGGAGACAATGTCTTGCCCCGACACCTGGTACCCCTCTTAGCAGGTGTAGATAATTTCCGTTCCTGGATCCGTAACATTGGTATTGGCCGTGGCATGAAGGACAATTGGACGTGGGCGACAGCGATTTCCTGAATCAATCAAACATTATTTGAATATTATCAAAACTGCTTGTCAAATGTATTCAATTTTAAATGTATTTTTCAAGTCTTAACAATATTTATAAATTTTAGTTTATGAAATTTATATCAGTCTCATTTACTTTTACATGTCATATCTGTTGGACTTGGAGACCATGTGTCTTGTTTTGAACACAGCACAGTGACATCGGTTTGACCTTCATTAAATCTGAGCACGGCGTCTGGCAGCTTTACACACGCGTATGAGAGTTTTGAGTTGTATTTGTGCCGCTCTCCCGTTCTGTTAGTGGGGATCAGTCCCGATGTGTCTCTGGTGGTCAGTGCGATGACAGGAGCGGATCCACACGTGATCTCTGAAGTCAAATAGCAACTCATCAACACGACTAACAATCTGTGGTAGCCTATTAATATAAGGTGTGCAAAAATTTGGCTCATGTCCTTATGCCCATCTCACCAAGGCTGACATTCCACACTCCCCCGTCTAAACACGTGACCACCCGTTCCGTGCTGCGATTGGTCATGGCATAACCCACACGACACGTGACCCTCACCACAGTACCGTACGTCAGTAGCGTGGAGTTCTTGCTGCCGTTCCCAAGCAGGTGTTGATCAATCACCGGACACGTGTTGTCTGACCACCAATCACATCAATCTTATATTGCCACGTCTAGGACATGTATCAAAGGTTTGATAAACAAACCGTTGTGCTTGGGAGTGTAAGAATAAAAATATATATCATACATATAGGAGCCCCTACAGATTATCACAGACGAACAACATGGTAGTAAGATAATTCACTAATTTTACAATCGATTAGCCAGCAATAAATCAAATGTCCAGTATAATCGTTTGACGAGTCAAAATAAACTGTAAATTAAAAGCTCAAGACAGATACAGAGTGTGAAATGTCATATGCGTATCAAATGCGGTGTATGTTTACAATGAGATGTCTGGCGGTTCAGTCGTGTTTGTTAGACTAGTCCTAATCGACCTCGCATCGGGGCAACATAATCGTCCGCCTGATACACTCTGCTAACATCCTGAGTTTTGGTTGTATCTTCTTGAGCAATAAAATGCAATAAAACAATAATAAATGCACGCTTCGTTCAGGCGTGTTTTGTCTAGAAGAGGACAAGTCTCTAATGGGATCCAGTGTAAAAGCTAACGAACAAAGATTTGAATAATAGTGAAATCTCTTTTTGGTTTCCGAAATCTTGGAATTAAAATCTGCATAGTGTCATGTGACACAGATCTATATATTTATCGAAATGTACGATTCTTTCTTCATTGAACTTCCACGCCATGTTTCTTCTTCTCTCCAAATCCAATATATTCAGCAAGTATTTGTCTTTCGCTTGGTCAGATGAGAGCAATGTTTAAACCTTGGCTTTTACTGTCGATAATCTCATTTAGGACAAAGACTTCTACAAAGCACTATAATAATATAAATATAATATAATAAAGTTAGAACATTCGGAAAGCTGCGGTAACACAATGAGCAGTTAAAGACCACACACGTGATGTTTTTTCCAATAAAAGATTAGTTTTTCACCAATTATCAAACTCAATTTCTGCTTGCTTACCCAGGCAGTCGTCGATTTGGAGAGGTTGTAATGTTCGTTAATAGATGCTCTCCCGGCTTGTTGTGCCGCTTTTAAGTTTGTAGCCAGGTTTGCAGGTCACCCGCGAGGTCTCCCCAACATCTAGAGCCAGGCTCTCTATATCACTGCTAGACGTGTAGCGTGGTGCGGAGCAGCGTTCTTCATGGGGTGATAAACAGCAATGCAATTTCACTTGTTGAATTGTTGACGTATATTCAAGAAAAGTATTTCAGTATTCTCAATGAAAAATCAGTAACTGTGACGTCAGCATGAAGGACTGAACGAGGCCGGCCACATCCTGCGTGGTTCGCGGTGTGTGCTGAGAAGAGACAGGCGAAGAAAACATATATTGACAAGAAGAAAAAGGCAAATGATGGATTATTTAAGAACAAGACAAAACTGGGATGTTAAGGAGGAAATGTGCAGGGGTAAACGATGAAGTAATTGAATCTATATGATGATTAAGTTGACGAAGAAGATGATGATAATGATGATGATGATGATGATGGTGATAATGATGATGACGAAGAAGAAGATGAAGATGACAAATTGTAGAACCTTTGAGAACAAGACAAAATTGTTAAGTAAAGGAGGAAATATACAGGCAAATCACAAGTAGAAGCAGAGGAAAACGAAGGAGAATATTAATGCATGTGAAGATGAAGAAGATGATGATAATGATAAGGAAAAAAAGAAGAAGAAGATAATGATGAAGTTGATGATAGAAATTTTTTTATCATGAAGACGATGATGATGAAGATACTGGAACTAATGATGACATTTAGATGATGCAAGTGATGATAAGATGAGGACGCTGGTGATGAAGTGATTAGAATGATGATGAATAAGATAACGAGGGTGATACAAACTGAAATGGCGGTGATATGGGAGGATAATATGACAATAAAGATGACGATTATGATAATGATTAGAGCTGAATGATAAAATCGGAATATAAATTCGACATTCGCCTGTCGTTGGTTCCGATATCGGTTCACTCCATGGATGTGATTTGGATGGCGACAATATTTTCGGAGATGATTGTGTTTCAGTGGGTTTTTGTCTTCCACTGGGTGTTTGTGTTCCAGTGGCTGATCGTGTTTCAGTGGGTGTTTGACTTACTCTGGGTATATGTGTTTCAGTGGGTGTTTGTGTTTCACTGGGTGTTTGTGTTTCAGTGGGTGTTTGTGTTTCAGTGGGTGATTGTGTTTCAGTGGGTGATTGTGTTTCATTGGGTGTTTCTGTTTGAGTGAGTGTTTGTCTTTCACTGGGTGTTTCTGTTTCACTGTTTCGGTTTCAGTGGGTGATCGCGTTTCAGTGGGTGTTTTTGTTTCCGTGTGTGTTTTGGTTGTAGTGGGTGTTTGTGTTTTACTGGGAATTTGTGTTTCAGCTGCTACTATTGTGTGAACGACAGTTGACTCATCGTGCACCGTTGATGTAAAACCTTGTAGGAGGGTATCAGGATGAGAGATAATACTAAATATGGAATATTTTTATGACAACATGATGACGATTATGATAATGATTATAGCTGAATGATAAAATTGGAATATAAATTAGACATTCACCTGTCGTTGGTTCCAATATCGGTTCACTCCATAGATGTGATTTGGATGGCGACAATATTTTCGGAGATGATTTTGTATCAGTGGGTGTTTGTCTTTCACTGGGTGTTTGTCTTTCACCGGGTGCTTGTGTTTCAGTGGATGATAGTGTTTCAACGGGTGTTTCTGTTTCAGTGGGTGTTTCTGTTTCAGACGGTGATTGTGTTTCAGTGGGTGTTTCTGTTTCAGTGGGTGTTTGTCTTTCACCAGGAGTTTGTGTTTCCGCTGCTATTATTGTGTGAGCGACAGTTGACTCATCGTGCACCGTTGATATAATACCTGGTATGAGAATATCAAAATTGGAGATAATACAAGATATGGAATGTTGTGATGACAATATTTTCACCCCCCTACAAGCGCATACGTACATGTATACATTTACGAACACATATACCCACCACCTCTCAATCCCTCCCAAAGGTTTCAGTTAAATGTACAAATTTTCGGCCGCTCGGGACATGAAAACTAAACCAATTTAGGCAAATGAAATTCACCCCTTTACACTCGTACCAGATTAATTGTTGTCCAATTTACATAAACCTTTAAAATCCTTTTAAGTTAATGTTCCGAACGGGTCAGTTTCCAAATTATATAGTCCCGGTTTAGCAAGCACAACCTTTTGATGTAAACATACGAATCCCATAAATTTCAATAACAATTAAAATAGACCCGTTTCATCTCCAATTAAATGCTCTTATTAATTGCAAGTCAGTCCGAATGACCCCAAGCACCCGATTAACCAATCACAGCTCACCACATCAAGCCACCCAATACGACAGCATCAGACACACACAATAATATACATATTAGAGAGAACATTCGGAAACCGCACGCCGAGACAGAGAGAGAGACACGCAGAGAAAATACCAAGAAAGAGCGTGTCAGTCAGCGGAGACGATTTAATCTCAAATAGAACTTAATTCAAGTTTCGAGTATTTCACTACAAGCGGCTACTACTACTACCTACAGTGCCAGAGTCAACCAGACTAATCTCTCGTCCTTCATCACCATCCCCGACTCAATTATGGCGACCCTTAGTCATAATATTACTGAGAAACAGGGATGTTGTTGTATAAATGGCTCACAATAATGTCTTATTGTCATAAATGCGACTGTAGTTGAAAATATTAAGAAAAAATTCTAACATGATTAATAATTTAGTCTTGTTTTGGGTCAAAGACTCTTTCGTTTGCAAGAAAATCGTGAAAAAAGAAAAATGATGGGAAACAGTCCCTGTATTATGAAGAAATCAATTTGGACGATACATAGCAGTGTGTAGGGGAGATTGGATGAAAAAATAATTAACCCGACTGACCTGTATGACAAGAATTGTCACAAATATACTTGTGGTTCTGTAGATGACAAGTTTGACAACTATCATTACACTCGAAAGGGAAGCAAGTATTATTCCCGGGCGCTTGGAACCACATGAAATCAACAACGACATCCAAATGCAACAGTTGTATCTAACTATATCCGAAGAATTGTTAAGACTTAAAAAATGATGTCCAAATCAGATTTACAGGAGCAATAAATGCCTTGTAATGCTCGGGTCCAGTTTCTATCACATGGGCAGTGAACGACCTTGACATTGGACAGGTCCATGAATAAGAAGCCAGGGTCACACGTGTATGTCGAATTGACCACGTAGGAGGAGTTAGGTAGTGACGAGGGTGAATCGCACAAGGCAATGATGTCTACAAGACGCCATGACAAATTTACGCGCTTAAGAGTCAACCATTTATAAATAGCTACCTTCCGATCGCCCAACATCGTCCATTAGTTAAACTACCTATCCATTCACCCATCACTTGTAGCGCTAGTCACAGAATGCGAGTATCTGTTTTAGTGTTTTCCTTGTTTAGTTTGTTTAGGTCAAATAGGCCTGCTATTGTAAAAGCTGTTATTGCATGCATTGTACTTATTAATAGATATCATCGGTATATTATAAAACCTGCATATTATGTTTTGAAAGTGTTTTTGTATAGTTAGGTTGGCTCCGATAACCAGACTGAGTAAAGTTAAATTTCTATAGCCGCGAAAGCTGTGGTTTCAATCGGTTGAGTATTTGTTTTAATTGGGTTTTAAAATGTTGCATGATCAATTGAGTTTCCGAGGTTATATCATGAATTAAATTATACAGCATGAGTATTTTTTTTCAGTTCGAGAACTTTTGCTGCCACCTCAGCTTCACTCACCACTTTAGTGTTTGCCTCCAATTGGACCAGTCCACCCTGGTTCGCCCGTGATCCTTATCTTTTTCTGCTGCAGTCACCCACTCTCTTTTGTGAATAATTGTATGCTAAGAGTTATATTAATAAGGTTAATTTCGATGGAGACAGAAAAGATATAAAGACATATATTGGATTTCGGGGGTTTGTGGGGGGGGGGGGCATGGGTTCGTTTTGCAGATGTTTGTATTTTCATTATGCACTTTAAATATGTTTAGTACAGCGGTTGGTGTGCTATTATGAGATGATTTTTTTCTGTTTATGAAACGGACCAGAATTCATTGTCTGCTGTTTATCGGCGCTTTATCTGGAGCGGCAGAGCCAACATTGAGGGAAAGTGATATCGATGACCGATAAAAGAGTCAACCCGCTACCACTGGCTCACTACACACCCACCATTAAATGCAAGCACCTGCGCGCATATGTTTCCGAACATACATACATTTATACACATACACTAATATAAATAACCATGTGCCAGTCAATGTAATAATTTGCATTTCACTACGACTCACGGGCTTTTTCGCATAGGAATGCATCCACGTAAGCGCATGGTCTGGTCTCCATCCTGTTGTACATTGAGCTCACAGCAACACATTTGTTGTTGTTAATAGGATTATTTGCCATATTGCCGATATCATAGAGAACGGACGATTCGTCTTCATATTGATATGACCCATGTCCGTCCCATTTTATTCCAATCCATACCTCCCTATAAAATATAGAAAACAGACATCAAAGCGATTATCAACAATACATTCATCTGTTATGCATTATAAGATATGATAAATGTAGTCATTCCTAGAGCTGTTTTGTGCTTGTGGTTTAACTTTGCCACTATCATCAGTTACGGATATACGCAAATATATCAAATACACGACGATGAATTACTGTATAACAATATACCCAAAACCAATATGCGGTGCTAGGAACGTCGCTAGGAAGTTTCTGTTTTACGTATAAACATAAAACGTCCCATGTTTTGTAACCTTAAAGCACAATACAATCAGTAACTTATATCAGAACGATCCGTGACATTAATGTAACCCATCTTTAACAATACGCTTCATTGATAAAGATCTACAGTGTCCTTACAAGCCGCAGAACTTCACAGCTTTTTACAATCGCACTCTACTACAGTAATAACTAAATTTCTCATACAGGAACACAAGTTCTAATGCTTCAGCCGACTTTGTCTTTGACATGTACTTACTCATTATATTGCTGTAAACGATGCATAAAAATACTATCAGTTGGCATTGCCAGCGTTGAAACCATGTAGTTCCGACAATAGTCACTCGCTGCAGACCAGGGTTTTTTGCCATGTACAATTATATTGTAGCAAGTTTTGTCCTACCCTGCAAAATATGAACTAGTAAATTTGTTGGGTCCATAATACGAAAACTGACAATGTAGGCGATATGATAACCTTGTTGAATGTCATTTTCAGACGTGTAGTAACACACAATTGTCGCGAAACTATTCATCGGGTGCGAGTGGAATGGATTTAAGCCAGCATTACGATAGGCGATAGTTTTAAGGCGTGAGCTTAACAAGGACTCCGATGCAAACCTTCCGTCCATGATCGTCAACATCCCAGTACTGGATATATATGACGCTCAAAGTGTCAAGATGCTTACTGTAAATACTTCTGCTAGCCACGATTGACAAGTGGTCACACGTATCTGCCAGTTCCTCATTGCCACTTTCCGTTAATATACACAGGCTGCTATTGACTTGGTATTCAAGTCGCCTGCTCACACAATAACAATATTATTCAGAATTATTCATGATCATCATAAAGAACCTCTTCATGAAAACGCCAGTGGAAATGATAATTGGTGTAGCGATAAAACAACCTGGGATGCTTTGTCCTTTCAGAGAAATGCCATTGTAGCATGACTATATGGATAAATTCTAAACGAACAAATGTCAATGTTCCTTCGAGTTCGATCATTAGGAAGAGGCGCTATTTGATGAGCTGGTGGTTGTGTGAGGTCTCATACACCCCCTCAATATACGGATCAACATACAATCTACAGCCGCATGTTACTGCATTGGGAAGCATTATACTGATACATAATTCCAATCATATGCCATAGTCCATGAAGTAATGACATGCGCATGACTCATCCAACCTTATGCACACTCATCATCTTGCCTGCTTTTTTCACTGTAACTTGGCATGCAACAACAGACACCCATTTCCCAACACATGTACTACCCCAACGTTACTGTCTACCCATCTATCTATAAACACAACCAGCTCTATTTCTATCCTCATTGCCCTAAGGCTTACCACCCCTTTATTCATTAGCGCCGCTACTGTCAGCTTCCCTATGTGCCCAATATGTTATGTCTGATCGTTTTGCAATACAACACCAGCAGCAAATAATGATGTTTTATATGTGGCAGCGCCAATTTGCATGTGTTTCCTTTCAGATATTGCCAGGTTTATCATTTGCGGGTGTTGACAAAATACCAAAGACATATATAGATGTACTCACGTGCAGTTTATAAGCGCATCGTGCGTGCAGTGGTGCATACAGTGACGTAAGCTCGAAGTGTTGCGAAACGTCAAATTATTGGCTTCCGGGGCAAGACATCTATTATTGTGAATTGTCCAGGAATCTGGTCACGTGAAAATTAAGATTACAGGATAAAGAAATATCTGCTTGGAAAAACAATTTGAAAATTCAAGTCGACTTCATGGCAATTATTACCCGGCCATTTTCCCAGGCATTCGGAATTGTTGTGACAAATTTCTAAAAGCACACAAGTACATAACAAATGTCAAAGTGAGACCGCTCTATACAAGCTGACAGCTATAAATTGCCAATTAGTATTGGTGAAATTAAGTGCGACCTTGTGGGGTGGGGGTATTTTGCATTGTTCTAAGATGAAGACGACCACGGGGAAAATAATTACAACGCTGCTTACATATGCAGTGCTATAGACTGACCTAAGAAACGGATTTACGAGTAAAAATGATCAAGGACACAGAAGTGGACCAGGTATCGTTTGAATCTTTCAGCATTTATGGTGTAGGTTTTTACTCAACGGAGGTGAAGTGGTTTTCTGCAAAATGTGTATCAATGCGGGTACAGCTGACCACACAGGGGATGAGTGTAATTCATTCACCGAATGAACTCTGGTTCTGGCAAAGGTAGCAACTGGCGTTGGTGTAACTCTTGACGGACTGAAACTCGTTGATAACTAGCCATACATGTGCTGAACCTCGCAGAGGATGGCCTGCTTTCCAGACCCCGCTGTATTTGAGAGGAAGGCCGTTGTCTATCCAGTGATAGGCGGGTGTGTCGGTTGTTATTCTAGAAGCGAGCCCAATCCAGCACTTATCAGTAATACTACACATAAACATCAAGTAAATAGTAATTTTTTGTTAAAAAAAAATAACTCAATTTGATTAGAGACAAAAGGCCCATGGTAAGACTGACTTCAGGTTGCTTGTCGCAGATATAAACTCGTCGAAGCTCGGTCGTGTCAGAAAAGAGGCAAGAATCTGACCTTCCCCCAGGCATCTTAGAGCAGCCTCCCAAAGGTTAATTTCAGAACCAGAAGTCTCATACTGATACCATCGATTCCCAATAGCAGTTGCGTCCATAGCAAGTGACTGGGTTTCTTAAGTTAGAATACAACCATAACATTACACATACATACATACATACATACATACATACATACATACATACATACATACATACATACATACATACATACATACATACATACATACATACATACATACATACATACATACATACATACATACATACATACATACATACATACATACATACATACATACATACATACATACATACATTCATACATACATACATACATACATACACACGCACGCGCGCACTCACGCACGAACGCACAAGCACACAACAAACACAAACACACAAACACACACACATATATATATACATAAATATATATATATATATATGTTGCGTGTATATATACATATGCATATGTTTATGGACACACATATATGTATATATATATATATGTATGTATAAAAAATGTGCATACATATATATATGTATATATATGTATGTTTATATATATATGTATATATAAATATGTATATATATATATGTTTACATATAGTTATATATATATATATATATATATATATAAATATATATATATATATATATATATATATATATATGTTGAGTGTATATATACACACGCATATGTTTATATGTATATGTATACACATATATGTATATATATACATAAAGATATCTATATATGTATGTATGTATATATATATATATGTATGTATGTATATATATATATATATATATATATATATATATATATATGCTGTGTGTGTATATATACACACGCTTATGTTTATATGTGTATGTATACACACATATGCATAATGTATACATATATACATAAAGATATATATATATATATATGTATCTATATATATATATGTACATATAAATATGTAAACATATATATCCAAAGTCAAATGTATTAATTGACCATCGGGTAAACAGGAGTATTTGATTGTGAGACTGGGAATTGGCGGGGCGACCATAAAGACAATACAGTGTTATTACAGAGTGTCTATCTCTGACAAACAAGCCTCTTACCAGATGTTAAAAACACCTCATCATTAAGTAACAGTTCCCAAATACCGCTGTTATATGTGAGATATGAGTGACATCATCTATAAGTGATGCATCTTCAACCAGCAATTGAAACACACATTGGTATAGTGTAAAGAATACTCTGGGCTGCAAAACTCATAACGTGTAAGGCTGTACAAATGACAGTTAAACGCTCAAGCACGAATGTCTGCATGCATTGATTGTGGGCGTTTGGTACATTGTATGTTCAACAATGAAATATGTTTTGGTTACGTGAACCAGAAATCACTTGTTTGCCAATAGCAGTGTGGACCAGTGCCATACCCAATACCAACCAAGTGGCAGTAGGAACTGTCGCGGAAGTCACTTGTATGGTGGTAATGAAATTCGCTGGGAGTGTAGGAAACGTGGCAAGAACCATGTGTTCTCCCAGTGGTATATGGGAGCCACCGATTGACGAGTGTATGAGTAAGTAGCGGGCGGTACTGAATCATCTAAGCGATAAACCAGTAATAATAAACAAATCAACGAATCAGAGGTGACAGCAGCTGCGATGTTTTTCCTTCGGTAAGTTATGATAAATTGATGAATTAATTGTTGGATTATTGTGACAGGTACATCCAAGGAGGAAATGCTGCCAACGGGAGCCGACAAAGCAATCACCCATGTATACACGCCTTATTTATGAATGCGTCTTGTGATATTCATTGTTTATAGAATTATATGTTGTTAATAGTTTTATCAATAGAATTTTGTCTTCTTCGTATTTTTCAATATACAATGTGATATTAAGTATAATATTCGTAAACAAGAGATATGTGTCAATGAGATTTGTATACGACCTTAAGCTGGCAGTCTATTGTGCAATATAGCAATCTTGCAACACATTTTCAAAATAAGATAATCTCTCACATTTGAACCGAGAATCCTTCAGTATCCTGAGCATTATTGCAGGAACCGACGCGATCGAAGAATAATGAGCCTGAACAACAAAAAGTCCTCGCGCACCAAAAAACTTACCGCCACTCGACGCTATTCTTGAAGAAAACAAATCGCGATACGATGACCGCCATTTAGGAAAATATTGCGTTGCGTAATTTCCCGCCGCCTCTTCTGCATTGTCTTAGCATTAGTCGTCGATGGGTCACGTCATTCTGAGCATGCGCGATGCATGTGGTCCTGAACTTGCAAACAAACATGTTGCTGTGTTTCGGACTTTTTACCGCTTCCCAAATTGATCGAACTAGAAATAATTACCATGGATGAAATCCCCCACCGAAAAGGGATAAAAGTGTGCATCATTGCATTCTAAAACTCCATCACTTGGATATGTTTGATGTTTGGTAGTTGTCTGAATCGATCTCAAAATATTTAAATTACGTCGTTTCAAGAGAAAGTAAGACTATACGGCTAAGCCGGTAGGAGTTGCAGCTGTCGGAGGTATCACTGCATTCATTGTTTGCTGGGTTGATTCCTGTCCTTCATATCCAGATATAACTGGGGCCTTGTTTTGTGAGTGGCTAGGCTACTGCATCATCAAATGCCATCACCTCTTCTTCTGCTCTTACAACTTCTTGGAATAGGCCGTGGTTTAACAGCCTGAGCGGCTCGCGGTACCTAAAGCGAGCCGCACATTGGAGTAATCAACCTTAGTCGCATTCAATAAGCCCGCATGCTACGTTGGAGCACACCGATCGTCTATTTTCAGAGTGATTCAAAATTGCATTGGACATAACAAGACAATATCAACGTCCGTTCACTGAATCGTATTCACAGAGAATGCCTTAGTGCAGCCCTGAAAGAAAGAGAAAATTTTGCACCTTCGAAAATGGAAGTAGCAACAGCCTTTGCTAAATTTGGTGGCGCGCCAGAAAGTCGTTTCGCCAATCTCTGTGTCCAATCAACGCCGTGAGCCGACTTGAACGCTGCGTTATGAGAGAGAGGATAGACGAGACAGTCTTCTCAAACAAGTGACGGCTCAAGAATAGAGATCAAAGATTGAAACATCATAAAGTATTTAAAGATTATGTTGTAAATATTATGCATCGACCTACAGCTTACCAATGTTGGGTCTACACACGCACTAGCTCCGGTCGAACGGTAACATGAATTTATACCGTCTACTCAGACGTCTTGTAGGGCTACACTCGCACTCGAAAACCCCGGTCACTCTGGTCACAGACTATAGATCTCTGCAAAACATTTCTCAATGAGATAAAAAATCATGCTTCATTGATTTTCGCTAATCCATACAAATGCGAATTGTTATTGGGTCGTTCATCATAAATATTCTTTTGATTCGTAATAGGAGCTGTCAACCAGACCATAGCCCTGTGTCTGTGTCGTTATGTTGGCAATAATACATACAACAACATGCTCCTGTGACTCTGTCAATAATAAGGCCATTACTAAACAATGTCATACAATAAAATGATCTGACAACATTGATGATCTACGGAATAATGTGATAGACGGAATAAAATCTAAAACATCGTATGGTAATTACTCTGTTAATGCAGGCTGTGGGTATAACAGTATTTCCAGGCGCCCATCACCCGCATGATATCACTAACTGCTTAACGAATGCTTGATTTGGAATGTAAATAGACACTAACCCCCATGTATGTACTTATATATGTTGCTTGTAAGTTTAAATATCAACTACCCAGCGAATGCGAGATGTCAATGAAACCATTATTCCAAAATGAACGTTGATCCTGAGTGTTGTGTTTATCGACGCTTTGTGTTAAATATGTGGTTCAGTGGTGGTTCAGCGCCGATGTGTTGTGCGTTGCCGTAATGTGTGGTGTACAAAAGATAATAAAGTAGGATTTGTTAAAAGCGACATCGCCTCGCGTAGGTGGTTTGCGGCATTCATTAAACAATTTACTATATTGTCTGATAATAAGCTGCAGCTACTATGCTTTCTACACAATAAAACCAGTGTTGTTGTTGCTGATATATAAAAGCCATCTCACATAGACGTTAACACAAAAGTTGAAGCCGGTGGAATTATCAAGTTAAGTGTATTTGACAACATTTATGTAATTATTCTGCCATATTATAGGACAAGAACAAGGCTTTAATGTCACACTTCAGTGACATTAGTTCTACACTCAATGTGTTTCATCAACGGAAAAGAAAATATATGAGTCACAATCCAGCAGTTTACTCCATACATACCTATCACAATACCATTACACAAAGTATTGTTCACTTTAGTAGTAACTTGACATAATTATGAAGGTACTTTTTAAAAACCATTCATTATTCTTCGATCGCGTCGGTTCCTGCAATAATGCTCAGGATACTGAAGGATTCTCGGTTCAAATGTGAGAGATTATCTTATTTGAAAATGTGTTGCAAGATTGCTATATTGCAAAATATATAACTCTCATTGACACATATCTCTTGTTTACGAATATTATACTTAATATCACATTGTATATTGAAAAATACGAAGAAGACAAAATTCTATTGATAAAACTATTTACAACATATAGTTCTATAAACAATGAAAATCACAAGACACATTCATAAAGAAGGCGTGTATACATGGGTGATTGCGAGAATAATTTCAAACATCGATTATTGTACTAACAGGATACATAAATTGTGAATTGAAGACTTGCATTCATGAATACAATAACCAATAGCCATTTGAATGAATGTATCTATCATATACGATAAGAACACTGTAATTTAAAAAGAAGTAAGTAATATATGATACACCAGGTAATAACTGCAATATTTACATTACCATGACATTACATTATCCCTATAACGAAGTGACTTATTCGACAACCAGCATCCTGCGGACAAAACTACAAACCCAAAATGCGATTCCTCGTTGAAAATGAAAAAAAAATGATAACTTATAACAAGTATTCAGGACCTCGTTAAGTTCCCTTTCATTTCTGATCCATTTACGCGTCATGACACTTTAATCACACAACGTATTACTAACATATGCTTTGCTCAACCAGATTAGCGACGAAATGTGCCGAAAACGTGTGCATATATTGTGGGTAGGTCAGCTATCACAATCAGTATCAGAAGGCCACCGAGGATGCCACAGACAGCATAACCCACAAAGTGCGCTTTGTCGGCTTCCGTTGGCAACTTTTCCTCCTTGGATGTACCTGTCACAATAATCCAACAATTAATTCATCAATTTGTCATAACTTACCGAAGAAAAAACATCACAGCTGCAGCCACCTCTGATTCGTTGATTTGTTTATTATTGCTGGTTTATCGCTTAGATGTTTCAGTGTCACCCGCTATTTACTCATACACTCGTCAATCGGCGGCTCCCATATACCACTGGGAAAACACATTCGATCGTCATTTGATCCATGAAGTTTGTGCCGGTCTTGTGCACCACGGTGGGAGCTGTGGTGATCAGATCGCCACAAGTGATCCCTGAACCACCCAATTAAAATCACCCAAGTTAGAAATAGAAAGTGGAACAAATGGTTCAGCTCTGGTGTCATTCATCAAATAAAGAATCAACTTACGAGTGCATTCTTGTGGCAGATCACTCCACTCGCCATTTATACATTTTGTGGAGACAATGTCTTGCCCCGACACCTGGTACCCCTCTTCGCAGGTGTAGATAATTTCCGTTCCTGGATCCGTAACATTGGTATTGGCCGTGGCATGAAGGACAATTGGACGTGGGCGGCAGCGATTTCCTGAATCAATCAAACATTATTTGAATATTATCAAAACTGCTTGTCAAATGTATTCAATTTTAAATGTGTTTTTCAAGTCTTAACAATATTTATAAATTTTAGTTTATGAAATTTATATCAGTCTCATTTACTTTTAGATGTCATATCTGTTGGACTTGGAGACCATGTGTCTTGTTTTGAACACAGCACAGTGACATCGGTTTGACCTTCATTTAATCTGAGCACGGCGTCTGGCAGCTTTACACACGCGTATGAGAGTTTTGAGTTGTATTTGTGCCGCTTGCCGTTCTGTTAGTGGGGATCAGTCCCGATGTATCTCTGGTGGTCAGTGCGATGACAGGAGCGGATCCACACGTGATCTCTGACGTCAAATAGCAACTCATCAACACGACTAACATTCTGTGGTAGCCTATTAATATAAGGTGTGCAAAAATTTGGCTCATGTCCTTATGCCCATCTCACCAAGGCATGGCTCGACGCTGTCATTCCACACTCCCCCGTCTAAACACGTGACCACCCGTCCCGTGCTGCGATTGGTCATGGCATAACCCACACGACACGTGACCCTCACCACAGTACCGTACGTCAGTAGCGTGGAGTTCTTGCTGCCGTTCCCAAGCAGGTGTTGATCAATCACCGGACACGTGTTGTCTGACCACCAATCACATCAATCTTATATTGCTACGTCTAGGACATGTATCAAAGGTTTGATAAACAAACCGTTGTGCTTGGGAGTGTAAGAATAAAAATATATATCATACATATAGGAGCCCCTACAGATTATCACACAATTATCTTAAATAGTCGTGTATTTAACAAATGGCAAATAACGGGAATAGACGAACAACATGGTAGTAAGATAATTCACTAATTTTACAATCGATTAGCCAGCAATAAATCAAATGTCCAGCATAATCGTTTGACGAGTCATATGCGTATCAAATGCGGTGTATGTTTACAATGAGATGTCTGGCGGTTCAGTCGTGTTTGTTAGACTCGTCCTAATCGACCTCACATCGGGGCAACATAATCGTCCGCCTGATACACTCTGCTAACATCCTGTGTTTTGGTTGTATCTTCTTGAGCAATAAAATGCAATAAAACAATAATAAATGCACGCTTCGTTCAGGCGTGTTTTGTCTAGAAGAGGACAAGTCTCTAATGGGATCCAGTGTAATAGCTTACGAAGAAAAATTTGGATAATAGTGAAATCTCTTTTTGGTTTTCAAAATCTTACAATTAAAATCTGCGTAGTGTCATGTGACACAGATCTATATGTTTATCGAAATGTACGATTCTTTCTTCATTGAACTTCCACGCCATGTTTCTTCTTCTCTCCAAATCCAATATATTCAGCAAGTATTTGTCTTTCGCTTGGTCAGATGAGAGCAATGTTTAAACCTTGGCTTTTACTGTCGATAATCTCATTTAGGACAAAGACTTCTACAAAGCACTATAATAATATAAATATAATATAATAAAGTTAGAACATTCGGAAAGCTGCGGTAACACAATGAGCAGTTAAAGACCACACACGTGATGTTTTCCAATAAAAGATTAGTTTTCAACCAATTATCAAACTCAATTTCTGCTTGCTTACCCAGGCAGTCGTCGATTTGGAGAGGTTGTAATGTTCGTTAATAGATGCTCTCCTGGCTTGTTGTGCCGCTTTTAAGTTTGTAGCCAGGTTTGCAGGTCACCCGCGAGGTCTCCCCAACATCTAGAGCCAGGCTATATCACTGCTAGACATGTAGCGTGGTGCGGAGCAGCGTTCTTCATGGGGTGATAAACAGCAATGCAATTTCACTTGTTGAATTGTTGACGTATATTCAAGAAAAGTATTTCAGTATTCTCAATGAAAAATCAGTAACTGTGACGTCAGCATGAAGGACTGAACGAGGCCGGCCACATCCTGCGTGGTTCGCGGTGTGTGCTGAGAAGAGACAGGCGAAGAAAACATATATTGACAAGAAGAAAAAGGCAAATGATGGATTATTTAAGAACAAGACCAAACTGGGATGTTAAGGAGGAAATGTGCAGGGGTAAACGATGAAGTAATTGAATCTATATGATGATTAAGATGACGAAGAAGATGATGATAATGATGATGATGATGATGAGGGTGATAATGATGATGATGACGAAGAAGAAGATGAAGATGACAAATTGTAGAACCTTTGAGAACAAGACAAAATTGTTAAGTAAAGGAGGAAATATACAGGCAAATCACAAGTAGAAGCAGAGGAAAACGAAGGAGAATATTAATGCATGTGAAGATGAAGAAGATGATGATAATGATAAGGAAAAAAGAAGAAGAAGATAATGATTAAGTTGATGATAGAAATTTTTTTATCATGAAGACGATGATGATGAAGATACTGGAACTAATGATGACATTTAGATGATGCAAGTGATGATAAGATGAGGACGCTGGTGATGAAGTGATTAGAATGATGATGAATAAGATAACGAGGGTGATACAAACTGTAATGGTCGGTGATATGGGAGGATAATATGACAATAAAGATGACGATTATGATAATGATTAGAGCTGAATGATAGAATCGGAATATAAATTCGACATTCGCCTGTCGTTGGTTCCAATATCGGTTCACTCCATGGATGTGATTTGGATGGCGACAATATTTTCGGAGATGATTGTGTTTCAGTGGATGTTTGTGTTTCACTGGGTGTTTGTGTTTCAGTGGGTGTTTGTGTTTCAGTGGGTGATTGTGTTTCAGTGGGTGATTGTGTTTCACTGGGTGTTTCTGTTTGAGTGAGTGTTTGTCTTTCACTGGGTGTTTTTGTTTCACTGGGTGTTTCGGTTTCAGTGGGTGATCGCGTTTCAGTGGGTGTTTTTGTTTCCGTGTGTGTTTTGGTTGTAGTGGGTGTTTGTGTTTTACTGGGAGTTTGTGTTTCAGCTGCTACTATTGTGTGAACGACAGTTGACTCATCGTGCACCGTTGATGTAAAACCTTGTAGGAGGGTATCAGGATGAGAGATAATACTAAATATGGAATATTTTTATGACAACATGATGACGATTATGATAATGATTATAGCTGAATGATAAAATTGGAATATAAATTCGACATTCACCTGTCGTTGGTTCCAATATCGGTTCACTCCATAGATGTGATTTGGATGGCGACAATATTTTCGGAGATGATTGTGTATCAGTTGGTGTTTGTCTTTCACTGGGTGTTTGTCTTTCACCGGGTGTTTGTGTTTCAGTGGATGATTGTGTTTCAACGGGTGTTTCTGTTTCAGTGGGTGTTTCTGTTTCAGACGGTGATTGTGTTTCAGTGGGTGTTTCTGTTTCAGTGGGTGTTTGTCTTTCACCAGGAGTTTGTGTTTCCGCTGCTACTATTGTGTGAGCGACAGTTGACTCATCGTGCACCGTTGATATAATACCTGGTATGAGAATATCAAAATTAGAGATAATACAAGATATGGAATGTTGTGATGACAATATTTTCACCCCCCAACAAGCGCATACGTACATGTATACATTTACGAACACATATACCCACCACCTCTCAATCCCTCCCAAAGGTTTCAGTTAAATGTACAAATTTTCGGCCGCTCGGGACATGAAAACTAAACTAATTTAGGCAAATGAAATTCACCCCTTTACACTCGTACCAGATTAATTGTTGTCCAATTTACATAAACCTTTAGAATCCTTTTAAGTTAATGTTCCGAACGGGTCAGTTTCCAAATTATATAGTCCCGGTTTAGCAAGCACAACCTTTTGATGTAAACATACGAATCCCATAAATTTCAATAACAATTAAAATAGACCCGTTTCATCTCCAATTAAATGCTCTTATTAATTGCAAGTCAGTCCGAATGACCCCAAGCATCCGATTAACCAATCACAGCTCACCACATCAAGCCACCCAATACGACAGCATCAGACACACACAATAATATACATATTAGAGAGAACATTCGGAAACCGCACGCCGAGACAGAGAGAGAGACACGCAGAGAAAATACCAAGAAAGAGCGTGTCAGTCAGTGGAGACGATTTAATCTCAAATAGAACTTAATTCAAGTTTCGAGTATTTCACTACAAGCGGCTACTACTACTACCTACAGTGCCAGAGTCAACCAGACTAATCTCTCGTCCTTCATCACCATCCCCGACTCAATTATGGCGACCCTTAGTCATAATATTACTGAGAAACAGGGATGTTGTTGTATAAATGGCTCACAATAATGTCTTATTGTCATGAATGCGACTGTAGTTGAAAATATTAAGAAAAAATTCTAACATGATTAATAATTTAGTCTTGTTTTGGGTCAAAGACTCTTTCGTTTGCAAGAAAATCGTAAAAAAAGAAAAATGTAAGGAAACAGTCCCTGTATTATGAAGAAATCAATTTGGACGATACATAGCAGTGTGTAGGGGAGATTGGATGAAAAAATAATTAACCCGACTGACTTGTATGACAAGAATTGTCACAAATATACTTGTGGTTCTGTAGATGACAAGTTTGACAACTATCATTACACTCGAAAGGGAAGCAAGCATTATTCCCGGGCGCTTGGAACCACATGAAATCAACAACGACATCCAAATGCAACAATTGTATCTAACAATATCCGAAGAATTGTTAAGACTTAAAAAATGATGTCCAAATCAGATTTACCGGAGCAATAAATGCCTTGTAATGCTCGGGTCCAGTTTCTATCACATGGGCAGTGAACGACCTTGACATTGGACAGGTCCATGAATAAGAAGCCAGGGTCAGACGTGTATGTGACAAAGTGAAATGTCGAATTGACCACGTAGGAGGAGTTAGGTAGTGACGAGGGTGAATCGCACAAGGCAATGATGTCTACAAGACGCCATGACAAATTTACGCGCTTAAGAGTCAACCATTTATAAATAGCTACCTTCCGATCGCCCAACATCGTCCATTAGTTAAACTACCTATCCATTCACCCTTCACTTGTGGCGCTAGTCACAGAATGCGAGTATCTGTTTTAGTGTTTGGATTGTTTGGATTGTTTAGGTCAAATAGGCCTGCTATTGTAAAAGCTGTTATTGCATGCATTGTACTTATTAATAGATATCATCGGTATATTATAAAACCTGCATATTATGTTTTGAAAGTGTTTTTGTATAGTTAGGTTGGCTCCGATAACCAGACTGAGTAAAGTTAAATTTCTATAGCCGCGAAAGCTGTGGTTTCAATCGGTTGAGTATTTGTTTTAATTGGTTTTTAAAATGTTGCATTAATAATTGAGTTTCCGAGGTTATATCTCTCTTGAATTACATTATACAACATGAGTATTTTTTTTCAGTTCGAGAACTTTTGCTGCCACCTCAGCTTCACTCACCACTTTAGTGTTTGCCTCCAATTGGACCAGTCCACCCTGGTTCGCCCGTGATCCTTATCTTTTTCTGCTGCAGTCACCCACTCTCTTTTGTGAATAATTGTATGCTAAGAGTTATATTAATAAGGTTAATTTCGATGGAGACAGAAAAGATATAAAGACATATATTGGATTTCGGGGGTTTGTGGGGGGGGGGCATGGGTTCGTTTTGCAGATGTTTGTATTTTCATTATGCACTTTAAATATGTTTAGTACAGCGGTTGGTGTGCTATTATGAGATGATTTCTTTGTTTATGAAACGGACCAGAATTCATTGTCTGCTGTTTATCGGCTCTTTATCTGGAGCGGCAGAGCCAACATTGAGGGAAAGTGATATCGATGACCGATAAAAGAGTCAACCCGCTACCACTGGCTCACTACACACCCACCATTAAATGCAAGCACCTGCGCGCATATGTTTCCGAACATACATACATTTATACACATAAACTAATATAAATAACCATGTGCCAGTCAATGTAATAATTTGCATTTCACTACGACTCACGGGCTTTTTCGCATAGGAATGCATCCACGTAAGCGCATGGTCTGGTCTCCATCCTGTTGTACATTGAGCTCACAGCAACACATTTGTTGTTGTTAATAGGATTATTTGCCATATTGCCGATATCATAGAGAACGGACGATTCGTCTTCATATTGATATGACCCATGTCCGTCCCATTTTATTCCAATCCATACCTCCCTATAAAATATAGAAAACAGACATCAAAGCGATTATCAACAATACACTCATCTCTTATGCATTGTAAGATATGATAAATTTAGTCATTCCTAGAGCTGTTTTGTGCTTGTGGTTTAACTTTGCCACTATCATCAGTTACGGATATACGCAAATATATCAAATACACGACGATGAATTACTATACTACAATATACCCAAAATCAATGTGCTGTGCTAGGAACGTCGCTAGGAGGTTTCTGTTTTACATATAAACATAAAACGTCCCATGTTATGTAACCTTAAAGCACAATACAATCAGTAACTTATATCAGAACGATCCGAGACATTAATGTAACCCATCTTTAACAATACGCTTCATTGATAAAGATCTACAGTGTCCTTACAAGCCGCAGAACTTCACAGCTTTTTACAATCGCACTCTACTACAGTAATAACTAAATTTCTCATACAGGAACACAAGTTCTAATGCTTCAGCCGACTTTGTCTTTGACATGTACTTACTCATTATATTGCTGTAAACGATGCATAAAAATACTATCAGTTGGCATTGCCAGCGTTGAAACCATGTAGTTCCGACAATAGTCACTCGCTGCAGACCAGGGTTTTTTGCCATGTACACTTATATTGTAGCAAGTTTTGTCCTACCCTGCAAAATATGAACTAGTAAATTTGTTGGTTCCATAATACGAAAACTGACAATGTAGGCGATATGATAACCTTGTTGAATGTCATTTTCAGACGTGTAGTAACACACAATTGTCGCGAAACTATTCATCGGGTGCTAGTAGAATGGATTTAAGCCAGCATTACGATAGGCGATAGTTTTAAGGCGTGAGCTTAACAAGGACTCCGATGCAAAGCTTCCGTCCATGATCGTCAACATCCCAGTACTCGATATATATGACGCTCAAAGTGTCAAGATGCTTACTGTAAATACTTCTGCTAGCCACGATTGACAAGTGGTCACACGTATCTGCCAGTTCCTCATTGCCACTTTCCGTTAATATTCACAGGCTGCTATTGACTTGGTATTCAAGTCGCCTGCTCACACAATAACAATATTATTCAGAATTATTCATGATCATCATACAGAACCTCTTCATGAAAACGCCAGTGGAAATGATAATTGGTGTAGCGATAAAACAACCTGGGATGCTTTGTCCTTTCAGAGAAATGCCATTGTAGCATGACTATTTTGGAAAATTCTAAACGAACAAATGTCAATGTTCCTTCGAGTTCGATCATTAGGAAGAGGCGCTATTTGACGAGCTAGTGGTTGTGTGAGGTCTCATACACCCCCTCAATATACGGATCAACATACAATCTACAGCCGCATGTTACTGCATTGGGAAGCATTATACTGATACATAATTCCAATCATATGCCATAATCCATGAAGTAATGACATGCGCATGACTCATCCAACCTTATGCACACTCATCATCTTGCCTGCTTTTTTCACTTTGACTTGGCATTCAACAACAGACACCCATTTCCCAACACATGTACTGCCCCAACGTTACTGTCTACCCATCTATCTATAAACACAACCAGCTCTATTTCTATCCTCACTGCCCTAAGGCTTACCACCCCTTTATTCATTAGCGCCGCTACTGTCAGATTCTCAATGTGCCCAATATGTTATGTCTGATCGTTTTGCAATACCACACCAGCAGAAAATAATGATGTCTTATATGTGGCAGCGCCAATTTGCATGTGTTTCCTTTCAGATATTGCCAGGTTTATCATTTGCGGGTGTTGACAAAATACCAAAGACATATATAGATGTACTCACGTGCAGTTTATAAGCGCATCGTGCGTGCAGTGGTGCATACAGTGACGTAAGCTCGAAGTGTTGCGAAACGTCAAATTATTGGCTTCCGGGGCAAGACATCTATTATTGTGAATTGTCCAGGAATCTGGTCACGTGAAAATTAAGATTACAGGATAAAGAAATATCTGCTTGGAACAACAATTTGAAAATTCAAGTCGACTTCATGGCAATTATTACCCGGCCATTTTCCCAGGCATTCGGAATTGTTGTGACAAATTTCTAAAAGCACACAAGTACATAACAAATGTCAAAGTGAGACCGCTCTATACAAGCTGACAGCTATAAATTGCCAAATAGTATTGGTGAAATTAAGTGCGACCTTGTGGGGTGGGGGTATTTTGCATTGTTCTAAGATGAAGACGACCACGGGGAAAATAATTACAACGCTGCTTACATATGCAGTGCTATAGACTGACCTAAGAAACGGATTTACGAGTAAAAATGATCAAGGACACAGAAGTGGACCAGGTATCGTTTGAATCTTTCAGCATTTATGGTGTAGGTTTTAACTCAACGGAGGTGAAGTGGTTTTCTGCAAAATGTGTATCAATGCGGGTACAGCTGACCACACAGGGGATGAGTGTAATTCATTCACCGAATGTACTCTGGTTCTGGCAAAGGTAGCAACTGGCGTTGGTGTAACTCTTGACGGACTGAAACTCGTTGTTATCTAGCCATACATGTGTTGAACCTCGCAGAGGATGGCCTGCTTTCCAGACCCCGCTGTATTTGAGAGGAAGGCCGTTGTCTATCCAGTGATAGGCGGGTGTGTCGGTTGTTATTCTAGTAGCGAGCCCAATCCAGCACTTTTCAGTAATACTACACAGAAACATCAAGTAAATAGTAATTTTTTGTTCCAAAAAAATAACTCAATTTTGTTAGAGACAAAAGGCCAATGGTAAGACTGACTTCAGGTTGCTTGTCGCAGATATAAACTCGTCGAAGCTCGGTCGTGTCAGAAAAGAGGCAAGAATCTGACCTTCCCCCAGGCATCTTAGAGCAGCCTCCCAAAGGTTAATTTCAGAACCAGAAGTCTCATACCGATACCATCGATTCCCAATAGCAGTTGCGTCCATAGCAAGTGACTGGGTTTCTTAAGTTAGAATACAACCATAACATTACACACATACATACATACATACATACATACATACATACATACATACATACATACATAACATACATACATACATACATACATACATACATACATACATACATACATACATACATACATACATACATACATACATACATACATACATACATACATACATACATACATACATACATACATACATACATACATACATACATACATACATACATACATACATACATACATACATACATACATACATACATACATACGTACGTATATACATACATACATGCATATATACATACATACATACATACATACATACACACACATACATACACACACACATACATACATACATACATACATACATACATACATACATACATACATACATACATACATACATACATACATACATACATACATACATACATACATACATACATACATACATACATACATACATACATACATGTATACATATATATATATGTATATATATGTATGTTTATATATATGTATATATAAATATGTATATATATATATGTTTATATATACTTATATATATATATATATATGTTGAGTGTATATATACACACGCATATGTTTATATGTATATGTATACACATATATGTATATATATATACATAAAGATATCTATATATGTATGCATGTATATATATATATATGTATGTATGTATATATATATATATATATATATATATATATATATGCTGTGTGTATATATACACACGCTTATGTTTACATGTGTATGTATACACACATATGCATATATGTATACATATATACATAAAGATATATATATATATATATATATATATTTGTATCTATATATATATATGTACATATAAATATGTAAACATATATATCCAAAGTCAAATGTATTAATTGACCATCGGGTAAACAGGAGTATTTGATTGTGAGACTGGGAATTGGCGGGGCAACCATGAAGACAATACAGAGTGTTATTACAGAGTGACAAGCAAGCCTCTTACCAGATGTTAAAAAGACCTCATCATTAAGTAACAGTTCCCAAATACCGCTGTTATATGTGAGATATGAGTGACATCATCTATAAGTGATGCATCTTCAACCAGCAATTGAAACACACATTGGTATAGTGTAAAGAATACTCTGGGCTGACCTATATTAATGCAAAACTCATAACGTGTAATGCTGTACAAATGACAGTTAAAAGCTCAAGCACGAATGTCTGCATGCATTGATTGTGGGCGTTTGGTACATTGTATGTTCAACATTGAAATATGTTTTGGTTACGTGTACCAGAAATCACTTGTTTGCCAATAGCAGTGTGGACCAGTGCCATACCCAATACCAACCAAGTGGCAGTAGGAACAGTCGCGGAAGTCACTTGTATGGTGGTAATGAAATTCGCTGGGAGTGTAGGAAACGTGGCAAGAACCATGTGTTCTCCAAGTGGTATATGGGAGCCACCGATTGACGAGTGTATGATTAAGTAGCGGGCGGTACTGAATCATCTAAGCGATAAACCAGTAATAATAAACAAATCAACGAATCAGAGGTGACAGCAGCTGTGATGTTTTTTTCTTCGGTAAGTTACGATAAATTGATGAATTAATTGTTGGATTATTGTGACAGGTACATCCAAGGAGGAAATGTTGCCAACGGGAGCCGACAAAGCGCACTTTGTGGGTTATGCTGTCTGTTGCATCCTCGGTGGCCTTCTGATACTGATTGTGATAGCTGACCTACCCACAATCTATGAACACGTTTTCGCCACATTTCGTATCTAATCTGGTTGAGCAAAGCATATGTTAGTAATACGCTGTGTGATTAAAGTGCCATGACGCGTAAGTGGATCACAAATGAAAGGGAACTTAACGAGGTCCAGAATACTTGTTATAAGTTATCATTTTTTTTCATTTTCGACGAGGAATCGCATTTTGGGTTTGTAGTTTTGTCCGCAGGACGCTGGTTGTCGAATAAGTCACTTCGTTATAGGGATAATGTAATGTCATGGTAATGTAAATATTGCAGTTATTACCTGGTGTATCATATATTACTTACTTCTTTTTAAATTACAGTGTTCCTATCGTATATGATAGATACATTCATTCAAATGGCTATTGGTTATTGTATTCATGAATGTAAGTCTTCAATTCACAATTTATGTATCCTGTTAATGCAATAATTGATGTTTGAAATTATCCTCGCAATCACCCATGTATACACGCCTTATTTATGAATGCGTCTTGTGACTTTCATTGTTTATAGAATTATATGTTGTAAATAGTTTTATCAATAGAATTTTGTCTTCTTCGTATTTTTCAATATACAATGTGATATAAAGTATAATATTCGTAAACAAGAGAAATGTGTCAATGAGAGTTATGTACGACCTTAAGCTGGCAGTGTATTGTGCAATATAGCAATCTTGCAACACATTTTCAAATAAGATAATCTCTCACATTTGAACCGAGAATCCTTCAGTATCCTGAGCATTATTGCATGAACCGACGCGATCGAAGAATAATGAATGGTTTTTAAAAAGTACATTTATAATTATGTCAAGTTACTACTAAAGTGAATAATACTGTGTGTAATGGTATTGTGATAGGTATGTATGGAGTAAACTGCTGGAATGTGACTCTTATATTTTCTTTTCCGTTGATGGGACACATTGAGTGTAGAACTAATGTCACTGAAGTGTGACATTAAAGCCTTGTTCTTGTCCTATAATATGGTAGAATAATTACATAGATGTTGTCAAATACACTTAACTTGATAATTTCACCGGCTTCAACTATTGCGTTAACGTCTATGTGAGCTTGCTTTTATATATCAGCACCAACAACACTGGTTTTATTGTGTAGAAAGCATAGTAGCTGCAGCTTATTATCAGACAATATAGTAAATTGTTTAATGAATGCCGCAAACCACCTACGCGAGGCGATGTCGCTTTTTACACATCCTACTTAATTATCTTTTTTACTTCAACATTACGGCAACGCACAACACAATCGCGCTGAACAGCCACTGAACCACATATTATGCTCATTTAACACAATGCATTGATAAACCCAAATAATGTTTTCAAAGACACCTCGCATTTGCTGGGTAGTTGATATTTAAACTTACAAGCAACGTATATAAGTACATACATGGGGAGGTTAGTGTATATTTACATTCCACAGCAAGCATTCGTTAAGCAGTTGATACTGACAGTGATATCATGCGGGTGATAGGCGCTTGGAAACGCTGCTTATACCCACAACCTGCATTTACCGAGTAATTATCATAGATGAATCTATCGTAGGTCACACGTCCAGAACCTGTGTTATTGGCTTCAAAGACGATATTCATGCATACATATATTTCAAATTAATATGAATGCTGGCAATATAGCCTGCAGAAACACGAATCTTCTAACTAATGGTGGAATTGGTGCCACGAAGGACGTTTCATTTGGATCGTAAAATTCGTGCTGTGACGGACAACCTAATGTATATGTCATTTCTGAGCCAAAATATCTACCGTATCAGCGGAATTAATCAGCATATTTCGCGGAAATAAACATAGGTTGTTGCGGCAACTCGACAACCGCATTTTGTGAGGGAGCCAAGCATTCCTACAACCTCATAGCTCTACCGCATCGTACGCTTTCTATTTAAATACGCCCCCCCCCTTCTCACCCCCACCCAAGGAGCCTAAGCTCCAGCCGTAGCATTTTTTCTATGCCATTATTTGCCTTTCATATGATATCCCATCGTTTCCATCTACTCTATTGAACAAATTGTAAACATGTATCTAGGTAGCACGTTGTATTGCCAATTACTTAATTCATATATTAGTATATTTGTTAATTCTGCGGATTATTCATTTAGGTTGTTTTATGTTTCATAGCATATATAAGTATCTCATCATTCTTATATACCATATATTGTATTAATTATTCCATCTATTCATACTCCTGGATGTTGTACCTAGTTAATACTTCATAACACAGTTATTGCCTTATCATGATTATTCTACTATTATTGTTATATTTCCTACGTCAAGCATCATTTCCGTTTCATACTGTTTATCTTAACAGCGCCAATCAGCCATTTTTATGTTAATAAAACATTTACATATTTTTTTATACCCAACCACCTGTGACTTGTTATTTAACTCCCTCACAAAATATAGTTATTACATACAATTTTTGTTCTCATTTTAATTTACACAATTATCACATTATTCCGTAGATCATCAATGTTGTAAGATCATTTTATTGCATGACATCGTTTAGTAATGGATTTATTATTGACAGAGTCACAGGAGCATGTTGTTGTCTGTATTGATGCCAACATAACGACACAGACATGGGGCTATGGTCTGGTTGACAGCTCTTATTACGAATCAAAAGAATACTTATGATGAACGACCCAATAATAATACGCATTTGTGTGGATTAGCGAAAATCAATGAAGCATGATTTTTTATCTCATTGAGAAATGTTTTGCAGAAATCTATAGTTTGTGACTGCTTCCAGCCCTATACCTACTCTCCTATGCATGCCTTAGAGTTGGCGAAGCGGTTCATTCCAGCGACCAAACACACACCTTCACTATTCACTATATAAACCTATACAGAACACTCCCTCAATCCCAACAGGCTACCAAATTCGTTTCACTTCGTTCAAACACAGCAAACAAGCCACACCAACCTTGATTTTAGAAGCTCTACAAGATCCATCTTATTTTTCAGTTGCAGCACTACAAAAATTCCTTCTCCTACAGGGAAATTCACCAGTCCCTATTTTTCTACACAACACAGCACCAGACACCTCTTTGCATCCTTTCTCAAACAAAATATTGAACTTGCCTCCCTCCCACCTTCCCGATACAACACGCATTGATTCCGCATTGGCAGAGCAATGCAACTGGCTTCCAACAACGCCATCGATCCTTTTATACGATCTACTGGCAGGTGGCACAGCTCGGCATTCACCCAATACATCCGCCCTGTAACATTTACATTACCGCAGTTGGCCTCACCCACCTTGTCGGACGAGGCCAATTCAGTCTACCTGGGTCAGTTGTTAGATATATTCACAGATTTGTAGAATATTTGGGCATTTCATCATTTGTATTTCAATTATTGGATTGTCTGTATATGCATGAGCACATTGGGTTTTGATTCTCATCATTAACATTAAAGGTATTTCCACTACTGTTAAGCTTACTTATGTGATATGTACCTCTCATCCATCATATTTTCTGTGACATGAGTATTCAATAATCTTGCCTTTTAAATGTTTAACATAATCCTATATAGAAATCTGTCACATGTTATACATCCTGGTTTACCATTTGTCTGCATATATCATAAATATCTTGTCAATATCTTATCAATATCTTCGTGTGATGTAATCAATAAATATTTTATATTTTACCCAAAAAATACTTTTGTTCCTTCACTCGCTCACAAAAGATGTAGGTCGATGGATAATTCATAAGCACACATATTCACAACATAATCTTTAAATACCTTATGATGCTTCAATCTTCGATCTCTATTCTTGAGCCGTCCGTTGTTTGAGAAGACTCGCTCTCACTCTATCTCTCACAACCTGATGACTGGGCTGTGAGCCACAGTGTTCAAGTCGGGCCACGGCGTTGATTGGACACAAAGATTGACGCAACGACTTTTTTGCGCGTCAACCAATTTATCAATGGGCCTTGCTTCTTCCATTTTCGAAGGTGCAAAATTCTCCCTTTCTTTCAGGGCTGCACTAAGGCATTCTCTGTGAATACGATTCAGTGAACGGAATAGCTGATTATGTGTACCCAGTGTTCATTTCTCATTATACTCCAATTATAGAAACAATATCATGAAATTTTCCAATCAAACATAAACCAAGCCCCTGTTCTTTTTTTTGGCTGGACCATTGGTATAATTCAACTTTTAGTAGATAAATGGAATGAATAACACATAAGTTCATATAACACAGTTTTCAGAAAGCACTATATTCAAAACACATTAAGGTTGTGTGACAATCTTGGAAGGAAACTGATACTGTAACATCATCACTGACTGACTACATCTAAACATCAATAATATCAGAGATAGAATCAACGATTAAGACCATATCTAGTACTTCTAACAAATTGTAATTCATTGATTCAGGGACGGAACGTGGCAGAGGCAGTAGTAGGAAACTTGGGTAGAGGATCAGATCACAATGTTAGGCCATCGGCCATCAAATGTCTGATTACATAGCTAGCTGCCAATTAGTCATTATCTAACAAGTCAGACATCTACACAAAAAAGAGCATTAATATATCTATATACTTCCCTACAATACATGCTAAATAAAGCTTCAAGTTGAATCACTTTTAACATGTTACACATGCAATCTTTGTGAAAAGCGTATGACATAGGATTTCAAGAGCCTGAGATCTTGTTGGTCATTCTCCAATCCGAGGATGTGTCAATATTTTGTTTGCGCATGTGAGAGCAGCAAACTAAGTATGACAAGCACTGGCTGGTATACCAATCTGCCATGTAAGAAATACTATAGTGTAGCAGACTATCCTTTCTCAAGCTAAATTAAATAAAATAATAACAATAAATTACCTTCAGTAAAGACCCCATCAGCCATTACCAGCTGGAGGATGGAAGGATACAGATGCACTTTGGTGTCACCTAGGATCTTGGTGACAAGATTGACACTTTGCTCTATGTCTTCATCTTCATCCTCATGGAGGGCCCTATAAACACACATCATAACGTGATAATAGCAGCGAGGATGAAAGGCTCAAGTCAGTAAATGAAAGATATGTGACAGTTAATGATGATAAAAGTTGGAGCATATAGGCCAAATTCAGTCAATGACAGTTAATGAATGTACCATGTTTGTTAATTACTATTCATTATTGTCAGTTAAAGATTGTCAAGTGATTGCTAATGGTTTTTGTGTGATGTTTATAATTGGTAAGTGATTGTTAATGAGTCATTACAGTTAATGATATTCAGTTAATGTCAGTCTTTTATCAGTTCTTGTCATGTTTAAATATTATGATGAGGTTGCAGTAATAGTAATCGTATCTTTGTTAATGAACAATTGTTTGAGGATGATTAAGCCTCTTCTTATAAATAAATAATAAAAATATGCCTGAAATAATGAACATTTGATGATGGTGGAGTCCTGGTCAATGGACACCTAGCTTTGGTTTATGCTGCACATTAAGCGATGAGTCAGTTTGCAGTGTCACTTCTCAAATGATCACATTAAATGTCCAGTTTAGTATGGGAATTACATTATATTGCAGGTTTCCACATTCAATATTAGTAACATTTACAACACATTTAGAGAACAGTAACTTAAGCATCACACAAAATCACAGATATGAAAATGAAATCCCATGATGTCAATTATAGCTGGTATATAGTTGATAAACTCAAGCCATTTAACCAACAGCTCAAACACGGAATCCCAAGTGCAAAATATATATTTCCAGAAACGACCATTTTGTGATTGCGCCTTTACCAAGTTATCCACACATATCACTGCAAGTATGTGAGGCACAAAAAAACCATAATTTTTCATAGGTTGGCAGCAGAGTAATTCAATGTGACTATAGCCTGGAAGCATTATTCATTAATTACAGCAGGTTTTGTGCATTGTACAAAGGTGAAGCACACATGCATGACACGTCAATGATTTGGGTGACAAATGCCACATCCATAATCACATAGCTTCAATAGAGATTAGATTTTTAGCTTTCTCATATGTTGGTAACATAGGAAACGCTGTAGTTTACTACATAATTATTTGCTATGAGATATTTCTGCAAAACAAGGTATTACTGGTATGTTAACAGAGTAAAAACAAATAATAAAAATATCATATAATCATGGTCTGATATAATCAGGTCCAATAACCACAAACTTTGGACCTTCCAAAATAGCACCTCCTCATTTTAGGAAGCCAAAATTGGAAACTTTTGTGGGGACAAAGTGCAACCTAGGGTGAAATAACACTGTGGAATCCAAAATGAAACAAACCTATATGTGAATTGAGTTCTTTGTGGTTGAAGAAACTGCATTCATAGAGATTTCTGATGAAAGCAATAAGTGCTACCACTATGATGCCATGTCTTAACTTTTTCAAAGAGTCCTGCAGAGTGACCAAGAACAGACAAGTTAATTAGTTAAATCTGCCATGAAATTCAATCGGCCATGAAATTAAGAATCACTGATAAGAATAATGGTGATAAGAGTGACTTCTTCTGTATGAAGTTTGATTAATAACATCTAATGGCCAGGTGGAGAGGTGTGGGCTGCCATGGCGATAAGCACATAGGCAAGTCAACTCACAATATCAACAATACAGGGGTACAAACGTCAAGATTGTTGTAAATGATAATAAGGTATAACATACATGTCATGAATTCATTCCATTACAATTAAATTGTAATACAATTATGCGTGAAATTTATTTCAATCTGTATTTCATCTGCCGATATTTGCACCAATCTCTTATGGGAAATTCTTATACACCTAATCTATCTACAGAATTGGGGAGTCAGGTAGTTTACTTTACAATATAAACATTGATATTCGTGTAGAAGGGAACAGAAAACTTAAGGATCCGCGACGGGCGACTCGGATAATACAGCTTAAAGGTGCATTTATTCCAAAAAAAATTATGCTTTTTTTCTTATCCATTTAAAAGAAAAACTCTTTTGGAACACATACAAACCATTTTGCGGACTGGTTAAACGATATATCGTCGATTACACCGTATCGAAATTTGTCGGTCACGCCCGTGTTTACAAACATGAGCACATGTCAATGGGAAAATGGCGCATATGTATTGAAGGATCATTTTTTTACAACACAAAGTCGTGACGTCATGAGCAGTGCGTATTCGACAGAAGGCGGGAACGCGAGCAGCCGAAATGGTGTTTTTTTATTCCTATATTTCGCGATGAGTCTTCTTTTGGAGTGATTGAGTTTTCGTATGTTGTATAAAAAAAATCACCTGAATATAGTGAACACTGTCGTGACAATGGATCACAGTGACAAGGGAGTACGCGATCGACTGTTGGTCTGTTGGGCTAGTTTGGGGTGGTACGTATCATCGTGTGGGTTGGGTGGGACCAGGGACAGTAGACGGTTGCGGAAGTTTTGGTTCTGATTTGTGGCATTTTAATTTCGTTCCTAAAGATAAACCCACAACCACAAGGCAATATCACCAAGGACACTGTTCCCTGGTCAAATGTGATGCCGCAATCAACGAAGCTGTTGGAAAAGCCTGAGGAAGGCAACCCAACTTCGGACCGAATCTCCCCCTTTTGTTTATACAGAGGGTGTTGCATCTCATCGTCAGTCGCTCATACCGCCTACCCCAACCAACCTTTTCAATCACTCGATCCTCACACTCATATGCAATTATCATCGCTAAAAGGGCTGTGGTTTGGTGTAGCACCTACGAGAAAGCAGCCTATAAGCGGTTTACAGAAAACTAAATATCTGTAAACCAAGAGGACAGCTGTGAATGACTCCGGACCTGTTGTATGTCACGAATACCCATTTGTAGCTGCTTCTCGTCATGGACTGTTTTATATTATGTTGTTTCATCGTTAAATTGTATTACAGATATTTGTTTTAAAAGATTTGAAAGATCATTAACATATATCAGAAATTGCCATGCTTACAATTAAATTTCCATTTCAATTCAAAGACAAAAGTCAAAGACATGACAATTGCAAATAATATGAAAGAGAAACAGCCGCTTGATCAGATACATTGTTTGGGGGGGAAACACATCCATTCAAACTACCAAGTGCAGCAAATTTATTGTTTCATGTTTAAGTGGCAGTCTTGTTCCCCTGTGTCATAGAGTGGCCCTGTGTAGATCAAGGAGCTACGAGGGCTCACTCGTGCCTCCACCAGAGAAAATATGTGAACAGTCACATGTGGGCCGCGTGGTGCTTTTCATAGCGTCTCTTAAAACCACTTGCATCGTATGTATTAATTTTTGGGCGAGGTTGCTACGTCCAATCCGAAAACCCGACCAACAGTCACATATGTTTTTGTTGATTTCATGGTAGCATCAAATGATGACGGGTGTTTGTTCCACTCGTTTTCATATTGACCACACAGCTAGTCGTAGTGAACCCTCTTAACGGAAAAATAATCTCTTTTAATGCTATTAGGCTGGCGTGACCGCCTATTCTTTGCTCTATGACTCTCTTATCGCTCTCTTCTGAACTCAATCTATTTTTAAATTCATCATGTCTAGGAGACACGACCTGACCCCTCTATCATCTTATCTTCATTCTCCTATTTAGAATCGGAAGGCCGCCTTTTTCGGAGAGAATGGGCGATGTTCGGTACATTATCTGGAGCAGGCAAATCGTTTTCCCAATGCGATGGGTGGGTATTTCCTATCTACAGCTATGTATTCAGAAGCAGTCAAGTAACAGTACATAACCGGTCCATATGCAATACACTTTTGGGGCATTTCCCCCTTTTCTCAAACAGGTTAGGTGTTCTACCAACAAATCTTACCGAAATTTGAAACGGATAGATTTTGTCATAGGATGCATATCCCAAATCTTAGGAGATAATTGATTAAATTATTGAATGTTACTAAAGGTCGCATCATAAAAATCACAATGGTTTGTTAGCTGAACGGTTTGTAATTGTCGCGTCCGTGTGTTGATTTGTTTCGTTTGGTAGCAGTGTGTGCAGCTTTCCTCTGTTTTTGTGTCTCCTTAGCAATTTGCTATCACCGCAAGTTATTCATTCGTTTAACTCAAGTAACTGCAGCTGAAAAAAAATATGTACGAAGCAAACATGTAGACTCCAACTTCGGCCCCTTGTGCTATGTACAGAAGGCATAGTGGTCATAAAATGATAACTAAATGGGTAATAACTGAGTCGTTATAAACGTTAGAAGCTGAAGGGAATAACTGGTCAGTATGAAGAGAACATATGGCGTGTAGCGTCATGGTAGAAACCCAACAGGACGACCCATTTCAAGTACGTATTTATAATTATTATGAATTGGACCACGACGAATTAAAAACGTCATGTCTAGCTTTATAAACAATCCATTGGGAGCGTAAACCCCTCCAATCTGCTTATGGGAGCCAATGAAGCTTCATTCAGTCGATGTGGGGATCGGCGTTGCGAGAGGCGGGGGTTGAGGCAACTCATGTGTACATATGCATGACACCTTCTCTGCATGCACACGGTCCGTAGATCAAGCTTGCGACAGTTGCTGCGCGGGGGACAAGACGCGCGCATCTCCCTCCATGTCATACGCATCATCGCTGTTGTGCTTGGCTGTTCAAATGTTTAAGTTGAAGTGAATCTGGATATAATGGCTTCTATTCGGACCATAACGCTGCTGCTGCAGCTGCTGACAGGTGAGTTGGCTGTTTTCAATGCGATATCCCAATGTATATCAATAAATCTAAAATGTCTAAATCAATAAAAGTTCTAGATCAATCAAATATATTTGATCATTATAAATTCGATATGTTATTGTATGCCAGCTAAAACTAGCTTCCCCTCAAAGGATTATCATAACTACACCTCTAATTGGGCATTCCGACAAAGTGGGCTGTTGTCTGTTTGAGGTCAATATTGTAAAAATAAGCACAGCAACATATTTCCCACTCCTTGAAGCTCACTATAATTCAAGTGTAACCGTTCAATCTTTACAAACGAACTCATTATGAGCCCCACTTGGTAATGATTGCAGTTGCTCATTTCTTGGTTGAGCTATCTCAATTATGTGAACAAAGGCGTTGATTACTAGCGTAGTTTATATATATGTATATATATACATATATATGCATATATATATGTGTATATGCATATTAATAAATATATATATAAATATATATATGTAAATATATATATTTATAAATATATTTATATATATACATATATAGATGTACATATAAATACACATATATATACATATACATTTACCTATATATATATACATATATATATATAAATATACATATCTAAATACATATATATATGCATATATATATATATATATATATATATATATATATATATATATATATATATATATTTATATCTTCATGTATATATGTATTTATATATACATATATATGTATGAATATACATATATACATGCGAATGTATATATATAAACAAAATATATATGTACACATGTTTATTTGTATACGTATATATGTATAAAAGTGTGTATATGTGTATATATATATATATAAATGTAAATATATATATACATATATATATACATGCAAATATATATATGTGTACATAAATATGTGTGTGTTTGTGTTTGTGTGTGTTTGTGCGTTCGTGCGTACGTACGTACGTGCGTTCGTGTGTATGTGTGTATGTGTGTATGTGTGTATGTATGTATGTATGTAGGTATGTATGTATGTATGTATGTATGTATGTATGTATGTATATATGTATGTATGTATGTATGAATGTATGTA
>CM067353.1:44021144-44064422 GCA_034190875.2 Urechis unicinctus
TGATCCTAGCTTAGTCCTACTAAATGATGGAAGTATTGACCTGTTTAGTCAATTTGCAAATCGTTGGACATGAATACTAAGCTAGCTATAATGATTTAGCATTTTGTGATTGATATGTTCACGTATCGATAAACGGCAGCTGACATGTGATAAGCCCTATACTTGTCACCACCTGTCCTACACTTTTCCTCCAATTAACCACGAAGCGCTGATATTGATGCATTTTCAATTATTTCAGATGATTACTCGTTTTCCATTCTCAGGTCTGCTTTATAAACACGCCAAAATATATTTCACCGATATATGTGGCTAAATAAAAGTTTCAATCCGAGTACTTTAACATAACTATAATATTGCATCACAAACCAAAAGCCATATATTTATTCTGGCTCATACCGAAGGTTTGTAATCGCAATCAGAGCGGTATAATAACACACTCACCGCTGTAGTATGTTATATGTTAATCAGTTGTCATGCACGAGCTATAGATTGTTGCGATCATCATAAATTTACTAAGTCAAACGACTCAGTGTATACAGCTTGCGGCGACATCACTAGTGTTACGAAGTTCATGACAGAGACTGACTTTATGAACAATGCAGAAAACCAATAAATGATTATTAATTGGGCGTCTCGAGTGAATCCATGTGAATCGAAAATCGAATATCGATGTTAATATCATCTTGGGATAATGTACTGTAGTTACATTAATTCCAGTTTTTCCTATTTATAAATTCCAAAGAGATTATCTCTTTCGTTGAATACGTCTTTGTTTTATCCATAGCACCAAGAGCAAAAATATATATTTATTTGCGGTTGCTTGAGATTGCGTGTGTTTTGCTTAGTTGAAGGGATGCAATTTATACAGTATTTGCCTTGGTTATTGATTCCCTGCAATGATCTCCCCAATGTTAAATGTTGCAGTTATGCAAGAACAGTAGATTTATTTGCACAGTGTCACAGCACAGTTGATGACTATTTAAACATTGTTTAGTTGCAAGTTGACCCTAATTTCAATCTGATTGGTAAGTAAGTGTTTATTATAGAAATTATTTGTAGCAATACAGCAGGCTTACTATGAATCAAATGTCGCAGCAGGCCATTAGTAATCATTCTATGCCATCATTTAATATGTGGAATAAATTAATATTAAATATCTGCAACAAAACAGCCTGTTCCTGTGGTAATTTGTGGTAATTTGTGTTTTTTCAGCATATCATGATCGAAGATGCATCCTAATTTATTAATTCGGATGTGTTCATTTTCACTAGCAAAAATCCTTCGTAGAGTAGGATAATACTTTCAAACTACCCGATGGCGATGCAAAATGTTGAACGTTATGGAATGGCACTTAATAGATGTCACAAATGTAATAACAAACGCCTAATGTGTAGTGCAAATAAGTTTTCTTCTATGAAGATGTGATTGGAAACTCTATGCAATTTATGATGCCGTAATAGCACGGGAATAAGCCACTTTCTTGCACAAAATTACCCTTGTAGCAAGCGCTTGTTCTCTGTAGAACGATGTCTAACGGACTGACTATGTGGATGCACGGTAATCACCAGTAATGTGCTATTCAACATAACCGTGCTCGTTGGTTTACACGGGATGAGAACAAACGACCGCGTCAACCGTACAATATGGAGTAGAAAAACAATTGATGCAAATCCACAAAAGCACCCTTTCAGTAGTTTACTACACTAGCACAGTAGTAAGCTAGCGGGTGGTAATTAGTCGCTTGTTGCACACAATACGGACTCCCACATAACGTATAATTTGTGCATTTTATATCATGCGACAATTCTAAACCCCGGAGGTTTTTTATAAGTATAATATATGATTACACACTCACACGTTAATTCCAGTTTGTCAAATGATATTCATTTTAACACTCAGCATCACGGGTTTCTGAGATATATTTAAAATGATCAGAGGTAGCTCGTTGAATAGGAATTAAAATGTCGCCTAGGTATTGTGGTAAGACTTAATCCTTTCCAATCGAGATTAAATCGCCAGCTTGATCAATGATATGCACTGCATTATTTATAAAACTTGGCTATCTCTACAACGTAATGTTAATCTCTTATAGGTTTCTTAGAGGTTTAATCTGGCCTGATTAGAAAACCACAGGTCGCGGCAATAATCTTCCGAGACGGTGCATGATACCCAACACAATAGACAGCAAAGTGTAAAACTGAAGTTTATTCAGGCACAAGGCATAATGACGATTTATCAAAAGAAAACTATTCTCTAGCAACAGCTGCGTGTCATCCCGGCAATAGTCGTCAGATCCCTTGCGGTACATTTTATAGAAGCTCACGTTTTTCCTGGCACGTTAAACAATCAGATGACTGATGGATATAGTGTTTTTGCGGTGACGAGCACCTGGACATCGTTTAGATGTTTATTACCAGCGTCATTATTTCAAACAAGTGCATTACAGGATTTGGTTATGCATGAATAGTATTTTTTTCACTTCAATTTCGCTTAGTGAGAATCATACCTGCGCCGCAATGGCAATACCGAAATTGACGGTTATGCCACATAAAACATTCGGCCACATAGCATGGCATTGATCTGTATCTGAACGCTCCAGGACTAATAATAAGATATCATACTGTCATCCACAAAATAAAGTAATCAAAAAACATCGCAAACACTTAGGATCAGTTTTTGTAGCTTTTGTAGAAGCAATTCCCCTGCAAGCATTATCATTAACGAATGCGAAAAATGTCCGCAGGTCCCCCTGATCTGTCATGTCTTTTTGTCCTACACTGACGTAATCTTGATTCATGAGCAGTTCATAGAGAGACTTAGCTTTTAAATTGTGCCTTTGATAAAGCCTAGACGGTAAGCGCTAAGGTTGTCGACACCTCACGCCAAGTCCAAGCGCGTTTAGCATGATCAGGATTTGTTTCCTATGAGTGGTATGTTTTTTGCTGCTACAATAGCAAAAATGTTACGTCTATGCAACTCACATCGCAAAATATATATAAGTATAATAGTATATATATATATATATATAATATATTTATATATATATATATATATATATATATGTATATATTATATATATATTTATCCATATATATATATATATATACATATATGTAATCTATATATATTTTTATAAATCTTTAGAGAGAGAGGGAGAGGAGAGAGAGAGAGAGAGAGAAGAGAGAGAGAGAGAGAGAGAGAGAGAGAGAGAGAGAGAGAGAGAGAGAGAGAGAGAGAGAGAGAGAGAGAGAGAGAGAGAGAGAGACAGAGAGAGAGAGAGAGAGACAGAGAGAGAAAGAGGGTCACAGCACCGGTTGATATTGATTGATATACGGGTTAAGGGTGCAGTAAAAGCTCAGCGAGAGAAATCTTTCCAAGGCAGGCAAGTGGAGAGGCTATAATGTGGGAGTGTACGACAGCAAGTGTGAAAGAAATTGGTTCTTGAGGATGCAGGTGGAATGTATGCGGGGTAAAAAAAAGGCGAACACACACAAGTTTGTAGGACGGCACCGAGCATAATGCTCTGCAGAGGAGGATATATCACTGGTGGAGTACGTAGCAGTAAAGAAGGCAGCAAAGGAGGCAGTATATGGAGTTGCTATTGAATGTAGAAGATGATTTGGCTGGAGCTGGGAAAGTTGTAACGATCGAAGGCCCTTATGAGCATTTCATCTATATGGAAGTGGAACAGACAATCAAGAAGATGAAAAGTGTGAAGGCAGATGGTTCATCAGAGGTGGTAGGTAGCAGCGCTTCTATGCAAGCAGGAGTAAAGAAGATAACAGAGATCGGTAACATTGTTGCGAATGAGTGGAAGGTACCAAAAGACTGGGAATTGAGTACTCTTGTGACCATATACAAAAAAAGGGTAACACACTGGAGTGTGAATCATACCAAGCAATAAATCGGTTGGAGCACGGGATGAGAGTGCCAGAGAGAGTCATTGAAAGACGCGTGAGAGAGAAAGTAAGCATCATCAGTTCGGATTTATGCCAGGCAAAGGGAAAACGGATGCAATATTTTAGTACGGCAGCTGCAAGAGAAGCTTCTGGTAAAAAGTAAGACAATGCTTAATGCATTTATGCACCTGGAGAAGGCATTTGAGTACAAAGGATAGTGGTGAGGTGGGCCTTAAGGAAGCTACTGGTTAACGAATGGCCGATGAAATCGGTGATAATAATGAACAAGAGAGCGAAGACAGTGGTAAAAACAAAGCCTGGAAACAGTGAAGAGTTTGAAGCAAAAGTTTAAATACACCAGGAATCAGTGATGAGTCCACTTGTGTTTGTTGCTGTCTTGAAGATGCTAACGGGAACTGCTTTATGTAGATGACCTGGTGCTGATGGCTGAGAGCAAAGGTGAACTCAAAGATAAAGTGCTGAGGTGGACACAATACATGACAGAAAAGGGGCGGAAAGTGAATATCGGCAAGACGACGATAATGCTATGAGGGGAAAACCATTGTGAGATTTAGAACACAGGAAAATGGCGGTGGTAAAGTCGTTCTAAGCAATTATATCCGATGCACAGAGCGTGACAATCGGACACATAAGAGGTACTCATGTTTCAAAAGCCCGCTGGGAAGAACTGAAGCAGCATTCATGTGCAAGGTATGTGAGAGAGCAGGCAGGTGGTGGTAATGATGAAAACGGGGGTGGTGAGGAGGAAAAAATGAACATGGATTTGGGAATTGAAGAGCAGCTGGAGAATGTTGACAAATTCTGCTATTTAGGTGATATGCTAAATGGAAATGAAGGAGCAACCTAGGCATCTGTGTCAGGGGTGCGCTGTGCATATAAAAAGTTTAAAGAGCTATTTGGGATTCGGACAAGCAAAGATGTATATATATATATAAACATATATATATATATATATATATATATATATATATATATATATATATATATATATATAAATATATATATATATATATATATATATATATATATATATATATATATCTATATACATTTATTGACATTCGTATGTGTGATAATTCCCCCCCCCCCGTGTAAGTTACCTTTGAAGATAACTTATTATTTTTGTATTTCTAATCGGTCTTGAGATGGCTGAAATGTTTACAAAGCTAGACAATTTTACCTGATGTGATTCGAGGTGCCTACATGTTTCATTATATTCTAATTATGAGGGATAAATGAGGTCGCAGAGTAAAATAACAGATATCTCCTGTATAAGCGTCACTATCTGCCTTTTCTCGCGGGCAAAAAAGATCATTGGACTTCCAAAATAGGATTCTACAGTTACAATTTTATCTAAATACGATACCCCATTTAAGGCAACCGAAAACGCCAGATCATGAGCCTTTCTAAAACATGTCAGACCTTCTTTTATATGGATTACTTATGATAATAGTACCTTCTGTATAGGGATCGATCGGTAGGCAGTGTCATCGCAAATGGTCAACGTGGTGTATCCCACCACTTACAATCATCTATATAAGTATGAAACGGCTCAAATGTACGCAGAAATCGCAGGTAATGATTTAATGTAATAATTTGCTAGTCGCAAGCGATTTTGTTGCAGCATGATATACATGCTCCGAATCTATGATGTATATGAGCATGAATTAAGAAAAGTGCTGGGTCTCGTTAAGAAGACCACGGGGCACCTAAGTTTTACTACAGTAACGTTATCGTAACACGACGCTCGGACACATGATATGGCGATTGATCGGAGTGAGACAAATATCCAGCATCTAAAAGAATGACAACTACCTCGATTTGTGTGAAAATGTATTCATTCAATAATCAACACGAAACATTTTCCAGAAATCAAGAAAAGCAGAGTCAGAAAAACGTGCAATTTGCTGTAGCTATAATCCATGCATATAAAACACTGCAGTACTTGATTCAAATGAATTGGATATTTGTCTCTCTTTCGTTAGGGGCGCGACTGGCTTAACATTGGTGTTTTCAACTATTTATCATGGACGACAAAGGATAACTATCAACAATCCGTAGATACATATAGCTACCCAGGCGGAATTATCATTTATGTAACTAGAAATGTAATTATTGATTCGTCTTAGAGCACTAGAGTGACTGATTATTATCGAAAGTGTCACTAATAACACTCACAGTTTGACCTCTCTAAGCAGGTCACTGGCGAACATATACTCGCAGTCAAGGTGACAGGCATCGGTTTCCATGAGATAAATGTATATATATATATATGCCTATATGTATATACATGTACATTTGAATATATATATGCATATATATATATATTTATATATATATATATATATATATATATATATATATAGATATATATATATATATATATATATTATATATATATATATATCTATATATAAAATATCTATATATATATAAATATATATCTATTTATATTTCTCTATATAAAATATATTTTCTGTGTATATATATTTATATATCTCTGTATATATAAATCTATCTATCTCCTCTATATAAATCTCTATATATCTATATTTATATATTTTCTATATGTATATATACGTCTATATACATACATATATATATATATATATATATATATATATATATATATTATTGATATATATAATATATATACATATATATGTATATATTTTTATGTATCATATGTTGTGCTAATTGGTTTTTATTAGTCGGAATTACTGTTATTGAAGATGCACTCACCTCAATTCGTCTACTCTTTTATCTAGCAAGAAAATTGTGACTGACGATCTAAAGTGATGATACTCCCGAGCATCCCAACAGAATACCAGTATATACGATTAATGTGTGGGTCACATCGTAGAAGAATGTACCTGACAAACAGTAACCCGCATTCGGCTCGACGTCATCAGAGGGCATTAGGGTGCAATAGTTTTACAGCTATTCAATTGGCACGAGTTATTTAACATTTACGGTAAGTAAGCAGCCTCGAACATTCAAGTGCTAGCATCATTGCGCAGTTGCAGATGGTTGCTTGGAATTCAGTGTGACAATTTTGGAATGCCGACAAAACCAATTGAGCTTTTTTATGGGTAAATACTTGCGAGAGGGGTAATATGACATCTGGCGTATTGGAGACAATAACTTTGTTAGCGCCAAAAGCCAAATAAAAAGAGGGGTATATCAATAGTAGTGGGTACAAAATAATATTACAAATGATCGATACAGCCTGGGCCAATACACCAGCGGAATGAATCAGGAATCACATGGAATGTAAAACATGGGTCTCGCGAATAAGGTAAGGTTAATTGTGGCTCTCGTTTTATCTTTGTATACTACAAAAATCAACCACATCAAAATGAAGCGCCAGTTTATCTTAATTGGGAACGCCATTATACCTTCAATTAATACGATTGACATCATGCGAAGGTATATACAAATGGAAAGGTAATATGTTACGTCAGCATATAATGGCCGAATTTGACAAAGTATCTCGCAAAATCGTTATCAAATTCATTGATTTGTTTATGTTACATTTACACATCAATACACGTCAATAAGCATATAAGCGATGTTCATTAATAAATTTTCGTTTATCTAGTTTTTGATGCACAAGTGTCCAAATTGATTTGCTGAGTAACGATAAATCTCCCAACCTTTGGACAGCAAGCATTTTATTCGTGGTTGGTGACAACAACTGTTGTCTGCGATGTTAATCGAACACTATATATATATATATATATATATATATATATATATATATATATATATATATATATATATATATATATATATATATATATATATATATATATATATATATATATATATATATATATATATATATATATATATATATATCTTTTATTCGCAAATCGAAGTTTACATAAAGATATATTAATTAAGCAATATATAATATAAAAAAACCATGAGTACCATTTAGTTTGTGCATAGAAACACAAGAAGCTCATCTGCCTCTTGCAGTGTTAGAGAAGTTAACAAACTGCCTTCGCGCTGCTGACACAGTTCTTTCAAAGCGCATATTGTCGCCCTGTCTTCTGCTGATACTTCATTAATATCTAGAAACAATTCACGTACAATATTAAGGTTAACTTCATTAATTAAACTTAGTTGTTGGTAGTCTATATTTAGTAATGACAGACATGATCTTACATTATTCGATACGACAGATAAGCTTACATTAGTGACCATTGTAGCAAGTCGAACTTGTGGGTAGTTACTAACGGTGCATTTAACCCAAAAATTAACAAAACGTAAGAATAGCTGAGTGCGTATATCTCGTCTGCTTACAAGCAGCGGTAGAAAACGAGACCTCGTTTTTCTATTAAGCTTAAGAAATCTCCTTACACACTTCGCCAAGCAACATTTATTTTTTCAAGTGACAAATCCATACCGACATGCTTCAACTTAATTCATGAATCCTACACGAAAGCATTAAATTTAAAAAAATAATACGCCGAATTGTAAGCATCATCAATTAGGCCACTTTGCGTTATTATCAGTGTTTAAAGAACCTTGCGCGCTACTTTTACACATGCAATTGACTTGATGGATTGTGGCTAATATTGTGTAACACAATGCTATTTTACGATTTCATTGCTTACATTATAAACGCCCCGCTTCGCCTGGTGTCCTTGTTGTAATATAAACAAAGTACATAGAATGTTTATCGACATCTTCGCTTTTAAATATACTGCCAGGAACGAAAGATGAGGATCCATGCCGATTTGATTTTTGATATTATACAATGGGTAATCGGAAGATTGCAACTAGGAATTGGACACGTATGTAATCGCATCAGGGGCGGACAAACGCTCCCCGTACTGAACAGCGTATGTTTTTTGAATATGTTATCGAAAAGTTATATAAGGATGTATTAAATCATCCGATACCAGGTGCTTGTTCACACTTTATTGTCATCCCCTAGCCATTTTGCCGGTCTCTGAGTGGGCCAAGAAGGCAATTTACATTGTAATCGTATCACCGAATGCCACTTTGATAGCGTTAAAGTATAATCAAGCTTGCATTCTTAGTAGTTTAATATCAAAGCATCCGCCTCAACATCAACGTATACAAGAAAAGCCTTTCAGCACATTTAATTGCAACACATATATCGGACCGCATCGATGAAGCCCAGCAGCGAAAGAAACAGCAGTCAAGTATATAAGGTCACATGACTTGCACATACCAACCTCGAACTTCTGACTGTCGAAGGGTCAAAAGTGCAAAAGAAGGTTGTTTTAACTATGAAGATTCAATAAACCTACCTTTCTGTTCTTCTCCGCTTGATGTTTTGATATTAGAACTGGCGACATATGCCGATATGTACAGTACGTTATTGATAGTATGAGTAAGGGTGCCTTGACCGGGACTCAAATGTTACATTTATAATCTTAGCGAAGGAATAATGTGATAAAATGGCCTAGATGGTATGAAATGGCTATAGTAAAGCTTGTATATGTAAAGCGAATGACTGTTATTCTATTTACATTGCAGCATATTGTCGAAAACGAGGAACGTTATCAGCTCCATATTTAGTATCTAGACACAGTAATCATTAATTCAATTCGACGGAAGCCTCTAGATGGATCTGTGCGAAAAAGAAAGCAGCATGACAATGATATATACATATAAATTTTTGTATAGGGATCTGTATATAGAGATATAGTTATAGATATATATATACATATAGATATATATACATATATAGATAGACATATATATATATATATATATAAACATTTACACAGATATATATATATGTATATATGTATATATAAGATTTATATATAGATATATATATATCTATATATTTCTATCTCTAAATCTAGAGGGATAGATATATCTATTTCTCCCAAGTATATCTATTTCTAGATATATAGCTCTCTCTATTATATAGATATATATCTATAGAGATCTCTCTCTCTCTCTCTCTATAGATCTCTATCTATATATCTCTCTCTCCTCTCTATAGAGATATATCTCTCTATATCTATCTATATATATATCTCTATATATATCTCTCTCTATATATCTATCTCTCCCACTGCCATTCCCCTAGCAAGTTTGCCATCAAAGTAAAGCATTTTTGCCCCTCCGCTTTTTAGAACCCCCCGTCACGTAGGAAAACTTACTTCTTAAGTGCCCCAAATACAAACAAAAATTGGATGGCTGAATCATGCCCTATTGTATCACAGAGCCACCAAGCGCCACTACTACAGCCTGCAACATGGCATAGGATATGCATTAAAAATTGTCCGCTATTCCTCAAACAAAAGAACCACCAGAGATCTCAAGATATAGCGCTGTCAATAAGTTGCGTAGTGTTTTGTTGTGCGGTCTAGCATGATAGCGTAGCTTGGACAACATGGAAGCTGTTCTCGTGTGGTTTTATTATTGCAGCAATGTTAGTAAATTACACCGTTTAGGATCAAATGAAAAGGATAAGATATATATATATATATGCATATTCATACACTTTTTGAGACAAATATGCCCTTTTGATGCACTTATGAACGATGGCATCGGAAATTATTTCTATTTTTTTTGGGATTTGGAGTACAATCTTAGATCATTTAGCATAATTATTTCGTAATAAGTGGAAAATAAATGCAATTCGCCAATATTCAGAGGCTAAGTAGATTGTCATATCTTAGCCATGGATTAACCGATGTACCAATGGTAATATGTGGATGGACAGTTGGTGTTTGCCAGACACACAATGTTGGCACAGCTGATGCCAATCTCCGCGTGTATATCTAATGAGACGATCGGTCATTTCAGCATGCGCACAATAAATCTGAAAGACCACATATGCCGTAAATTGTTGATTGCCTCTGAAATGCACGCAGCTGCATGACACCAATGTAGCCTTGAAACACTGCACACGGTTATTGGCACGGCGTTCATGCATATACCCAAATGCAATATTTGATGCCTTCATATTATGATAACTATTTCCTAGTCTTTCCAATGCCATAACATCGTTTTATTTTACAAGCGGTGCAGAAAAGGCACAATAACAAGGTACTAGAATATAGAACCTGGTAAACCATAGGCAGTAAAGCATAAGTTGGCATAACCATGCATCAGACTGGGAAGGCGATCGAAACGATTTGAATGCTGTTCATTGAATGGTATCAGGCATTTTAAATATTATCGGATGCTGCGTCAGAAGGTCTTTTTTATGGCTTATACTTTTTCTGACCTAGTATTAAGAAGGACATATATGGAATGATTTTGATAGCTAAAACTAAACAGCAGTGTTACGTGGTTAATCTCCTCTACATTGTAGCGCCTACATTGGTACGTACTTTCGGGTATAGCATTCTTCTTTGGTAAATGCATTACGTTTTAAAGAACTTCTTGTCTACCACAATTGTAATGGCCGATGATGTCTGGTTACAAGGGACATAGCGTATATTAGGCACTAAAGAGATTCTGCAAAATATGTATCATTTACCGTTATAAGGTGCAATACCCTTCCACGATTTACTGATTCTGCTATCAAGACCAACATCGTTTTCTTTCAAAAAGCAGCTGACGCAATACCCTTGAAATAGTTGCCTTGCCTGCTATTTCAACATTTGTCAAATTAAATCACGTGTTCTTCCAAAAAGCAATGGCTGTCCGTCACAAATGTGTTATTCGCATATTTTCCTGCGCGATAATTTGCAATTCGACTTATGGAACAAGAACGTATTCCATGAAAGACTGTTCGATGTGAGTCACAGGACGGTAAAGCTGTTTTTTTTTCGCCACACGTAAGCTCATTTTAGTTAGGTAGTGCTCTTATACCCGCTTATAAAATTTGATTAATACTCTCCATTAAACAGAATAGGTTCAAGTATACACACTCAGTACTAAATGATATAGCACTCTTCTGCCCCTGTTATAAAAAAGTAAAGCCACGTGAACCCGAATGCTAGATCTGTCATGGAGATCTTCATCATCAGCATCACGATACATGGTTTGCAATGCCATCACTTTAAGTGACCAAAGAAGCATCACGCTAATTATACTCATGGTATAGTGTTATAGAAAGCGCTTGCCAATCTTTCAACTCGTGTTTTCTATATGATAGCAATATCATTGTTTGTCGTCTAGTAACGATTTGTGTGGAGGAAATTTGTATAGCAGTGACGCTTCATCCTAAAGATTGTCGCAATCGTAGATACCTAAGATTGGACTTACAGCTTGTATCTTATTAGCTTGTATTGATTATTCCAAACACGATTTCATATTCGTGACACACGCAAATCCTATACATAACTATTTAAGTGATTGTAGATATGGCGCCATTGATACTTGAATGGACTGCAAATGAGTTACAAATCAATTGCTTCAATCGCAAGAAAGGAATAATTTATTGATTTAGGTAAATAAAGTATGTATCTTATACGCTGTTCAAGCAGCTGGGCTATTTTTTCCTTTAGTTCAGAAATAAATGCATAATAAGGCATTTTATACAACGTATAAGTCGAAATGCGGAGTTCCGTACTTAACCGAAATAAAATTGTAACAGATTGACTGACCCTGGATTCAAGCAGCTAGGTTTGAATAACACTATGTACAATTAAAATCCCATGACTATTCCAAACGTATAATTCACACAATTTAGTTATCATCATATTTAAAGCCATTTGTACTGGTTATATTGACAGACACGATACTTCGTTTTTTAAGTGTACAGGGTGTATAAATTGATCTTCATGATTTTCTTGTGTGCAATTTCAAGCACCCGTGTCAGCAATCAGCAATGTGTTGCATCAATGGCATTGCCTTTTGAATATTCCAGTGATGGTATGGATTGATGCTTCAAGTGTTGATTATGGAATGAATTGAATACGATTAAGAATAACATTAAATGTCATTCTCGGTATGTTTTAAGCGAAACCACTGGTTCCGTGGCTTTGTTCGTTAAAAACACGAGTCGAGTAAACGGGATATCTCGAGTTCGAATTGCGACGGAGCTATTTAGGTAACCAGCCAAATTAATATGCAAATTCCAAGCGTTGACCTAGGCCATGTTACACACTCTATCAGATCCTGCGGTACTGATTGATCGTGCTACAAATTGCAACGCATCGTAGGGTAACGTTATAGGCAGCAAATGGTGATATGTCTTGTCTGCATGGAACAATAAATGGGCTGACACTTTAGGTTTTACACTTGATTGGGGTTATGCCTGCTGTAATGAACACCTGCGTGCCAGCTAACGAAGTCGAGGCGCCTGTCACAGTTGACGAAATACCTACCGGTGCATTTTATAAACTTCGTGTTCTTACAATCGTTACATACATGAACTGTACATTGCATTTGATACTACCCAACAATATTAGAATATAGCCAGCTGGGTTGTCCGAAAAAAAATTTTATAGCATTATATCACAGCATCGAGCTATCTTTATAATGAGGTAATGTCAGATCACATCCATGTAATAACTACCAGAATGTGACCAGCAAACGTCAATCACTAGAGGCTCTACGCGGGCAAAGCAGAATACCCTGACAGGGGTCCGTGCACATAATTGTATCAGTCACAATTGTCTTTGGGATTACAATGACTGCAATCTAAACACTATCATCTGCATTTACTCAGGAAATACCTTGTTGTCCAGGGACACAGGTTACACATAGAGATGTATAAATGCTGCTGCCTTTGTAACAGGATGTGTCAATATATTCATGCGTTGGTTAAACTTATTGTATGGAAAATGTGTATCATTCCAAATAATATTGGAGACAACAACACTAGACTGGTGTGTGAATATACCGGGTAACGAATCAGCCTCGAGAGGAGTCATCGCCGAATAAATTGAAAAGTATTACGCTACGTTTGGTTCCCTGGTGGGGTAATGCTAGGGAAGCCACCTACACTCAATCCATCGTCCCTAGTCCCGCCAGTCTGTTACACCGACGGGTTGTTCCTGTGGAGCGAAAATAGAAGAAGCCAGCGGCTATGCCAATATTAAGCAGTTTAACCATCACAATAACTTGCCGTCCACTTGCACAATGAATCACTTGGCTTACAGCAATGCCGCGGCAATAGCATTATACCTAAAGCACCCAATAGTTTTAACATTTGGGTAAACACAGTCCCAAACACTCTACTTGCTTGGCTGCGAAATCCATAAAAAAAATGTTTCAGAAAATCGGTTGCATCGTTTTAAAGGACGGCATAAATAACGTAGATCTTTTAGTTCATAAAAGCAATCATCAATAGCCATACCATCAAAGTTGTCCCGTACACCTTGTACCACTGAGGTATTATGTTGACAATCGTGCTCCACTTATATTATCTCACGCACGATCATCAAGATATAGATTCGGATTGATATCAGGAGAGTCAATTATTCCAAGTTTTTTTGTAGTTCGACCGATATGATATACGAAATATGTGTACCAAAATGATGCATTTAATTGCAATTCATGCATCTCAGTTTTTAATGAAATACAGCAATGCCACTATTCTATAAGAATCCGTACAAAAAGTGTCTTTGTAGATAGTTTTGTAGCAACTGTGTTGTGACATGTATTAGGCACGTACTCTTCGACTGATGTTCCAAAATACAGAATAACGCAGACAATTAGATTTATTATACACGTGGTACTACCGTTGGTATACAGCACTATGTGGAGACAGAACAAGCACATGGGATACTGAATCTACGAGCGGATTTAAATATTAAGCACGAGTTATATTCACCCATTTCGCTACGAACCCGGTGGGGACAATAACCTTGTTTTTGAGTACCTTTCGTGTTCACTACCGATGAACAGGTGCTTGTCATTGCAGACGCAACAACTCCATCAGTCATGTGCTTGTTTTACACATGCGGGGCAATGAGTTTTCGACGAGTTAAGCTCAAGGGAACGTATGGCTGTCACCATGATGGAGAACAGCGAGTACTTCGTGGGTCTTTTGTTATAGTTAACTGCATGCATGCGGGGTGAGATTCAATTAGAAAGATGGTCGTGTGAATGATCAATTGACGGATATGTCGCGTGGCACCTTACAACCGCGGGAGCAGACGAAAAATTACCTGCGCAATGTTATGCCCAACAACGCAAACGCGACTTAAGGGACTACACAGGTCTATATTTGCCGATTACCGTGTTAACCAAAACCAAGTAGAAGGCGTAAAAAAACATGCGGTGTTTTGACATGATGTACCTGCATATTGATGTTACAGTTTCAAACATATATGCTAATATTTGCAATGAATGAATTTGAGTAAGTATCGTAATTCGAGTCAGTAGTATAGAGAGTGGCGCACCCCCGCTCATCTACACTACACTACTAATTACGGCCTATCGTGTTTTCGAATGTCCTTGCTAGCTTTTGTTGTTTTTTATAGTTTCCCCAAACAGGGCTACGCGGCTCATAAACAATTATGGGGAGGCGGGTCAGGTTAGACTCCTAACGGGCCTGCCGGCCAGCTAACGTGAGTCAAAGTTGCCGACGCCGTTTGGGGCTATCCACTGAATTCATTCCAACGGTGAACATAACACCACGTATGGGTTATTAGCTTAGCACACCGTGCAGGCTCAATAGGCATGTGTTTGTCGTTGTCGGTAATTAACTCCACACCGAGGTTCTTAAGCACTGAGTCCCATGACAGAGCTGGGCTGGTGTAGTAGATGGCTGGGTCCATCCCATGCTGCTTAAGTCATGTCTTGTGGAATATTTCAAACACATCTGCTAGGAGCAACACGTCTGTGCGCCAGTTAGGTCATGGTAGTCGCCCATGTTTGTACACCCGAATATGTCCCAGACCTTCAGCTCCTGTTAATAGTATGCAGTAGATATGTCTTGCTCAGACAGCTTGCTATCGAACTCCTGGCGGCAGCAGGGTATCAAACTTTTACCAGCTGTTGACAGCATCATGGGGATACACTCCCTTGCATAGCAGCAGTCAGCGCTTCATTTCGTCGGGCTCATACTTAGCTGTTACTTACTGCAAAAGCGTTTGGTTTGCTTGCAGAGCCAAGCTTGTCTAGCGAGGCCAGGAGGAACTTCTCCGTGTTGTTTGGGATGCGGTTGATTTTGCCTTCACCTTGCTGATGGCCTGCATCAAGAGGTTGGAGTCACAATCTCATAGATTGTGAAAGACTAGAGGCACAGCCGTGGTCTTGGGACTAGGTCTAGTTACATACGTGGTCTAGTTACAGGCGTTAAGGGTTGGTCCCTTGTCATATTGCAGCGGTCGCGGACGGAGCCGCTGCTTAGTTCCCTTTTACCTACATAACAGTGGCTTGCCGCCTTGTGGGCTCTCCTATCCTCACACGTCATGCGCATAACCGTAACATAACCGAGCATGCCTCGTGTTCCCCTGTCCATTGATTATTGCTATTAGTAGTATCAGGTGCAGGGCCTGTAAGCTATTGTGTGAGCACCTTAAAGTCAGCGTTGATAACATACAACGGTGGCAGATGCTTGGGCCAGTTCTGGAAGGATAATATGTGCCTTCCTTCTGGTATGTCAGCTCGCAAAGCAACCAGCCCTATCCCCAGCAGGGCAGTGCGCACGGACGAACTGTTTTTGTTCACTCTGATCATACAGCAAGCGGTTCAGATCATTGATCTGCGTATATCGGTACGTACAATTTTACTCAATCAGCATGAGTTGTATGCCTGTATTATGAGCAGGCTGTTTACGGATGTGGTGTATGATAGCATCGCCTCCTTCCCAGTCGAACACGTTCAGGGTTAGGTTAGGCACATGCTTCTCTACCTTCTCAAGCTGGTGATGGATACTCGACGCATTTACCCTCCAACAGGGTTAACAGCCGCTGAATGTTATACTTAGATGGTCGCTGCGGGTCCCTAGCGACCGGGTGTATAGCCGATTCAATAAACCATAGAAGACAGTAGACGTTTGTGATCTTCCCGTTAATAATCGCCTTCTCAGCTGCCAGCGCTCTCGGTAGCGGAAGGTAGGAGCCACCTTTTAATGACTGGTAGTGGGTTATGTCAATCCACAGAGTTGCACCTGGCACAAACTCCCAGCCGGAATCATTGTTGGTCCAATTATCCTACCGCTCTTGGATATTGGCATTGCTCCTGTTTAGGAGAGAACAACATCCTGCTTAATACGCCGTAAAGGCTCAAAATGCTCAGTGCCGCCATTGCCGGTGTGCTTAATGAGCCGCACTTGCAGGGCAAACTGACACTTGAATCCGTTCAGATCCCTAAGCTCATAGGTCAGAACTTAATGCATCATTGTATTCACGCCTCTAAAGTATATCAAAGTGCAAAGCCCACGGGGATGTAAGAAAACCTTTGCAACCTAAAGATATCAACAACAAATGTTTGACATCCCAATTTTATCAGCAATAACCAATAACATGGGAACAAAGCGCACGGTCATGAATTACTTGTGGTAGATAGTCGCTTTTCCAAACATTGATGTGCGGCCCATTTATTACACTTTGGCAAATTAATCTATTGCAAACGTGTATGCATTTTTGTTTGCGCGATGATAAACTGACCTTGCGTTAGTAAAGGCAAGCATTATCTACCTTCATAACTACTTAGCTGCGCAAAATGTTTTCTAATGGGCTTCATTGTATATGTCAGCGCAAATAAAAAAATCACCTGGATATTTAATTTGCTTACAAACCTATTCCCTCGGGTCCTATTATGCCCTTATTTCAATGATTATGCATTAATGTGCGCTTATAGAGCGAACATATATATCTTTGTCGACAAATGATCTCATTATTCGCTTTCAATCATCCTACAAGTATTAAGGGTTTCTGCCAAGAATGCAAGTTCGAACAGGAATATAGTAATTTGTGATCGCTTGTATTTTTATTTGCTCCGTTGGAATTTAAACAAAAAGTGAATTAACGTATTTTCTATACACGCTTGCATGGCGTTGTACTCGCTAACACGCCGGCCGCCCTATGAGTTTGAAAAATGGATCAGACAACACACACTCAGATTAACTGGTATATAAAGCAGGCAAAGTGTCTTTTATAAACTTTCAGAATGGGATATTTACAGTACATAAATTTCGCATGGGATTGATCTGACTCGAGTCCATTGCTGGTTTAAAATAAACTACACTTCATATTTACTTATTAGATGTACCTCGAATGGAAAGAATGTGATATATTACAAGGCTCCATGCGTCTATGTAATGTAGAAATAAGGTTGCTTCACACACAACATATATTATGCTTATGTCACATAGATATGGGCAGCATAAGTTCTCCTTTGAAGTGTTTGGAGAGACACACTCGGGTCGTGTGTAGTGGACCGAAGTTGTTAAAAAAGCAACAGTAAGGTGCGCGGTAGAGAGCCACGTATGTGACGTTGCCGTTTGATATTTCCAAAGATCTCGCTGTATTACATCGACTAGCTGTAAGAACATTTGATGAATGAATGAACCAAGGGGCAGTTTTTTTCAGTCACTCACGAGGTCTGCGATCAAGAAATATGCGAAGAAACTAAAATAATGGTAAGACGTCGATTTTCAATTGCTTGATTTTATTAGAATTTGCTTAAAATTGACGGCCAGTTGAATGACGAGGGTTCTTGTACTTATGTTGTGTTGAACCGCTTATAAAAGTTAATGGCTACCGTCCAAAATTTATTTCATTTGCAACTTCGATTTCTCACGCACAAATCTTTTCGGCAAATACACAGGTGTACCTGCACATATACTTGTTTAATGCATAAACTATTGTTTAGTTAAGAAATGACTGACATGGAAAATAGGGATATTATTTTAAACCTATGGCAAAATGCAATCGTTAAAGATGCATAATATACAAGTATCTCCTGTGAGATGCTCCTTGAAAATAATCAACTAATAAAAACACCCTGAAATATTTAATATCGACGAAATGTTTTCATCAGTATAAGTGTTGGCTTATGCAAAATCAATTTATTTTCTTCGTTCCTTTATCTTGCGCACCTTCCACATAAACATGGCGAATGCATTAAGGTATAATTGGATACTGACACGGGCAAATACATATGGATCCTTCTCATAAGAATGCGGATTTGCCTACGCGACGACAATATTGCTCGTTCGGTTTTATCCCTTTGTCTCACAGCTATTCATAATAAACAATAAGGTAAACTGGTTATGGGATAATGACACGGACAAATTCAATATAGTTGATTAGATTGAGTCAGGGAGATTTGCTGTAATCATCGCGTGTAACACTCAAGATTCATTGATTAGAATCGTTACCTGCCTCTCTGTAATTATTATGTAATGCTTTTTTGGTGAGGCAAATTATCTACTACAAAATAAACCGACTTATAACCAGTCCAATCACATTGTTTACTCGTTTGTAATAACAAGCTACACTCACACGTAGCCCTCATTGGTGTTAAATTTTCCGTTGATAAACAACGGCCAGACGCTCCGTGTATTTTTAATTAGATAAGCTATCGAAGCAATTAACCATTGATGTGCTGCCAATGTAAGCTTTATGTTGTCTTAACCTGTATTGGGAGAGACTATACCTACTGAAACAAATTATATTGCACCAACTTGAAGGTGTTAGCGCATTTGTTGATCTAGCATGCTACTTAATTGCTAGTACTATTGCACTTGTGAAACAAACGAATAGATCCATGCCTGTTTAATGAACTTTTTTGGTGCACTAACATTCGCTAGTAAACTAATACTTTCTACTTTCGTGTACCAACAACCTTTATTATTCATTTTCAATTATCACGAGGTTCAGTATAGAGTACTTTTTGTGAAGAGAGGTACATCAGACCATCATTTGACTGATGCAGAACATAATTTGATACAATGGTGATCGAGCTGGTATAATATGGTGCCACATACCGCAGGGTACAAATTTAAGCGGTTGCGTGCTTAAAAGTTACTAGGTAATGTTACTGCAATGAGGTGGCGCTATGATGTAGTGTGAATAATGGAACTCGTTGAACCTATGGATATATATGGTAGACCATGCCGGCAGGCAATATAGACAAGTTGCCGAGTCCTGATTGCTGATATATTGTTTGCATTCGAGTGCAGCATAAACTACTCGCGCTGCTCAAGGATGAAACACCTTGTTGCATGACCAACAATGCTACAGAAAGCAGCATATCTCTACTGAAATGGCAACGTATCGGAAATACAACTCAATACTTTCGCCGATTGCATACAGCTTGGACAAATCCTCAACTGCTCATTCATTACACCGAGTGAAGTGGGTACACAGTTGCTTGATGCGTGCAGTGTAACATATAAAACCAGTTGATGGTCTTAAGAGCGGTTTATATATTACCGCGTCGTATAGTTCTAGATTAACGATTGATTTTATTATTTGAGGAACTGCGGGTACTACGAGGTAAATGTACTAGCCTCCCGAGTTAAAAATGTAATGTTTGTCATTACAGTTTGAGCAATTGTACATTAAATAATATCAACTTATATATCGCTTGTTTTGATTGAATACAAATATTAAACACCGGAATATTTATATCAAATTTGATTCTTTGATAAATGTTTAAGCTATATATCAAGTTTTGCTATAAGCTGTTGTGGCATTGGTTAGCGAAGTCTGCAAGGGAACCCAAGACTATCCATGTTTGTTAGCTGCTGAGTTCAAATCATGTACTTGAGCGCCATTGCAGTTAAATTTAGCTAGTAATAATAGTGGTGGCCCCGAGGATGCAAGGTGTAGTGAATCGTTCATTACCATTGAAACATCAACCACCAGGAATGCAGAATTACTAACACCTGGTAAATATTTGTGTGGGTCGCAAGGCACTATACCAGAAGAAAATTACAAGGTGAAATAATTAAATTCCTGAATAAGTATTCGTAAGAACCTTGGATTCGGTGTATGTGCACACATAGACACCCACCCACACACACGCACACACTTGCACACACACACACACACACACACACACACACACACACACACACACACACACACACACACACACACACACACACACACACACACACATACACGCGCGCGCGCAGAGTGATACAATGTGTAAGATATGGCATCGTATACTTTATGAGATAAGTACCAAGCTAGCTCATCCTATCATGCCTTCATAGCACAGTGTTTCATTCGTTTGAATATTGATGCTTGTCAGCTGACAATGGTATAAGTCATATAATAGTCGCCATATCGAATATGTTACCATCGTGACTTGGATGTTGTCTTGTTCTTCCAAGTATTCTACTCGGTTATTTGCCTTAACGTTTCAAAGTTGATTAAATAATGCATTAAAAACTACATCATAATAGAGTGCTTCCATCAGAATCATATACGTACGTATAAACAGTATATAAAAACAGAGATGCATTCCTAATATTGTTCATAATGTAGTTTTGTTATCGCCTCAACAGAGCGTAAGGAGGTCAATCATTCTTCAGCGATATGTTCATTGTAGCAGGGATGTTGGCTCGGATGCTACTATTCACAGGCTTGTAAGACACAATATCTAATGCATAGATACCAGAGGTGGCGCGACGTCGTGTGCGTGGTTCGCATGCAAACTATCAGCTATTCGAACAATCAAGGATTATTGTATTCATGAAAACACTGGGTTCATAATACGCAGCACTATATGCAGGCTTGATATGTAGACCATATATCATATGAAATGGATAATCAAAGTACTACTATTTGAAGCAGGTGAATAAAAAATGAAAGCGGTCACAAGCTATGAACATGAACAGAGTGATGCTGTTATATCATATTAATTGCAAATGAGCCTTTGACATCATAAGTAAAATCACTTGCATCAGTGTGATCGTCTGTGGAACAAAGAAATTACAAACAAACGCAACTCAATGCGCTGTCACACCATTGAAACATATTGGATGATCACATTATCGCAATAAGTGTGTTTCACGGCTGTATGACAAGTGTAGCCGTTTGTTTTATATCATCCTGCTTAAGAACAAAAGCCACCAAAATGCGTTTTGATATTAGCCCTCGCATAAAAGGAATATGTTCGTCATTTTGGTCTATGCAATTACAGTCATGCCTTACTAAATCTATCTTTTTTCGAATTATATTGTCCGATAAACTGAAATACACCATCGAAAACCCGTGCAAGAAATCTTCAATGTCGTTATGACCTATGTAGAACAAAATGTGTTTAGATAAGTCTTAAAGTTAATTTATAGATAGGCTGAGTATGCTAAGATATTTGTTTTGACTTTGATATCCGGCGTGTCTATTCGGCGCAGAGTTACATGTACAATTTAATGTCATACGAAATTCGAAAATAAAACTAACGGTTTGGAGAAAATTTAAGTAATGATCCTGGTGTTGATTATAACCAGGGTATTCAACATCTGTCAGCACATATGCAATGTCCAGATGTTGGGCCCCTATAAACTACTATATCCATCAGCCATCTGCTCGTTCTCTGCGTCGTGAGACATGCAGTTCAACGAAATTACCTTCAGGGGATACGATGGCTGTCGTCAGGATGATGCGCAGCTGTAACTTAAGTCTTTTTTGATTTTGATAAATTGTCACAAAGCCCTGCGAGCTAAGGAAATAAATGTTAGCTCGGATTTTTATAACGGCCCTGCATCTTGTGCCTCTTAGACGGTATTATTTATATATATGTATATATATATATATATTTATATATATATATATGTATATATGTATATATAAATATATATCTATTTCTATATATATATATATATATATATATATATATATATATATATATATATATATATATAATATATATATATATATATATATATATCTATATATATATATATATATATATATATATATATCCACTTGACCTACTGGCCTTATCGCAAAAGATGATTTTACGCCGCAGGTCTAGATATATTGATACAATAATATTCCGCCTTCGAGGGCAAGTTACATAAGCGTGCAGGACTATACAAATACGCAGAGCAGTATCAATATTAACTAACCATTTAAAATGAAAGTAAATACAGTAGATGGTCACGCCCTTAATACCGCAATTAATCCTCGTAAGAGCAATGATTATATTAGGAGTGAAACAAGGAGGCATTGAGGGAATTATTTAACGAACTTTATACTGATTGAAGGATACCAAGGGATATTGTAATTATTCCGGGATGATATCGCATTGCACTGCTTTTTGCTTCCTATCTCTGGCAGTATTGAAAACAAGTCTGCTTGTAACTTCCATAACAATATTTATCAGACCTCAACAACTGATACTTATGCATCCCGTTTCAATTTGGAAGAATATTTTCGTTCATTCTGTTAATGTCCACAAAACCAAATGCACCGTCATAGCAGGTGCACATCACGCTGGAAACAAGTACGAGTCAAATGATTACAGTCTGAAACTGATTTCTTTAAATTGGTCGAATTGTACTTAATTTTCTATGCACTTAAACCTTATGTTGCATATAATACCAACAACTATCACATGCACATGTTGCAAAGCCACATTACCCCTCAAATCTATGTATGAGTTTGATTTTCAAAGCGGCAAGAACACAATGCGATCTGGTCGAAATGGGTATGCGCAGTGCATAAACTTAGTGTTGCGTGTCCAGATAACCTGAGTGTAAATCAAACCACTAAGCGACCTGCCATATGCTCCATCGAATTCAGTAAGCCCCACCATTTGCACAAAGTCATAGCTTTACTCCTTTTCAACTACAAATCAGAGCTTGATATGCTACCGCTCACATGGACCCTACAGCGTGAAGAACTGTTCTCGGAAAGCTCTTGTTCTGTCCTCGCACAATAAAATGATTTTAATACAAAGTTTATTTGAAACAGCGTTTATATGTTAACACTCTTCTTCTCTGCAAACTAGCCCTATCCTTTGACGGTAATAGACAGTAGGCCGGTTGCTCTTGAGCGTCACATCATATTTTTCCTTGTCATGCTAGCGAGGACGTACAATAATGATGTTGGTAGTGCATATCATTCAAAGCTGAAAATGCTCACTTGCGTAAAATCCTGTCTAGAATATACAGGATATTAAGGTCTGCGAACATATCAGAATTTTTCATAAATTACAAGAGGTAGCTTGCGTTGCCATAAATATATCTTTTCATGATTTACGAGTGGGTACAACTTCGGCATTGCCTTACGCGTCCCACAAAACAGTTGGGTCCGTATTTCAAGTGTTTGCGGTGATTTATCGACGCACACTACGCTGCTACATCTATTGTGGTAGTATGCTTTTAAATGAAGTGTAATTACCAACAGCTTTAACTTCAGATGAAACAGATACGTTTACAAATTACTTGAAATAACTGTATCTACTTTCGAGTTTGTACACCTTGCTGAATCTCTTTAGAGATATAACATATCTGAAATTGATAATAGTTAAATCTATCAATGAAGACATTTAATATATATGTATCGGCTAATTCAAGTGCAGCGGCTTTTGCACTTAAATAGCGTCCTCCAGGATTACAGTTTGATTATGATTGGGATCTTTGCTGTCGTACTACACGACTGTAGACGGCTTGTATGTCCCAAGCCTTTCGACACATAGCCATATAGCACCATGGAAAGTGTGAATAAACCGGCATTGATACTCAACACTAAGAAGGACTTAGAACAAAGGATGGATCTAATGGAGAATATTCTGTTCGTTCTCCACAAAGCTATGCGGTGGCAGCAGCGACATCACCAAATTCCACAGACGTACCGGCACATCAACCTATGACATCACAGCGCTTGGTACTATAGCCCAAGACTGGAATGATGAAAAGCCATGACAACACATCAGCCGCAAAGTAACAAAGCAGCCGATAACGTATTCCAGTATCCATCCCGAGAGAGGAAAAAATCGAGGAGACGTCTTGCAGATCGACTGACAATCATAGGCACCACACGAGGCAAGTCGGAACTTTTTAAAGAATCTATTCGCGACATATTCATATCCCGATTCGCCAAGGGAACTGACATTAATCATATAAGGGATTTCATCTAGGAGAATCAAGTCACTGTCAGATCTATCGACAAGATATCCTGTACTTAGTCGAAAGTCGACAGTTTCAAGGCTGAAATCAAAGCATCCCATCTAGATGTTCGACTATCTGCAGATTAATGCACCGAGGGTGTTTGTGTACGGATCTTTTTCGGGTCTAAGCAAATAATCCACGAAAAATTTAATTTTGTCGACGGTCATTGGTCCATATTTGCTTTTTTAGATCCATACATAAATTGCAGCCCAAAACAAACCAACCCTCACGTATTTTAATTGCGAAGATCATGCTAGTGATCGTATAGCTTATATCCAGTCATTGCTGCAAAATTGTAATATATTGTTATTCAAAGAACACTGGTGTTAACAAGAAAACCTTTGCTTATTTGAAAATCAATTGGACGATGTAACTGTAATAGGCGTATCAGGGGTCACTGAGGGTCAATTACTGAGCGGGCGACCGTATGGTTGGTGTGCAATCACTTTAAAAAAGTTGCTTGGTTGTACAATAGAGCCACTGACGTCTGATTGTAACAGTTTCAGTGCTTGCATGATACCAGTACCTAACCACGCTTAAGTGCTTCTTATCTCACTATGCATGTCGCGCGTCTCAAACTGTAATTGTAATATATGATTGAATCGAGATGTGTTGTGCGAGATAAGGACGTTAATTGCACTTAAGTATAATGTGGAATATGTGGACCTGAACAGAGAAAACTCAAGACACACTACAATGCTTAAAATATTTTGTGAGGACGAAAGTATAAAATTTGGTTTGTTGAGCGGATGTTCAACTGTAGATTTTTATGACCTGTCAGACTATAGTCCAGTTTTTTTAGAGCTTAGTATTTATGTTGAATATGTGCCCACGCAGGGCAAATACTGCATATTGTGTCTTCTTGGAAATGTGCTAATGCGTCTAACTTGAGGCGTTTAATGATTTACCTGCTATTATAGAGTTGTTATACGAAGCTATGCAATGCAATGACGCACACTGTACTGAATGCACCCACGACATTATTTATAATCATGAAGCAATCTTTAATGCATGTATAGTAGCAGCGCATGAGAACAAGTATTTCGTTCTTTAACTTGGACTACCACCAAATAATTTAATTAATGAAGATAACCTGAATCATGTACGTGAAATGTTTAAAAAGTTTAATGAAGTACCTGCTGGGACAGAAGGACCATATGCTCTTTGCACTAATTGTGTCAGCAGCGCAAAAGCAAGATGTGAACCTTTCTAACACTCCTAAACGCCGCTGAGCTTGTTGTGTTCTATGCACAAATTAATTGCAACTCATCCATGTTATATTTTTATTGCTTTGTCAATAAAAAACGTTTAGTAAACTTTGATTTGCGAATAAATATTTAATATTTATGTAATTACGTAGCAAGGCAAATGTCAATAGCGTGGCATAATCAATATTACTGATTCTAGGTGATGGAAATGTGCTGTTCAAAGCTGCAGTATTATTTCGTTACTGCCAGGTATCAATTTACCATGCACATTCAAAATCATTTGCGGCTGAGTGTTCTACTTAGCACGAACGATGTGATTAGATACTGCTAAACAGTCACTATGCATGTTATTACCACGTGTCGCAATTGGAATTTTAATAGGCTTATTACTAATTCGTTCCGTCATCATGTGGTATCTATGGAAAGAACATCTGCGTATGCAGCCCCGTCAACATGTTTTATGGCGCGTGAAAAGGTGAACATTGTTCCTCATGTTTTGCCACTTACCAAAGTGAAAGGCATCTGCTCTATCAGAATCGTCAATAGAAGAAACAGTGCGCTTGTAGGTGCCATATCGCCTGCTGGTTGACAGCATGTGTACGCATATATGTTTTCATGAATTCTGACTGCCACTTTTATTAATAAAACAATAACCGATCGATTCGCTGACTCCATTAAGAATCCAATCGATCGATGCGATGTCACTTGCATGAGAATCAGGTGCTTGCTAAAAGGGTGAAAAAACGATTAATTTTTACCCTCGCAAAACCACTACTTGTTTTGGATTTTCCGATGTTGCTCCATTAACAAACGATGGCCTTTTTGGCTGGGTGAATAGTTATTTAAGTACATTTTCGCTTAGCATTATTTTCGACAGTTATACGGGTCGCACCTCATATTTTGCTGTCCCTACATATGACTACTTCTACTGTTTATCAAGCATGCTTTGTTTGCGTTTTTGAAATGATTTTGTCATATTATCTTCGACTTAATCATTAACGATGCACAAATGATAGCGTAACAAATGATACATATATACAGATACAACTAAAAAGAGCAGCACGCAAATATGCAACAACCTTATGGGGTTATTAATCCAGGGTGATATGACTCACCTAAAAGCAATTTTTACGGAGTAGTTAAACTCAAATGTCTAGAATATGACTTAAATGGTATAATTTGATAATGGTTATCAATTTGGATCAATCGTGGTCCACAGACTCTTGTTTGCTAGGCATCGGACATTTCTGAATCATGTTATGCCTTATCATGCTTACATAATTTTGATGCAAAAGCCTTATCCTGTTGGCCGCGATAGATTAACGCCAAATGCATCATAGATTAAAACATCCTAAAATTGCATTTATGCAACCGTAGAGAGGATTTTAGGTTCCAATCACTTGCAGTAAAGTGCAGTAATATATGTTGATAAGTAGCAATTCCCAAAAGCCAGGCCTTGCTTATCGGGCAAAATAGACAGCAAAAACACATGGCCGAGCCGTTTTACTGAAAATGTAATGTATACGTTCGATATTAATTGTGATAAGGTCGTTTTAAGAAATCATTTTACGCTCACAGGATTTCCCGCAAATAGGATATATTATCTCGAATTTTATTATGATGCTTGCTAAAAAATAATAATAATTTGCATATATATAAACGTTGTTGCATCTAGTACTAAGCGAGTATAGTTCTCGTAATACCTGAAGATATGCATTCAGCGATCATTGCCGTGTACATGTGAGCGATCGTATAATGCATCTAAGTTCGAATTGATATCGATAATATACTTTTTGTTCTTTAGAATTATTTCAAGACTTTGATAGAGTAATGATAAATTCGCTCATCTCACCAGCATAGCCTCGAAAGTCGCTGTCATTTCATGCAAATTATTTTTCTCTCATCGTTGTTTTGAACAATATAAAAAATAGTAATTTATGATGAAGGGATTGAAGCGCTTTTCCGCTTTTCATTGGAAGCTTACCTCGCACAAAGTGTATGGCCAAAACATAACAGTATCGTCATCAAGCAAATCCAGATTTATTAGTAACTGTTATATTGCGACTGATTTCGGAACAGCTTATCCTCACCATTTCATCTCATTTAGAAATAAATGATCTACACTGTGTCCATTATTCTAGACCATACCATTAACCTATCAACGATACGCTTGATTGGAAAATGTCTCTGTTTTCCTTCCAGTCATTAGAAGATAAATCCACAATGCGTCTCTTAATCTATAAGACAAATATAGGATTATGTTCCTTGCATACTATCAACATACCGACAATGCGCTTGGTTAGATACTGTCTTTGTTTTCCTGTAAAAACACATTGCGATTTGTAGCAGTAACCCTGTCCAGCTACATCTCGTAACTGCCATAATTACGGTCATTTTTTCAATCCTTAGAACCATTATTACGGTCAATCTCATTTACTCATACCATTAACGATATTTGGTTATTGGATTATTTCGTGTCAATCTAACATTATATTAAGTTGTATCCCGTTGCGTTGGCGCTGTCGGCAAATTGGTTTTGGGAATGAAGTATTCCCTCATTAGAAATACAGTCATCATACTAATGGTGCACTCAACATTTATGCTCCTTTGAGACACGCATATAATCAGGCGTAATATAAGCAACATCAACGGACTGAACTTTTACCTTCGTGTTTTAAGGCAAGAAATGCTGACAAATACATACCACGGAAAAAATAAGCACCATTCAGGTAGATCCCTCTGATCAAATACTGGGTAAAGGTGTATGTGAAGCTAAATTTGTATTTAAGGTACATTTAGGTTGTGGATTGCTTTATTCTGCGAGCACCACAATAGCAGCGTGTTCAACGCGATGATACCTACTAAACAAGGTAGAGTAATTTGGTAGCCTTTGGCAGCAATTGATTGTTTTTAACAAATGGCAGGTCAATTTATATACATATATATATATATATATATATATATATATATATATATATATATATATATATAGATATATATAGATATATATATATATATATATATATATATATATATATATATATATATATATATATATATATATATAGATATATATATATATATATATATATATATATATATATATATATATATATATATATATCTAAACATACATATACAAATAAACATATACTCATTCCTTTCCCGGAAAAACACGTGACCATAAAGTACGTAATTAAAGTAATATTTGGCTTCCAAACCCTTCAAAAGCAGATTATTTATACCATTCCAAGATGTACCCGTGACGCACGAAGTACATAATACACATATACACATATATGTGTACACACACGCACAAACACACACACACACATTTATATATAATTATATATATATATATATATATGTATATATATATATATATATATATAGACATATATATATTTATATCTACATAGATATTCTCACTCTACAAACACAGGCCATTCAGTCGATAATGCCATATAATATTGATGCAGTGTCACAACGGGGTTACTTACTCACCATGCGCGGGAGAATCGAATACATGCATTAGTCGTCGGTCAAGTTTGCGTCGAGGTTCGTCCGAATCTTGTACATGAATGCACTCCTGCGAGCATTGATATTGCAATCAAACAAATATTGATTCATATAGTCCACTCCGTGGCGATATGACCATCAGCAAAATGATGGTATTCGTCACAGCAATGATAATAATGTCTTGCTAGCAACCAACTTTGATCAGTGAAGGCATAGCGGGACGCTTATGGGGTTGCTATTTTATATAAACTTGTTAGTCTAAATGTCTTCCGCATGAATCAGATCTACCAATTATTTCTATAACATGGCCTTTTTGCGCTGTTGGCAATGGCGATTATGCAAATCCTTCCCAACGAATTAGTTTTGATAACACCGCGTATTAAAAAAATCACATAATTGTATAAAATATTGAGATTTTGGAACTTAGTTTTACTAAATGCTAAATATTGACTGTAAAGCATTCGTTGCAAATCGTGTCAGCAAAAATCCCCTCCGTATTTAGGGGCCCTGAATGATCCTCACGCTATCGAAAAGAGACCGGCGACATCCCCCGTCAAAAACGAGGCCCTAGGAGATATCTGGTATCACTAGTAATGCATTTTCAAATGATTACCTGTTTTCCATTCTCACTTCTGCTTTACAAAACGCCCAAAATATATTTCACACATATGTGTAGCTAAGTAATAGTTTCAATCTGAGCTGTTTTACATAACCATAAATTTCATCTTTCACCAAGGCCAGATCACTATTGCGGCTCATAACGTAGCTTTGTAATCGCAATTCGAGCTGTGCAATAGCCTACAGACTGCTGTGGAATGTTTTTAGCGTTTGAATGCTCAAGCATTTGTCACTATATTGATTATTTGCTACATGAATGAGCTATAAATTTTGGCGACCATACTAAATATATTAATTCAAACGACTTATTACATACAGCGTATGGCGATATTACTGGTTCATGACAGAGACTGACTATATGAAAAATGCAGAGAAACAATAAATGATTATTAATCGGGCGTCTCGAGTGCATCTTTGTAGATCGCAAATTAGATATCGATGCCCTGTAGGTCTAGTAATTCTAGTGTTTCCTATTAATAGTTTCCGGGATGTTTTGCGTGAGAACAAACGACCGCGTCAATCGTATAATATGGAGTAGAAAAAACAAATGATGCAAATTGACAAAAGCACCCTTGCTTGCTTATCATTTAGAACGCTTAATTACCGTTTTTCCCCGCTGTTGCACACAATACGGACTCTCACATAATACGGATTCCTACATATTGTATATGATGCGACAATTCAAACCCGCGGAGGTTTTTAGTAGGAATAATGTACGATTACTCACAGTCAAACGTAAATTCAAGTTTGTCAAATGATATTTTTTGCTACATTCAGCAACGAGGGCTTCTGTGATATATGTAAAACAATATAAGGTTAACTCGGTAATCTTATGTCACCTAGGTAAGGTGTACGTTCGATTGAATCCTTTCAGATAGAGGTCATGCATGAATAGTAATTGTTTGAATTGCGCTGCATATGGGATTTTACATTACATTTAATGAAAAGCCTACCTGTGCCGCAATGACAATCCTGTCATTAACGTTTATGTCACATAATGGATTAGGCCATAAAGCATGTATTTGATCTGGAGTTACAAAATGACGAAAAATGACATATATCCAAACGTGCCAGGACTTATAATAAGACTGATCTCATACTGTCATCCACAAAATAATGTACACGCAAAACATCGCAAACACCCAGGATCAGTTTGTTGCTTTTCTAGATGCAATTTTCCTGCATGCATATTCATTAACGAACGCGAAACATGTCAGTAAGAGGTTTTTCGATAATTTACATTAAAGATGTTCCCAGTTATATGTACTGTTTCGCCCCGCGATAATTCCAAACAAAGCAGCGACACTTCAATCCGACATTGCGACCAGAGTCAGCTGCTCAAAGAGAGTCAAACATGGCGGTGGTAGGACCCCTGAGAGCAGATCTGCCATGTCTTTTTTGACCTGACTGACGTAATCTTGATTCATGAGCAGTTCATAGAAAGACTTAGCTTTGAAGTTGTGCCTAGGCGGCAAGCGTTAAGGTTGTAGACACCTAACACAAAAGTCCAAGCGCTTGATCAGGGTTTGTTTCAAAAACGTTTATATGATTGGCATGTCATGGCTGCTACAACAGCAAAAATGTAAAGTCCATGCAACCCACATTGCATCCTATATAGATATATAAGTATGTATGTGTACACATATATTATATATATATACATATATATATGTATATTTATATATATATATATACATATATATATATATATATTTTCATAAACATATATATATATATTTATATATATATATTTTTATATATATGTATATATGTATATATATACATATATATACACACATATATATATATATAGAAATATTTACTAATATATTTATGTACATATATATACATATATATATTTATATATATATATTTATATATATATATATATTTATATATGAATATAGAGATATATAGAAATATACATATATGTCATATATATATATAAGAGATGTATATATATAGTGTAAGCATATTCTTTTACATATATATATATATATATATATATAGATATATATATATATATATATATATATATATATATATATATATATATATATATATATATATATATATATATATATATATATATATATATATATATATATATATATATATATATATCTATATATATATATATATATATATATCGCATCTTCCACCCATAAATGATCTTCATTTCTTAACCTGGTCACTTTATTCATTCCGGAGCAAATGTCCCAGCCAAACTAAAACGACCCCTCTTAACAACATTGGACACAGCCTCAATCCCCATCGTCTGCCTCAATTCAGCACTTCGCACTCTATCCCTCAGCGACACACCACACATCCATCGTACCATTATCATCGCGGTCCGTTCAAAGCGCGTTGTCGTGTGTCACTTCAGAACCCATGCCTTACTTCAATATATCATCGCACTTCTTACATAGGCGACATACATAAAAATAACAGAATTTGTCTACATTCTCCAGCTGCTCCTCATTTCCCGAATCCATGTTCACGAATGTTGCTTTAGTTCTTCCCAGCAGACCATTGACACCTGCGTACCTCTAATGTGGCCGATTGTCAACCTCTGTGCATCGGATGGAATTGCTTCGGACGCTTTCCTGTATTCTCAATCTCCCAGTTATTTTCCCCTCACAACATTTTCGTCGTCTGGCCGATGTTCACTTTCAGCCCCTTAGTCTTGGAGCACAAATGTCACTGATTATTATCGACAGTGTCACTGGTAGCACTCACAGTTTGACCTCTCAAAACTGATCACTGGCGAACATATACTCGCCATCAAGGTGAGAGACATCGGTGTGCATGAGATATATATATATATATATATATACATACATGTACATATAAATATATATGTATATATATATTTATATACATATATATATATATATGTATATATGTATATGTATATATATATCATATATGTATATATATATATATATATATATATATATATATATATATATATATATATATATATATATATATATATATATATATATATATATATATATATATTGATATATATCATATGTTGCTAATTGTGTTTTTATTGGTTGGATTTTAATGCTATTGAAGATGCACTCACCTCAATCACTGCACAGCAGCTCTATAAAGTCCGTCTACTCTTTTATCTAGTAAGAACATTGTGACCGACGACCTAAAGTGATGACGCTCCCAAGCGTCACGAAATAATACCGGTATATACGATTAGTATGTGGGTCACATCATAGTAGAATGTACCTAACAAACAGTAACCCGCGTTCGGCTCGATATCATTAGAGGGCATTAGGGTGCGATAGCTTTAGAGCTATTCAATTGAGTTATGTGACATTTACGTGCTAGCATTATTCTAATTAGAGAACCCTGAACGCAATTGTTACACATGCAATTGATTTGATGGATTGTTGCTGATATTGTGTAACTCAATGCTATTTTACGATTTCATTGCTTACATAATAAACGCCCCGCTATGCCTGGTGTCCCTATTTGCAAGGTAAACAAAGTACATATATAGTTTATCGACATCTGTGCTCTTTAATATACTGCCAGGAAGGCAAGATGAGGTTACACTCCGATAGGATTTGTGATATTATACAATGCGGAATCGGAAGTTTGCAATTTTATCGAGAAGTTATTAAGGATGTATTAAAGCATCCGATACCAGGTGCTTGTTCACACTTTATTGTCAACCCCAAACCATTTTGCCGGTCTCCGAATGGGCCAGGAAGGCAATTTACATTCCAATCGCCTAACCGAATGTATCTGTTATAGCGTTAAAGTATAATCAAGCTGGCACTCTTGGAAGTAAAATATCAAAGCATCCGCCTCAAAATCAGCGTCAACAAGAAAAACCTTTCAGCACATACAATAATTGCCACACATATATCGGACCGTATCGATGAGGCCTAACAGCGATAAGAACAGCAGCTAGGTAAAAAAAGGTCGCATAACTTGCACCAACCAATCTCGAACAATTAACAGTCGAAGAGTCAGAAAAATGTCGTTTTAACTATGACGATTCAATTAACATACTATTCTGTTCTGTTCCGCTTAATGTTGTGATATTATAACTGGCGACAAATGACGATATATCGAGTATGTTACGGGGAGTGAGAGTAAGTGTACCTTGACGGCGACAAAAAACGATAAATGTTTAATGTTATCGAAGGAATTGTATGAAGTTTCCGTATTTTAGCTGATATATATAGCGATTGTGGGTTTATAATATTTACATTGCAGCACATTATTGGAATGTAGGAATTTTCATGACAGTCGAATCAGTTCCATATTAAGTATCTAGACATGGTAATCAATAAGTCCATTCGATAGGCATTGAAAGGATGAACTGTGGAAAATAGAAAGCGTCAAGAAAAAGATATAAATATCAACATAGAAATATATATATATATATATATATATATATATATATATATATATATATATATATATATATATATATATATATATATATATATATATATATATATATATATATATATATATATATATATATCTATATATATATATATATATATATATATATATATATATATATATATATATATATATATATATATATATATATATATATATATATATATATACATCAATTCGAGGTTTGAGGAAATTGAGCTACAAAGTTATGAGAACAGTAACATAACTAAGTTCTAGAATGAATTGTTTGGCGTGGATCTGCTACATCAACTGAAACGAAGACTACGTGTATCGACAAATTGTAGTCCACTATTTAAAAAACAAACGGCATTCATTCATCACCATTGTACGAATGGGATGGGTTTTATTGATGTTATCCCATTATTTGCCTCAAAGGACAAATTGCACAAGGATATGTGCTCAATACTGAGTCTGTTGAAAGCACTTCTATATAATATTATAGTGAAGTACACTACAAATAGCTTTACTTGATGATAAACAATCATAATGCTATAATATAGAAAACCCCGTTTGAAACATATGCAAGCACTTTCTATAACACATGAGTATAATTGTGTCATGTATCTTTGCTCACTGAAATATGTATATGTATATATATATACACATATAATATATATATATATATATATATATATATATATATATATATATTTATATACTATATATATATATGTATATATATAAATATATATAGATATGTATATATATATATATATATATATATTTATATATATATATTTATATATATGTATATATATATATATATGTACATTACTACTGGTTTATACTTATGTTCCTCTATAGGTCGTCCACGAATGGTCAGGATACTAATTTATACGTATAAATCCAACCATTCGTGTCCACATATATTTGCGTATATTTTCGAAATACCGTCATCATCGGTTAAAATCATACTTTGGTTGTAGATGTGATCATCATGAGCCATTGGTAACGTTTCACGATCATATTTAAAGTTGAAGAATAATGAAAAAAAAACAGTTTTTCGGTATTCATACGTTAAAATCAACCAAATCTTTTGATACTTCGACTAAACATATTCTACGTTCATGTTTAAACATTATTTTGAACATTTGGGACCAAGTATATAAGGTTGTAGGGAAGATATTGAGGTTATCGTGTAGCGTCAACGAATGGTAAGTTGTCAAGATTTGATTTCTCCATAAAATTCTAAATTCACAGAATTCATTCGTAGAAGATTATCTTTGCACGTTATTAAGATTAGACTATCATACTCAAATGAATGAACCAAAATATTTTTAAACATTTTGAAAGAGAAAGTGCCTTGACGTTATGTGTACATAGTGGCATATCCTTTCATGGACCAAAGTGTACAAAAGGTTGGCACTTCGTCCACTCAAGGTCGCGTTCGTGCTAATATAAATATATAAATATATATATATATATATATATATATATATATATATATATATAAATATATATATATACATATATACATATATATATATAAATATACATATATATATGTACATATATATATATATTTATATTTATATATATGTTAATATAAACATATGGACATATGTATATATATATACATATATATACATTTATATATAAATATACGTATATTGATAAATATATAAATATATATATATATATTTATATTTACATATATATATATATATCTATGAACATAAATCTACATATATATATATATATATATTATTATATGTATATGCATTAATATATGCATATATATATAGATGTATGTGCGTTTATATATGTATATGTCACCGTCTTTTCGTCCTATTTTTTATAAATGTATAAATATACCATTGTGTAAGGTTACATGTACCATCACTATTCGAACCAAAGTGCGTGATATTTCGCAGTTTTAATGGCGAAATGGTATATGTGAATAAACAAGAGGCAATCGACAGCTAGCGGCGCAATAAAGTTGCTCATGCTGAAAAATGTAAGATACAATGATAGATTGTCAGGTTAGACATTCATGTGAACGGGCAAAATTTATATTGTAGTCATCGCTTTTTATATATGAATTCACTAACCAGAGATTTGCATTCAAATGCAAGAACCTAACGAATCGGACAGACCTCATCAGATCTACTAGTTTCGGGAAAGAGATGGTACTCTTCCTACCCTGTTAATCATCATGCTTATTGTCATTTATGAGTCGCCACATTGGGGGTCACCGATGTTATATTTTGATTGTCAGAAATATTGTGCAGAAAGTAAAATATATTTTGGCCGTTTATCTGGAACAATGCAATGCATTCCTAGATGTAGTGGCAATAAGCAGATGAAAGATACAAGTGTTTATGCAGGATTGCAGGAATACACAGATTGCGATAATAGTGACGCCGTGGCATTCATTTATGATCTTGATAGTGGCGTTCACAACGTGAAATACCTTTGATTAGGTCTTTTTGCAATGTTTCGAGGCTATGGGCTCTGTAGTTTCCTTAACCAGATTTCAACATTTGCGGCATATGTAAAAGTTATCGTCCTGTTAACAGCTATACGATGGTGTACTTACTGGTGTCTCATAACTGTCATTACAAGAAGCCACAACATAACCCATACAACTGTACTATTATGCAATAAAGATGATAAATACAGCTTGAGCTAACATTAAACTTTACCTACGATAAGTAGGCTGCCATCACATAAACATTTGATTTGGGAATGTGTTCACTAGTCAATAGCTAAGTATGTACTTTGCAGGTATATTCTGCAGTAATATCAATTAGTGGCTCATGTGGCAAAAATTAGTGATCTAGCTGGCATAATCACGTCACAATAAAGGATCACCTCATTCCATATCCAATGATCCACGCTAATATGAAGTATTCTGCATGTTTAGGTTACCCTGAAAAAACTAATGTAACACATCTGTTAATACCAACAAGGAGGTCAAGAAATCTACTGAGCTACCGAACCTTAGATACATGGATGATCAGTCAATGTCATGCTGCTGTAACTCAATTGTCACATCTGGTCATCCAAACAAGAAGGTCAACATATGCGCTGAGCTGAAATAACCTTCGAAACATCGATGATTATTAGTCAATGTCACGCTGGTGTTACTTAATTCATTGAACCATACAATTTCGAGCACTGACTTTCCTCTGGCATTTACAATATGACAGAGAATTAATGTTGCCTTACTCCCCCGCAGGCGCTGTCACTTTCCATCAGGTGCATGGAATTCTGTTGATTAGGTTCATAAGCTGGAATGTATGAGCGGGAATAGTAAAAGAGAAGCTGATGCTCGCCCTGACGCTATACGCTAAAGGTTTAATGTGTCGATCCTTTACCTTGATATAGAGTTGAATTGTGAACATCGATTATGGATAAGGACGTGGGTTAATGATTGCGCTGCGACACGATTGAACATGAGTCCTTCATAGTCGTTTGGCCTATGTGCAGTTCATGCCAAATACAAGATTACTTTGACGCATTATTTGAGTACATCATGATGGCTGGTATGTGTTTTGTTGATACATTTGCACTATATTGCGCATATATACCATGTGTATAAGGTCTAAAGCAAGAGCTAAAATATAATCACAGTGCTAAGCAGTTTGGGATAACTGACGCCTGCTTACTATTGATTGACGGAATATCTTATGAAACACTTCAGCATCTCGGATTATTTGTCCCTTCATTAAGTTAAGAGGTAGCTTACATAGTATTCTAGAGTGCACCGTGTGGAATTTAAACTGATGTAATACAGGTCCAAGGAGCGCAGTTTTGAAAACAGTTTAACAAATGCGAGAAAAGGTTTAGATATTGTGTACATCATTGACTGCATGATAAACCCACGAGGTTCTGCAACATTAAAGATTGCAAATGCCAGTCATTGTACATTTATATTGGAGTTTGAAGGGGCTAACAGCAACATATGAGGGTTACCAGAGGTTAATATGATGCGCCGATGTCGGAAAAAGTCAATTGTTATCCGTTGAAGTAATTGCATCGGGTCACAGTAGTGGGCACGACGCGGATTGAAATAAGAGAGGCGAACGATGAAGGAATTCATCTTATTAACGTGAGTAGAGAATCTGGTTTATTTTCGTGGATATAGATCATCACATATTTCATGGAGTTACTGACAGTAGCAGCCGCAATCATCTTCAATGGCCATATTGCCGCATACGCCTCAGCAAGAGAAAGATAAAACAATTGTAGAACAACATAAATATGTTTATAAATATATATATATAAATATATACTCGTTTTTGCTCATAACTGAGTTAAGACATACTGATCGAAGCAGGCTGATGTTTATTGTACGTCTGCTCCTTGACGGTTCATTTCGTAAGTTATTTGCTATGCATTGGTCGTACTATATAACACATCTCTATAATATGATGGCAAACCCCCAATATGGGAATCATTTGAAACCCTGCAATGCTTTCGTTCAACAGGTAAGTTTGATAGAATTGGCTAGTGGTTCATGGCATCTAATAATTGTAGACATCGCAATGCATTTGTCGTTGTGTAAGAGACCATGGTCGCTCTTTGATAATCAAAAAATTATCGCATGGAATAGCTGAAGATTTGTAATACGCTAGATATGTGATATTAACTTTGTCAACCATCTTTGCCTTCCAAAACGAATTCGTGATCAAACCTCGATGACGTAAATATGTAAATATCTAATGTTGATGAGAATATCGCTGTACACGACAAGAGTATGCATATTTGTATTGACAATGATTCGGATGAAGCAAAGAATGCGGGAATCAATTATCTGCATATAATTCACAACAATATCAATGCACCTATAATTATCTGTGAGCGGCAGTTATTTGCTCTCTGTGCGCTTTGTCTGAAGGCGTCCAAACCAGTTGTGATTATTGTAACTTCTGTCTGACGAAACGATGCTGGAGCTGCTATCTGCTTGAACCTCTCAAATCTGTTTCATCTGTTTTTCATATTGATATTGATTCTGCGCCATGCTAAAGCTACACTGGTTTGTTGAGGACAAATGTCTTTCCCTGGACTCCACCATCCAATAATTGTAAGAAAGTTTGTACTCTATTTGTATATTCTCTTAAACAAATATCGTGCCGAATATCATTTAAGGAGTGGTCGATTGTGACAATTTGCCATCCTTGACGAATGTCCATGATTGTGATAAACATTTATTTCACCGTTTGCAACTATATTAGCCTAAAGTTAAACGTTTTGATATAAATAACCACTGATGATACTGGCTTTTCAAAATAACACCATCACTTGCAATAAACAATAAAGACAATGCATGATGACCAATTGTAAGATACAGATTTAGTGAATTTAAAACACTTAACATGGGGCTTCTTTATTCAAATCACGACCTCAATAGGATAAAGTTTCTTCTCATTCCTCACCCTAAAAGGTATTTATGGGGTCGTCTACAGTGAAATCGTGACAATTTTTATAGCCCGATGCACTAGCCCCTAGAATGCGTTTCCTACATTACATACTCGGTTCCAAAGGCTTCTCTAAACCAATTTGTACATATCTGACTACTGGCGTTAATACATCTCATTCTAACGAAAAGGTCCGTCGAGAAAAGAGTAATTCCTAACAAATAGGTCATTCTTAATATTCGGACAGCCAAATGCATATTCCGTCTGGCGCAGCTTCCCCCAAAAAATCACATTAACATTTGCTGATTGAAAACGTGATATCACCAAATAAAGACTTTTCTAGTTGCTTCGATCGTCTTCCCAGACTAGAGCATGGTAATAGAACTTTACGTCTGTCTGCAAACGGTTCTCCAGTATCGCACGCATGTGCTTGCTACCTACGAAGGCATTTCTATGATCCGCACATGACAGTTATGCTGTAGTTTCGTGGTGCTTTTGAACACATTGGTTTAGTCACGAGTATAATTAACAGACAGGGACATCGGGTTAAGCCGGCAATCTTATATCGGAGCGTATTTAACCGTGCAATGCCTGGCACAATGAGTGCGTGGTGTTCGCCAGTTTTATGGGCTGCAAATAGTTATATTAATGTCTCTATCGATACATCAACATGACACTTCAGAGCTGAACGACCTATCATGCTTAGCATATGAATGAGCGCAAGCATGTATTACTGCTGAACGACTTGACACTACCTTGCATAAGTTATATATCGCAGCTGAAGTTAAAGTCAGCGCCCAAACCTTTTTTTAGACTTCGATCAACTATGTGAAGTGTTGGCTAGCATGCTGCATGGTACAAGCACAATACAAATAGCGGTTTAGATGTGTTACTTTCACGTCACGTTTTCAATGTTATAAAATGCAACACATTTTACGCCAAGATTCTGTAACCCACTCACTGCTCTTAGACATTTGAGTAAGCGTAGGCACTCCGCCATAATAAACATATGTATATATATATATATATATAATATATATATATATATATATATATATATATATATATATATATATATATATATATATATATATATATATATATATATATATATATATAATATATATATATATAAAAACAATATATATATATATATATACATATATATACATATATATGTATATATATATATAACTATAGATATATATATGTATGTATATACATATATATATATAGATGTATACATATATATATATATATATATATATATATACATATTTATATATATATATATATATATATATATATATATATATATATATATATATATATAAATATACGTAAATGGATCATGGGTTCAGTTACACGTGTCGCTATTGTAGAATAGGAAACACATCAGCAAAGAAGTGTTCAATAAGATTAGTGTTGATTATGTGTTTATGACCCATCCATTCGTAGTTGCTTGCGCTTCATGGGAATTAATCAAAATCGTGTGTATTTAAATTCCGTACGCATTCTCGGCCCAACCGTCGAGGTTATTATGATAGATCTAAGTCACCAAGTATGGCCGTTGGCGCGGAAAGCGAATTACCTGCGCCATTTGACATACTCTCATTAACCGTATGCAGTAGATCAATAAGGCGGTATTACGGTACGTATTGCCATATGCTGTAGCTAATCCACCGTTGCGACGAAAACACAGCATTTTGGGCTTTGGAACTGTGGAAGTCTTCAATTATGGAGTCACTAAAGTGACAATAACAACAAAATTCAAATATCACAAATATCGAAACCGCTCCTAGCCACACCAAGTCAAAGCAGGTTCTTAATCATTAGTCGTAGCTTATGTTTCCGTCGCGATTGGCTACCTGGTCTAGTTGCGTTTGGCATAGGTCTATGCAAGTCGTCACTGCATCAGGTAATATATTAGCCAAAGTGATTAGCTTCCAGTCTAGATACTACTTTGTAGAGTAAAACACTTGTTTAATCACCCCCCAATATCTAAAAAACACAATGTTTAGTATGGTTCTGATGAATGCGCTATGTCTTATGGTAGTTTGCTCAATATCACAACTGTCCTCCTTGCCCCTCAAAGATAATGCAGATACGATACTGCCATAGTGTTCAATTGCTGTTTGCTATCTGACCAGTTCTCTTCTATAAACTATTATATCGACATCGACACCATCGGCATCGGATATTTGTAATTATATAATTATTCCCTTACATGCTGAGATGAACTATTTTGCAAATACATAGCTGAAAGTGATTATATCAAACTGTGTACATAATACTTGAGCTACCTATGCGGTTTCGTTGTCAAGCACATGTATACTAACCGATGTGTTGATATGCTGTTTGGTTAATCCACAAGTTAAGCAAAACTTGCGAGGTTGTATACGTGCTATTAGCCAATTAGTCGTAGGTTTGTGCTCAGTAACTGTTATACATTAAACCACCACGGAGGTACTCATTCCACACTTTACATTGGACATGAGTTAGTAACAAGCTGTAGCAGACTGTTCTTACTGCCCTAAACCTAATCCTTCAGCGATATATATATTAACGTTAGACATCAAGGAGATTTGCCATGACTATGCTTTTGCGATGAGTCATCCAACAATAACTTAGATAGCGTTCCTACAAGAGATTAATATTATGCTGCTTACATTCAATCAGCTATACCAGTAACGCAGACACGTAGTGTTACATAGCTGACGATAACCTGCGCTAACGACATATATTTTATCGATTTCACATTCAAAAGTGTATATTTAACAGTAATAAATAATAGAGACTAGAAGGGAGCGACCCGACTTCAATAAAAACCATCAGCCTAACTAGACCAACGGAACAAACAGCGAATTAGAGGATTAATCGAAAATGACGTCTACGCAATAAAGGATATGTCAGCTGCAGTGGTTTGCGACTAGCATATAATTATGTCCAAACCTTTGTTATGACGTAGCATTTGCACTCGACTGGCAGAAATGCTGCTTGAACATGTTCTTCATTTTCTTACATTTCAGTTGGGGCAAACACAATCACGGATCCGGTGCCTTTATCAGGATGGGATGAAAAACAACATAAACCACAACAAAACGGCAACAAAAGCTGAAATATATATATATTTACGATATAAACGGGTTAAGCGGACTAGTACTTTGTAATTGTGCCTTTTGTGCTCCGCGGTAAAAATATAATGC
>CM067353.1:44070615-44086821 GCA_034190875.2 Urechis unicinctus
GTTGAAAAGAGAGCTGGGAATCCGAGCTAGTCTTCAGTCAGTTATTATTGACGTCAGCCAAATAGGCGTCATTCATTATTTGGACATATGACAATATAAACGAAACTTCGTAGTATAACGTGTTTTTCAGTTTGGACCTTAATGTGCTTTGATGGTACAACAAAACCCGCTCAGTACAAAGAATCGTGTAATGTTTTTTTTTAAAAAACTGGCTTTTTGCAGTAATATGTGCGGCATGTAATAAGATTTTATGAGCAAAACAAACACCGAATCCATACTTTTTTTTGCGGCTCAGCCGGGTTATTTACCTAAACGTGGAGTGCGTCCTTGTCAGCTGTGCTTTATTGTGATCGTTTGTTATGCCCAATAATCTTCCTAAAATGTCCAATAGTTGCTCTGTTCTGCTGCTCTACTGCATATTCCACGATCTTCATTAATAGATAGTGACACGCTTGAAATAGATTGCGAACGATTACATCTCCGATATGAAATCTGCAGCATCATAATGTCATATATGGTTACAATTATCTTAACCAGGGCCCGATGTTAAGTTCTGCATCTGGTACCTAGAGTTATTCCAATTAATTACGTCAATGTGTGCTATTCTTTGTTACGTTTTTACAATTCGCATAAATTGCGGTCCTCATCTCGGAAATGCTGATGTACGAAACAGCTGTGCTAAAATATATCGAGTACAGAAAATTCGATGTCTGTCATTGCGTGTTGTATGACGACGCATTCCGCTGGGAAATGAATAATGTTAGTCAATTCACCTGCTACCATTGTTGCATTACTTAAGAGCCGCATGATCGTATATATAAAACAGCTTTATTCAGTCCAAGATTTTCGCTATTATCTGATACGTATATATTGTTGTAGAACTCGTGAAATATATGAAATACACTCGAATATACAAATGTTTTTACGGTTGTCGCCAGCCGTTCAGCAACTGCACCATGCAATGATGAATATATCACCTTAAATTTGGAGTGAATAATTCATTTAGTCTGGTAACAAAGCATTGCCTCTGGTAATCAATTCTAATGCAATCACATGGAATGATAGAAAATGTGAACGACGTTTTGTAAAAATTGGATGAAATAGTTGTCAAACGAATCGATAAATGTTTTAAAACTTTACTCGGTTGAATTGCATTTAAATTTGCTCAGGGCATCGCGCAAATTCATGAGAAAGCGGAGCTAAGAGTGAGTCAGGACGAATTGAGCAGGTATGAAAGAGCTGGTTCATTAATTATTATGCCCTGTAGTGGCAGCCACCGTAGTATTGCCTTCACCGTATGATCCCTTTGGATAATCGTTTACTGAGCTGGCTCCATATTGTTGGCGGATAGGCGAAAGAATAATGACGCACTTTTCATATAGCATTGTGAGAGAGCGCTTGATACAAGTATAAAGAAGTTAATTATTTAACCGGGAACTAACTTAATAACGAATAATTGTTTAATTGTCCTTGGTTGTCGGATTGCATATTTGTTCAGGAATACAGTTCAGAATAATTAGCTAACTCGCTTAATAAGATACATGAGGTCCACATTCGTTTGATACATTTCAGATTACGGACGATTATCAATTACGATTATACAGGTCAATCAGCCGGACTAAGCGAGCTTTTAACCTTCTCTGTGTGCGGGCATGGTTATTGGCACGTTCCAACCTAAATATCGCCTAGCGATAGCTTGGTTAGCCGCAACGACGTAATTATACAATTAGTTGATGCTACCTCGGCTAATGTTTGCTGTAAAAATTGCTAAATACGATGTTCTTCAATGGGGGTAGTTCCTGGTGCAGTTGCTTATAGGCAAGCCATAGGCATTCGAACAGTAATAATGTTTCGGCAAAAAGGGGCACAAACTTTTTTGAATTATTGGGAAGAGCCTAACTGTATATCACAAACCCCAACCGAAATAAGATAAGCATTTCAAATTTTGTTCAAAATGTATTTCATCAATTTGAAATTAGGAAGCCTTTACTATAGATGCTTGAACAAGTTTTTATGGCAAATTAACGATTGTGCATACTATGATAGAGAACATATTGCTGTCCAAAACTATTTGATTCATATAATATATCGTTCATCGATATGGGGTGGACTATATCTTGTTTTAGGAGATGAAGAAATAAATAGCTGATATGGATGATTAACTTCATCCTTGCTTGCCTTTGAGAACTTTACAGCTCGCATTTGATTAATTTATAATATGTCGATATCCTTGTGACCTTGGCTGAATTTCACATCTCATAGGATTGCCAAGAAGTGCATTATATAAAAAGCGTTCGTCTAATCATCCTGCGCCTAGGTTTGAAATACTTTTCACCTGCAACAGCTATGCTCTCGTAACATTCAGAATAAGTATGCCATCATTTACTTTTGGAAGATATATTGCATTTCCTAACAATTCGTAATGTTTGTACTTGTTGCAATCTTGCCCCTTGCTAAGGGAAAAACATTAAAGGTCATTTGTTGCATATGTGCAGCAATTTTTGTTTCGTTACTCACAGGTATTGATGATATTCAACTATTCCCACTAAAAAGATTTTGTGGGTCGCTCTACTTAGTGTTACGCCATTGCTTAATGGAGCAGCGTTTATCAGAACGAAAATCGGAAAATATATGCCCTGTACTAACTATATATATTTGCATGTATAAATATATATATATATAAATAAATATATAAATATATATATATATATATATATATATATATATATATATATATATATATATATGATATATATATATATATATATATATATATATATATATATATATATATATATATATATATATATATATATATATATATATATATATATATATATATATGCATAATGTACATCGTTGTGGCATCATTCAACCATTGCTGTGCCTATGTCATGCGTTTCTTATTTGTGCATTGCGGCAACGGCAATGCCCGATGCAATTACAAAAACATAAGCGATGATGCATTTTAATGCTCAGATAAAGCTACGTGAATGCTAAATGTTCTATCAAAACTCTGTTTGACTTTGGGATTCGTACAATAAATATATCCTACTAAGCAGTTATATTTATTGAAATTAGGCACTCAAAAGTCAATATTTAATAGTAATTTACTAGAGCCGCTACAGCCTTTCACGCACAAACTGGCATGTAATGTAATCTACTGACCATTATTCATTTTCTACGGCACAACTTTATTTTTATCAGTCTGTTGTATTTTTCCTTGGCTAACCTGAAGCGTAACAAATGTGTTTGCCTGTTAATTTAGGAATCTTTGTGTTTAAATGTCGTAAGAAAATCTCGGTACTTGATACTCTTTCCGGCCAAATTGCAATCTTACCAGCTCATAAATGACCCTACATGTGACAATCTTTCAGCGATTATTGTTAATGCACCCCATTCCTAGTTAAAAAAAGAGGAGTACCAAGTATTCTCTAACGAGTTTGATCATACATGAACAGCCACAAATGACTAAGTGGACCCTATAGCACAAAACTCAATGAAGTACGCTTTCATCGTAGTTATACTTAAACGGCTCATTTCTCTCGAAAGTGTCATTTCAATTAAATCTGAGTTTTAATGCCGACTTCGACATTGTCTAAAAAGTGCATATTCTTACACCATTGAAAATCTCCTCCTTAGCCATAAAGAGGCGTGGTTTAAGGTTCACTTGTGTGGATGAATGCTTTCACCGGAGGTCAGATCATTTGTTAAATTCACATTCACACACTTCAATTACCACGTAACCAAGACCACTCAAATGAGCTGTGATTTGACAGGGCTGGATTGGGTGTCCAAAGGGCCTCTGCTCAGCAAATGCACATGTGCACGAACGATTTATCTCATTGACATCTAGCATAGTTTGTCATCACATCAATAATTAAATTTAAGTGTACTGGAAGTAATTCCCAAGTAGACCTACTCTTCGAGCTAACCGCAGATGCTTAAACACGCTGAAAACGTTAAGCCGTTTTCTAGGAGGTTCCTTCTTTAACAATATTTGCTAACAAGAACATCGCAGCTGTGGTTATTACTTAGTCAGTAAAATATCATTTCTAGGGGGACTGTCTGATTGAGGACCACTCAGTTTGGTTATCGTCGTGCGTATGGCAGGGTAGTGATAGGGTTCCAAATATTTCTTGTCTCACAGATATTATGTGCACCGCAAAAATATCAAGTCATTAGAGAAAAAATTATTAGTAGGGTACCCCAAAGGCTCCCGCGAATGCTTTTGTGTAATGGCGTGCAGATTGGGTGAAGCTCCTGCTGTAAATTACTATGAACTACAGAACGCTGTCTCGTGAGGATAACTGATTTCCATTAAGATAGTTGGGTTGCTAAAAATAGTATTTGCTAGAATGCCATTGAGCTTTCGCAGAATTTGGAGTATCTTTAAAAAGAGGGTGCAATGCTGTCTTACTAATGTTTTCTTATTGTAAAGCGCTGAAGCGGAATACAAACACAGCAAATAATTATTTTATTGACCGAGAATGTTGCCATATCACACTGGCGACACTGAAGTTTTTTTCGCGCGTTAAGGAGAGAAAAATACTTATCTATACACTTTAGTGGAAGTGAGGACAGAATACGAATGTAAACCAACAGGGTCGTTAGCAATCCAAGTTTTAATTCTTTCGAGCAGCATGATATACAACTGTACAAACACGCTCGGCATACTAACGTTTGCTTAAGGTTGGGAAAACATTATCAAAGCCACTGTTATAATAATGTTTGGCATGGCGTCATTAGATGTGATGCTTGCGTTGAACGATTGGTATAGTCTGTTGTATTACTTCCGCGTATTCTATCCAGCACAATCGCTGACTTTATCTTTCACCAAACTTCTTTCATTAATAGACAGTAACGATATTTGCGACGTTTTTCGAAAAATATACTTATCTTACATTCATATCATGTCTCATTTAAAATCAAGCATCCGCTGTTCTGCAGAAGTATGGTCATGTGTACTAAAAAACTCATTTGTCGTTTCTGATAACATGCTAAGATAAGATGCTAATACGTTTATCACGAACAGATATTCGTGCGCGTGACAGCCTTGACCTATCAAATTATAAGGTTTCAATATATCTAAGTCTGTTGATGAATATAGATAGGTAGGCGCTGTTCTCTTAAGACAATAATTTAAATTGCACTGCACTTTGAACGCAAATTCAGATGACTCAAAACGTGTTTACATATCATGATATACGGTGCAAACAGTCATCACTTAGCCATACAATGATTCGAATGAAATTGTATTCGAATGACATTTGCATGGTTACCAGATATAGGCTGCTCCTTGCATAAATGTGACAATATATCAAATCACACTGTTGAGGTCTTCAACTGTTCTACGTTTCAGTTAGCGAAGGGGTGAAAAAATCATCATAGGGTTAAAAATTTACTGCCCTTCTCGATAAGCATATTAATCATTTTCTTGAACTACCTTATATCGAATAGACTATAATATATTGCGACGCAATGAAGACGTTAATCACAACATCGTTCCTTGTTATGCCTCAGGCGGCCTCAACAATGCTTGCCATTAAATAAATGTCCTAACTGCAACTTGTTTTCTGTGACTCAATTACTTAACAAAACTGCACATCTCGACTAGGTATAGCCGCCGGAGTCATTTATTGTAACTTAATGACCACCACATACTTTAGTTAGCTCACCTATCTGATTAGAATCGGTCGGCAATGCTTTATGAAGCCCACAAGCAACACTGAAAACATCAACGGTTTTGAAAATTAAACAGTCATTTATTTGAACGATACCTCGCAATTGCACATGCACAAATACTTTCCCCTGAACAAAGAATAACATATCATGTATGACCACCCAAACTACTATTACGACGTTCAATCTTTTGCGGGTTATTTAAGATCATGTAGTAACAATTTGCATAGAATGCTGTACGAGTCCAATTAATGATGCGAGCGAACTTCACATAGCCGGCGCGTCTAGAATTAAACATGCTCTGAGTTGGAAAAATATTTGGGATTCTTTATATCTGCGTCTTTACGACATCAGTCGAAGCACAATTGATAAGGTTTACAATTAATAGGTTTTAGTCCCCCTGTTTTAAAATAAAATGTTGTTTACCCTGAAAACAACCTTTTGTTAAGAAAACCCACGTTGGATAGCATTTGCAATGGAGATACCGGCGTTGAGCATGGGAGCATAAATAGACACTAGGGCAAGCGCGTCATACGCTTGATTTCTTTTGTGCCTGATTACAAATAGCCTTGGTTCTATAACACAAGTTGCCGACCCTTCTGTGGCTCAATTGCACAGCACTTTGTATAAAATACAGCGCAGCCCATTTCCTGTCATGGACCACAGATATTGCCTTTTACCGACAATCGTAGATTGCATCTATGCTAAAGCTCTAAGCAGCTGTTTTCCAAAGGATACATATACATACAGGGTGTATTATGTTTCTCGTTAAAGTGTTAGTATTATCAACAGACAGATAATTGTGCATCCTGCCGCACATTAATATCAGTTATTCAATGACATACACAGCAAATACTTAATAGCTACGAGACGAGGGCTCACTCTGACTAACTGTGTGGTGCATGCGCAGTTGCATAAAACGAACTTCCGTCTTACGTTTACGATACATTGAAATCAGTAAAAGCACTTGGTACTATTGATCCAACGGTTCGGAGTTAGACATCTGGCAGCAAATGTTGCATATATAGAGTCATCTCATTGGTCTATGTGAACACGCCCCAGCGCATTCAATGTGATTTTAAGGGAAGCAATGAGAACGCACCAGGATGCTTAGAGGATAAGTGTGCACAGATAGTACCGCACTAGGACGCGAGTGGGCCTTCTAAACATAGTTATTAGCTTTACGAAAAAGTCATCTACAGACAATTGTTCGCATGAAAAGGTTCAAATGAGGCCGCGCATCTAATCCAATGAATTCAACTATACGTGCGACATACGCTGGCATAAACCAATACATTAAAACACAATCCGTGTTAATTTATAGACTAAACATAATAGTGAAACCATTTATACAGAGCCTGGTGCATTCCATTCGAACTAAGCCTTTGCTGTAACAATATAAAGGCGAGAGTATATGTAGGTTTCCGATATAATGTGACATTCCGGCTCCTCTATCAATTTAAGTTACAGCTAATGCAGTGATATCTAGAATTAGAAGCAACGAGGCAATAAGTCACACTGTTAGCATGTTTTTAAGTCTGTGAGACCAGGTCTGGGAGGATTTAAACGGGGCTAAGGTATATGGTGAATGTAGTAATTTAATTTGATGCATATTCAATATAATAATTAGCAAGGGAACAATTTATGTGAGATATACAAGTGGGATTTATATTGCTATTATATATCGCATACCTACCTGCATCTATCGATAACGATTCTCGGTTGTAATCATTGTTTTACGATTACCATATCCACAAAAGCATCAACAGACAGGATCGTTATGCTTGATTGCTTTAACAAACATATCATGACCACTTCACATCTGCTGCATTTGTACAGCACTGCGCATCTGCAGATTATCATACGATTCATTTGGTCAGGCAACGCACCAAAGATTGATGATGTAGATCGGTAAGTTATACGTAATTCGGGCTGCTATATTTCAAAACTGAATCGCTATGACACTTACCTCATCACTAAACCAGATCGTTGTAATTATCAGAAACGATTATACAGGTAAATCAGCCGACCTGAGCTATCTTATATACACCGATTTTATTTAAGGGGATGGTTATTGCATACTCCAACCGAAATATCGCCAAAAGCATATATATTTTAGTTGATGCTTCCTCGGTCAAGCTAGCATAGACTACAGTGATTGATTTATGACACGCCCCTTCCCCAATCATAAACAAGAATATACAGCGACATAAAATCTTAAAAACCATATTTTTCTACCATACCATGGCAACCAAATGATGTACTCCATACCGAAGATACAACCACTAATGTTATATATTTGTGTATCGCAGTGATCATAAAATACGAAATAATATGTGCTTTGTGAGCCATTGCAAGTGAGGGGCGGCTAACGCTCGTTGAAAACTAAATTGAGACAAACGAGGCAATTAGTCAGACCGTAATTAATTTTATAAATGTGTTAAATCAGGACTGGAAGAACTTCAACGAAGCCATTTGTTGTTAGTAATGACTTGATCAGAAGGACTGCGTAGTTATCTGGTCATTTAATCGGTTATGAAATTAAATTGATTATCATGGTAATCAATACGATTACTTTACGTAGTAATTCAGAAAAACATATTGTATGATTCAATATAATGTAACTACATAGCATTAGTGGCTAAAACGATGCTGATCTATAGACTTTACTCTGACAAGCCACAGTGTTGATGGTAAAATTGCGCCAAAAGTCAAAACTAGGCTTTTGAAGTAGGGCAGGTGGTTGTTGTAAACAGGAGTCCGAGAGCGCCGGTCATAAATAGTTACATAGGTGAGGAGCCTGTTAGTGCTGCCTCACTTCCTGAATGCTAAATAGTTGTCAGAGGTGTCGAGGTTAATCGCTTGGACAGTAAGATATGCGGCAGCAAAGAACGCCGTGGTCTCATGTGGAGATGCACGGTGAGCGGGTGAAATCGTCGGCATTTCTGGTAAAAACCTTTCGTATAATTTGATGGCAAGGAATCGACAAGGTGATCACCGGTATGAATATATAGCAGCCGTTAGTAATTAATGGTATGCCTCTTAGTTGGTTCCAGCGGTGGCACTGCAACGTAGGTCGACGTTCTTCCCGCTACACCTACTCCGTAATTATATTATTGTTCCTTGCCAAAATGGCTTCCTGGCACGTTTCCTTTTTGACCGCTGGACATTCTTAGTTAAGTGAGCATTAAACAATTTCTGAGACCATTATTCACGAGTGGTTGGTGCCTAATGGCTTCGTCAAGAACTGATATAATTTACGTGCACCATATGATTAGACAGATACATAAAGCCTCGATAAGCCGTCGGGTTATCCGTCTCGTTGCAAGCGATTAAGTTAGCCGTGATAAGTAGGCGATAAACCAGGCTCGGTTCCCTATGTAGTGTTAATAGGGATAAGCATGATTTTTTTAACCCTTAAAAAATTGAAATATCTTCATAGGCGGGATGTTATTGTGGTATTTTTGCAGTCACATAAGAGTATGTCTAACAGTTTTCCCCCCTTGTATGGTAAACATATATATGAAAGAGCTGTATGTCAGGCAAATGTCTTTGTTCCCCATTGCTGATTACATGGACAGCATTGCGATAAATTGATATTCTTTAACAATTAAAACATGTATAAACGATCTAGAATTTACTGAGATTATTGCCCCCTTATATATACTTCTGATTCAAAACACTTCCTGTCCCTTCTGTGCTAATTATTTGACATGCTCGTCTACATATTAAAAGCAACGTACAAATACATAGTGTGTTTGTTCCGTTTTGTATCATGCTAATTGAAAACTAAAGTGCTAGGTTTGCTTTCGCCTCAATACAAACATATTTGAATGGGTAACGGCTTTTTGTATTGCATTTGTTTTCAGTTCCGGCTGATGCGATACACTGGCCACAACCTCCATCAATGATATTCATAAATGCCATGTACGTATTCAGCTTCAGCACGTTGCAATACGAAAACAATGGTGATGGTACTTTGCTTCCTATATAAGGACATGTAGAGGGTCTATGTTCGGCGAAAACTCAGTTTCTTCCAATTACCATATGCAGAAACACGGTTATCGTTATGGAAATCAGATATCCTTAATAGACAGGTTTCTAAAGTTCATAGTAATTTAAAGCTGTACCATCACCCTTTCATTCTCCGTTGGAAAAAGCGAGCCGTAATTGGCGGCCGGCATGCTAATTTGCAATCCGCAGATCATTACGCAAATTCAATGGCGGAGCAGTTTATGCAGCCCGACTGTAGCATTTTCTTTTGCAGAATTATTCTGTTACTCGTTATATAGCAATGCACGTTCATTTGTTTCTATGAAGGGAAATGTTTTCAACCCTTGAACTATCATGTCATACTCAGACTATTTGACGCCACTGACTGGGGAGGAATTAGTGCACAGCCATTTAATACACTGAGAAATTCAATTTAAGCAAACCCTTTGCATTGATCGTCGGTGAGCCAGTGTGTTTTGAGTTCACCTGCTTCCCTTTAAATAGTAGGTTGTGGTGGGCTCTTGATGCATGGCCGGCTGAAGTCGTGTGAAATACGTGGATTGGATGAACGAACGAGCGGAACGTTAATGGCGCGAGGTGGTTAGGACTGCGCGAAAATGTAATCGTTATTTGGTGGTCGCGAGGACTAACCGCATCATCTGCGAAAGCTATGTAGATCTTCCAGAAAATAAGCTGTCAAAGCAGCCGATATCATGTAAGTGCAATTGCTCGACATCTGCGACACACTGTAAGGGCCATGTTCAATCTTAAATCAAAAAATTACATTATAAGTTTGGCGTCACAGATGATCCTCGACTATGTGTTGATAACTCTCCAGTCTACCGGCATTTCCTTGTCATCTACTGCGCCTACGTCTAGCACGGGCGATAACAGTTAATAATGTGTGCAAATAACATGTCTTCAATATGTTATTTCTTCAATTTACGAAGACACTTGGATGGTATTAATGTTTATTGAACTGTTTTGTCTTGCATAGTCATGGGTTCATCCGAAGTTTCATATTTGATTTGCAGGTTGTTGATGATTTATCAGCATGTAATGCTTGACATGATTTTCTGCAGGCCTGGTCAGTCTTGTTCTTGTCGGGACAACATCGTTTAACCTCGTTTGTGTTGTGATTGCATGCTCAGCAACGCTTGGTTTGTGGTTATTTACACAATTTGAAAGTGCCCCCTTCGAGGTGACTGCAAAAGAATTCAATGGCTACATCCCGTCAAAAAGGTCATATCGCTGGAATAGCCAAGAACTGGTATGATTAAACACTCAGGACCTATATACATGTCTTTTATTTACAGCCCGGTTGCGTGACAAACAGATAATAACGGAAGCTATGCAAAACAGGTCGTTGTGATCAGATATTTTGTAGTGGACGTATTTTGTCGACAGTGAACTAAAGAGCGCTAAGAGTTTGCTCAAAGCCTCCTGGCTGATGGTCACTAGCTAGATGTCCGAAGTCAGACATGAACGCCTGTAGCAGTAATCATTTATGTACATAATAAGACACAATACACTCAGGGCGCAGGTGGAAAAGGAGGGTAATCAGCATAAAGCAGCTGTCAGTGACAATAAGTAGACAAATAGGCAGGTGATTAATGTAAAATACTATGGGTATGACAACGATTGCGAAAGTTTTTATTTTGCCAGTCCGAATAATTATTCCAACTAAATCCCAAATATGTCCATTCTTGCATATATCCAGAAACGATAGTTTCATTTGCTCGATGAACAAAACCATCCATAAGCCGGCTATATAATACCGACGACTATTTTCACCATTAATCCAATAACTAATGGATAACGAGGATAACTAATGGATATTAAATTTCAATCATAACTTATCCCTCACTCCTACTACTTTAAGTGCGTAGTGTGCATCCCTACACCACAGAAAAAAGATACGGCACGTGGTGGACAATTCATTCAACGTCTTGACCATGTTGCTTGGCATTCGTGGCATAATAACGTCTCTGCTGTACATTATCATAATACATTATTATCCCAACAGAATTGCGTGGAATGAAAAAAAATTAAGCTTTGTACAGGGCAGCGGGATGTTGTAAACAGTAGTAGAAGCTAACATATAAGAGTATTTCATAGGCTTGAAGCAGGTAGTGCTGTCTAACTTGCTGAAAGCTAAAAATATTATTGGATGTTTTTGAGGGTAATCAAATGGACTGACAAACATGAAGTAACAAAAATGACCTTGTTGTTGCAGAGTGGTCCGAGGTTGGCATTTAAACTCATATTATTGGCTATCTCTGCATAGGCTCGATAATGTTTAACTGCGTTTCGTAAGGATATATTTACTATTATGGCATATGCTTCACAGCATGTGTGTAACTAAGAGTCAATTAGACATCAGGTGGCCTTTGCAGTTGATAATTTGTTTTCATCTTTACACCCATTCAATGTATTTCCCTCTAATGGTCGCATTCAGGGCCAGTCACAAATTACATATATTGTGATCAAAATATGCTTCACGGAAATTTACTGTGCGACAGGCTATAGTTCACACTGATTATGTCGATTTTAGGTTCATATATCAGATCGGACACGTGCCTCAAGCCAACAAATACTTACTCACAATTCTGCTCCTAATTAGGATGTTCTTCAGATTTAGGATCGGAATAGATTGTGACACCTTTCCACTACTTGTGCGGATGTATTTTATTACTCCATACCCAATTAGCGTTCTTGCACGTTTTTCATTCCTCTGCTGGACGCCCTTAGCTCAGTGAAAGCAATTCAATCTGTCTTATGCCAGTCACGAGAGGCTGGTGCGTCATAGTTTTGTCACGAACTCAGATCGTTGACTTTCCTCTACGTGCGCCTTTTCAAAAGATCGATATATAATACGTTGACTGCTTTTTCACTTGGTATGGTTCTATTAAGCTTAAGTTTGCTTTTATTAACATTTAGTGGGAATTCCTTATCCAACGATAAAAAAGCCTGGTTAAAGTTATTGTTGGCACGGAGCAAATTGTACATGTTTAACGAGCATGCTAACTAGTTTTGAACGAGTGACGCATTGCAATGTTTTCTTGTCTTACATCCGCTGGTTAGTATCAAACATTAACACCAGCCCACGGTGTGCGGATTAACGAGATAACACGGATGAAAGATAATGAACGGTTATTTGCAGATATACTTGGTAATCCACAACAAGTGAGGTGATGTAGTTTAATGAAATTAATTGCACGGAAAATTGTGCAAAACACCCTTGAGAGCAGTTAAGACTTACTGGTACAATTGCGTCAGTGTATGTATTTGTTCGATACGTCTATAGTATTTTCTCTATAGTGTCTAATTAAACATGCGTTAGTTCCTATGGTTGTTGCGTTACCATAAGAAATTACTTGGATGACTATTATGTCAATGCCGCCAACATGTCGCAATGTACAAAACCATAGTGTACCAAAATTGCTGTGGCCGTCGTCAAAATGAATCAGTTTTAGCTTCCGCCATTTTTCAATCAGTAAATGATTGAAGTTGTTATGCATTGGGTGCTCATAAAAGTTATTATCACACTGTTGTCGAGGATTTGAAGTTTAGACGATGCTAATTATTCCAATTACTTTGTCTCAAGGTTTGAATTACGTAACCAACGAGCTGGACGAGATGTTATATAACCATGACATCGATCTATTAATTATGCGGGCTATTTGAGAAGAAATAAATGCATTCATTTATCAAATTTTTATCTGCAATTATTGCTATACTGATGTTAATAGTGGGATGACGATGTCTTTCAATCAAGCTAAACACCAACGAGGGGTTTTAGAGCCAATTCATACTATGTGCATTATCGGCAAAATTTTTAACTATATGGCAGTATGCTCTAAAAATGGACGAATAGGTCAGTGACATCCCGATGGGTGTGTCAACTCGATAACTATCATCGGTCAATCCATGCAAGTCATTCATAGTAGTGTTCGTATGCCTTGATAAAGCCAACATTCTCGTTCAATATGTTGCCTTATTAACGACCGAAATATTGCTGACACAGTATTACTCACTTTGTTATTATAGCTTCCCGTGATTTTTATGCAAACACAATAGTCCTCTCGTGCATCTTTTTATACTCATTCAAGCAGTCAAAAGTATTTGAAATAGTAATTTTACTATACTATTCAATGTAGATGCTCGATTTTATGAAGATACAATTATATCAGAAGATAGTTTAACCCATGGAATATATTGGGCTGTTTTCGTTATAAAGAGATGATATAACATGCATGCTATCTATACCAACCATCTGTGCCATTACCATCCTTGGCCCACATATGTACATGAATCATACAACGCCACATGTACCACCAGCACAATTAGAGTGTACATCATGACTCAATGATACATTAAGGGCATCCATTGCAGACTTACTATAAGACACATTATTGTAAAGTGTTTCATATTTATTTTTAAAGACATTGCATATCTCGTCGTTGTCGTGCACGCCATCCATTACGGACACGGTCGACTTATTTTTGAAATGCTTCATCCGTATTTCTTTCCAGAAATTGGGACCATCACTTGTGGCCAAAGAAACTGCCATTCTATCAAACGCAAGCTTATTTTGATTTCTGATCACGTATCGTGACGCCCTTTTATAATCCCGTTTGGCTTTACAGTGGATGTCTTTAAGAACACCAGAGGTGGGGCACCTATTTTCCACCCAGAGTCGACACCAAAATATTGATTTTGCTTTCATCTGATTTACTTGCTCACCCCAGCCAGGCCGATGTTTACGTTTCCTAGTCCCAGGAATACACTGAACAGCTGCTCGGACACACGCATTTACGATTTCCTCATAGTAACGATCAATGTCTTCATAATGGTTATTGCAATTAATCTGTGTACAACTAATTGCATCATTTCAGATATTCAGGTCAAGTAATAACTTCCTCAATTTACGCATATAACTATGAATATCGCTGACATCACATTCCCTCCATTTTGGTCTATTAGTGGTTGGGCGCTCATCATTAACCACCCGTGCAACATGTATATCTAGCCGTGCAAGTACAGGACCGTGGTCAGATAAATTATCTCCTTAATGAAGACATTCGTATTTTGACACCGATGAACTCAGACTTTCGGACAACATAAAATGATCTAATGTTGACCTTGTATGTGACATATGTAAAGCAATGTTTGGCGTAAGCATCCTTGATGTATTTTATGTTATCGAACACTTTAATAGTGCACACGTCGATACACATATACCATGGGTGAATATGCACTCCTTGCGCTAAAGCTCTTAGCGAGCATGTATTTACACACTAGCCCACCAATACAAATCTCATTCACTAAATATCGGCGGCCTGAAATCATACACACCACTTAACACTGTTTGCATGCAAGGTTGACTTCAAATAGCATGTTGTGCACAAAGTTCGTCTCCGGCAACGGTACTGTAAATGTTGCTTATATAATACTGGTTTACCTCGGAAACTCAGAGCTGGAGTCAATGTTTACCGTACCTCAAACCAATCACTATATTACTTGGAAGGCACTTTGTAACACAGCCATGTTCAATAGTAATGTTTACCTGAATGCCTCAGAGCCTGCCTAGTTTAAAACACCCCTTGACGACTGAGCCTTCGATATTTTCCTCAGTGTGGGGGGTTTAGTAAAACAAGCCAATTACCCGTTGCAAAGAGCGTGTGATGGTGAATACAGAATCATGCAAGTATCGGATGTATGAGAATTACTGCGATTATATATTATCGAAGACCGTGGAGCATGAACACCTCTGGGCGTTTTCTAACCGTGTCAGCTTCAGCGCCACAGCAGCCGAAATCCCGTTACAGACTGCGCGCCCGCATCAGCAAAAACAAATTCATGGGTAAGTCTCAATCGCTGAAGTGCACCTTAATGATGTATCAATATTTGTTAGCAAATAACAGATCAGTCAAAAATTGTGTACAAGCCTTGTAAGCATTGGTCTAGTTAGACAGAGCCTATCGCTTTGCCTTTATTGTGCACAATTAATCTACATCTGCACTACCAAGTATGTTAAACGTTTTAATGAATATTCTTTTTCTTGTGGCAGTTATCCTTTACTCTTAAACATCAAATTATTAAGAGATTACGCAACTGTCGGTTCACTCATCCTTGAGGCTGTGTTTTCCAGCAACAAGAAAAGAGTTCCTTCCCGTGAAATATGGAGTGGCAAATTATATCCTTTGGGTCATTGCATTGGGAATCATAATAGCTTTTATAACGTTCTGCATCGTGAGTCATGTCCGACACCGAAACAAGAGTAAAATCAGACAAAGAATGCTACGACCTCGGCGAATGGCGACAGATTACGGTCAGCCACAAAGCAGCGCCAGATCAGACACTTCTTGAGCAGAAAACATAAAATGGAGGAACCTATGGAATTTTTCACAGATGTTAAGCAGTTTAGTGCACAGCAGAAAGTGCTTACTCTACCAATGTAATCTGATTGTGGTGAGCTTGATGATGTCAGTCGTATCATTGTATGCTCTATCGTGATGCTTTCATTGT
>CM067353.1:44086921-44114421 GCA_034190875.2 Urechis unicinctus
TATACGATGCTTAGCGTTCGACCAGTACCTGTTTACGCCCTCCAGTTATTTTGCGAAGGCAGTGCTTAGCGTACAAGGGCAAATTGAAGCACTTCACTCAATTAGATGGAGCATCATCGGTCACCCAGCGTCACCTTTACGTCACAATTGATAAATGGATGAGGTAGCAATGAAATGCAAATCCTATTTCACGTTTTGCGAGTAGTGGTAGGATTAATTGTTCACATACTGCATTGTACAGCAAGGGCAAGACTGCGCCGCCTTGAGACCGCTGTTGCTAGTGCATAAAAAAATCTCGAGATATAATTGACGTAATGAACTACATCACCGACGTCCTCAAATTTATTCACACCGCCGCATAATTGTGCGTATTTTTTGTCTGAAATCGTTGACATTTTTAACGGATCATAGCTTTCATTGGTAGTTGCTAATTGCAATACTAGATAATTGAATAAATTACACCCTTATTCAATGAGCCCAGGCGATTCATTGTTACGTGTTTGCTTAAGACGCTTCTCGATGCAGATGGGCATACACCTGTGCACATTTTTTCGTAGAGAGATAAGCATATGCAACCATAGTGTAATGCTAGCCATATCGGTACAGCTGCTTTGGAACGACAAATTATGATAATTGTACCACTTAACTATGATATAACACACACACATGGAGAGTCCCTCAAGCAACGTGAAGGATCTAAATGTGTCGAATGATATCCACTTAATAGATATATGTCTTATATGATTCCATAAATACAGATGAAGAAAGTATATCTATTCATAGTGGCTCTCCAATTACATTTCATTATACACCGATGCAAGCTGTGAGTGTTTTTGGTAATATAGTATTTCATCAATAAAAGTAGGCAACTGGCTAATTTTCCTGAAATATTGAGCAATTCCTAATGGTGCTGTCTCGTTTCGTAAATGCAGGCACACGCGTCTATACATATGTAGGTAATTATAGCTTCACGTACATAAAATAAGCCTCAAAGTTGATTTCGCAGCCAACTACAAATTGATATTGCATCATACATGACACAATACTCAGCTTGCGTCATATTTGGTGACTATTTGAATTTACAACTCAGCGATGCCATTGACAATATATGCTGATGTACAGCCTCGTAAAGATATTGACTGACCTTTGGAAGGAAACTAGCTTCACCCTTGTACTGGTTAATCCCAAATATCCATTATATAATACAAAGCGTTTATCAGTAACATCAAATACGACGAGAACATGTGGCAATCAACCATAGTTTCAAGACAACTATTACCTGCTGGTACAACGACTATGCTGCTACGGAATTAATAGCAGCAAATTGAGTAAATATATGTATGCTGATGTGTTTACTAACATGCATAGCCGCAATGTGTTTTCGTATGTTTAATTTAATTTTACCGCCAAATAATGGTGGTAATGTATAAGACCAAGGAGTGGGGAGGAGGAGCTTCCCGGCCGATAATAAGTATAAGTCAATAATGATGGACTATGGACATAACAATTGTGTCCACAGGTGTCAGTAAACAGTGTTTTGTTTCCCGGGTATCCATGGTTCATCGGATTTAGTGTTGGTTTGTCGCCTCAGTGAATATTGCAAGAAATAATTAATTAGTGAAAAACTGCGCTGTAGTATTCGAGGACAACGAACGGAAATTAAACTGGTCTTCTATAAATGATTTATTATATAAAATGTATCAAATTACGGAGCAAAAGAGGCTGGTTTTGAGCCACTCCTCAATGTTATGGTTCATATTCGCCTGCACTTATATAGGTGGATGGGGAGCGATAATTTTACAACGGAACTATGTTTCCGCGTTAATACTAGATAAACGCAATGATGGGGACAACACTGTGCAAATAAAATATACCGACTCATAACCTATCACTATAAGCTACTTTTTTCCCGACGCAACATGTGTGTTAATGCAGCTCTGCTTGAAGACTGCCCTGTTTTTCCTCCATTTAGCAAATTTGGGTCGTTTATATAATAATGTAAGAGAATGACACCCGACCTACTTCGGCCACTTTTGAATTATGATATAGGAATTTTGATCTATGGGCCATTTATGCTGTAATCCGGCCTTGTCACCTGGACAGCAGAAGAATAAACAATTATTTGTACCCCATCTCATAGCATGATATCTCCGTTAAGTAAGTGTATTGGACATAAATATATCCGGCGGTTATGTAAGGTATTTTGACCTTAAGTACAAAAGTCATTTACGATGGGCTTGCATGAAAAGCGCTTTTGTTGCTGGCTACATTTAAATAACATATGAATTTCAAGACAAATAAGTAATCCTCAACATTCCCTGTAAATCGTTTTTATGGGTAAATCATAGGACAGCAGAGGAATATAGAATGGTTAGTACCCCACCTCATAGCGTGATACCTCCGTTCAGGAAGTGTATTGAGCATAAATATATCCGGCGGGAGGTTATGGGAGGTATTTTGACCTTAAGTACATAAGTCATTTATGATGGGCTTGCATGAATAGCGCTTTCGAAGCTTGCAACATTTCAATTACACCTGAATTTCAAGACAAATAAGTAACCTTCACAAATCCCTGTAAATCGTTTGAATGGGTAAATCTTAGGTCACAGACAAAATACCTATATGGCTACGTTAATCAATCAATTTTTATGTCCCAATGGCAGATAACTAAAGTATGATAGAAAACCAGGTCGTCCATGGTACAGACAAGTTATGCAGTCAATTGCCAAGTATCCATACCGTTGCATAGGTTTATACAGTTATTACATATTTGCCACTGTTCATCTTTTTATACACCGCATAATATCAGAGCAATCGATATCTCGAATGCGCACAACTCCGGGTGTAATAGTCTCTGAATATAAGCAATGCCACTAGAACTTCACAACAATACACCAAATGTATATATACATATATTTATATATATATATATATATATATATAGAGATATATATATATATATATATATATATATATATATATATATATATATATATCTATATATATATATATATATATATATATATATATATATATATATATATATATATATATATATGTATATATATATTTATATACACATATGCTGCTACACATTACCGATTTGGAAATGGTGAGCATATATAATTTGGAAGAGCTACGATGTAGCCTTTACTGCCAGCTGGTGAATTTTAACCATTCTGTTTTGCCACTCTGTTAACATTTATGCTGCAGTAACCGTCGTTTTTATGATTAAGTCGTAAGCGCATTACGAATAAGGGCTTTAATGATTTGTAACACAAAAACCTAAAGCGACCAGCGCATATTAGTTATTAAATAGCATCTAGGCACATGTCATTTACTTTGATTGCCCGCTTTTCCCATCTAAATTGCGTTCGACGATTTTTTACGATTCTATGGTTGCGCTGCACGTTCTATTCGATGCATACGACTAATTTTCGCCAGCTCATTCGGCGATTTGAGGGCAAATTAGAGTGTCTTCATCAACATAATCTAGGTCACCTCTATATAATGAAGATGAATATTGGCAACCATTTAGTCCTCGTAAGTATCCATGACATCTACCGCCACACCTAGATCTGCTTGTCTGCATGTTCACCAATGGTAATGACCCGAATACTGCGCAGTACTGGCGTCGCAACATATTAGCCCGTACTTTCTACGGATTAGAAGTCTAGTTAGGAATCGGGATTGGGGCTTGATAGAATAAGGAAATGTATCGATGGCACGGCTTGTCTCGGATAAATAGAAAGGTTACAGTCCTTACACATAATTTGAACGAATGACTAGCGTAAACGACTCTGCTTGCTTTAATCAATAAGGGTTTGTGCCGAAAGTTGAGCAATAACCACAGGGTAGATGTGCGACATATAGTTCGTCAATTTCAAACTCTTTCCACTAGCCAACGTACTTTCATTCTCTCCTGCTTGCATTTAATCATATGGCGGTCTGGCAGCCGAAACATCTATGAAAATGTTTTAGCGTTTTTGCGCCAACAACGATGCTTCCAGTTTCTCTCCAAGAACAGATAATTCTGCATTCAAACACATAGAGTTCATTTCTCGGCTGTAGAAAAAATAGCCCCAAGTATAGCGGCTACATCGGCTTTCTGGGAATTCGCGAACTAGCAGGGAATAAGAATGGCAAGTACAATCCCTGCTGTTTATGTTCAAACGAGCAGAAGCTCTTTTAAAAAGGAAAACCGGACTATGTTTTGAAGCCAAGCTTATACTCTCTGGCCTTTACATTGAGTATGCAAGCAAATATTTAGACTTGCTGACCCATGTATCCATAATATTAATATGATCTATAACTGATTCGCCAGACAAATATCGACTGTAATTTAAGGTTGGTGTCAGTCGTGTTCTTTATTTATAAGCGTCCATGGAACCAATCGATAATTCCTTTATGATTAGCAGCCAGACGTAGCGATGTGTCTGCGTTTCTCGGGGGGAAGCTAATATCAAAATGCCTTATATCGATCAGTGACAATGCAATATTTAAGAAGTACTCGCATTGTTAATCGTACTTCACTCGAATTATGTGCGGCCACGCTATCTGTCAATTTCCGAACCCAAACTGAGCCAACAGAGGATATGTTCAGCATACTGAGCTTTATGCTTTTATCTAACTGATGGTTATTTATGCCATGGCTGTGCTATTGCCTATTAAAATAGTTGTATGCATGGAGAACCGATGTTAGCCGCCTTAGCATATCCAAGAGCCCTGTGATGAAACTACTTCACCCTATGTACACCTATCGACTTTGTGTGACTGCTGCCTTGTAGTCTAATTCCGTCATGTGATAATTATAGCCATATCTAACATACCCGTATGTGAAACGAGTACGTCGCTGTATGTTGATCATTAAAGCTCACTGGCCGTGCTCATGTTTTATTCTGCACGCTTATAGACACTTGAAAGTATACCATTTCCCGAGCTTTATCATAGATTGGCAGTGTTGTCAGTAGCTTAGGCAGTGAGGCCTGATCAATAAGAACGAAACCATTCTAATAGGATGACATAACATGGCCGTTGCAGCGGAGTGTTATCTCAATCGATAGACTGCACGGATAAGCCTTGGGTTTTGACGTTTTATATAATGTTCCTCTCTTTAAACTTCGAACGACGTTGTTATGGTGGCTTTCTATAAATTTGGGCTTTCATATACGCTACAGTACAAAACGCAAAATGTAATAAAGATGGCTCCTGCAACGGAGTTCGCAGGAGCCATCTTTGATTAGTAGAATATTATTGAGAAGAACTCCACATGGAATCTCCATATTCTTATTCTGGGTTGACGTTCCTTTCCGTATTGATTTTAAGATAGTAATGTGCTGTTATATATATGATTATAAACTTACATTTAAATGCATACCCAAAGACTACACCCGGTACCCTATTTAAATGGAAATATGGGTCATGTAACAGATCGGTGAATATGAAACAATAAGCTGAGTGAGTAACAACATGTCTTCCGTTACTGAGGTGGCGACCGTTGGAGCAAAACAAAGACGTTTTTACAACTTACCAGCTTCCGCTCAATCCCTCCTAATCGGTCATAACATTGTCAAGCGGCGTCATTTATATCCAAAAGGTGCTACCAGCCCGGTAATTTGCCAATGCAGGAAACGATAAAGCATATTAGCACTGAAGCAGAATACTGGATATAAATATTTTGCATTAGATCATCGACAGAACATGCGTGATATGTATATTAAGATCACCATGCTGTGATAAGTAGCAATCGAGAGCCTTGCAGAATGCTATGTGCCCATAAACAATAAAAATTACCAATATTTGTAGCGAAACACCAACTGCATACTTTAGATTCATCGCGTCATAAATGGCTCCCAGCGGCTCGTGTTTTTATTATGCATTCAATAAATGGGGGAAAACTTTCCAAAAATAATTACCATATTTATACATATGACATTCGATATATCTATTAATGGAGAGGGCATCGCCTCTCACAAAAGCAATCAAAATTGCATGTATATTCACAATTCCCGTACCGCCTATCGATTCTATAAACTCTATTCTCCAGATCCCTGGCAAGTCAACAAATGCTTAAGTCTACCCATGGCAAGTTACCTCGCTCTAGACTGTTGTTGACCATCTAATCTCACCTTCTTCAGCGCGGACGTTAAATATCATGAATAGTGAACGGCGCGAAAGCTATAAGAGGCGATGTATCAAGTTAACATTAACTTCATACTGTAGTTGTTATTTCCGCTATTGCGTGTCCTGCGTGATATGGCAACGGAAAGGCTCTGCGAAACGACATTGTCCTGTTCTATGCAATCGCTGTGACGTCAGCTAAGTAATTCCATGTGCTTTATATCACAGATTCGCCAACTAGCACATTACACTGCCTTACAATTAGGACAGCCATCACCACAGAGCCACCTGAAGTTAACCCGTGTAGCTATAAACTTCTTGATATAGAAGAATGCGAGCACGGAGGCGATATAACCACTCAGTTTGCAACAATGAAAGCGGAACGATTGCACATGGTGTGAATTGCGATGCTAATTTAATGTGTTGTATTTCAAACTACTTCTGAGCCGTGAATGAAATTAAAAGGATGCAAGCAAACGTCGTGTCATCAGCATAGAATTTGGAAAGGTAGATATCTAATGACAAAGATAATTGCGTACAACTCAGGCATATGCCAATTTTAAATTGAGGTTTTCTTCAGACTGACTTCCAATGGTTGCAAATATTGCCGTATTCGTTTTCACAAAAGCAACCAATGCAATGAATTGCTGTTAGGTCATCAAATTAAAGAGATTGGTTTTGGACACCCGCGTTATTCAATAGCAAACGTTTTGTCTCTTCATCCTAATTATATCTTCCTAGGCCTGTTATTAGTTATATACATAAGGCTGAATGTGTTTAAAACTGGTACATCGACATTAATAACCGTCAATAGCAATAAATAGTTCAAATCACTTCTAAAACTTTAGCAGGGCAGATATATTTGATTCCTGTGTAAAACTTATACTCTACATCGTCAATATTACAGCATTCTTGGCGAATGAAGTGTCTAGTCCGCTCCTTCGTCACCTTGACTGTCTCTGATCTAGCAAATGCACCCCTAAATCACCTCTTTGGTAAAACACATTGTCCTTTGGGGTGAACTAAAGTCTTCATTCTTCATTATTCTTGTCGGTGTCAACAGACACAGCAATTTCAAATGGCGCATCTTGACTAAGTCCATCATATATTTATGACAGCGGGTTAGGCTCAATGGGATCGGATATTTCTCATTCACTGCCGTCTCTCCCTTATTATCTCTCTATGTTATTAATTATCACTCTCGTCCTCTTTTTCTCTCCCATGTCGCCTGCTCTTTCGCGCTCTCCCTCTCTCTTTCACTTCCGCGTTCTCGCATTCGCTCTTGACTTCCCGTATTCTTTATCTCACCCAATCTGGCTCCCGGAATTTATTTTGCCTGAATGCTACAAATATGTTTCCTCGTTTATAACTACCCATTTGCCCTCATCTCCATCGCCTTTTATAGTAACGATCTCACGGGCGCAAATGAATGTGCAAAAATCGTACATGAACATTGACTCATTCAAACATGTTTTGCCAATGGATTCCGACATAATATTTGTTGGACGCTCGAAAACGTAAGACATTTTTCTTACCATTTCAGTCCGATTATGAAAGCCTTCAGATTTAGAGTAGCAGCCCGCTTATTGCCTTATAATGCAATACCTAAATCGTGTACGCGTGTACATGCGTATATGCACTTATTTTTATGTACAAAAGTTGACAGGGGTAGCCAATTACAGTACGCTGATATAACAAAACAAACTGACTACATTTGTTTTTTAACTATCGCAAGTTGATGCATGCAATCTCATACGGAAAGTATCATGAGGAGCTGTCAGGTTCCTAACGCGTTATTGCATTAATGAGAGTGTATATTTTGAGGAGATTTGCTAATAACCAAGCTTTGCGGGCAGCATGAACGAATATTCGTGCGCTGGCTCATACGTCAAAAGATAACAAAACGCTTTCCACCACTCGACCTTCTCTGTGCTACGTTATATTGGAGCAGCTTTCAGCGTCTCAATTTGCAACATCAGATAAGGGGAAGTATAGGTACGATGTCACCTACTGGTATTAACTGTCGCTCATGTAGCCACTATGACGATAGGTTCATCACAATCTATATTATCTTGAGTGAACCCGAATACGCTGAATATGATACTGCCCGTATTATAGAGATGATGTTACTTAGATAACACTGATCTTATGAAACGGTAATGTTCTGCTAGTACTTCGAATGTATATATATATATATATATATATATATATATATATATATATATATATATATATATATATATATATATATCTATATATATCTATATATATAGATATATATATATATATATATATATATATATATATATATATATATATATATATATATGTGTGTGTGTAAATTGACATATATATATATATATATGTGTAAATTATATATGCATATATAGATACATAGATGTTTATACATATGTACATATAGATAAAAACATATATTAATTCATTTTTACATATAAATTTTATATTAAATATATTGATATATATATATATATACAGATATTATATATACATATAGATATATATGCATTATTATTTATATATACATGAATATATTTATATATATATTTATATATATAGATATTCAGATATGCATACGTTAGTATATATAGGGGGTATATATATCTTCCATATATATAGAGAAGGAGAATATATATATATATATAAAAAATATATAGATATACATACATAAGATACACACACACACAGAGATATATATATATATATATATATATATATATATATATATATATATATATATATATATATATATATATATATATATATATATATATATATATATATATATATATATATATATATACATCTTTTTAAATTAGAGTCGCAAATGCACATTGTCAAGCCCTGCTCTGTGTTATGCATAAGCTTTCTTGAACCCATCAATGATGCCTATACAAGATTTGCTTGAGACAAGCAATGTATCTCTATTACATAAGGGACGCAGATCAGATGCCTCTATGCATCAAATCGCATTACTTGTGCATTTATCTATAATGGTGCGGTCAAATATGACAATATTCTTGAATCGTATTACATGTAATCAGGGTGCGTCCAATATACGACTGATTGGCTAAGTTGATGAGGAATGATTGCGATATTTGTTGGCCTATATTTGAATCGTCCGTGTGCCATGTGACGCCGATTGTGTATGCCAGGCCCTTTTGCTCGGCAATTAGAGCACTACTTTATCATAGTTTGAGGCATGTTAACTTCTGTTTTTTTAAGTAGTCAAAATAGCAACAGACTCTTGCAACAAAGTCCATTTTACACGGATTCTAGGTGTCAATATTTTAAAGACCACAGTTATCTCAATTTATTTTATTATGAAGAACATAACTACATTATGCAAGAACATTTTAAAACATAAGCTATGTAAGCAAAACAAATATTAGATTCAATTAGCTCCGGACAAGGCGCATCTTAGAGCAGTTATCCTTTCTTCTGCTCCCTCAGTGCGTCTGTAGTCAACATCCGCTTTGGTTAAACAAAGAATGATACAATTTGTATCCACTCAATTTACATTGCAAGGTAAAAGTATTTTCGTCATCTAGCTTAAAGTCGCCTTGGTGACATCTGTTGGGTCTTGTTGAATAACCGACGGTCTATGTTCGCAAGTTATATATTTTTTCTTATTGGAATACTTTTAGACGAGTAGACAACATGCAGAACAGTGCCATTGTCACATATTGCGCCGAGAAGAAGCGTGATAAAATCCTCTTAGCGTGGCCATGGTGGGAGAGGGGTATATTGGCTGATGCTAATCACGGGTGGAACATAGGGCCATGGAGATAAAATACCTTGCTGGAGATGTGTTGCTATAATATAAGATATTTGTATGCTATTCATAAAGTGGAAGTGATTAAGATTACGATTGTTATATTGGCAAAAAATGAACATCTATCAGTAAAAAACGATATAAATGTTATGTTTATCGACTGCTCAGTACTTGCATACCACTTAAATTGACATTAAGTTTTATCCTAAATGTGAAACGTAACAGAATGCAAGCATGTTTTCCAGAATTAGCTAGGGTTAAGCGATGTCAGTGGTTATATCTGTTTTCCCGTTTCGCCTCCATATCATTCGGTTTCCGAGCAATAAAGGAGCTACTTGACAAAAATGGGTGTTCAGCGTGTCAACTTAACTGATCAAACACCTTACCTAAAGCACGAACGGTGGAGCGAATATTTATTTGCAGTCGTTGGGTTGTATCAATAAATTGCGACTATGGCGTACAATACAAATCATCTGCTGAATGCACGGCTGCTGAATATTTCTCGTACTTCTTATCCAACGATGAACGCAGTGTAAGACTCACGAAATCTTATCATGTTACAAAGGTTCTTCATAATGGGTGCCGTACGGCGCTTCAAGGGGCCATGGTATAAATCATTTGGTAGGCCCGCTATTCGATGTAATTACTTAATTATCCCCCTGTGACATGTGATGGATGGACATGCTCTAACTGAGCTTTGTCGGAGATGCATCATCACGTCCAATGTCGTGTAGATTCATATCAGACGTATATTCTTGTTTGGTATATGGTGCGTTTCTGGACCACGCGTAAATCGATCATTAACTGGCAAAAAGATAACAGTTACCTAAAAATTGTCCCAGCTGCACTACTTTAGACATACATTCTGTGCGAGTGCAAGAATTGTTATAAAACCAATAACAAACCGTTAATTCATGAATGAAACACTGCTTGACAAAAAGGCGATTTGTATACCCGCGCGACATTGGGAACCGTTGACGTGACGTCATGCGTGGAAAATTTGTTAATATTGTTGCACGGAGCATAGTTACCTCTCACAGCAATTTTATTGAGCACCAGAGTTCGTCTGAATCTCTTATAAGTTTGCACTTTGCTTCCTAATCTTACAATTTATATATATAGGGTTGAACCAATCCAAAGTGACAAAAATAGGCAAATACCTGCCCCGATAGATGTAATATTTTTGCAATTTATGTTATTAAGTGCGGTTCAACACACATGAAAGTCTAGAGGGTGCAGAATAACCAGCGCATATATGCAGTTAAATAGCTTATAGGTAAACGTCATGTACGCTGATTGCTCGCTTTTCCCATCTAAACTGCGTTTGTCAATCCATTCACGATTCTTTAGTGGCGCTACACGTTCGATTCAATGCATACGACATTCGATATCGCTTGAAGAGCTTAATTTCCGCCAGCTCATTCGGCGATTTGCAGGCCAAATTAGACTGTCTACATCAAACTAATCTAGGTCAACATCTACATAATGAAGAGAAATTATGGAAAACGTTTAGTCCTCGTCAGTATCTATGACATCTTCCTGTACTGAGAGTCATGAAACATCGATTGATACATATATGTCGTAACTTCATTATTTAACGTTATAGATCGCTCTTGTATTCAATAAGCAGTGTATTGGCACGATAAGGCTATAACAAAAACGAACAACTCTCCGTCTAAGCAAAGAGTTCTTGCGTCGTAGGGTGTATTTGACAAAGTTGAATTAAACATGTTGAATGCATGAACCTCAGATAGACCACTAGATAAAGTGCACCTAATTAAATGGCATGTATATATACAAAAAAGTGAACAGTTTGTATCTTCCATTTCAATTGATAATCCTAACTTCTCGACAAAAGGTTATTAGAATTGACTGAACAACTGCGGCGTGCAAGTATTGCTTATGTCCGACCTAGGATATGTTTGATGAATTGGAAGGTTTAAAGGCGTTAAAGCTAAGTTGAATACATGACTAGAGTAGATTGCTTTACTAACCAATTATTAAGGTAAATACTGTTCGTGATAATGAGCCACATGTTATAGAGCGTTCAATTAAATAAGGGAAACAAAATCTGCGTTGATGGCATGCTCACGGATGATCACGTTATGGTATATCAAATCGCATACAATTAAATAGCATATAATGTACAGCATACGCACGTTTGTCACCTGTAATAAGTGCCCACGGTGGTGAAATGTTTGCTGCATTGCAATAAATGGTTGCTCGCCGTTGTGACCTTCTGACTAGTCTATACGGACAGTTATATATAAGCCAGTACTTACGGCGTTATACGATGTAGGGAGTTAACATTTGAATTTACGCCAAATATTGCCATGCATACTTTTCTGCACAAGTCTTGTCGTTTATTGGCCGATTGCTTTAGATTATGCGGAGGCTTTGGTACTTTCTAACATTTGTCATCGATCACATTAATTTGTCTAAAAGTCATCTGACTAACATCAAGTCATAATAATCATTGCCTCACTCTCTGTCGCTGTATAACTATTAAAAGACTGTAACATGCATGCACAATGCATAATGAACAATGCTTTGATACATTTGACCCAATCATACAAAACTGCTAACTTAATTCAATGTTGATACCCTGGTGGTGGACAGCACAAAACATCTAATGACCTAGATTGATTTTCGACACCGATGCGTGTCCTGACGAAGTGGCAAACCAACCCACAACGTAAAAGCGGCAGCCTTTACACTTGTGATTTAATGCATGTTTTTCAGTGCACGCTACAGAAACATATTGACAACTGGTTTTAAATGGAATAGCACACAGTCAAAAACCAAGGGCAATTTTAATCAATGCAAAATGACTGCAACGTAGCCACAAAGATGCTTCTATGTTCTCTCTTGCACTTATTTCTCAAATAAAAATCCAGTATTGATGATAACCAAAACGATATTAAGCAGATTTGTGCCACAATAATCATGTCAAGAAACAATAGATTGCGGAAGGTATTTTTGTGTTGCGTATGTCCTAATGGAACCCTTGGATAACAGCTGCTCCGTACTTGTATAGCAAGGCAGTGTAGCAGATGGTTGGTGGAGATAAGATGTCTAAATAGGGTCACCGGGTAGGAGGTCCTAATAGAATTAAATGATGAATCACGGCACTGGATGTGTTTGATTAATTGAAAGGTTTAAAGGCATTGCAGCTTAGTTGAATACATGATTAGTGTGCACTGCTTTACTGCCATTAATTCTTACGATCGGTCATGGCTGTTGATGATGAATCACCTTTTATTAAGCGTTCCATTGAATAAGGGAATCGAAATTGCTGGCATATATGAGGATGCTGATGCGACAAGGCAAGCCACAGGTCCACCGTGCATTTATCTTAGAACATTAGCCTCATTTTTTCTTTTGTTATAATCTGCGATGTAGTTTTTACTTCTGCATTAACACAAGGTGCCTAGTTATACATCACGTAGTAGTATATTAAATCGCATACAATAAGTTCGCATATCTTGTACCAACAAAGATACTTTCCTGTATCGGTCACTTTCTTGCCTACTTTTCTAATATAAATGCTCTTTGGATGATCATCATAAAGAAGAGAAGCAGGTTGTGCGATGTCAGTTAGAATTTAACAATGATAACTTGAGCGCGAATCTTCATGTAATTAAGAATTTGGTCATGGTTGTCTTAGTTGCACGTGAACCGGCCTATTTAGCGTACAACGTTTCGGCAATGGTGTGCATATATAACCACAAACCATTCGACAGAAATATGGCGTTATGTTTAACCAAATCACCTTGGTATGGGTTAGCCAAACGTTACAAATAGTGCTTTGCATTGCAAAACGGAAACATTGAGGCTACAATAAAACCTCTGAACTACTTTAATCATCAACATCCCCGTCGTTATTCCTAACTTCTAGCCAATGATTGAAGTTAATGACCGAAGTACTGCGCGGTGCTGGCATCGCAACACATATTAGCAAGTGGTGACTACGGATTAGAAATCGAGTTAGAAATCGGTGTTGGGGCTTGATATAATCAGAAAATGTATCGATCACACGACTTGGCTCTGATGAATCGAAAGATTACAGGCCTTGACTATAAGTTGAATGAATGACTAGCGTAAACGACTCTGCTTGCTTTAATCAACGAAGGTTTGTGCCAAATGTTGAACAATAACCACAGGGTATAAATGCGAATGAAGTTCTTCAATTTTCAACTCTGTCCACTAGCCAACTTAGCTTCTTGTAATCAATTATCTTGCGTTCTAGCACCTGAAAAAATGGTACATAGTTAGCGCCAGCAGCGGTGCTTCCACGTTTTACAGTTTTCCGCCGATGAACAGATATTTCTGCATTCCCAAATAAAGAGTTCATTGCTCTGCTGTAGAAAGTGTAGCCGCCAGCATAGCGCCTTCACCGGCTTTTTTGTAATTCGTGAGCTAGTAGGGCAAGCGCTCTACTGGTGTAAATGGAGAATCGAAACTATATGATTAGTCCTGTTGCGGAATCAAAAAGGCAAGTACCATCCCTCTTGGTTTTGTTAAAACGATCCGAAGCTCTTTTAAATGGGAAAACCGGACGATGTTTTTGAAGTCAAGCTTGTGATTTTGGACGTTTTACATTTAGTATTCAAGCATATGCTGACACATGTAACCACAATATGAATATAAACTTTAGTCAGTCCTATTCTTTGTTTACATAAGCGTCCCTGGAACCAATCGATAATAACTATATGATTAGCAGCCTGAGGCTAGCGATGTGTGTGCTCATCTCAGAGGAAGCCGATATCAAAATGCCTCATATCGCTCCACGTTCGATGCCACATTCAAGGAGTACTTGCATCGTTAATCGTTTTTCACTCGAAGTATGTGCGGCCACGTTATCTATCAATTTTCAAACACAAACTATTGCCTTCCCCACATTCAGCCACAAGAGGAAATGTTAAGCATACTGCACTATATGCTTTTATCTAATTTATGGTTACGATTCTATTGAAATGAGCTTTCAAATTAAAGGCGCCGCACTGCAAATCGGTTCATTCTAAAAAACTATCCGAGTCAATGGCATCACAGACGCATATTTTTGCTAATCATGCAGTCAAATAATGGTGGATATCGCAATTTTTTATTCTATTAGAACGACTGAACAGCTTGAAGGGAGCACATTATTCAAATATATTCATTAAGTTAATGATTCTATCGGCTCAAACGTGCACCAATGATTCAATCTGTTCTTGACCACAGTAACGTTGTCTACAAAATAGACAAGAATGTTGAAACGCATTACATTAGATGCAAAATGAGTAATGTTATATGTAATAGGAGCGTTTCCCGATGGCTAGGTCGTACCTAATAAGTTTTATTAAGTTACGGATTTAATAAAACACGATGTCAATAGACATCGACAAACTTTGTTCATGCCCCAGCATCATAGATATAAACGTGTACCCCTTGTATCTTCCATGACGAATTTTGATATCCCCAACATCTCTACATCCTTGTAAAAAGCGTCATCCCAATGACAATGGCAACTATTGAAACTAGTTGGTATTGATATTTCAAGGCATTCGGAATCAACCGAGCAACTGTTCCGTACTTGTATCGCGAGACAGTGTAGCAGGTGGTTGGTGGAGATTAGATGTCTAAATATGGTCTCCAGGTTGGAGGTCCGAATAGAATTAAATGATGAATCACGACACGGGATGTGTTCGATGAATTAAAAGGTTTAAAGGCATGCAGGCTGAGATGAATACATGACTAGAGTGGACCGCTTTACTGCCATTAATTCATAAGCTTATTCCTGGTTGTTGATCAATTAAGGGTTCCTTTAAATAAGGGAATCGAAATGATGTTGATGGCATATATACGGATATTGATGCGAATTGGCAAGTCATCGTTCCACTGGCACGTATGTTGGAACTTTAGCCTCATCTTATTTTGTTCATAAACGGCGATTTTGTTTTCCCCCCTGCATTACCCCAAAGGTGCCCAGTGATATATCACGTAGCAGTTTGTTGAATAGCGCAATACGATACGTTTCGCATATATATTGTACCCACACCTATATTTCTCTCTCCTGTTTCGGTCTCTCTCTCTCTCTCTCCTTCTCTCTCTCTCTCTCTCTCTCTCTCATTTCAAATATCAGTTCGGATGATCACCATAACGATTAGACGCAGATTGTGCGATCTGCACAAAAAGAACAATTTAATGTGCGAGTCGAGAAACAATATACTACGAAAGGTACTAGTGTCAACCTGCCGGATATACGGTCCCTGAAAATATCGTTCGTTATCTTAGGTTTTAGCCGGCATAAATCATCTTCTCTTCGCATTCTGTGTTACATAAACCTTCCTGGAACCCGTTGATTATCTTACTATTATTAGCAGCTAGGGTAACGATATGACTCGGAGAACGCGGATCAACCGCAAAATGTACAATATCATTTGCTGCTCGACTAAATGCAGGATGCTACGTTTAAGCGATGAATATTAAGAAGAAATTCTGCAGTATATTGGCTGATGTGCCTTCCGCATAGCATGTGGAGCGGGCACTGTTTTGAAAAAATCATATAGTTAGATCATAACTGCTCTCATAGTCAGCTATCTACCTGGTTCGGAAACCCGCCAATAATATGCGCACAATAACACACTTCTAAGGGTTTCCATTTCTGATAATATAGCAACAGGTCAGATGTATGCATTACTATTTCTGGAGATCACTTATCTGCTTCCAGTTTTAAGTATAACTCTGCCGACGAAATGTCTAATTGCACCAGCTATAGCTTTTTGTTTGAGAGGCTATCCGTCTGGTTTGCCCCCATCCCCCTATTGTGATTTGCATTGCCAAAGACGGTGCATTATGTGGTCGGTCCTATAAGTGTCAAGCGGTGTCATTTACATCCAAAAAGCCGCTACCAGCCCGGTAATTTGCCAATGCAGGAAACGATAAAGCATATTAGCACTGAAGCAGAATACTGAATATAAATATTTTGCATTAGATCATAGAAAACATTAGTCATATGTATATTAAGCGCGCCATGATGTGATAGATAGCAATCGAGAACATTGAAGAATACAATTCGCCATTAAACCGTCAAAATGACCCCCATTTGTAGCGAAACACCACCTGCATAGTTTAGATTAAGAGCAGCATAAAGGGCTCCCAGAGGCTCATGTTTTTTTTATCCGTAACAAATTGCCAAAAATGACCATGTTTATACATATGACATTCGTTATATCAATTTACGAAGAGGGCATCGCCTCTCACAAAACAATCAACATTTCATATTAATGTATATTCGCATTGAAGTGCAAAAGTGATGGGTTATGTGTATGTGCCCAACTTTGCCTCCTGAACTGAAACATGCTTATGCTTCACTCGGACGTCACTGCACAGAATAAATATTTCAGCTCGAATGCCGACCTCATTTTTGCTTACACTGCTTAACATAAACACGGAAAGCTTTCTATTACACAGCATGTATCAATGCCCAATGATTGATTACCACCAATGTCCGGCTGCATTTGGTGTATATAACGTATGCTCGTTCATGCCTGTGCTCAGAAGCGGAAGGGCGAAGCGGTAAACATATGTGCTGGAAGAGGGTCATATACATGAATGATGCATGAATCAACACAGATGCATGTTGTACAAATGCAAAGGCAAGTGGTTGAAAGACAATAGTTTTAAATTACCTCCGTTATGGAATATCTAGCAGGACATTTTAAATAATTAAAATGAGGCCAATCCTGAGGGAGAAAATATGGTTAGGATGCGTTAATCGCAAATCATGATGAAAATCGGCACCATGATGTGCATGCTTTAACTTCTATACATCGATGTTTTGGGTGGCATAATACCTGCTATGTTGGTTCCTGTGAAATGTGCTCTCTGCACCACTTTTGTAATATATATGTTGGCTGAATTACAATACCAATCGGACATCGTCGATAAATAAACATCCTATTACACGGGTGGTTCCCGTGTGTTATTCCGTGCCTAAATGGGCATTAATTCACAACATGAATAAGTGCCAATTGATTGGGACAATATAACGTCATACGCAGTGATCATCATTATGATCATCGAATTCCGGGTAAGCAGCCTGTCTGACGGATGGTACATGCTCTTAACTCAAGCAGTGGAAGCGCCCAGGCACATACCAAAAGCGTGCGATCTGTTAAAAGCTTACAAGCAATACAAAGGTTTATATAAAGGATACTTATTCCTGTGTTCATGTCTGTGCTTAGAAGCGAATGGGTGGAGCGGTAAGTATATGTGTGGCAAATGAGGTCATATACATAATCAGTATTTTAGAATCATAAAAACAGAGAGTAAACGATGCTATTACTTCAAGCTGATGTCACTCACATGATAGATATATGTGTGGATAATGCTATTAATTCAACTTATTTGCGAGCCTCTATCGCGTTGTTCTACTAGTACCTGAGGAAGCATAATATAAACTACATTATTAAAGGTTGAATAACTGCTAATAAGGCTATACAAATATGAAATATTGATGTATTTAGATGGTAAATGTTTAAAGAAATATGTCTTACACAACCTGCCTCTTCCGTGACTGAAAGCGGTTACTAATCATCGGATGAATGTGCATAACAGCAGATTATTTAAATTTGAACTGAATATCCGTAGTTATGATGTCATCTGTGGGTAAAGGAGCCAGATGACGGTTCAACGGAGATCGCAGGTGACTCGTTACCAATTTTATTCAATACATTAACTTGTCGATTAAATATCAAGTAACCCACCAGCTCACTTCACATCAATGCATGGCCATTTTCGACGTTATGGCCAAATTGAATGCATCCAATCCACTACAAACACCTGTCACACGGCTTCCACGACCAGCAGATAATATTCGGTGGCTCATATATAATTTTTTGTTGCTATGCTCATTTGACGTAGTTCACCTTATATCACTCTCGCGTATATATTGCGTGAATATCCCGGCTTATCGTACTGATACCAATAGATGAAACCCACTGTGTTTACGACATGGTCATTGAGCATGGTTTGGAAGTTCAGGGTGTGAAGGATGGAAAAGGCGATGAGGTAGTTGCTGGGTGATATAATTGAGTCCCAACATAGCAAATGTCGTAGTCCCGATACGCAGCATTATAAAGATATGTGCTGCTATGGAAAATAAATGATCTTTAATACCTATGTTGCGAGCTAACTGAAGGAGACGACATACTTGGCAGTATGTGATGTTTCCTACAGCTATATAATATGTTATATATATATATATTTATATATATATGTATATATACTCATATATATCAGTGCCTTTACCTATTCGTTTTCCAACCAAGCTGTAATTAGATATTTGTCGATCGTTCAATATATATACAAGTTATATGTACACGTGTGATCAATTAACGAGAGCAGCCTTCTTCAAGAACGTAGGGACAAATATAGAAAATGTTCAAGCGGAAACTAGTAATTGTAATTAGCAATACGTTACGTTTAGGTTAATTAACGTAGAAGTTGGTTTCACTAGAAGAGTTAAATATTCCATTTGTCTGTAATATGTCGTTTGCTTTTGCGGGTGCTTGATTAACGACTGCACATGCACCCTCGCCTAGCAAAAATCAATTTCAAATCCATTGAAATAGCAAATCCCATCCTTTGTATATGCTTTGTCAGTAACCCAGAACTCCACGGATTGTTAAAAATGCCCAAGTACACATTCACCTCAAATTGCTTTAAATATGATAGCTTTTGCTTCTAGTGGTAAAGGTTTCGAAAAGGTACAATTTACGCTTAGCATTCTCTGTCATCCCTCCCCACGCACTCGACTTTCCCACCTATGTAGCACTTTGTAGAATTGGAACTTTTATATGATATTAAACCGAAAAGGCATATGCCATGAGATGTAGACCATAAAAGAAGAAATAGCCGAAAGTGCCTTCAAATATTGCAAAAGCAACGCGTGTTTTATGATCGATCTAGCTCCTTCAAAATTTTGCACGCTTTGAAATGGATTTGTAATATGAAATAAGCATACATGTCTGACATTGAACTATAATTAAAAAGCAACCCGCACGTTTATATTTTTATTGGAAATGACAGAGCCGAATATAATAACAAATACCTATCTAAATGGAGAGAATACTATGACGTCATGGGTTTTTCTTGTATATAAACGAGGCATGGTTGCCGGGCTCCGAAAAACATCGCAATGCTTTAAGTGTATCAGTTTGGAGGCTTCCGATATCTCATATAGCCTTAACCAAAAAAATAATGTACCAAGTACAGAGAATGTAGCCATTCCAAGAGACTTTTAAACTATAAGCTCATTTATATTGTTAAACAACGGCCACATTGTAACTCAATTTACTATATGAAGGAGAAAAAAAACGCCGAATAATAGATCTTGCCATGGGCTCCTAAAAAGGATTAAGGAGGATTACCGACGAAACGTTTCTTTCCATTAAGCCACATCATGCGCTTTGACATCGCGCTTCTGCAGCTGCTCCCCTGCTTTGTCACATCCGGTCCGCATAACGGTCGTATTGCGTTACTATTAAGCGGCTATGCTGGGATTGTATAACGAGACGTTGTTGCGCTTGTGAGTTCCATCCAATAGGGAAATGAACACCGACCAAAAAAGTATGTTTTTCTTTGGCGAGAAGGTTGTAAAAGCAAATACACAAAGCGAACCAATCGACCGCGCTCGTTTTGTCTAGTGCATATGAGCGCCATATTTGTGCGTGTCCGGACAGCAGACTAGTTATCAGCGGCATTGCATGCAAAGTACCCAAGGCGGACTGATAGCAAGATGATCAGTCCAATATCATCAATGCTCTGACAACATACCGTTTAACCACACGAGCACCATTCGTTTTGAAAACCGAATATAACGATTGTTAATTATCGGCGCACCAATGCTCTCACATTCAGCCATATATCAGCCGAAAGGACCTATGATAAGAGAATTCATGTTATACAATCCAGAGAAGCGGACACTGGCAATAAGCTTTCAGTTTAAAATGAACACCAATGTTGACACGTGTTGATGCTAACCATAATGTTGTGTGCTGGAGGCGGCTACTGTTTCATTGGACTATTTATTTTGATATCTAGATAACAAGTTGTCGCGTTTGATTAATTATGAATACTGTTTCTCCTTCGAGAGACTAACAGGAAAGAACCGGCTATGGCTGCGTTTTATCTTTATATATAGCCATATACATGCTGGCAATGTGATGATTACTTATATGTATTATAATGCTTCAGAGGGGAGGAGGGAAAGATCGTGTCTTAATACATATTATTACCAAACAAGCGCCTGATACAATATTAGGGTTAATCCCACAGTAACCGGACCAATCCGGTGAAATGATGTTCGCTTTGTCTTGGAAGCTTTATATTACCTCCATTACGTATATTTGGCTAAAAAGGTGTCCAAGTCTGAAGCTATTTCGGAACCATTTTCCAAGAGGGTTATGTATGCCCTTGCACCTTCAATTAAAACCTTCGAAGTATGAATTGCATTTAACCTGGTGATAGTTTGTAACGCATTAAATATAATTACAGAGAATATGTAATGAGGATATGTATGGCTAATGTCATTATTTGCAGTAGCTAGCTGAGCTGACTAGTTCTTGTTATGGATGACTGGACCGTTAGCATAATAAACCTTATACATCATACATTATTCAGGTTTCTCGAGACATCTTGAACGCATCATGCCCTAACACAGCTTAACCGATGCACAGTTAAGATCCATGCGGTGGGAAATCTGTTTGACAGTTTATCACATAACTTAATTCAACAGCGTTACGCACAGCATTGTGAAGATGATTTGCGACAGGTATTTATTCGCACAAGTTATTCATCAAAACTAATGCCATACCTACGTTTAAATGTCTATGGTTTGAATGCAAGAAACAGTGGCCACCTACTGCCGATTCTGTTATCAATACCGACATTGACAAAACGTCATTTAATTAAAAAATCCTTGTGGTAAAATTTGTAGAATAGACGTCAAAGAAATCCCATCGTCGATTATGCATCGACAATTTGCTGACATATACTTGTATCCCAGTTATGCAAAATGCCCGATTGGTCTAAAATTTCCCGAACGCAACCAGAGATAATTTCAAATGCAACCAGATACCAGTGTTGTAGATAATGACATAATCGAAGGCAACCGCTAATTAGCATACTGATTTTATATTCGACTGCATGTCTGGCGTAAGATTATCTCCTAGCACGCATTTTTAATTTCTCATTGCAATCGACTAGAAAGCACTGCTCCGATGTTGAATGTGAACGTCCTATAACTGATGATCATCCTGCTCGGAGCATCTGAGAGCCAATAAACATATATAAGTTGTAATTCTTGAACCCCTAAAATAGTAGTTGCAGCTATATCTTCTGCATTTCAATATTATTCTATTTTTTTCTATCGTGCAAAACAATCGCAATTTTCAAGGATATACAATAGTAAATATATTATCGAATACTTGATATTTGATGGTTTAATACCATAGGTCATTTCTGTACATTTAAAGTCGTCTAACGCTATACGTATGAGCGTTGAATGAGGGACAAGACTATACCGCCTCCTTAAATTTCTAGGCATTCTAAGTTGAGAAACGGAACAAAATGGTAATAGTAAGTATAAATGATTCATCCACAAACACACATAAATAGTCAGTTTGCTTTCGGATAATAGAGTTTAAATCACTTGCTTATTAGAATTATCATCATGACTGCAATATTATCTATGGATTACACCTGTGGAGCACATTTTGAACATGCATTTAGCGGAATGCGTTTTGTTATGAATTGCTTGTTGTTGATATATATAACTTACTTATTTTTACTTGCAACATCTATAACATCTAGCGGAGGGTGCATACGATTCCTGATTCGCTGGTTATCGACTTAGGAAGGGAGTAAAGACGGCAGACGATGACAAGGTGGCAAAGAGTTACTGTAACGCCTATAATGTTTCGCGCTATCGGCTAGCCATAACAGCTCACTAGGCGATACTGGTTCATCCTTCGGTTGCCATGGTTACCCTGACCCAGTTTCGGGAATCGCTCTTGCGCTAGTGCGCGTGTGCGGTTAGCATTGGCTGTACGAACGGAGATGTGAGCTTGTTTACTGATGCGCCTCTACGGAGCTGCTTTATGGTAAGATGATACATTATTGCTGATTGAACGAGTTTGCGTGTGTTTGTTTGTGCATGTGAACATGTGGAGGATTGAGTGATTAAGCAAGTGAGTGAGTGAGTGATTACTCAAGTGAGTGAGTGAGTGAGGGAGGGAGTGAGGGAGTGAGTGAGTAAGGGAGTTAGTGAGTGAGTTAGGGAGGGAGGGAGGGAGGGAGGGAGCCCGCGAATGATTGAGTAGGTGATTTGTAAGAGAATAAGTGAGCAAGCAATCTAACGAGTGAGTTATAGACTGTGTAAGCGAGTGTTTGAGTGGGATGGGGAGGTGGATTAAATGAGTGAATAAGTAAGCGAATGATGGAGTAAGTGAGCGATTGGTGGGCTTTTGTGTATATGTGTCAATTAATGAGTAAGTCAGTAAAGAGTGAGTCACTCGGTAAGTCAACCATTCAGTTAATGTTAGAGAAAGTTAAAGAGCCTGATGCTCCCAAATTGATGTTATTACACTATCGTATGTATACATGTAACCTTGACATTAGCAGTATGACAATGACATTAACATGTAGATGAGGACAAGAAACTCGTTTTGTATCTCCTCGTGATTTAAGAGTATGTGGTTTGTGCCAGTTTCCGCACGGAAAACAATACAGTGACGGTAAGTTCAGAATATGTCGTTACAGCTGTGGTCATGCGTAACTGCCTTCTAACTATGGGCCTTAATAATCCCTTACTACTGACAACCATCATGCATTACCAGAATAGCCCAGCGATTTAGGTTCAAGAGTCGGAATACAAACGGTAAACTACGGCCCATCCCGGATTAAATATCGCTCCCCTTGTCGAATACTTTTTATATATAAAACCTTAATGCAATGGTATATTCTTAATAACAAATCAAAGAAAAATACCGCTTGGTGGGGGTCATCTCAATATTTTGATGTCTCGTGTCTCTAGTCCCGATATTTCATATGAAATTGTTTGCGGGGATTCGGATGCTTACAGACATGAGAACTTGTGCCAAAGTATGTTTTTATCAGGTCGAAGCCGTGGATGTTGAGAGGATAGTTCGCAACAACCGTGTTTACATTCGCATATACATGAGAGTTTATAGTGCAGCAACGTAAAACTGCTACATCCTCTGATAATGCATGCGGACCACATATCTAAGCATCTGCATTACCAACCCTGCATCCCCTACACCCGCCATTGTCAGATACCTGCATCCCATAATGCCAGTCCGTTACCATATGCTTCGTAACATTAACAGGTGTGTGGTTCCCGCCTGCTGCTTTCCTCAGATCTGCATGCAATGCAGCGTGTGCTGCACCTTCTACCTTGTCAATATCTCATAAAGTTCCCTAGCCTTTTATATTATGCACTTGTTTAGATTGTGAAATGCGCTGGTATAATTTCTTGACCACGTATCTGTCTTTACAAGGAAATCACCGACTCTCGTTGCGATTGAAATGGGAAAACTGGGAACGACAATTCCATCTATTCTGCGACCATATTGAGAGAGTAATCTATACACTGGGTCATGATGGAATTCATTGTACCTTCAGACACATGTGTGTACTGACATCTTCCTGGTGCAACTACTGGATTATTATTAGCCCGATTTGGATAATCCCGTTCAACGTTGACTGCCGGTTGAACTCATTGTTTAACATAATTAATGTTTCAGCATTTACAAACATTTCAAAGTGGCATGCAACGTTTTACTAGAAGTCAAATTATCACAAATCTGAGCGCCCATTGCATATAATCTGTCAATTCGATACGAATCATATTCAAACACAACAAGAATCACTGTCTTAAATGTGAACAAGCGGGAGATAAATACTGAGAGTCTGCTGCAGAAACACTTCCATTGCAACTCAAAAAGCCAAATATCCAACCGCCCATTACCAACGTCATATTTTTGAGTTCGGTGAATAAGGACAAAATCATAAAATGTCGAGTTTGTATCGTCCTGACTCATGCCGACCATATTGATGTCATTTTATCTTGATTTTCCATGAAAGATGTTAATCTATCTTAGATTATGTGCATTTTTGTCAAATTGTCATAACTTAATCCCATTCTCTCTTTCTTCTGAACATGATAGTGGGATTTACGGGGTTATGTTCGCTGTTTGACCAACATGGCGAATACTTATATGTTGGTCGATGGGCTGTCGGACATCCGTTGAAATGTGGAATGCATGTTGGCGAAAAGGGATATATTTTCTATTATCCTCAATTTAACTCGTTCTTTTGACTTGTTTTCAATGATCATGAGCACATAGATTTAAAACCCAAAGTTAATTGCCTGCGTTCACCTCGGATTCTGTAAACAAACTTGCACCCTATTTTTGCGATTGCGCTGTAAATAATATCGAGTAACCCCTTTGTGAAATTTAATCGAAAGAACTAACCGTCCTCTTGTTTACCCCATCCAGCTGCCCACATATAACATCTTCAAACCGACCGGAACAGGAGGCAGGTAAAAAAGGAAGAAGATGTTAAGAGTTTAATAACTCCGGATTCGTTAACAGAGGCTGCATTGCCAAGACTTGGCAAAGAGATCATCTGTTCATGGGTAAGTGTCTATAAACGGCTCACAAATATTCAATGTATCTCTATTTTCAATATTTTGCATAGTTTGGCAGTGGATGTATCATAGTGGCGTTATCGATTGTGACTTTTTGGTAAGTTATAGACCATTATAAATCAAAACTCTGACATATTTGTTAAGACCACATTTGGTGACATCGGCACTGATATGGGCAACTGCTTCTCGAGCGGGAATAGCGGAGGAGGGCGTCGAAGCGGCGATGGAAAAAGCTACAGTGGTGGAACAGGATACACGAGTCGAGAAGGATACGATGGTGATTATGATGGACATCATGGCGACGGCGGAGGTGACTCTGGAGGGGGAGGAGGGGGTGATTGCGGAGGAGGCGGAGGTCACTCTGGAGGGGGAGGAGGTGATTGCGGAGGAGGTGGAGGAGGAGGAGGAGGAGGATGTGACAGCGGTGGCGGTGGTATTTGATATATCTGACTTTCTTTACACTGAACATAGTCATTAAGCAATGAACGCTTTGTGCCATCACAGATTGTCTTCTGAGTCACGTCAACGATATCCATACAAGTTAGCCACCCATGAGATTAATATTTTGACTTTTACGTTTGCCATTTCTTTTCTCACTGAATTCTTGATATTTTTATCAACCACAAATGTTATTTGTGTTAAGTTGTGAAAAAAATGATGCGTTAATTGCATAATATTTGTTTATAAGCTTTGCAAGTGCTGCCTAAACGTGCTCAAATTATATCACAGTTTATAAGCGACGTCTTTTATCACTTTGCCAGAATTAATTCATATGCTGACATTAAAACCTATTTAATGGGCGGTGATATTTTATTGACGTGATTGCTGTTAATTAGGGTCATACAGCCATATATAACGTATATATATATATATATATATATATATATATATATATATATATATATATATATATATATATATATATATATATATATATATATATATTTTTTTATATATACATATATTAATATTTATTTCGATATATATATATATATATATATATATATATATATATATATATATATATATATATATATATATATATATATATATATGTGTTTGTGTGTGTGTGTGTGTGTGTGTTTGTGTGTGTGTGTGTGTGTATTAAAATTGAGGCCTAATCTTGAAAGAGTCTTAAGAATGTACCTATTGCTTGACAGGAGCCCGTGAATATAACCAACAATGCTTGAACTGTAGTCCACATTGTTGAAAGCCTCATGATGAAGATGAATGACGACATTAAACTTGTTTTTTTTTATTAACGCATAAGATTTTTCTCGGAATTAGATAAAAACATGCAAAATGATCACTATTGGCCAGTTGGATTATGCGTCGGTCGAAAATAACAGTTTGATAATTTCATGGCATTACGTGCAAATTAACGAAATATGAGGATGATTGAACTTGCTAGTATCTACATTAAAGGATGCATCGTTACAGATGAGCTCTATATTTTACGACATAGCCGACCTCTCACTTTCATTATCCCATTCGCTGCATGCTCATCAAACGAGCATCGTCTATTGAGTTTGATATGTTAAAACCAAATAATCAACTGGGGTATGTTGTGTGTAAATACCAGATGACACTATTGTTAAATGTGCATAGCGCATAAGTTATGTTCTTTGATGGAAGCAGAACCTAATTCTCATTAGACGATCTTGATATTGGTACAAGGACTCATAAACATTAGCATAACTGACTACTACAAAAATGCGGCCCCGTTAAATAATACCGCAAGTAACACCATTTATAATAATCAAATAAAAGTTACTTTGTTCACTATAGATAGAAACATTAAACATGTTGGTACGATGGCAATGAAAACCATAAAGGTCTGTTTTTAACTAGTTATAAACTGCATAATTC
>CM067353.1:44119421-44123533 GCA_034190875.2 Urechis unicinctus
TAAAGGTATTATTCTGTTTAGCGGTGCATTATAAAGTAATAAGCGCATTGCGATTAAGGGCTTCAATTCTAGTATAGATACCAAAGGATCATTAAAATCGTCGAACGTTGTATTACCGAGGTTATTTTCCCTTCGCAGTGAAAGTTATACATTGATATTCCGCGGCCGTCGAGGTACTTAGCTGGTAGGCCAATAATATAGCAGCGCATAATTTATCCCATAGCAACATATCTCACTTATTGTCGAATAAAGACCTTTTACATTATCCAGTAACGTGAGCCATAATACTGTATGCTCTTCTAGTGCTCTCTATGATTAAATATGACCTCACGTATGACCTCATTGTAATACGTTGTGGCAATAATGGACTCATCTTGAGCTAACAGCAAGCAAAAATGAATATTGTCGTATTAACATTTTCTATAAACAGTTGCCTAACATTGTTATCGATCGATATCCATGATATAAAGAACTACCAGTCACATTTGCATAATCGTTAAACTATTAGCAGAGCATTGTTATCGGTTATATATCTATTCTATTGAGAGCTAAATCGGTGAAACAATATAATTGGGCCATCGTTAAGGACGCATAGACCGCGGAGATAATTCCATGTGAATTCAGCCCGTCTGCTAAACATTCAATTGACCCTGCTGAGCTATATGTAATCTAACATTGTAGTTGAAATGATAGGGAAAAGACGCAAAGCCCAACTTCTTGTCAAAAATCTACCAATATGCTGTTTATATGTGTTAGGCACACAGGTGGTTATACCAGTGTATCATCAATGTCATCCAAAGCGCGCTGCCGTAGTGGGAAAGTCCCCACATATTGAATTAGTCTTCGTCAATCACATTGCACCCGGCATATTAGTCACGAAAACGCAACAATTTATAAATCTATTCTGCTTGTAAACAGTTAGAACGTCGGTGGCAGTGCAAGTTGTTCTGTTGCCGAGAAAGACTGGATAATAAAAATGGGAAAAAATAAAATTAAATGGAATCTATATATGGTTAACCACTGTGAAACGTAAATAAACACTAGCTCTATATGAATAAATGTCGTATGACAAACAAATGAAGTACATCATTTTACAAATTCTAATGATATTCCAACGCATCATAAAAACGACAAATACATAAAGAGCATTAAATTGCAAATTCGCATGATATTCCAATGTATTATAAAAACGACAAATACATAAAGAGCATTAAATTGCAAATACGCATGATACTCCAAAGCATCATAAAAACAAGCCAACGAACGTTGTCGTTTTACAACTTGAAAAATCAGACAGATAATAGACCAGTCTGGATTTCGCGATATTTTATGTACGACAAAAACAATGTTGCTACCTGTAAATCATTCCAATCGCACCAGGCAGTCTGCAGCGTAAAGGAGTTAATTGGAACATTTCGCTCATTTAGATGCAGTACCATCGGCGACCCCAGCACGTCGCAATTTGATGAATGAATTATATAGAATTAAAATATATATACCATCGCACGTTTTCCAGGTCGTGCTATGATTTGGGGTTGAGCACTGGCACATCTAGGGCGCTTTTAGACTGATGCTTATGATGTACAAAATCATCCAGAGGTTTAGAATTTACATTCTTATCTGCATAACAGGCTTTCCTCATAACTACTCGCCCATTAGATACAACGCATGCCTCAGAAAGGTGTGTTGTGGTTTGTCATCTTAGAAATTTAACAGTTGATTACTTGCATTGGTATTTAATAATATTTTGTCAACCTAACCTTACAATCTTACACAATTTTTTATTTAATGATCAGCCCAGCGATGTCTGTATTGTTACGAGTAAGCTTCAAACGCTCCCCCCCAAACATATGCAGACTTTTCAATACAATTGAATATTTTTCCGGCCATACGAAGTGTCCTACCATCCTCTGCCCACTCACTCACTTCTCTATCTCTCTCCACTCTTTTCCTCTCTCTCTTCTTTTCTCTCCCTCTTCTTTTCCTCTCTCTCTTCTCTTCAGCTCTCTCTCTCTCTCTCTCTCCTCTCTCTCCCCTCTCATCTCTCTATCGTCTCTCTCTCTCTCTCTCTCTCTCTCTCTCTCTCTCTCTCTCTCGCTCTCTCTCTCTCTCTCTTTAACTCAAACATGACCCGTCTCCAAATGATATCCAGAGCATGGTGAGGCCGTGCAGGCATGCGTAAGGACACCACAGTATATGTGAAGAAAGAAAGAGGATTAGGCATTCGTACAACTGAACAGAACCTCTAGTGCTTGTCATAATTACGGTGTTTTGGTTTTCTGAAAAGAGTTGTATTCCATTGTTGGTAATTACGAGCTCTCAGTTAGAAATATATGCAAGGTGCGGCATCATTATGTTGACTAGTAAACCCTGATTAATAGTAGAAATAGATTCTATAGATGGGCAAGTATTTTAGGCAACTCGATGTTCCATAGGTAATCTTTTTAAAGCCACAATTTGCATCATATACCGAATTGTATCATGATGGCAGTCACAAATATTTTGTGCTCGAAATTATGGGAATGATAACACATAAGTTTACTGATTTAATAAAAATTCAGCTAAACTTCATTTTTAACCCTCATTATGACAGACTTTTGCATCACTATCTCAAACTATACACTCCGCTTAATGTAGCGCATGGGCAGTGTTACTACAATGGCTGGTGCTCGTGCGTTGATACAGCTATATTTACCTCGCAATAGAACGATGTTGTGGTGTACAGAAAACCTTCAGTTGACTATTTCAAATATAAATGTGCGCATTTAGCCATGCGGAACGCTGTTGCGACTTGGTTTTGTGTAATGCTACCCATATCTGCATTTTTCGTGTAAGCTGCATTGGAACGACACTTTATATTTGCAACTACGGCCAATGCCTTATTTTTGCTAAAATAAAAACTTACATAATTTAAAAAATGCAGGTGTATATTGATTTTGAGTGAACTTACAGTTACACCCTTTATAATATTACGGCGAGCTTTGAGTGTTTTTCGAAATACATCGTTTCATTAGTAAAAGGCATAAGGCCAACCTATTCATCAAATATTGAAAAGTTCCTAATAGCGCTGCTGTGTTTTGTAAATGTTGTAACTATATAGCGCCAATACGTTTTCAGGCGATCATTACGCCACCGAACAGCACAAAAGTCAAATGTTGCTTGGGTAACCAGCGGCAATATGATAATGCACCATACATGGCGCAATATTCAGTTTGCTTTATTTTAGGTGACAGTCTGCACTAAAAGCTCCGCGTTGCCCTTGAAAATATTTGCTGATGTCTAGTCAAATGTCCCTCGGCGACGCCTTCGTGATGATCGTTGACGACATTTGAATTGCTGCGGTGTGGCACCTAAGCCTTTGCCCGCCCTGAGATGTGTTGTTGAATCCGACATTCGACGCATGCTCGGTTCACATCAAAGCCAAATACAGTTTAATACGTACTTCACACTAAAAGGGACGTGTGGCCATTTCGCCTGAAACCCCTCCCTGTTATGTTTGGCCCAATAAAATTAGATGTTAGCGATCAAGCGAGAAGGACTGAAAAAAGATTGGGGTTTTATGCAGCTAAACAAAAAAACCGGGGAAAGGCTTTTATTTTTAAATTTTCGCCCCAAATTTGCTTTCACGAAAGGGAATTTGATGATAGGTTGGTTTGGGTTTTTCAAATTCCCCTAAACCAGCCCTTTGGTGAAGATAAAACAAAAAATAAAATTCGACAGTTGAAAAATTTACAACGCCCCCAGGACTGCTGGTAACCTTGTCTGTTTTGGGGAACAAAAGGGAAATACCAGGGACTTGGGCGTGTTCAGGGCTGTTAATTAAAAGGCGAATAAAATTATTTTTAATGTCGGGGCCCGTTGAGATTGATGAACCGGGCCCGGGGTCAGTAGCATTTTCAAGATTAAAACGGCCCGGGGTTTTGGGGAAAAAATTTATCCATTTTTTAAGCAGATTTTTGGGATAAAAGGGGATCATGAGGGTTCCAAGGGGTTTTTCATTTCCCCAAAAACGACCTAGGGGGGAATTAGGGGAGAAAAAGAGAGAGGGGAGAGAAGGGGAGAGAAGGGGAGAGGAGAGAGAAGGGGAGGGGAGGAGAGAGAAGAGAGAGAGA
>CM067353.1:44123633-44148075 GCA_034190875.2 Urechis unicinctus
TCTTCGGCAACTGATTTTTGCAGATGAAAATGTTTGGCTATTTACAATTTCAGTTTACCGTATCAATCAAGTGCATTTGAAAATAAAATAAATGTTAGTGGCATGACTGTTGCATTTTCGAGAAGTAACTAAGCTGAAATTATGTTATGCGTTCCTTTGTTAACGACACGAAGAAAACACTAGGATATCTGTCTCATTCCTTATGTAAAACAAAGGTGATGATTTATTGCGCCTGTCTGTTTATGGATAGTCAGGAATAGTAATCTCCGTTACATAGTTCCTTGACACTTTACATATGTAGGGACATCGAGGATTTAACGGGCAATTTCGTCATTGTAAACCTCAGATTCGTTTGTCAAAAGCCTCGTTATACGTTTTTACTAAATAATTCGTTTGACTTCAATCTGATTTGGAATTATAGAGACACGCCGCAACGTTTATTCAGCGAGCCTTAGCGGAGTATGTTGTTTATCACGCAACACCCCGTTATTAAATTCATATGCCCAGCGTATTGAATGAGGATGGATGGGATAATACTGCGTTGAATTCATTATGTCATATCATTGCAATACGATATGCAAATATAAGCTCTGCGTCTCAATCTGAACGCAATAACAGAATAACTATAGGTGTATATTATCTGTTTTTCTTTTATTCATCTCTACTTGATGTGAACCATAAATGAAGCGTGTTTATAAGCGCTATCATATGACTGCTGGATTATAAATGACCATACACATACTGCAATAAATGACGAAATGTCATGTATAGCTATGAAGGACATTTGTAATACAAAATAGAATTATAACCCGTAGTGGACTTACGAAGGGAATGTTATCATGACCTGTAAATCTGCATCCGTATATTTTGTATCGGTACTTGTTTTAGGTTTCTAACGTTCTCGTATTTTTCCTACCGCATGTCCTGAATTACAATGTGTAATAAAAAAAGATAGTCATGTAAAATGTCATATATAATGTATAATGTTCAGTATTTTATGCGCGCATTTTAGTTTTGTCGATGTTCAATTATTTTGACCTGCTACTATACCTCAAATAAGTAAGTGAATTCGCATTATTGTTTGCTGGGTAATATGCTAGGCAGATGATATGCTTCAAAACAAAGTTAATATATACCATAACGCTTTTAGACATCCCGCTCAGTTAGTGCGTGCATGACACTTTTGTAGGGGGTCTGACCATCTGAATCAACAGTTTGTATTCGTTATTACCTAAGAGATATTATGCTTTTCTGAACGGAATAAAATCGAATCAGAAATGAAAAGTCCTTACAAGGTATTATTAGCGATCAACAACCCCTTTGGCAGCAAATACGTAAATTGCCAATATATTTCAGGAAACGCAGAAATATTCCAGGAATGCATAACTTTTTTAAAAACAATTATTCAAGCGGAACACACTATGATGGTGTTTACAGATATCAGGTGTATTTCAAAGGTTAAAGTGGTCAAAGGTGATTCTTGAAACTAAATGTCAATATTGTTGTCTATTGCATGTGATAACTCGAGGTACTTGTTTTGATTCTATCACAGCATGCTTGCCATACCACAGTAGCGTCACATCTAGACAGCAACAAATATGAACACAATAATAATTCGAATTCGAACGAATAGTAATGGTATACCATCAATTCGATTGTAATACACCTTTGCAAATTTAATTCTTTTGCTGATGATTTTCAAGCAAAGTGAGCAATATCGAACTATATATCCTCGACGATTGAAGTTATCATTCCCTGGGATTGTACCGCTGGCGCAATGTGCAGGAGGATGTACTATAGTCTACCGCAAAAAGCGGTGCGCAAACATGTAGCAATCAGCAATGTGATAGTGCGAACTAGGTTATTAACTAGAGAGAGGACGCCGTGCAATATTTTGGGTACGATGCGTAACTTAAACAAATGTGGCAGAGATGCTGGAAGTTAGTTAGCATCAAGAGAACCATTACAATACAGAAGCCCTCCATCATGTTGACAGCAGTCGGATCATAGCGTAATAATGTAAATACTGCTTGTGTGGCCATGCCGATGTACTGCAACCAAGTGATTATTGGATAGTGCTTCTTAACCATTGAACAGGACTTGGAAATTACCAGCATTTGTTACAGACATAATTTATACAATGACAAGCAGTAGATATACGATGATTCATGTCGTAGTTTAAACTAACTTGCCAGTGTGGTACTGTTTGTTACTTGCTATAAATCACACCGATGAGGTGTGCGGACGTGGTATAAATTAAAGTCGTTTATTAGCAAAGTGACCATTAAATAAATATCCCAAATATACTGTTTTAAGATGTGAAAACAAAACGCAAGGGTTAGGTAATATTTTCCGTCCATAATCGTCTCATATTCAAGATGTCTGATAGATCTACATAAGACATAATCAGAGCAAAACGGCGGGCGGCTTAGTTATGTATATACTACATTTCAACTGAATATGATAGACAGCTAATTAAATATACATATATATACATAGTATTTTTTGGCGTTTTGTAACTCCAGATCAATGAAATGCTATATTGCCGATTTTTTTATGTAGCATTAACGTTAATAATGGGATCGCCATAGAGGCACATTTAGGCTTCGCGTCACATGTAATGTGAAATCGCATATTAAGCGCAATTTAAATGAAACAATTACTATTCATGCATAATCCAATTCTGTGATGCACTTGTTTGAAATAATGACGCTGGTAATAAACATCTAAACGATATCCAGGTGCTCGTCACCGCAAAAACACTATATCCATCAGTCATCTGATTGTTTAACGTGCCAAGAAAAACGTGAGCCTCTATAAAATATACCTCCAGGGATCCGACGACTGTCACCGGGATTACACGCAGGTGTTGCTGGAGGATATTTTGATAAATCGGCATTATGCCTTGTGCTCTTGCTCAAATAAACTTCAGTTTCTCACCTTGCTGTCTATTGTGTTAAGCATCATACACCGTCTTGGAAGATTATTGCCCCGACCGATACAAACGTTATAGGTTAATAGTCAGGCAAGATTAAACATCTAAGAAACCTCGAAGAGATTAACATTACTTTGCAGAGATGGCAAAGTCTTAGAAATACTGCAGTGCATATCACTGATCAAGCTAAAAAGTAAAGGCTTTAATCAATATTGGATAGGATTCAATCTAACATACACTTTACCAAGATGACATAAAATTTCCAATTCAACGAGCTACCTCTGATTGTTTTAAATATATCTCAGAAGCCAACGTTGCTCAATGTTGCAAAGATTATCATTCCAGAAACTGGAATTTTCATTTGACTGTGAGTAATCGTAGCTTATACTAACTTACAACCTCCGGAGCTTTGAATTGTCGCATACTATTAAATGCGTAAATTAGACTAAAAGTTAGACATTATGTGGGGATCCGTATTGTATGCAAAATCGGGGAAAAGAAGGTAATCAAGCTTTCTAAATAAAAAGCGAGCAAATGATTACCATCGGTAGCTAACTGTTGTGCTAGTGTTATAAACTAATGTGGTTTGGCATAAATGATGTTTCTACTCCATATTATATGGTATACGCGGTCGTTTGTTCGCAAGCGAAGCATCCCGTGTAAACCAACGACCACGGTTATGTTGAATAGCACATGCCCAATGATTACCGTGCATCTACATAGACAGTCCGTAAGACATCGTTCAACAGAGGATAAGCGCCTGCTACGAGGGTCATTTTGTGTAAGGAAATGGTTAATTCCCTTCATCATAAAATGCGTAGAGTTTCTAATCATATCTTCATAGAAGAAACCATATTTATACAACGCAATCGATGTTTGCAATAACATTTGTGAAATGCATTAAGTGCCATCCCATACCGTTTAAAATTTTACATTGCCATTTGTTATTTTGAGAGTATTACCCCTACGTTAAGATATTAACACATCGACAATAATATTCTGGGATGCATCTTTTATCAAGATATCCTGAAATGACACATTTTATCACATAAAGTACAAGTACAGGCTATTTTATTTCTGATATTCAATATAAATTTCCTCTACAAATGTTTGTAAATAATGACTTATGGACTCCTTAGACTTGTGATTCATAGTAAGCCTGTTGTATTGCTACAAATAAGTGATATAATAAACACTTATTTACCAATCAGATTAGAGATTGTGGTCCATTTGCAGATATGACATATGACCCAGTGCAAATAAATATTCTATCCTTGCGTAACTGCCACATTCAACATTTGTGTACATTTGCGAGATCATTGTAGAGAATATATAACCAAGGCAACAACTGTATAAGTCAGATAACCTCAGCGCAGCATAACACACTGTTCAAACTGTAATAGCAATCGCAAGCAACCGCAATAAATAGATATTTTTGCTCTTAGTGAAATGGATAAAAAAAGACTTATTCATCTAAAGAGATTATCCGTTTGGAATTTATTAATAAGAAACACTAGAATTATTGAAACTAGAGGACGTCGATATCTAAATAGCGATCCACATGGATGCATTCGAGACGCCCAATTAATAAACATATGCTGTTTTTCTGCATTTTTCATATAATCCGTCTCTGTCATGAACTTCATAACACCAGTGATAGCGCAATATGCTGTACATGTTAAGTCGTTTGACATGATATATTAAGTATGGTCGCCACAATTTATAACTCATGCATGTAGAAAATAATAAATATAGTGATATAACCTTGAGCACTCAAACGCTAGACATACCAGAGTGGTCAGTAGGTTAGTACACAGCTCTGAATGCGATTACAAACCTACGTTATGAGCCACAATAAAGATATGGCCTTGGTTTGTGATGCAATGTTATGGTTATATACAACAACTGCGATGGATACTTTTACTTAGCTACTTATATGTGATATATTTAGGCACGTTTATAAAGCAGACTTAAGAATGGAATGTAAACGAAGTAATCATCTGATAATTAATCAGTAGTGATATCAGGTACCTCTTCGTGCCCCGTTTTTGTCGGGGGATAGTGCCGGTTTCCCCGTTTGATAGCGTCAGGAACCTTCAGGACCCCTTAACACGGAGGTGATTTTAGCTGACGGATTATGCAATATATTAGTCGCTGACGAATTCCGTCGTCAATATTTCCGTGAAAATCTATTCGACCGGACTATGGTTGGTTGAGATCGTACGTTGTTTAGTGAAAAAGGTTTTCAAGGTGTTGAACACGTGATAATGATTACTTTACGAGGTGACTTAGACAGGTATTTAACAAGCGGTGGTGTTGTTGGTCCATTGTCGAGAGTTGTTACGTGGTTCTTTTGTCATAATGTTGACGAGATATCTACGAAGGAGTTAACAAGGTGAGAAATGTTTTTATTCATTTGAAATACGTATTGTCAGTTGTCCACTGATGGGGTCTATAAAAGGGGTTTGTAAGTGACTATTACCTTCTTCTATCCCAGGTAATGAGGTGATATATTTATGCGTATATCAACTCTGGGTGATTCCACAATCTCCTCGGGTATTTAACAATCATTTGTTGACCTGTGCTAACGCGACCGTTAAGTAATACCTCATTTCAATGACCGGTCAACATATGTTGGGTGTATATAAACACGAGAGGGTGGTCTCAGTGGATCACTGTGTTGTTATGTTTTGACGAATATAGTTTTGTACAGTTTATTCCAAAGACTCTACCTTTTTTAGCAGGTATCATCCCTTTAAATTCGCTTCTATTGTGGTGCACGTAGAATTAAGGAATCCGCAACCTAAATTTATCTTAAATGCAAGTTAACATTCACATACACCATAACTCAGTATTTTATCAGATGGCTCTATCAGAATGTTGCTTATTTATTCCGTGGTATGTATTAGCCAGCATTTCATGCCTTAAAACTCAAAGGTAAAAGTTTAGTCCGTCGATGTTGTCTATGAAATAAAACAAGATACAAAAGGAGCTCATATTACGCCTGATTATATGCGTGTCGCAGAGGGGTATCAACGCTGAATCCACCATTTGTATGATGACTACATTTGTAATGAAGTAATGCTCCATTCCCTAACCCAAGTTGCCGACAGCGCCAACGCAACGGGATTCAATATAATCTAATGTTACATTGACATGAAATAATCCAATAACCAAATATCATTAATGACAAGAGTAAATGAGATTGACCGTAATAATGGTTCTAAGTATAGAATAAATGACCGTTATTATCTCTGTTACGAGGTGTAACTGGCCAGAGTTAGTGCTACAAATTTCAATATGTTTTCACAGAAAAACAAAGATATTTTATAACCAAGCGCATTGTCAGTAGGTTAATGGTATACAAGGAACATAATCCAATATTTATCTTATATATTAAGAAACGCATTGTTGACTTGTCTTCTAATGATTTGAAATGGTTTGCAATGTGTTTTCATATGAAAACCAAGGCATTTTCCAACTAAGCCCGTTTTTGATAGGTTAATTGTAATGTGTAGAGTAAAGGACACAGTGCAGATTGTTTATTTCTATATAAGATGAAATGGTGAGGATAGGCTGTCCGAAATCAGTCGCTATAACAACAGTAATTTATATATCTGGATTATGCCACTTTTGTTTAATGACGATACTGTAGTTTTTTGGACTTACACTATGTGCGAAGTAAGCTTTAAATGAAAAAGCGAATAAGTGCTCAAATCACCTCATCATAAATTCCTAGTTTTTTTATAATGCTTGAAACCATGCGCTAATATAATTTGCAGGAAATGACAGGGATGTTCGATGCTATGTTGGTGAGATGAGCAAATTTAACATTACTGTCTGTGAATAAGTTTTGATATTTACGATATGGCAATAGTTTAAATCATGAACAAAAACGAAATAGCGGTTATGACGCTCGAATGATTCTGCCGTGTTTGCTCGAAGGATAAGATAATAGGGATTGCATTGTGGCAATATTACACATGCGGACAAGAAACAGAAGATAAATTCAGACGAGAGGATTTCATAATTATATATATATATATATATATATATATATATATATATATATATATATATATATATATATATATATATGTATGTATGTATGTTTATATATATATACATATAGATATATATAAATGTACATATATATATATATAATAGAGAGAGATTTATGAATGTATATAATACATATATATATAAATATTTATATATATATAAAACATATATAGATAAACATATATATAATATTAAATATATGTATATATATATTAAATATATATAGATATATATATATATATGTTTATATTCATATATATATATATATATTTATATATATATGTATATATATATATATCCGTATGTTTATATATACATTATATATATATATATATATATAGAGGGGATATATGGATATATAGATATACATGTATGTATATAATATATAATATATATATATATATATTTATAGATAGAGAGAGATTTATGTCTATATATATACAGAACTCTATATATATATATATGAGATATCTATATATATATATTATATATATCTATCTAGAGAGATCTCTCTCTCTAGAGAGATCTCTATATCTATATATATCTCTATATATCTATATATATATATATCTCTATATCTCTATATATATATCTCTATATATATATATATATATATATGTATACATATGTATATGGAAATACTCAAAACCAATTCAGCCTTTGCACTACATTTCGTTCAGGTAGATATCGTAACGTGTACGAATCGTATGCGATCCGTCATCGATTGAAATGATTTAGAACTCAAATAAGTCATATAAATCGGTTTCAAGTTTTTGGGTTAAATACATGTCACTTGGTTTTGAAATGCTTGAGATCTATGATCTTGATCACTACGACCCCTTACTATTGTCTTTGGAGTGAAACTATATTATTTACAAGTTCTCATAGCTAAGTACGACCCCCACAGATGCAACGTTGTTGGCAAGCATTACAATAAAAATTCAAGATAATATATCCTATTCGCGGGAAATCATGTGAACGTGAATGGTTACCTAAAACGACCTTATCACAATTAATATCGAGCGATTTTCAGTAAAACGGCTCGGCCACGTGCTCGTGCTGTCATCTCGGCCAGAAAAGCAAGGCCTGGTTTCAGGGAATTGCTACTTACCGAGATATATAACGGCACTTTACTGCAAGTAATGGAAACCCAAAATCCTCTCTCCGGTTGCATAAATGCAAGTAATGGATGGTTTGGATGGATTTAGCGCTAATCTATCGTGGCAGACAGGATAAACTTTTGCTCGGAAAGTATGTAAGTATGATACGGCATAACAGGATTAATTAATGTCCGATGACTAGCGAGCATGAGTCTGCGGACACCATTGATCCAAATTTATAACCATAATCCAATTATATCATGCTGGTCCCCAAAGCGTACAAAAGGGAGTTATATTCCGAACGTTTGAGTTTGACTGCTCCGTAAAAGTGGCTTTTAGGTGAAGCATATCACTCTGATCATTAGCCATATAAGATTGTTGCGTATTAGCGTGCTACTCTTCGTAGTAGTTGCTGTATACATTCATCGTTTGTTACGCTATCATTTGTGGATCGCTAATGCTTAAGTCGGAGATAATGTGTCCAAATTAATCCCAAAACGCAAACTAGAGATGCCAATAATTGACATGCAGTAAAAGTATCCTTCTTGAAAAACTCATATATAGGGTTTGAAAAATAAATGATGCGACCTGTACAACTGTCAAAAATAATGCCAAGCGAAAATGTACTAAAATAACTATTCAACCAGCTAAAAAGACCCTCGTTTGTTAATGGAGACATCGATAATAACCTAGAAAGGCAGCAGCTGCAACAGCAAAAACATCCAAAACAAGTAGTGTTTTTTTTTTCTCACCTGATGCTCATGCAAATGACATCGCATCGATCGCTTGGGTTCTTAATAGAGTGAGTGAATCGATCGGTTGTTGTTGTTATTAGCAAAAGTGGCAGTCAGAATTCACGAAAACATAAACGCGTAGACAAGCTGTCAACTAGCAGGCAAAGTCACTTACATGCGCACTGTAAATTCTTCTGTCGATGCTGATAGAGCAGATGCCTTGCACTTTGGTAAGTGGCAAAAGGTGAGGACCAATGTTCACTTTTCCTTGCGTCATAAAACATGTTGACGGGGGCTGCATAAGAAGATGTTCTTTCTATATTTGCCACATGATGATGGAGCGATTAAGTTATCAGCCTGTTGAAATTCCAATTGCGTGGTAATAACATGCAAAGTGACTGTTCAGTAATATCCAATTGCATTGTCCCTGCGAAGTAGAACACCCAGCCGCAAATGATTTTTAATATTCTGCATGGTAAATTGATGCCTGGCAGTAACGAAATAATAGTGCAGCTTTGAGCAACACATTTAAATCACCTGAAATCAGTAATATTGATTGTGCCACGTTATTGACATTTACCGTGCTATGTATTGATGTTCCTTCGGCCAAGTTATATTATATATATATATATATATATTCGCGAATCGAATATTATATATATAATATATTTATATATATAATATATATAATATAATATAATAATATTTATTCGCGAATCGAAGTTTCAAAACTTATATTTATAAATAAAAAATACTTGAGTTTCAATTAATTTGTGCAGAGAATCACAGGAAGCTTATCGGCCTTTTGGAGTGTTAGAGAGATCGACATCCTGCCTTCACACTGCTGACACAGTTCTTGCAAAGCGCCTATTGGGCTCCTTTCTTCAGCAGATACTTCGTTAAACTTTTTTAAACATTTCACGTACATGATTCAGGTTACCTTCATTAATTAAAATTAATTGTCGGTAGTCTAACTTAAGGAAAGACATGAATTGTTTTCTCAGTGCCGTCATTTCAATGAGTCAGTTTTCCATGCTTACATCAAATCACGCGACGTGAAGATAAAACACGAATTAAATAGTTCTGTTAAACTAGTTTGGCTGGTTAAATCATTATGGCCGTTGTATGCATCTGTTATACCCATAGTTGATATATAATAAATAGCTGATATCATATTGTGTGGGACAAATGTCAACTCGACGGAACCAGGACACGCGGATCTATTTGATTTCAAAAGATGCAGCACCAACAGCCCAATGAACTAATTGACTAACTCACTCGTAAATTGTCATCTGCCATCTTATCACATGATCCATGTTTTTTTCACTTGTACCACAACAGTAATTTGTTGTAGCTAACCATTCGATTATCAAACAGGGTAGTTCAACCGTGAACTATGATTACAGTGCACACTTACTTGACAGTACCAGCCAATATATGAGCACTACAGCAAGAGGTCTTCAGAAATGAATCATGATTAAAGGGTCTATTGTCGAAGTGGAAGCTGTCGTTAATTACAACTCATTTTAATGCATACTACCAAAATAAATGTAGCAGTGTTGTGTGCGTCGATAAATTACCGCTAACACTTGAAATGCGATCCCCACTGTTATTGTGCGACATGCCGTAAGCGCGTAAGACAATGCCGAAGTTGTACCCACCCGTAAGTTATGCAAAGATACATTTATGACAACGCACGCTAAGTGAAAATTATCTGCTCGGAACAGGGTCTTAGCATGTATTTAAAAACCGCCCGTCCATCCCCATCCCATCGTTATGACCAACTGATTTGATCATGACGTATTTGGTTGGTCTTCGCCCGAAAGCTGTGTGGGGGAGGATATCTGTGGGAGCGTACGTAATGTGAAATATCAAATGATGACATATCCGGCGCTGGCACAAACATGAAGGTAAAATAAACTACAAATAGTCAAAGACATTCGCATCGATATGATATTTCGCCAAATTGCATTTTGTGAGCTTCATTCCTTAGCCAACAGTGTAGACCAAAAGTTAATATAATATTCGTGGTTAAAGCGAAACCGCGAGGCAGACATTTTAAAATGACCGTGCACATTGTACTCCAGCCTTCTAGTTGACATTATTCCTACAAACCTCGAACATATCGTGTATCATTTTAGAGAAGGTATACGATCAACATGGATTGGAACTAAGTTTTGTTAAGACCCTGGTTCTGAATGATATGTACTACCTACATCATTATTGTACGTCACAACGACGAACATTATGTGATGGTCTAGAGCAACCGACTTAACGCCTACAACCGTCGAAGGATAGGTCTAGCTTGCAGAGAAAAAGAGTGTTAACACACAAACGCATTTTTCAAATAAATTTGGTATTATAATCTTAGTTTATTGTGTGAGGACAGAACAAGAGCTTTTCGAATACAGCTCTTCTCACCTTACAGTCCATGTGAGCGGTAGCATAATAAGCTCCGTTTTGTAGTTGAAAAGGAGTAAAGCTATGACCTTGCTTAAATGCTGGTGCTTGCTGAATCTACTTGGAAAAGTAAACTCATACATAGATCTGAGGGGTAATGTGGGCTATGCAACGTGTGCATATGATGGTTGTTTGTATGATATACAACACAAGGTTATAATGCATAGCGAATTAAGTACAAGTCGACCAATTTCTAGAAATCAGTTTCAAAATCACTACTATGATGGTGCGTTTTGCTTGTGGACATTAACAGAATGAACAATATATTTCTCCAAATTGATACGGGATGCATAAGTATCAGTTAATGAGGTCTGATTAATATTGTTATGGAAGTTACAAGCCGACTTGTGTTTCAATGCTGCCAGAGATATCAAGCAAAAAGCAGTGCAATTTGATATCACCGCGGATGGATTGCAATATCTCTTGGAATCCTTCAATCAGTATAAAGATTGCTTGATAATTCTCATAAAAATGCTTCTTTACTTCACTCTTAATATAATCATTGCTCTAAGAAAAGATTAACTCTGGTATTTAGGGCGTATTTAATATCCGTCAAAGGCCGAATATTATTGCTGCGTTAAATCAATTTTTGAGATGAGCCCAGTAAGTCAGCAACAACATTTTCGTTCAGGTAGATATCGTAACGTGTACGAATCGGTATGCGATCCCTCATCGATTGAAATGATATAGAACTCAAATAAGTCATATAAATCGGTTTCAAGTTTTTGGGTTAAATACATGGCACTTGGTTTTGAAATGCTTGAGATCTATGACCCCTTACTATTGTCTTTGGAATGAATTATATTATTTACAAAGTTCTCATAGCTAAGTACGACCCCCACAGATGCAACGTTGTTGGCAAGCATTACAATAAAAATTCAAGATAATTTATCCTATTCACGGGAAATCATGTGAACGTGAATGGTTACCTAAAACGACCTTATCACAATTAATATCGAGCGATCTTCAGTAAAACGGCTCGGCCACGTGCTCGTGCTGTCATCTCGGCCAGAAAAGCAAGGCCTGGTTTCAGGGAATTGCTACTTACCGAGATATATAACGGCACTTTACTGCAAGTAATGGAAACCCAAAATCCTCTCTCCGGTTGCATAAATGCAAGTAATGGATGGTTTGGATGGATTTAGCGTTAATCTATCGTGGCAGACAGGATAAACTTTTGCTCGGAAAGTATGTAAGTATGATACGGCATAACAGGATTAAATAATGTCCGATGACTAGCGAGCATGAGTCTGAACACCATTGATCCAAATTTATAACCATAATCCAATTATATCATGCTGGTCCCCAAAGCGTACAAAAGGGAGTTATATTCCGAACGTTTGAGTTTGACTGCTCCGTAAAAGTGGCTTTAAGGTGAAGCATATCACTATGGATCATTAGCCATATAAGATTGTTGCGTATTAGCGTGCTGCTCTTCGTAGTAATTGCTGTATACATTCATCGTTTGTTACGCTATCATTTGTGGATCGCTAATGCTTAAGTCGGAGATAATGTGTCCAAATTAATCCCAAAACGCAAACTAGAGATGCCAATAATTGACATGCAGTAAAAGTATCCTTCTTGAAAAACTCATATATTGGGTTTGAAAAATAAATGATGCGACCTGTACAACTGTCAAAAATAATGCCAAGCGAAAATGTACTAAAATAACTATTCAGCCAGCTAAAAAGACCCTCGTTTGTTAATGGAGACATCGATAATAACCTAGAAAGGCAGCAGCTGCAACAGCAAAACATCCAAAACAAGTACTGTTTTTATCTCACCTGATGCTCATGCAAATGACATCGCATCGATCGCTTGGGTTCTTAATAGAGTGAGTGAATCGATCGGTTGTTGTTGTTATTAGCAAAAGTGGCAATCAGAATTCACGAAAACATAAACGCGTAGACAAGCTGTCAACTAGCAGGCAAAGTCACTTACATGCGCACGGTAAATTCTTCTGTCGATGCTGATAGAGCAGATGCCTTGCACTTTGGTAAGTGGCAAAAGGTGAGGACCAATGTTCACTTTTCCTTGCGTCATAAAACATGTTGACGGGGGCTGCATAAGAAGATGTTCTTTCTATATTTGCCACATGATGATGGAGCGATTAAGTTATCAGCCTGTTGAAATTCCAATTGCGTGGTAATAACATGCAAAGTGACTGTTCAGTAATATCCAATTGCATTGTTCCTGCGAAGTAGAACACCCAGCCGCAAATGATTTTTAATATTCTGCATGGTAAATTGATGCCTGGCAGTAACGAAATAATAGTGCAGCTTTGAGCAACACATTTAAATCTCCTGAAATCAGTAATATTGATTGTGCCACGTTATTGACATTTACCGTGCTATGTATTGATGTTCCTTCGGCCAAGTTATATTATATATATATATATATATATATATATATATATATATATATATATATCTATATATATATATATATATATATATATATATATATATATATATATATATATATATATATAGTATTTATTCGCGAATCGAAGTTTATAAAACTTTATATAGATAAACCAATATAAATAAAAAATACTTGAGTTTCAATTAATTTGTGCAGAGAATCACAGGAAGCTTATCGGCCTTTTGGAGTGTTAAAGAGATCGACATCCTGCCTTCACACTGCGGACACAGTTCTTGCAAAGCGCATATTGGGCTCCTTTTTTCAGCAGATACTTCGTTAAACTTTTTAAACATTTCACGTACATGATTCAGGTTACCTTCATTAATTAAAATTAATTGTCGGTAGTCTAACTTAAGGAAAGACATGAATTGTTTTCTAAGTGCCGTCATTTCAATGAGTCAGTTTTCCATGCTTACATCAAATCACGCGACGTGAAGATAAAACACGAATTAAATAGTTCTGTTAAACTAGTTTGGCTGGTGAAATCATTATGGCCGTTGTATACATCCGTTATACCCATAGTTGATATATTATAAATAGCTGATATCATATTGTGTGGGACAAATGTAACGGAACCAGGACACGCGGATCTATTTGATTTCAAAAGATGCAGCACCAACAGCCCAATGAACTAATTGACTAACTCACTCGTAAATTGTCATCTGCCATCTTATCACATGATCCATGTTTTTTTCACTTGTACCACAACAGTAATTTGTTGTAGCTAACCATTCGATTATCAAACAGGATAGTTCAACCGCGAACTCTGATTACAGTGCACACTTACTTGACAGTACCAGCCAATATATGAGCACTACAGCAAGAGGTCTTCAGAAATGAATCATGATTAAAGGGTCTATTGTCGAAGTGGAAGCTGTCGTTAATTACAACTCATTTTAATGCATACTACCAAAATAAATGTAGCAATGTGGTGTGCGTCGATAAATTACCGCAAACACTTGAAATGCGATCCCCACTGTTATTGTGCGACATGCAAGGATACATTTATGACAACGCACGCTAAGTGAAAATTATCTGCTCTGAACAGGGTCTTAGCATGTATTTAAAAACCGCCCGTCCATCTCCATCCCATCGTTATGACCAACTGATTTGATCATGACGTATTTGGTTGGTCTTCGCCCGAAAGCTGGTGTGGGGAGGATGTCTGTGGGCGCGTACGTAATGTGAAATATCAAATGATGACATATCAGGCGCTGGCACAAACATGAAGGTAAAATAAACTACAAATAGTCAAAGACATTCGCATCGATATGATATTTCGCCAAATTGCAATTTGTGAGCTTCATTCCTTAGCCAACAGTGTAGACCAAAAGTTAATATAATATTCGTGGTTAAAGCGAAACCGCGAGGCAGACATTTTAAAATGACCGTGCACATTGTACTCCAGCCTTCTAGTTGACATTATTCCTACAAACCTCGAACATATCGTGTTTCATTTTAGAGAAGGTATACGATCGACATGGATTGGAACCAAGTTTTGCTAAGACCCTGGTTCTGAATGATATGTACTACCAGCATCATTATTGTACGTCACAACGACGAACATTATGTGATGGTCTAGAGCAACCGACTTACCGCCTACAACCATCGAAGGATAGGTCTAGCTTGCAGAGAAAAAGAGTGTTAACACATAAACGCATTTTTCAAATAAAGTTGGTATTATAATCTTAATTTTATTGTGTGAGGACAGAACAAGAGCTTTTCGAATACAGCTCTTCTCACCTTATGGTCCATGTGAGCGGTAGCATAATACGCTCCGTTTTGTAGTTGAAAAGGAGTAAAGCTATGACTTTGCTTAAATGCTGGTGCTTGCTGAATCTACTTGGAAAAGTAAACTCATACATAGATCTGAGGGGTAATGTGGGCTAGGCAACGTGTGCATATGATGGTTGTTTGTATGATATGCAACACAAGGTTATAATGCATAGCGAATTAAGTACAAGTCGACCAATTTCTAGAAATCAGTTTCAAAAATCACTACTATGATGGTGCGTTTTGCTTGTGGACATTAACAGAATGAACAAATATATTTCTCCAAATTGATACGGGATGCATATGTATCAGTTAATGAGGTCTGATAAATATTGTTATGGAAGTTACAAGCCGACTTGTTTTCAATGCTGCCAGAGATATCATGCAAAAAGCAGTGCAATTTGTTATCGCCGCGGATGGATTGCAATATCTCTTGGAATCCTTCAATCAGTATAAAGATTGCTTGATAATTCTCTTAATGCTTCTTTACTTCACTCTTAATATAATCATTGCTCTAAGAAAGATTAACTCTGGTATTTAGGGCGTATTTATCCCGTCAAAGGCCGAATATTATTTTACCAATATATCTAGACCAGCTGCGTTAAATCAATTTTTGAGATGAGCCCAGTAAGTCAAGTGGATATATTGATAAACATATATATATATATATATATATATATATATATATATATATATATATATATATATATATATATATATATATATCTATATATATATATATATATATATATATATATATATATATATATATATATATATATATATATATATATATATATATATATATGATATATCTATATATATAAATATATATACAAATACACATATTTCTTTATATATATATATACATATATTTATATATATATATATGTATATGTATATTTAAACATATATATATATAAACACATATGTATAAGTACATATATATATGTTAATGTTTATAAATATATATATATATATATATATACATATGTAAACAAATATATACTACATATTTGCATGCATATATATATGTAAGCATATATGTATAAATACACATATATGTAAATGTGTGCATATATATGGATATGTATATATATAGATAAATATATATATATAGAATTATATATACATATATATATTCATACATATATGTATATATATATATGTATATATATATGTATATCTCTATATATCTCTATATATATATTCTATATATATATATATATATATATATATATATATATATATATATTTGTGTGTAGATATATGTATATATCTCTATATATATATATATATATATATATCTCTATATCTATTATTACTGCCTTAGAGGCACAAGATGCAGGGCCGTTATAAAATTCAGAGCTAACATTTATTTCCTAAGCTCACAGGACTTTGTGACAATTTATCAAAATCAAGAAAGTCATAGGTAACAGCTGCGTATTATCCTGACGACAGTCGTCGTATCCCTTGAAGGTGATTTCGTTGAAGAGCATGTCTCCCGATGCAGAATACGAGCAGATAACTGATAGATATAGTGGTGTCTAGGGGCCTATCATCTGGACAGTGCATGTGTGCTGACAGATGGTGAATACCCACGTTATAATCAAAACCAGGTTCATTACAAAACAATTCTGCCAACCGTTAGTGTTATTTTCGAATTGCCTATGGCATTAAATTGTACATATATATCTGCGCCGAATTGCCCCGCTGGCTATCTAAGTCAAAGCAAATATTGTTGCACGCTCAGCCTAGCTAAAAATCAACTTTAAGATTCTAAACACATGTTTGTTCAGCATAGGCCATAAATGACATTAAAGATTCCTTTTACGGGTCAGCAATGTTGTATTCGGGTTTATCGGAAAATATATCATTCGAAAAAAGATAGATTTAGAAAGGCATGACTGTAATTGCAGAGACCAAAATGAGGAACATATTTCCCTAATGCGAGGGATAATATCAAAAAGCATTGTGGTGGTTTTTTCTTACGCAGAATGACATATAACAAATGACTATACTGGTCATACGGCCCGGAAACACAATCCTTGCGATAATGTGATCATCCATTTTCTTTATTTGCCGCCACCCATTTCTGTCAAGCGCTGTTAATGTTATTGGATGTAACTGCTGACGATAAATCGTTACAACTAGCGAACCATCTTCTGGACAGGTACATATGTTGGCACTAGGCTTCTGTGCATATAAATGTGTTAAGGAATAAATTCAAAGGTCCTAAATTCTAAGCACAATGACATATGCATAAAGGGAAAACTTATAAATTCCATATGCAAATCAATACTGTCGAAAAATTTACCAGTACGCAGATAGGTTACATTGTGTGTGGCATTGATATCCCGTTTACTATAGAAGCAGCTACAAGCAACCAATAATATGCACCATTATCAATCAACAAGGCAAAGTTTTGATGCTTATCGAGCTCAGATAGAATTTTTGCTTTTGATGTACAATCCTTATTATCTAGGCTACGCACAATCTTCTGGCATTCAGGGCAAAAAACAACATGAAAGGTCCGGCGTCAGAAGGACCATCATTCACAACGATTAATTTCCCTTGAGCTTTAGACTTAACTATTGAGGCTTGCATATTTTGCTGTTAATTTTCTGGCGCACTCACAACTATCATCCGATAGGTTCTTCTAACTAGAAAAATATTGCGTGTGTCTGTCTTCCAGAGTGCCATGTAACGGTTCTGACATATTTATGCGATTTTTAATTGTTATGTTAGCAGCGAAATTACGACACCAGTTTAAACAAAAGCTCTGACGCAATGGTATATTAGCAGTCTGTAAGGTCACCTAACGGTACAACTTCCTCGGGTAGTGGCAGTGTCACGATATTGGAAACATTATATTCGATGAATATATGCAAGTGAGTCAAATGATTTAAATAGTGTGACGTTGCATTGAGTTGCGTTTGTTTGTAATTTTTTGGTCCACACAAGTTACACTTTAGCAAGTGTTTTTGTTAATATGATGTCAAAGGCTCATTTTTAATTAATATGATATAACAGCATCACTCTGATCATGGTCATAGCTTGATACTGCTTGCATGTGTTATTCAACTGCTTCAAATATATATACTTTGATCATCTATTTCATAAGATATATGGTCTACATATCAAGCTTGCAAATGGCGCTGCGTATTTTGAACCAAGGGTTTTCATGAATACAATAATCCTTGATTGTTCGAATTGCACTGATAACTCGCATGCATACCATCCGTTAGAAACATTCTGGTTACAGGCGCAATGTATTGAATTTTATAATGTTTAGTTTACCTTTTTACGATTTAGGCCGGATGTGTACGTGATTATGATATAGTCTAGATCGCTAAGGAAAAGAACTTGAAAGTGATGAACTTGCCAATGCATAAAGAAATACCTACCTATCAGCGGTTCTGCTTTGGTGAGCGTTGTTTTAATAAATGGGTGGTGGTGAAAACCATCATTTTTGGGACCTAAAAGACATTGTGATCAATGTTGTTTTGCATAGATATCTACAGCCTGCATGGCTGAATGCATCCAGCAGTTGAGTTCAACATTGTGTCAAAAACATGTTCATTATACTATCAGTTGCCGATTTACATGCTTAGTTATCACAACATTTATTTTACATACCATCCATGTCTGCACACCGTCGTGTCATCTCGGGTACTCGATTTGCTCAAGAAACAATGGCATGAATTTTGTACGCTGGTCGTCAGGAAAAATTACTAAACATATGCTGTAGCATCATCGTGCTCTGCTTATGCCTGCAGAATAAGGCTTTCAATATAAAATCTTTTATGCCCAGCCTCATTCTAGCCATTGTGTTTCACCACTTCACCAAACTCTCTTCTGCTTTTTTCAGTTTGCAACCGTGGAAGTATACGCAAGTATTTAGGTAACATCTGTTGCTATTCATAATGTTTGATTTTGCTTGTTAGACATAATAAATATATCAGCGCTAGTCACTTCCATTCCCTATGCACTGAAACAATCATTTACTATACATGATGCTAACAGACACTATATATTTGTCTACGCCTAATCATTTATGAAAGTGCATGAACAGGGCACCGCTAACTGATTATTGGTTAATTTATTGAGTTACGATCGTCGCTAATATATTCGAGCCATTCTGACAAGGCTATTGCACATCATCGGCACTTAAGGCATGTATATAAACAGCAATCATTTCATATTCCTTGAGTTACTGGAATATGCTAAATGTTTGCTGCATTTGATCATTTACTGTTAGATATGCGCTGCACAATAAAGGCAGTAGTTGAATTTATCGCGGAATCTCAAGCCAGCTTGACACAACGTTTGTATTTGACTCGCCTCTCAGCAAATCTGTACATAATCTTCAATTTGCTATTGTTTCCATGAAAAACAAAACAAAGACGTATTGTATTCCCGTAAACTTGATAACAGTTATGCTTAAACATTATTTGCAAATATCAAAGCATCAAAATGACTGTATATATTCCGGTGTGTAATATCTGCATTCAATAAAAACGAGCGATATTTAACTTGATATTATTTACAATTGCTTATACTGTAATGACCAACGTTGCCTTTGTTAACTCTCCCGGGGGCTAGTCCATTCACTTTGTAGTACCCACAGTACCTCACAAAATTAAATCAAACATTAATCTAGATCAAGACAGCACGGTAAAATATAAACCGGTCATAAGGCCATCAACTGGTATAATATATTACACTGCACGCATAAAGCAGCTGCGATTACCTCTTTCACTCGGTATAATGAAGGAGCAGTTATGAATTTATCCAAGAGGTATGCAATCGGCAAACGTCTTTCTGAGCTGCATTTTATCCATACGTTGCCATTTCAGTGGAGATATGTTGCTTTCTGTAGTATTGTTAGCCATGCAACAAGGTGTTTCAACCATGAGCAGCGCAATTAGTTCATGCTGCACTCGAATGCAAACAATATATCAGCAATCAGAAGGTTAGCATTAATATCAAAATAAAGGACTAGGCAACTTGTCTATATTTTCTACCGGCATGGTTTACCGTATACTTCCATAAGTTGAACGAGTTCCAGCATTCGCACTATATCATAGCGCCCCCTCATTGCAGTGACGCAACCGCACAAAATTTTACCCTGCGGTGCAGCACAGTATTAGACCAGCTCGATCACTGTGGTATCAAATTATGTTCTGCATCAGTCAAATTATGTTCTGATGTACCTCCCTTCACATAAAGTGCTCTAGACAGAACCTCCTGATAACTGAAGATGAATAATAAGATTTTTGGTACACGAAGTTATAAAGTAGGTTGGTTCACAATCATGCATGTATTCGTTTGTTTCGAAAGTGCAATAGTACGTGCAATTAAGTAGCGTGCAAGATCAACAAATGTGCTAACACACTTGTTTGTACCTTATAATTCGTTTCAGATGGTATAGTCTTTCCTAATACAAGTTCAGACACAATAAAGCTGACGTTGGCAGCACAGCAATTACTGATGCACGGAGCGTCTGGCCGTTTCAACGGAAATTTAACACTGATGAGAGCTTCATGTTATTGTAGCTTGTTATAACAAACAAGTAAACAATGTGATTGGACTTGTTTTCAGTCGGTTAATTTTGTAGTAGGTAATTGCCTAACCAAAAGTAATATTTACAGAGAAGATTGAAACGGTTCTAATCAATAAATCTGGCACGTTTACACGCGATAATCACAGCAATTTCCTCCGATTCTATCTCATCAACTACATTGAATTGGTCCGTGTCATTATACCAAAGCCAGTTACCCTTATTGTTTGTCATGAAGAGGTGTGAGACAATATGATAAAACCTAAGGAACAATATTGTCGTTGCGTAGACAATCGTACATTCTTATAAGAAGGATCTATGTGCATTTGCCTGTGTCAGTATCCAATTATACTTATAAGCATTCGCCATGTTTATGCGAAAGGTGCGCTAGATAAACGGACGAAGAGAATAAATTGATTTTGCGTAAGCCAACAATTATTCTATTGATAATATGAGGTTTTAATTAGTTTATTATTTTCAAGGAGGTGCTTGTATTTTATACATCTAATACGATTGCAGGAGGATTGACATTGCCCACTAGCATCCATTAAAACGTGGCGCCAACCTGCCGCTACCGGGTGCGCTGGCAGCTAAGAAGGCGATTATAAACTTGAGGAACACACACGACTTCTGTCTTCTAGAGCAATACTCAAAAGAAAGGGAAAAATTAACAATGCAGTTACGGTTATGCAGCGACTTCATCGGCGATCGCTGCCATATAACCGGTTAGTATAAGAGTTCGGCCCTAAACGCCTGCAACTTGAAGCTGCAGCTAAGTCCAAATACCACGGCCGTGCCTGTGGTCTTTCAAAACCAATGGGACTATGACTTCCATCTGTTGATGCAAGCCGTCATCAAGGTGGAAGGCAAAATCAATCGCAAACAACAAGGGGAAGTTCCTTCTGGCCTTGCCAGACAAGGTTGGCTCTGCAAACAACCCAAACGCTTTTGCAGTAACAGCTAAGAATGAGCCCGACGAAATGATGCGCTGACTGCTACTATGCAAGGGAATGTATCCCGATGATGTTGTGAAGAGCTGGGAATGGTTTGATACCCTGCTGCCGCCCATCTAGAAGTTAGACAGCAAGATGTCTGAGCAGAGCATATCTGCTGCAGACTATAAACATGAGCTAAAGGTCTGAAACAGGTTCGGGTGTAGAAACATGGGTGACTACTGTTACCTCTACCTGCGCACATACGTGCTGCTCCTAGAAGATGTGTTTGAGATATTTTACAAGACCTGGCTAAAGCAGCATGGGATGGACCCAGCCCTCTACTTCACCAGTCCATGAGACACACTGCTTAAGCACCCCCGTGTTGAGCCAGAGTTAATTACCGACAATGACAAACACCTGTGTATTGAGCCTGCACGGTGTGCTAAGCATTGTGTGTCGTCGCCACGGTAAAGCTAATAACCCAAACGTTGTATTTTGTTCGCCGTTTGAATCAAAGCGGTGGATAGCCGTAAACGGGGTAGGCAACCTGGCGTATGGTCACGTTAGTTTGCCGGTAGGCCCGTTGAAAGTCTAGCCTGACCCGCCACCCTGTATTTTTTTATGAGCCGCGTAGCCCTGTTAAAGGTCTCTATAAAAAACAGCAAAAGTGACCAGGGCGCAATCGAAAACCTGTGTAGGCCGTAAATAAAATAGTGTTTCGTAGATGAGTGGGGGTGCGCCACTCTCTACACTACTGACTCAAATTACAATACTTACTTAAACTCATCCATTGCAAACATTAGCATACATGTTTGAAACTGTAACATCAATCAGCAGGTTCATCATGTCCAAACACCACATGTTTTCTTTACGCCGTTTAATTGGTTTCGATTAACACAGGGTCGGCAAATATAGACATGCAATTGAATGTCTAGACTCTTACGTCGCAGTCTCGTTCTTGAGCATAACATTGCGCAGGTAATTTGTTGTCTGCTCCCTCGATTGTAAGGTGCCACGCGACATATCCGTCGATTAATCATTCACAAGACTATCTTTCTAATTGAATCTCACCCCGCATGCCTGCAGTTAACACAAAGTCCCACTGTTCTCCATCATGGTGATAACCATACGTTCCCTTTGAGCTTAACTCGTCGAAAACTCATTGCCCCGCATGTGTAAAACAAGCCCATGACTGATGGTGTTGTTGCTTCTGCAATGACAAGCACCTGTTTATCGGTAGCGAACACGCCGGTGCTTACAAGTTTATTGTTCCCGCTGGGTTAGTAGCGTAATGGGTGAATACGACTCGTGCTTAACATTAAAATCCGATTGTAGATTCAGTATCGCCTGTGCATGTCTTGTCCCCACATTGTGTCGTATACCAAAGTTAGTACAACGTGTATAATACATCAAATTTGTCTGCGTTATTGTTTATGTTGGAACGTCAGTGAATGAGTTCGTGCTTAACACAGTTGCTACAAAACTATCTGCAAAGACATTTTCACGGTTCTTATAGAACAGTAGCATTGCTGTAGTTCAACAAAATCTGAGACGCATAAAATAAGATAACATACATCATTTCAGTCCATATATGTTGTAAAACATATCGCTTTATGGTAGTCAAAAAACAAAAAACTTGGATTTATTAACGCTTGTGCTGTATATCAATCCGAATTTATCTTACCTTACATACTTACATACCTTACCATTGATCACGAATATCAGGGCGTATAACTGATTTAAACCATGACCACACTTTTGTGTTTGATTTTGAATTTTAGCTGAAAATGCAAATCGTCCTTTTGCATATTTCGATGCGGACTTACGTATATTATATTTGATGCTTGGTATCTATAATATCCATAACATCTACTCTTATATTATTAACATGCATTAAGTACAGTCAAAGTGTTTAACTGCTATTGGCAGATCAAAGTAAGATAGAAACACACATTTGAGTTTTTGTTGACCAACAGCTGCCAGGTAGTATTGAGTCCACGAATGTAACGCGGAACAGAAATTTTTATATTGATAATTAATCGCCTCCAATAACCAAAGGGTGATCCGAAGTTTATGCATTATATATACTACTTATTTGAGAGCCGTTGATAATACCCTCAATGCAAATAACAGTGGCACGGCAACATCGATGGATTCCGTCGTCTGAGGCCAATAAGCATTAGATTCAAACTTTCAATTAGATCCGTGATTGTTGTGTTAGAGACTTATTGGTTCTAGCGTCTGAACAGAGACTCGAGCGTTGTTGTCTTCTGCGTGATGTAAAATTATCAATTATTGTAGATTGAATTGCCAAGGCTTGTTTGCTTCGCAACGTAATGCTGTCACATGAAAACAACAGAGTATATTATGAACTCAAATCGCCATTGTTACGCATGATACATCATCAGCGAAATAGTAATGGTCTTTCTCTTTTACCTAGTTATGGCGGTGCTTTT
>CM067353.1:44148175-44333175 GCA_034190875.2 Urechis unicinctus
TAAGGGTGCCCTATAATATTCAATGCCCTTGTGAAGGGCGCTGCATCGTTAATTTATTTTTAGAAGTTTCTCCGTTTTATATGCTAGATGACCTTTTTGATGTAAGAGTTGCTGGTTGCGTTTTTAGTTAAATGCTAGTCACATAAAGAGCTCGTTCCTCAGACCGGACCTTATGTTAAGTTCAATGAGGCAAATAGACATTTGGTGCAATCAACAACGTCCGAAATCGCACCTGGCCTATGCGTGGTGCGTATCAATACATCAATACACTGAACATACCGATATGTCTAAACAACATATATAGCATATATATTATGATGTTGATTGATTTCAACGAGGTTTTGTTCATGAGGTCGCAAGGAATATCAAATCACAGTTATTTGCATGAACTATACCGTTTCGGCTACGCTTCTGATAACAAAGAAGACCTGGGCAAGATCCCCAATTTTCTATCGGAGGAAGCAGCTTCATGAATTGATAGTTTATACGGAGACTATCGTCGTTTCGGATTATTTGAAGCGTTTCGCGATTATATCCATTGACATACAACGACATTTATCAATTGCATACATATCTGGTTATTGGGTTCTTCGAGAAACATCGTAGTTGATGCTATCCTTGGGTATCTTTAATCAGCATCACATTCGGTTGCTTCGGCTGCTGTGTATTTGCAAAATGTATTAAAGAAATATGGGCCGTCAAAATTTATTATCTTGAGCAATTCATTAAGAATGCTCATTATTTTAGCAGCTAAAATCACACATTGCACCAGTATAATTTCATTAAGCTTGATATACAAAACACATATGGTAAGCAAATCTTCATGAAATGTACTAGGTTACATTCAGTGTGATCATGTAGTGGAATACATGGTTCATTTGACTGATATTGCAAGCATTAACTGTGGAGGAAACATGTACTACCTTGTTATTTTACGTACAAGCGTGTTGCTGTTTTCAAGAGATGCGATCTGGATCACCCCGTGGTTATCATGATAGAATGACTAAAAGTGATGCCTGTTACAGTCAAATCGAGAATACACATATATGCATCTATTGATTGATAAGCAACAAATTGCTGGTAGGAAATAGGCACGTACGGACTGAAAGGACCATATTACACTTCAAAGGCAGATTTAATTAAAAGCCACTTCATCGCTTGCCCGTCCAGATTTTTCTAAATTGGTTGACTGCTTGATAACGCAGCAACCACGCATCTTGCTTTTTGTATTCGTTAAAATGTAAAATATATTTTGCATTGACTATGCATTTTGCAGGCGGTTATCTGCAATAAAGTAACATACAACGGCAAATAAATTGAAATCGAAATAAATGGTATCATACTAATTGCATGTTACAAGGTGCTTATTGAAGCAGCCATCTCAAAGCACATAACTGGCGATTGTATCTGCTAACATTGGAAGAGCCTAATTGAGACAAAGGCACCGTTTGAAATTGAGGCACGTTGCATTTAGCTGGCGATCCATTGCATTGATCCTAGAAGGGTTTCGAAATAAGCTTCAAGCTGCATGACTTGAATGGAAATAAAGTCGTTTAGGCAAATAAATGTCATTGATAATATCTCGCAGGGATAGCAATGAGGTAATTTTTTCATCATTGTAGGATTGTATTAAAAATTAAGGATCATTGGGGAGTCCAACGGGTCTTCGTGATCACAATAAGGACAACTTCGGCGCCTCATCATACGTTTATTTTTTGTTTCCCTATAGTAGGATGGACGCAGTCGGTTTCAGAGTCACACGGCGCTTTATGTGGTAGAAAATGTGACATTATTTTTCAAGAGCACTTTGTACACAGCATTACTACGTACAAATATTGACTCCTTTGCTGTGCGAGGGGCACATCGAAGGTTGTGACAAGGCGCTTTTCCTCTATGCAGCTTACTTCCAGTATCTAAGTTTTAAAGCAAATCCTACTTGGCTTGTTAGGTTGTCGCGAGTTCACATTATGGTGATTCTTAAGATTCAGACGATTGATTGGATACAAAGTGACGTTCAGTTTTGTTGTTACTTTTCTGTTGCTGTTATGACATACTTATCTTGAGGTTTATAAACCAAGAATCACAAAAACAAATGCAATTTGAACATGTCTATTGTTATCAGTGTAGTCTACGACTATGTAGATAATCTATAATTGATTCTACAGTTTGTAAGTGGTCATTGTGTATGAATACATATTATGTGTATCAAATGGTCATTGACTGTGTTACTGATGAGCATTATTGCGGAGGTGCTTGACATTTATGTAGCGCGTTTATGAAAAGAATCACCCCGAACTGCAACAATCACCAGTCAAAGATCATTCGAACTGATCATGTAAATAGAAAGTGATCTTGTATCGTCTAAAACAGATGGTCATACTTAATTGTCTCTCATGCATAACTGGCAACCTGTTTTATATTTGGGAAAGTCTGCATGATCAATCGCTGGCATTGACTGCTAATTTTGCGAATACTTGGTTTGGACAGATTTCTTTGGTAGGTATGTTGATGATACATCAATAAATGCGGCGGCACTTGAGAGGCAGAAGTGGCTGTGCCTTGCTCTACCAGTGAAATATTCATGCATGAGCTAGGCCTCATCAGAGCTATGCGAGCACTTATGCGGTTTTTTTTTTGTAATATCGCTTACAAGTACCGCTTTGTAAGCCATTTCTATTTTGCATCGGATTTGCAGTTGTTTCTTATAGCATTGGCTTAGCAAGTCCACGGCAGGATTGAATGGTAGTTGACTGGCAAAACTATGCATCAAATAATTATCTGGCTTGTCCTTTTTATAAGTCAAACTTCAAATAGTATGTGAAATGATTTGCTTATAGGTACCGTGGTTTCTTCAATCACATAGTATAACATTTGATTCGTGAGACGCACCTCAATGGTCCAAAAACAACTAGTTGAATATGTGGAAGGTGCATCTGTTGAATAGGGAAGCAAGCTGTGAAATGGTGATATCCACGATGATATTGAATACATGGTTCGTTTGGTTATTAATTCAATCATTCTCTATTGAAGACCCATTAACGCCCGAGGCAGTAATTGATCCCATAAGGAGCGGCCCGGGTGTCTCTCTGGTAATGAGGATGGAATAACCCATATAATGTATATCACTATGAATTCTAGAATAAAGATACCTAGTTATTGTTAAACAAAGCTTAGCACTCAGAAGGAATCATGCAAATGCTTATAAATGATTTTATGCACTGTTACCACCGGCAATGTTCTTATCTTTATCACGTATGACCCAATGACATCACAAATGACCCTTAGTTACAAACGATCTCATTGTTAGCGCAACAAGATAATATCAATAACACTTAGTTGCCCTGATTTTCATTCAAGTGGTGCAATTTGCAGCTAATTTAGAAACATTGCTTAATTCAACTTTACGGATCACCATCTGAATGCAACGTGCCTCGTTTTCAAAGGTTGCCTTTATCCGCGTTGGATTTGTTCAAGATTAGCAGATGTATTAGCCAGCTATGTGCATTGATTTGGCAACTTGTAATGAAGGATTAGTATGATACCATCAATCTTGATTTCATTGCGTTTTTTTGCAGTGGTCGAATCTGGCGACGACGGGGGTCGCTGATATATGGGATGAGTTTTGCATAACATTTAAATGCCTAAGCCTGTGTGTAACTGCACATGTTCAGTTTAAGATCATCTTAACAGACCAATTCTTCTAATGATCAATGATTGGCTTCACTGACGAAGACTTAAAGCGACGATTGCTTCATCTAATGTCATTAGAAATATCACAATTCTCGGGCTCACCTTCTACTTTTTTCGCCAGCAATTAGTTGTCCATGGCACACGAGGAAAATTGATGTGCATTCAACGACGAGATCTACATTATAAGGCAATTTGTCTACAGAGCGCTTATACAGCAATTTAAGACAGCCATCATTTAATTCGGGAGGAAAATAGCTATACTTATTTATACGCAATGGTTGTTTTTACTAATCACTATCATACATTTTAAATAACAGGTCTGCGATATGAAGGTACAAAAGTTGCGTTGATAGCTAACATATCCAACGTTTTTTGATAGAATGTAATCAAATGGATTACATGAATCCGCGTGGCTATTACCGAAGCCTTCCAATGAACAGGCGGCGTCATTATGCAATTTCACCTTCAACAGGCAGATAATGTTGAATACATTGCATCGACCGCGGACTATATTAAATTAAATCAGGAAACATTTTTCAAGCACTCGTTTTTAGGAAGGAACACATACAACTATGTAAAAGTATCGTTGGTCCTATGCAAGACGAGAGCTTGATTGGATCGCTTTTTTAACCGAAATGCAAAGTGAAAATGCAAACAGAACATGTATTTCCTTTTCAAGATAAATATAGAGAATCAGCATTCGAAGGTTCCGCGAAAAAAAAAGATAATGATGGCATGCAATGCACAAGTTAGAAGAATACCCATATCTTAAGCAATTGAATGTTAACGTCATGCTGTCTGATATGCAAGACTTTCACTTGCTCGGTCTTAAACTAGATCAATCTGTGCAAGCCACTTCCTCATATACCGAAAACACTTGGATAAATTCGTGACCATTTCTGTGACCTAGCCAGATTATTGAGCTTTTGTGACTTTAATTAAGAGAGTGTGCACAGACGAATGTTTGCGCTCTAAAATGTTTCTAGGTTATGCGACGAACGCATAGGCAAGGGATCGTGCAAGGTTTTGGAAGGTTGGATTTTATTGATGAGAATCTGGTAATACTACAATCCCGTGCCGTTATTCTGTTGGGAAACATATCCAAAAACACACATTCTTGTGCTCTGGAAAAAGAATGTATAACAGTCAAGCAAACCTCTAAGAAACCCAGCACTGCTAGTAAAGGCAACTCTGTTGAAAAATCACGCAATATTTCCCAGGGGCAGCCAACTCTATTTGTGGGATATATATATAGAACTAAAGATTGGGTTGATGTGTGCATGCACAATGGCAGGTAAACGACGGGCAAACCACTTGTTACTGGCCCTTAGTAGGATAAGTGAAAAAGTGTAGAAAACCTTGCACCTTCGAGCATTGGGCGCGTATTCGGAAGGGCATTGCAATGGCCGTAAATGTTGGGTTGGCACAAACAGTGCGCTGTGGTGAGACTTTTTATATGCAGGCATGAACGAGTTATTGTTTAACACAGAGGGATATGCTTAAAGCTCGCTGAAACTTCACGTGCTGCAAGAAGGACGGGGCCACATACCGCAGCCTGCCCGCGTTCTGTGCTGCTTGTGGTGTCAGCGCCAAGCATTTCTACACAAATGAACCTTGTATCTGTAAAAAGGTATAAGGATTTTTCCAAACATTTTTATTTCAAAATATTCTCGCGCCTTTTATTTAAGTGTGTTGCGCTAACCGCCTTCACGAATGTATGGTGAGCACATGCATGAATTTCTTTTAAAGTGTAAAGATATCAGAATAAAGCAAAGATAATTATGGCATGCAATATACAAAAAGAAGATTCACAAAAAAACACAGCAATTAAATGTTGACAGGAAGGCATGATTTCCACTCGCTCAATCAATCCTCGCATGCCACTTCCTCATAAACCAACAACACTGGGGTGCAATCGTGGCAGTCTCTTTGGCACAGCCTGATTAATTAAAAGAGAGGACTATAAGGACTAGGATTTGTATTCAAGACGAGAGCTTTATTCGTACAATGATTCAATATTTGCGTTCGGAAGTGCCGCTGTGTAATGGGCCCAGCAAATCAGATGATGCAGATGGGCGTCTGGTAATATAAGCGGCCTATGCTTTAAATGTATGGGGCCACATACCGTGAAAATATGGCGGTATGTTTCCGAGCGTCAAAAATCTAACATTGAGGTCCATGCATCGTGATGATGAAGGTGTTACATTACCGAAAGTTACGAATGTGTAACTCATGATACCTGACAATCACGCCCAAGCAACCAATGTCCCGCCCAACATCCTATATTGATGAGATGCCTGAAATCAATACTGATCGAAAAGCATAATTCCGATGCTTGTTAATATCCATGCAAAAGTGTTGACGCTGCTAAAGATGCAGCGCATCACCAATAAAATTTGAATGCGAAAATATTAGTTGAAATATACACAGGTTATACATGAAAGCTCTTGATGGATTCACTAAGGGTGATCTGTGCTACGAATTTACAATCTTCCGATTTTCAAAGTATTCAAATATAATGTTGTTGTACTTTGCATAACATAATAATAGCATCACACACTCAAATATACTTGACCGTGGTGTATACACGAGTACATCCAAGAGCTCGATAGAGGTCGAAATCGTGACCGCCCCAAAAACCAAACTAATCGGCTTTAATAATAATATACCACGGCGTTTGTCGGATTATGTTACGGAACTTACATGTGTTTGCTCTGTCATGTGCCCATTTACTAAGCGATGTTACATAGCGTGCCATTAGATTTTGTGACTTTTATATGCCTGTGGAAGATGGCGAGCATCTCATAATACTAGCAACCCATGCTACATACGTCGCGGGGATGTTCTCTCACAAATAGTGTCACGTTACTCAGTGGCAGACATATGACATCGGGGCCAAGGAATGTGTAGATGGCATTGCCATCATGAGGAACTTCATTCTAACATGGGTGTCACATGAAACAGTGATGGAGGTTGGTGAGGTTCACTGAAGGTGCTTTAATCACGTGAGATATACCGTATGCAACAATTTATATGACCCTAGGTAGCCCATGGGACATAATACATGATGACAAACCATCGCTACAAGACAATTTCAATAGCATTTCCGTCTAGTTTGTAGGTAATTTGCAAACATTGCTTACCTCAATGTTTCGGATCTGCACCTGAATGCAACGTGCTTCAATTGGGAATGTTTCCATTTATCCCTTGTAAGGCCTGCCAGGGTCAGCAGACATATTACCTACTTAAGTGCATCGAGGAATTAACTCAATGCAACAAGCAATGGTATGATACCATCCATCTAGATTTCATTACGTTCACATGCCGTAATTTGATTTGTAATGCAAACAAACGCCTGTTAGATTGTATCCTTCTTCCTACCGATGCAAGGGGATGACATACAAATTTAACTACCGCTTACGTAGTTAAAAACAGAACCTCGACTGAACACTTCGCTCAAATGTATCATGCCGGCTACTTATACATTTGATAGGTCCTTCTTGCACTTATAACGTTTTATGAATTGTGTTCCGATAAACGTGCAGCTTTTTAAATACATTCTTATTCAACATTAGTGTTTGATAGCGCCTCTGTGACAGCGCTTCTGGACAAAGATGAACAGTGTTAAGCGAATTGAATCTGACCTTTGCTTGTTAATCGGAATAGTTGAGGTACGACAAGGTTATTTTCATCCTTAACACGGCATCCCATATAACCCCTAGTTTCCAACGAAATGGTGCAAAACGTCCTCCTTGTTAGCACAACAAGACAGAGGTAGTAACACTTTTTGCCTTAACGACTCGATTGCCATTCATGAGATGTGCTTTGGGATCGCTGATAGAATAAACATATTGGTATGATGTCATCTGTGTTGATATTATAACGCTCACATGCTTATGGTATATAACTGTGATGCGAACAACCACACCAGTTAGAAAGTATCCTTGTACATTCCGATACAAATGGATAGACATTAGAGTTGAACGCCCGATATTACATCAAATGTATATTGGCATCTCACCGCGGAGCAATTATGATGTCAGATGCCAGGTCCAAATTCTTGTAGCGTATTAGAAATGTGTCTGCAATATTGAATACCCGAATCTTCAATGAAACAAACCATGTATTCGATAACTAGTAGGCAGTGAATGTTATCTATACTCAGCAAATATCAAGAAGACTTGTTGATCTATATTGATTCATTGGTAAACTTTCCGTAATTGCATATCTAATAAATGTGTTATAAGCCACTTTACTATAACAATACGCAGCTTTTACAGCCCATAATTAAGAGTGTATATTCATTTACACCGCAGCAGGGCAACAAGCTAATTCATTAATCAGAGTATGCTTTGTTGTTGAATCAGATATAATCGGGATGTTATTAAAAGTTCGATAATACTGCTATGCACCGTTATTGATTTGAATAAGACGACATTATGGTAAAGAGTTTTGCTTAGACAGACATGTCCCGAATGTTATCCAATTACTTATACAAAGCACCCAATGCAATAAATCAGGCAATGCCGCACACATTAGGCCATACGAATAAGGCCGACGTCGAGGCGTAATTGTGCTTTACACGAACACTCATTCAAAATGGGATTGGAACATTACCCGCCCATGGATGTCCAAGTTATATTACCCATACAGAGTATTGGTTTTATGTTGATGTATTAGAGGTCACAAAGTCGATTACTAGAAATTCCAAACCAGTGTATTCTCACCCATCGGTAAGTGATGCTGAGTAAGCACACGATTGATCGTCAAGAATATCTTACGATATAATGTTTGAGCTAGAGCCTAATCACCTTTATATATTTCGCAACCGGATTTTCGCTTCTGGCAAAACCTTATAGAAAGCTTAGAATCTAACGACGACCGGGCTTGAAGATATATGCACGAATATGTATTTTTGAATCAATCATGGAAAAGTTGTACACGCTGATCCTTAATATGCAGCGTGAGTGTCTAAATTCGATCTCACGGGCACCTTACCCGATTAATCTCTCTAACAATCAATTATTAGCTTCACTGATGTAATCCAGATTTGAAAGAAATGAATATGCGCACGAACGTCAGTGCTATGTACCCAATCATATGTACTGGACACCACGGTACCTTTTATATCATTGGTGAGTTTTTGAGAACTATCTGGTAAGCGCTAATACTAAACAAAATCATGCCCTTTCGGACCAGCCGTAATATATCAGCACAAGGTAAACAAAAGATAGTTATGGTATGCAAAATACACAAAGAAGATTCTGAAGCGTCGTGTTGTAAGTGGTTCACGACTACTACGTGCGCGGTCTCATACTTAATTAATCGTCGCATGCCACTACCCTATCAATTGACAACACTGGCGTGAAAAAGTGACCATCCCTTTGACCCAATCTGATTAATAGAATCAAATCGTCAAACGCAGTCATGTATTTGGCAAAGCAAATATGATTCAGCTAATAAACGCGGGTTACATTTAATGAGCATCACACGCATGAAGCTGAAAATCGTAATGTTACATTAGTGTATGGATTATTATAATGGAACAACTCCATCGGAAATGTCTATGGACGCATATGTTTCAACTGTTACCCTCGAGAAAGCTCAAAGGGACTTCGTAATCCACGCTTATGCAGAACTTCTTTGTTGTCCTCTCAGAGAGGGTTTGTGAGAACACCCCCAACGCACTCATTTGTACATATCATTACATAACTCTACGGAATTACCAAATGAAAGCCGTGCAGACCTAGCTGCATGGTTATGTTTGACAATATGTCTTTGCAAATTTTCCGGCAGACACCCTTTAAAATGTGTCTGGAGCAGAATTATGCATCTCTGCAGGTAGTAGAAGACCTTAAGTTCTTTTTAATGCTTCTTAGTGGAGTCATAAGGAGCAGTACCCATTCTCTCTAAGTAGCATGCCGTGATTGACGCTATTAGTGGTAGCGCATTGAGGGCGTTTTTGGCGAAGATTTACCACCGACCGACAAGCAAGTGTTTGCATCTAGGAATCTAGAGGCAACCACACTTATATATTAAAGAACGCTGTCAGACGCAGACAGCGCAACACTATGCCTTTTGTTTATCATATAAAATGATTGCTATGTAATTTTAGCAGATTATATGTTTTTCATGTTCAGCCGTCAAAGTTTGTGTGTAAGAATTAGCTTAGATTGCTATTGTTTTGTTAATATTTCACAATTATATTTAAGCTGGCACGCAACTTGCATCAATAATGCAAAATAATGTTGAAGCAATGAGACAAATATCGTTGACTCTCCTTCAATCATTCAGTGACCAAACTAAATCTTAGAATGATTTCACCACAAATGTCTACGAAATAGTTGCTGCTTGATCCCACACTAAGTCCTCGGTTTTTAACACCTTCTTTTTCACTACAAGTACTAATAACTCACTTCTTTCGTGTGCTTGTAGTAGCGTTGAATGGGTCTAATTAATTATGTTTGGTTTATCCACATTAATCCTCAGCTGGCATCATGATTTAATTCATTGTATAAACAATAAGAATGTGGTATATTTATGCAAGTGCTGTTTGAGTTATGCGTACAAGGTGAATGCCAGTGTATAACAGCATGAATTCAAACAGTTCTTGCATTAAAGTGCCTTTTAGAGTAGTATAAAGCCCAACGTCGTCGTGTAATTGAGATTAGCACCAACATGCTTTTATGCATTCCACCGATGATGTTAATGCTGCAAGTGATTCATGAATTGAACGTTCCCCTATTAAGGTTATTCAAACTAGAAGTTAATTAAGTTTAGATCATGCATTGATAGTCCCACGGGCAACAAAATAAACTGAGCTGATTATGGACGCACGGCTTTACGTCTTCATCGAGCTTGCTCTAATGTTCCATCCTCCTTAACATGACACACGTGAACCCTGAGGATGTGACCACCCCTACGACCCACAACAATTTGCTTTGATAAAGATCTACCGGGACTTGAAAGTAATGACAATTGCTACATATAACAAGCACTCTGTGCTGCAGATGTCTTGCGAATATGCTCTGGCAAAATAACCCTTAGCCAGAATGTTCCTTAGCCAACAGAATATATGTCCAAAGTTTGATCATATATATATTTTTGGTGCACTATTCACATCAGTAAAACACATGCCTTATTGTGAGGGTCGTCAAGCTAATCCTATCTGCAGACATTTATCCCCAGTAATCGATTATATTCTGGTTGCCGTTGGACGTTTCTGTGAAACTGTGGTGTCATGTACAGAAATAGCGAAATGATCGATGGCATAAAGCTTAAATAGGATCTCTATTGACTTAATGGCAGTATGGTCTAGTCAAGCAGTTAGGCTTCAAGCAGTTCATAAACATTACAAAGTCTGGCGTAGATTTGATCAATTAGCTGAGTGCTTCACGTGTAAATAAGTTTTTTTCTCTCGAAAACTTCAGCATATCTAAGATCATCAACATTCAGTGGGCGTACATTACCAATGAAATGACAGTAACATCCAGGGTCTTAACCAGAGACCCGTTCATCCGTCCTTTGGACGGGTGAGTCGTTAAATTGGACTGGAATTTACCCCTATAGCCAGTCGACCCATCCACGCGCCAGCCCGTCCACCCGCAAGCCCGTCCAAGCGTCTCCCAGGCCGGATACAAGGAATTTGCCAAGCCAGTTTAAACAGCTCACTTAAAGACAAACAGCGACGCAGCGCGCTGGTCGCTCATCAACGATCAAAAGAAATACTGTTCTGTTTGATAACGCTTCCTATGATGAATTGACTTAAGACCAGCACAAATGATTGCAGATTCTGTTGTACGTTGTGGTGTTAATGGCATATTGTTCAATTAGTTTGTTTATATAATAAAAGCCAGCTGTGCATTATAAATGATTCCGAATTGACGTCACTGCTACTAAATGAAATCATTGACTAGCATATCAATTTAAATGTGCAAATTTTGGTGACAGATGTGCCCCAGAATATGTAAGATTAAGGAAGCCATAAGAAGAGTTGCAAACACATAACGAATAAGGTAAAGCACAGACAGAAATTACAATCTCTGGTTCCAATTCATCTTCATGTTGACAGCAGTAAAGCGTTTCCGCTGCATTGCGAAATACATATCGAATAAGGGTATGAACGCGTCTTAATATCGAAACAACGCGCTGCTGTGACAACATATATCTTGAATGCGTAAACTGTATCTCCAACAAAAGCAATAATCAGCGATAGCAAACAGCAACGACCGAATGGGAGTTAAGCTCTAGTCCATTGCTAAATGTATGCTTCATAATGTTTATGACACGCGTTGAAATAATGCTAGTATCTATTTCGGAGGACGGAAAAACAGTCTGGGTGGGAAATGTGCCAGATGTGCAAAAGGGGCTGTCGCTCACACTATCGCTACTTCCGGAATAAATAATGAAGTATTCAATCTTATCGGATACATTACTAACGAGCGCATTAATCGCAAGTGACCCACGCCATGCCAATTAGCGGCAGCCATTGACAGGAGTGCAGCTGAATGTCCCCAGGTGAAGTCATTTGAAATATATTTACAAATGTCTCAAGAGATGGTAATCAATTGCGTTTCCGATTTAAGATAGGGGCGCGGGTTTGTTAAGGGGTTAGACTGATTTCAACATGGAGTAGGTTTTCCCCCCATAATACGTATCGTTTTGCAGTGTTGCATTTTATTTTGTAGCATTGCAAATTATATCGTCCGTAACCAACTCGAATCAGCATGAAAACCATTTCTTTTTAACATTCTCGACTTACATTGCTGATAGGATGCCATTTTTCGTAGCAACGCAGTGTTGATTATCCGTAGGCAGTCAACACACAAAAGTCGTAGGAGGTTTACCTTATCATTCACTGCAGCAGAAATTATATGTAGGACGCGTTCTCATTGGGATTTAAAGACAAGCAACGTGTGATATGGTCGAGGAATAGTATAGCCATGCTTGCTTAGTATTTAACATCCGTTATCAAAGAGTCATAGATGAATTCCGTAGGTTCGTAATACAATATATCAATGTCAACAGATGATAAAATTATTAATAAAGCCGCTAGTTCTGTCGTTGTAGCTTTGTCCAATAACCGTACAACCATCAGTAACCTAACCCAACATTGTGCGGGAGGATGTAGATTTAGTCAATTGAAGGTAATTTTGTGTCGTACGCATTGAAAAAGGCAATCGCGTTGCTCATATGCAATACCCATGGATGTCATTCGCAGAATAAAAGTAAGCCATTGTGTGGCAAACAGGGGTGTTATGTACGATATGGCAATGTTCGTCTGTGTTTTACGCCATGGAAGTGCAATGCACAGGGGCTGACTGACAAATGCGATGTGCAGTTTGGGTATCCAACAGCTGAGCACTGGAATGGTTATCACAATCTAAAACTGTAGCGACATTCATGATTTATTCACACGATATATGCACTCCAATACTGCAGATGACCTTGTTATGTTTGATTCAAAAGGCGATTCTCTCACCAATATGTGACATGTCATTTACCTAAGTGCATCTTCATTGCTAATGAAAATCAAATGCTGATTTTATGGGCACCCGTCTATCTTTAATACCTACCCTTCCGGAGAGAACGATTATTTCCCAGTCTTTTCACGCCTGTAGTTACGCACTTGACCTACATTTAACTGTACCGACTCAAGAGATTGTACAAAACCTGAGTTGGCGTTTTGAGAACTCAGGCTCATGCTTAGAGGCACATATTTCAAGCACATAGAAAGTTTGTTTATAGTACTACTCAACAGTGCGAGTGTAATGAATACTAACGATGGTATGTACCGATCTAGCTGGGGACACTGCCTCAAGTGAACAAGCATGATAAGCGTTCAAACATATAATAAATGACGGATACCTTTGTATCACATTTAATGCCACTTTAAAACATGTAGCTGCATGTCGTCAGCTATTGCGTTATTATGGAATAAACTCTAGCTGTTCAATTTTGTTGGAGGTTTATTAGAAATTTGGGGAGCGAATAACGACGTTCAAAACACAATATCAATATAAGCATGCAATAGAAAGTATTTCGTTGTGTCTGTGTATATCTGCTTTGCAATTCCCCCTGCCACATTGTTTCATTGTTACAGGGTCAGCTCATCATTCAGACTGTGACAAGAAGCCCTTAATGAACGCTGAGGCACGTGCGCGTGAATGGTACGCAATGGCACTTTGTTAGCCCGCTTTACACACTGATTGCTTCAAAAACCTTCGTGGATCCAGGTGACTATAATTTGGGACGTGTTATCACCGGTCAAAAAAGTGAGGCATGCGACAAGCAGTGCTAATTTCGTAAATTGCAGGGAAGTCTTTACATTTGATTTATGCTCGCACTGTTGGAGAGCATGTTGACGGCAAAAATCATCTTCTATATAATTAATTGATAGTTTAAAGATGACATCGTATTATGCACATGGGATAATCAATGTATTTTGTACATGAGACGTGTACATGCTGGAGCAGATGACTGTGTGAAGTAGAGTGACAAAGTTATTTCATGCATCGTCATAATTACGAACATATACGTCTTATCAGCTGCTGACATGATTTAGTTGACATTTGCATTGTAAACTGCACAACCGAATTCGCTATCCTCCTTCTCCTTCACCTCCTCCTCTTCCTCCTACTCATCTATCATCATAATCACAATCATCATCATCATCATCATCATCATCATCATCATCATCATCATCTTCCGTCTCATCATCATCATCATCATCATCATCATCATCATCATCATCATCATCAGTGCCTTGCTTTGAGCCACAAAAGCCGATGAAAATCTAGTCCCAATATAGACGATGCTCACCGCACGTTGAGATTATTGTAACCTACATACTAGTTTCAGAAGACCTGTTAAACCAATCCTGATTGCTAAATGATTTTCTTTCAATATGGATATATGATAGATCCATTGGCTGATTATGTAATTGCATAAAGTCAGATTTTTGCGGGTCGTTACATGTTATATCGAACAAAATGCGACAAACAATGACAACAGTTATTTGACATGCCAATCACAAGCTGGACCAATTTTCGGCGATCAAGCAAAGAACAGATGTCGAATGACAAGCAGCCCTGTCTTTGTTAATGATACACGCGGAATTTCCTGCTGTCACCGCTTAATGTTGATGAACGCTCCAGACATCCTGTACTGCCATTCAACCCAAATAGTAATATCGACATTAACTTCCCACTTAATGTACTTTATACATCTGATTGCAGTCTGCAGATGACCACGTAGACTACTACAAATTGTCAATGTGTCAGCAAAGTAACAAAGTTACATTTGTTGTAATCAACTACTACAAATACCAATTCATCTGCGTATCGTTAGAGATCAAGGATTCATCGATGATCTCAATCTGAGCTAAATTGCTACTTACATGTAAAACACACTGCATTCAGGTGGCGAATAATTCCCAATGCAGAAACAATACTCATAAACATTCTGCATCGCCGGGCTCTTGGCAAGACTATTACGGTATCTTGAGCCTTTTGCTTTAACAGCGCCTTACAAAGTGACTGGTAATCAATGTCAAGCAACTATTAACCGTTTGTGCTCTGCTTCCCGCACACTAGATTTTAACATTATGACAATGATGGATGACTGCCCATATTTAAATAAAAAGATGTTTATCTGAGCAGCCCACAGTGATCCGGAAGTGGCGCGAAAGTTGAAATATTGCGTATAGTCCATTGTTCGATAGCTATGATGGAACGATAAATGACCCGATAAATGACTCATTATTATTATACCTTTTTGCTTGACAATGCAATTTGTTTAATGAACATAACCTCAAATGCTGCGGAAGTTGGGACGTGATTATCTTATTTAACGAACTACATCGCTAAGCCAGCCCTAACTAATTGCCATACGATAGCTCTATTTGTCAAGGGAAAAGGTTCACGACGAGGTGACATTCATTCATTGGCTTGTTTTGGTGTTTAGCATGACACAAAATAAGTGGTATTGCTGGAAAACTTCCATGAAGCTTTTGCTTGTTCAGTCTCGACTGGAATATGCAAACAGCAATACGTGCACACAAGGGTTAATATATAACTGAACAAGAAAGTAAGGGTTGGAGGGAGTATGACGACTTCTACAAGCTGTCGATATCGCAAATGCTTGCTGTTGCTGGCTGAATCTATTCAGATTTTTAGTGAATATCATGTCGAACAATTGCGTATATTCTTCACCCGGTTTAGTTGGTTAATAAGAGCCATTTCAGTTGTTGCTCGGAAAAACGTCTTTTTTCAATGCCAGCTCAATTACATCTAATTTATATTTTCCATAATTCCGACGACACTGTAGTCAGTGTTTTAGCTACGCTGATCATTCAACAGGGCTCTGACCCCGATGTCCGAAAATGCCCGCGCGGACACGAAACGCCGTGTGTGTAAGGATATATTTCCAAAGACATTGACATCTTGTCTTTCAAGATGCACTCAGTAAAAGCCGCTCTTTCAAAACCTTGCACGGTCGCTTGTCTATGCTATCAACGCATAACGCTAGAGCACTATAGAACTCAAACATTTGTCCGAGTATGATGTTTTGTTCCCATAATTCGACTAAAGTCCCAAAGGCTCGCTTATCCTATTTGGCTATAGGAATGATCACGAATTTCCCCAGTGTTGTCAGTTGATGAGAACGTGCATTGTATACCATAACTGAGTTTTATTTCTCTTGATCTTTTTTGTGCCGATAATGTGTATTTATCATGGAGAAAAGCTTGCATCGTAGCCTTCCATATTGGTCGAAAAAAGTTGCTCCTGTCCAATTTTAAATCCTTACCATGAACTCAAATAATTCGCCATTTTGTGAACTATTATAACAGTTTGAAATTATCGACAGAGTTGTGTGATAACCGATACGTTCTCCTAAGATTGCGTTATTGTTTGAATAAACTATTCACCATAAAGCAAACATTTGCAATTCGTCAATAGATCGTAGGCCGGCATTGTTGTCAATACGCAAATATACATGTTGCACCGAAGCGTGTTACGTGAGCTGAAATAATACCCGCCATTCACACTATGCTCAATCTGAACTACATAAACCCCATGGTAACCAATCGATATATGCGTCTAGATAACCTCGTGGCAAATTGCTATTGTCAAATGTCTCTTTAACGTTATTTACCCTTCTAACAGACAGTATATAATGAAATACAATATAAAAGGTTTTGCAGTTGACTTAATCGTATGATAAACAAAAGCATTGTTAAATGTAAATATGTGATATCAATACCCCGACATATACCCCGAGGTGCAATATTAGGTCCTCTGATATATCTGTTGCATGTTAATGACCTGCCCGTTGCTTCAGGTTCGCTATTTTCAACTTTATTTGTCGGTTATAATAGCATTTCTATCAAAAGCAGGATTCTTATAATGATTGAAGAAATTATGAACTAGGAAATCAAAACCGTGGTTGATGGGTAACATGCGCATAGACTTTCATAGAATATTGTTAAAAACGCATGCCATGTTATTCGCATTGATTACTAACCTATATAATCGAATAAGTGAAATTTAAATTGATGACAATCGTATATCCACGTTCTGTAATGTGGAATTTCTCGCTGTAACGATCTACAATAAACTGACGCGGTACGAGCTTGTATCATAAGTGTTCAAACTCACTTGACTTACTGAAGCTCAATGTAGGAATCTGCCGCGAAATGCCTTTTAACGGATTGCAGTTATTGCAGAAGAAGGTGCGAAGGCGTACATGTAATTCCCACTTTCTGGCTCGTACAGAATCGGTGTTTGAATAATAGTAGATATCAAATATGCATGAGACAAATGTTAGACCTCTTTTCCACAATTTCCGTGAACGCTCGAAAACACAAAATCATGAAAACGTAACTTCAGCGTTGCTCTTACAAGGTAACATGAAACATAAGTAGTTTTAAGACACTGAAATGCTTTTCAGTCGGGCATGGAAAGTTGTAGTGGTCATATACAAACATCGCTGCAAAATACTCACTGACTTATTCAGTGAAAAGGTACAAAATATCATTGTTATTAATCCTATGCCACTATCGTCGTTTCGGATTATTTGAAGCGTTTCGCGATTATATCCATTGACAAACAACGACATTTATCAATTGCATACATATCTGGTTATTGGGTTCTTCGAGAACCATCGCAGTTGATGCTATCCTTGGGTATCTTTAATCAGCATCACATTCGGTTGCTTCGGCTGCTGTGTATTTGCAAAATGTATTAAAGAAATATGGGCCGTCAAAATTTATTATCTTGAGCAATTCATTAAGAATGCTCATTATTTTAGCAGCTAAAATCACACATTGCACCAGTATAATTTCATTAAGCTTGATATACAAAACACATATGATAAGCAAATCTTCATGAAATGTACTAGGTTACATTCAGTGTGATCATGTAGTGGAATACATGGTTCATTTGACTAATATTGCAAGCATTAACTTTTGAGAATACATGTACTACCTCGTTAGATTACGTACCAGCGTGTTGCTGTTTTCAAGAGATTCGATCTGGATCACCCCGTGGTTATCATGATAGAATGACTAAAGTGATGCCTGTTACCGTCAAATCGAGAATACGCATATATGCATCTATTGATTGATAAGCAACAAATTGCTGGTAGGAAATAGGCACGTACGGACTGAAAGGACCATATGACATCTTCAAAGGCAGATTTAATACAAAGCCACTTCATCGCTTGCCCGTCCAGATTTTGTAAATTGGTTGACTGCTTGATAACGCAGCAACCACGCATCTTGCTTGTGTATTCTTTGAGATGTAAGATATATTTTGCATTGACTATGCATTTTGCAGGCGGTTATCTGCAATAAAGTAACATACAACGGCAAATAAATTAAAATCTAAATAAATGGTATCATACTAATTGCATGTTACAAGGTGCTTATTGAAGCAGCCATCTCAAAGCACATAACTGTCGATTGTATCTGCTAACATTGGAAGAGCCTAATTGATACAAAGGCACCGTTTGCAATTGAGGCACGTTGCATTTAGCTGGCGATCCATTACATTGAACCTAGAAGGGTTTCGAAATAAGCTTCAAGCTGCATGACTTGAATGGAAATCAAGTCGTTTAGGCAAATAAATGTAATTGATAATATCTCGCAGGGCTAGCAATGAGATAAGTTTTCATCATTGTAGGATTGTGTTGAAAACTAAGGATCGTTGGGGAGTCCAAAGGGTCTTCGTGATCACAATAAGGACAACTTCGGCGCTTCATCATACGTTTATTTTTTGTTTCCCTATAGTAGGATGGAATTTGCAGAGTCCAACGGCACTTTATGTGGTAGAAATTTTGACATTATTTTTCAAGAGCACATTGTACAAAGCATTACTACGTACAAATATTAACTCCTTTGCTGTGCAAGGGGCACATCGAAGGTTATGACAAGGCGCTTTTCCTCTATGTCAGCTTACTTCCGGTATCTCAGTATTAAAGCAAATCCTACTTGGCTTGTTAGGTTGTCGCGAGTTCGCATTATGGTGGTTCTTAAGAATCAGACGATTGATTGGATATAATGTGACCGTTCAGTTTTTTTGTTACGTTTCTGTTGCTGTTATGACATACTTATCTTGAGTTTTATAAACCAAGAATCACAAAAACAAATGCAATTGGAACATGCCCATTATTATTAGTGTAGTCTGCGACTATGTTTATAATTTTGAATTGATTCTACAGCACGAAAATTAGTTTGTAAGTGGTAATTGTGTATGAATACAGATTATGTGTATCAAATGGGCATGATGAGCATTATTGTGGAGGTGCTTGACATATATGTAGCGCGTTTATGAAAACAATCACCCCGAAATGCAACAGTCGCCAGTCAAAGATCAGTCGAACTGATCATGCAAATAGAAAGTAATCTAAGACAGATGGTCATACTTAATTTTCTCTCGTGAATAAATCGCAACGGCAGTTTTATATTTGGGAAGGTCTGCATGATCAATCGCTGGCATTGACTGCAAATTTTGCGAAAACTTGGTCTGGACAGATTTCTTTGGTAGGCATGTCGATGATACATCAATAAATGCGGCGGCTCTTGAGAGGCCGAAGTGGCTGTGCCTTGCTCTACCAGTAAAATATTCATGCATGAGACAGCCTAATCAGAGCTAGGCGAGCACTTGTGATTGTTTGTTGTAATATCGCTCACAGGTACTGCTTTGTACACCATTTCTTCATCATTTCTTATAGCATTGGCTTAGCAAGTCCGCAGAAGATTGGATGATATTTGACTGGCAATTTTTTTATAATTAAAACTTCAAATAGCATGTGAAATGATTTTCTTATAGGTACCGTGGTTTTTTCAATCACATAGTATAACATTTGATTCGTGAGACACACCTAAATGGTCCAAAAACAACTAGTTGAATATGTAGAAGGTGCATCTGTAGAATAGGGAAGCAAGCTGTGAAATAGTGATATCCACGATGACATTAGATACATGGTTCGTGTGGTTGTTAATTCAATCATTCTCTATTGAAGACCCATTAACGCCCTTGCTACCTAAAGAAAAAACGACCGAGGCAGTTATTGATCCCATAAGGAGCGGCCCTGGTGTCTCTCTGGTAATTAGGATGGAATAACCCATATAATGTATGTCACTATGAATTGTAGAGTAAAGATACCTAGTTATTGTTAAACAAAACTAAGCACTTATAGCTTATTTTATGCACTGTTACCACCGGCAAGTGTAGCATAACGAGCGAAACATCGTAACTTACTGAATGACTCAAAACAGCCCATTTATTTAGATTAAGAAAGGTATAATGTCGGATTAGCCAGGCCATTAAACAATTAGTTGTATATTATATCAAAAAAGACTCGGAGTTTACCGTTCACTAATAGATTGATGATTAACATCTAGATAAATTTGCATTATTAAACAATTCTATCTATTATAACAAACATACAGCAAAGCGGTCACTTGTTGTCCGTAGATCGAGATAATTATAAAAACCATTCTATTTCTTTTATCGGCTAATATATCGCCTAGCCTTGAACACACCAAGGCAGCTGATACACCACATTTAACTGGGGATGTATATATATATATGTAAACATATATATATATATATATATATAGATATAGAGAGATAGAGAGATAGAGAGAGAGATATAGATCAGAGATAGAGATATATAGAGATAGAGAGAGATAGAGGAGAGAGAATAGGGAGAGAGAGAGAGATATATATAGAGAGAGAGATAGGAGAGATATATAGAGATATATAGATAGAGGGGATATATATATATATATATATTATATATATATAGAGGAGATATATATATATATAGAAATATATATATATATATATTAGATATTCATATATATATATATAGAGAGGATATATATATATATCTAGATATAGAGGGATATATATTATATCTCTATCTATATAGATAGAGAGAGATATCTCTATCTCTATATATATAGAGATATAGATAGCCATCTATATAGAGATATAGAGAGAGAGAGATATCTATAGATATATAGAAATATAGATATATATATACAGATAGATATCTCCTCTCTCCATATATATATATATATATATAGATATATCTATATATATATAGAGATATCTTCTCTATATATATATATTATATATATATATATATATATATATATATATATATGTATATATATATTTCTATATATATTTTCTATATATACATATATATATTTATATATATATACATATACCTTTACATATAACTGCATGAGCAACATATAATAATCGGTTGGTTGTTATTTTAAGATGCTGAAAGAAGACATAGAAGGATCAGCTGCCATGTTTTAGGCCATTATACCGATTGATCATGCACGTCATTCTGCAATCGCAAGATATTCTTTGAATCGGATACACCAAATCAAAGTTCTTCCAAAGAATATTTTTTTTTCTATACACGTCATGCGTGCTGGGCTGTAAATGACGCAGCAAACGAAAGAGTAAGCGTTTGTCTATTGGAAACAAAATACGGATCCCCTCTGCTTCTCATGAAACAAATCTCGTTGTTCGTACTTCATATCGGATTTGTATTCGATTTATTCTGAAAACGAAATATCCAAGGAAGTCTTCATTGAATGCAGTTTGCGATAACGTTCTAGCAATAAACCGACTAAACGCCACAGGAAACGATTTTTCTTCCGTTACAGGACAAGCAAATTGTGGATCAATCATTGTTAACCATGAAACGGGTCTGAATTCGAGGTTTAATGTTACACCACTGCCTGTAGTGTCGCTCGGTCCCCATTGGTTGACGTTACACACTACATAATAGAAGTATGGACGGTGACATATGACGTCACAAAGTCAGGCGCCAGTGGCCGTCGTTTTCTGCGCATATGCCAGAACGGACCGAGGAATCGCGGGAAATAGTAAAACAAAGATCACAAAATGACATCAATGGACGAAAATATTGTCGGAAACGTTGTTCTTAGACTGAGCCGAAAAAATACGCTACTTGCACTTAAAAGAGCCTTGTTTATGGGGCAGTCGCGAAGCATTCCTCTCAAGTAGACCAATAGGTTTTTAGGATTGCAAATGAAGACTGACTTGGCAAAAGCAGAAGCTCGTGGTTCTGTTCATACTTGGCATGAACAGCTGCACTGCAATGCAAAATACATGCCAAAGGTCTTAAGGCCACAATAGTGTGGACCGCAATCACCGTATTGCTTGCTATTGTTGGTTCACTTTGGTAATAGATGTTATGAAATGATTGTGCAATATATACATGTAGTAGCAATATAACATGAGCTTGTTCGTACTTGCAAGGAATACAAATTGAGCGCACGCACAAGGTACAGAACATAATAATGGCAAACCATACAACAGATCGAATTATCTAACATTTGGGTAAACATTTTGCTATCAGTTTTTTTTTGTTTCGGTTATTAATTGTTATATCAATTGCGTCGACGCCGTAGTATAGTTTCATGATGCATGGCTCACAGGCGTACATGCTATGTACACAGTGAAATGATGTGCGAGGGGTATGACAGTGTCAATGAACAGAGCAGGAATAAGGCGACCATTTACGACGGAGGCACGTTGCAATCAGGTGCCAATCAACAGCATTGGACGAAACTATGTTTGCAAATAAGCTGCCATCTGCTTTTCTTGCTGAGAAATGATCAAGACAAATAATCGTTATCGTTACTACCGTGAGGCGCTAACAAAATGGCTCTCTCTTATCATTGTCACATAGCGCTTTGTTAAGGTATGGAAGAGAAACAGAGGGGCACTATCACATAGAAACATTGAACATAAATAGCGATAGACGGGCTTTGATTTGATCAGACCAAAGCCTCGTAGCTCCTTGTTAAAGGTTATCCGACTAAGTGTCAGAATTGGTTATATATATATATATATATATATATATATATATATATATATATATATATATATATATATATAGAGATAGATATAGAGATATAGATATATATATATATATATATATATATATATATATAGAGATATATATATAATATATATATATATATATATATATATCTATATATATATCTCTATATATATATATATATATATATATATATATATATATATATATATATATATATATATATATATATATATATATATATATATATATATATATATATATATATAATAGCTTCGTGTGATTGTAGCACATATATACGAAGTTCCTGTATGTATTGTTTCAGATCTACCATAACATGACCGAGTGGTAAAATTTCGTATCCGTTCTATCTAGGAAATGAGCGTGTCCACGACGCTAGTCAGTGCATATAGTTTGCAATGTAGTACCACAGCTGTGGTTAAAAACATAAAACGTTTCAAGTATCGTATGTTTTGTCAAACGCCTTTGATAGTTTGCTGATAATTTGGTGCGACGCAAATTTCAAAGTCACACTGTTATTTCTTAAAATAAAAAAATATGCACTTTGCATATGTAACAAAAACATCGCCGACTTTTTTTTCGTTTAAGGGCACTCCCAATCTATAGGTATATAAATATATGGTTGATCAGATTGCTGGTACGATGAGAGTTTGAAACACAGTATTTGACGCGTGTTAGTCCGGAGGCTGCTAATCATTCCAGTTGAATTACCTCCACAGAAACCTTGAGCTCAATCAAAACCCTAGGTAAGGACATTTTAGGAATCATCAATATTGATACTTACTTGTAAGCCGCGTTTAAAAATTATCATCTCCGAAAACTTGTATATGCTTGACTACAATAGCTGTGGAGAGGATAACGGAGCACGGATATCACTTGGCTTAATTATACGTGGAAATAGTAAACGGAAACTATAATTAAGTCGTTTTCCAGGACAAATTTTAGAGCAGAAAATACGACCAAGAGTCATGATGTCAGTGACGGAGATGACGTCATTGGGTTCAATAGGGGACAATACTACCGCACCAAGCTCCTCACCAACATCACCTTGGATGTATTGGCAGTATCGGTTGGGTTTTAATTTGTATACGTATGCTAACCCTGTTCTATATATTTTTGAACTATATAGGAAACTTTCTTACCCTTATAGTTTTGAATACGAAGGCATTCAGACATGCCCCGTCGAGTTTTGCATTGAGTGCGTTAGCCGTAGTTGACACAGTTGTTCTGACTAGCGGAGTGGCTGTAGGGTGGCTGTCAACAACATTTGATTTCAGTACTGTATCGCATATGGCGTGTAAGTTTCACTTTTTCATAAGCTACACCACCACACAGCTATCCTCCAACTACCTGTGCCTTGTATCACTAGAGCGCACTCTAGCAGTTATAATTCCATTCAAGTGCAAAGAAATATGCAGCAAAAAAAGAATGATGATGATTGCTGTCGCGGTTGTGACGGTGGCAATAGCCGCTATTAATTCACAAGCATTTATTACGATAGAATCTAAGAAACATCCCCATTTTGATTATGAACACTGTCAACCTGTTGATGAGCACGAAATGTTTTATGCCCACGCTTGGGTATGGATTGATAAGATTCTGGTCACATTTGTCCCATTTACTGTTATTATTGCATGCAATATCATCATTATCACGAAGCTGGTGGCATCGGAGCGTGCAAGAACACGCCAAATGAATGTTCAGGGGAAACACGAGATACAAGGCAAATCTACAACTGCTATGCTGATAGCAATAAGCGCATGCTTTATCGTACTGACGGCTCCATCATGCATTTATTCTATCGGTGAAGGCTACGGTTATTGGCCAGATGTAACTGCCTATGACTATGCGAGGAAAATGTTTGCATTTACTATTTGTGATATGCTTTTGAAAGTAAACAACGCGGGGAATTTCGTCATGTATTGTGTTGTTGGCACAAAATTTCGAAAGGAGCTTTTCCAACTGTTCCGTAGTATAAAGTGCAACGCAAGTCATGGCTGACAAACGGGAGATGGTCCAGGTCCTTTGATCTAGCTCTAGCATGTGCGTTTGAGTGTCTAGCGCAAATAGTATATATTCACTTGATGTTGGGATAATTAGTTCAGTGCTACATGCAAGTCATTTGTTTCTCCTTGTGGACGCTGTTGTACTTTTTCTGTATATTCGGGCAGTCAAACGTGCAACAGTAGATGCTGATCTTTGCAGCAATCGCAAAATTTAGCGATGTGCTCACCCAAGCGATTGACTACGGTAGAACGTTATCGCGCAATCACCCCAAGTCGAAACACCCTCAGAAATGGTTTTACCCAAATCATTGACATGTTTTAAAATTCAGTTGGATAGGCTATGAAATGTTTTAATCTTGCATGGTTCTCTATTGCACTTGACTGTTTGCAACTTACATAAAACGGCGTGTATAAACCCGGCGGTTTTAGCAGCATAGTTTTGTACATCTTTGTCACAATAAACTGTCATCAAGGAATCACGTTGATAATTATGTCTGTCACGTTCATTTGTAATAACCTGGAAAAACCCTGCCATTATTGATTCATGTTATCAAACTTGTAGCCACGTTATGATTTATTATGCACTCAATGGTTATCTTACAGTGACGTGCAATTCCGTCGGCAGTGTGTCCTAGTCTTGTGTAACTTGGTATTGACAACTTAAATCACGTTCAAACAGCCGCTAAATGTTCAGGTCAAAACAAAGCTAAGACGTTATATAAACACCATCGAGTGCACGGTAAACGCAGACGGCGCGCGGGTTTGTGTTCTCAGTATAATTATTGCTTTTTGGTGCAGCTGATAATCAAGATGTTTGTGTCATTGTTATTTTGTCATTAAACACAGACGATAAATTAAACTGTCTGTATATATAGATGTATTGAACAAGTATGGCTAACTGGCTGAGCTATTGATACAGGTCATTCTGTTTTGTTGTCTGGGATACCTAGGACCAATAAATCATTCCAAATGCTGCGAACCTAGTTTGTTGACTGTAATAAACTCAACCGTTTTTTTCTGTCATAATCCCCAACACAGTCCAGCTGGAGAATATTGGTCGATAAGGGTCGCACAAGGGGCCAGTATAAATTAAATATAATATTGTACACGGTAGTTTATATACTGCACACGTGCACTATACGATTATTTTGGATAAAGAGTAACTTTCACACCTTACAGCACATTAGCTTTTTCGTTTCCGTTACCATGAATCATATCTCATAAACGAATCCTGGCTCTAGATATGTCTATGCCCCGCATTAACAAGCATTGGTTAGACATTGTTGCGGTTAGAATGTATGTCGACATAGCGGCCTCATTGGGTGAGACTATCTGTAGCAGAATCCCACCGATACGTTGAGTATTATGCTACAGAAAAGTATGACTAAGCAAAATTTAATGATAACAGGATATTAAAAAGATGAGGCGTTTGCAGAACGCAATTAAATTGCTGTTATTATTTATTGGTATCCGCCCCTGTCAATTGTGAAGGAAGGGTGAGGCATCCACATGGTAATTTTGTCACATTTCATCGATGAACCACATATATGCTATTTTAGCGCTGCATTTAAAGCATATAGCACCAAAGTTAGCACCAGGATGCCATCATTTATTCTTGTCGTTCTTGGACCGATTGCCATATATTAATAGAATGTTTTGCTAGCATCCTATCAGCTCACAAATCGGCCAAAATCTCCCGGGTATATATTAACTTGGTGACTTAAATCAAATATAAAGCGCTCTATTATATAAACACTATTGAGCGCATACACCTCAACGCCATCCACATTGTGATACTTGCCATATAAAGTTGAAACCCTCCCTGATACAGGACTGATTGACAAATACGCAATAGTTTGCCTTGAAAAACTTACGTTGGATTTTGAAAGCGTTGTAGACTTATGCAAAGGTTTTTTGTGTTGTCGCACTTTGAGCTACGCCGCATGTAATTCAGATTATCTGATTATACAAACTTATATACATACATACATACATACATACATACATACATACATACATACATACATACATACATACATACATACATACATACATACATACATACATACATACATACATACATACATACATACATACATACACACACACACACACACACATACACACATACACACACATACATACATACATACATACATACATACATACATACATACATACATACATACATACATACATACATACATACATACATACATACATACATACATACATACATACATACATACATACATACATACATACATACATACATACATACATACATACATACATACATACATACATACATACATACATACATACATACATACATACATACATACATACATACATACATACATACATACATACATACATACATACATACATACATACATACATACATACATACATACATACATACATACATACATACATACATACATACATACATACATACATACATACATACATACATACATACTTACATACTTACATACTTACTTACATGCAAGTAGTGGCAATACTTATCCCAGCCTCTTAGGTCTCACTTGATCCCATAATACCAAACACATGTTGTTGTGTGTTAAAAAATACATGCTTGTAATTGGAACGTCAATGTATTGTGAATAAACAATCGAAATCGTCAAATGTTAAGCAGTTTTCTAAACAGGAATACACAGTTAGCGCGGTGCGGAAGTCGCGATCAATAGCCATGACAGCAGCAAAGGCGATGACTTTATTGAACCAAATTAGTAACCAGCCGATTGTACCAATCCCGCACTCACATATTTCGATATATTGGCGGTATACATGGGGTTTGAAAATGTTCATCTATGTCAGCCTTGTCATTAATGTTGTTGGAACATATGGGACAAATAGTTTTCCTGCACAGAGTATTTACATTTGCATAAGTAGTGGTGTACAATATCCCAGCTTTTGATAAGCATGGACTGGCCCATAATACCAAACGTGCTTGTTGTTGTTGTGTGTTAAAAAATACATGCTTGTAAGAGATATTGGAACGTCATGTATATATATAATAAACATACATCAATGCATCAATATATGCATATGTATATACAGCTATTTAAATAGTTTTCCTGCACTTTGAGAGTGTTTCATCTAGTTATTCTTTTGCTATACTGTACATTTGTTGTGTACAAGTAATGCATTTGCGCGGGACTTTATAATTAGCATTAGGTATATGCTTTATCCTACTGACGGCTCCTTCATGTATTTTTTATATCGGCAGACGGAATCAGTTAGTGGCCGATTGTAAGTAACTGCGATCTTGTGCGGATGTTGTTTGCGTATACTAATGTTGAACTGCTTTGGAAATTTCACAGCACGGTGAATTTTCTCCTGTTTTGCGTAATTGTATATCTGATATGTTTGTATGTGTTGTATGTATTGAATATTGCAAGCATGAGCATCATGCTAAAAGCCCATATTAAAATTGCACATTGTCGTTAACAGTTATGTATAGTGAATATAAAATCGGCATCAAGCTCGTCATCAACATTGTTAATTCTTTGCCATTAACCTCTGACAATTAATTTCCGTTTTGGACTGCTCGTTTACATTTTAGTGACATACCTGTCGTGTCTGATAACAGGTAAATCCGTTGATTAATTAAATAAAGAAGACATTTGTTCATGCTAAAAGCCCATATCAGTGAGCAGCACGTGCTGATAATCAAGACCTTGATGCACCTTCGTCATTGGCTTATGTTAATGTTATAATTCCCATCACGCCCCTTCGTCTAGCTAATTGGAAACGACCCTTTTCGTTACCTCTCTCTCATAGGGAATGGTATATGTGCCCTTGTAATTTTAATTAAACCAAATTCATAATTATGTGCGCTGTGTTGCATATGAGGAGTTTCAAAGCGTTACTTGTCAAGTGGTAGCATTCGATCGTATTATTCATTACAGTTGCATAAATGTAGCATCGTGAATGGATAGAAACGAAAAATAGTCTATGTGTGAGTCTTAGAGTCCCACATGGGTTGAACTCTCGATTCATTCTGTGGTAAATGCTTGCATTACTAAATCACACAAAAATATTGACTGTGTTACATATTAACGAGCATTATGTGCACATCTATGCCATTAGTGAAAGCAATGTTCTCGAATTAGCTCCTTGCATTATGTTACGTTATGGCTGAATAATAAAAAGCATTGCCTTGTTCCGCTGACAGGAGCGACTATTCAATATAACAATTTTTTTACCAAGCCACTATTAGGAATTTTGAATTTCAGCTATGTATACATGTTCGAACAGTAAGATTACAAACTACAATGTACGTCAATTCTGAATGGCGATGTTTGGTGATAGCAAATTCCAGAACATTCCTTTTGTTTTGCATTGATTGATTCATTTATGGTAACATTGCGTGATATTATACCACACTATTGATTTTATTATAAGCGGCAATTTGGCCGTAAACTCAGTGAGTAAGAGGTATATGCCACGAAAATCGTCATACCTGTGTGAGTGTAATGGTTTAAAATACCCAAATGAAGGAGCGTATTAAGGTCATAACATCAATGCCTGTATAGAATGCATACTGATTGGAATGTTCACAAATTTGAAGATCATATTGGTTACGGCTTTTGGCCAGTATGTGGCTCTTCATAGGACAAGGTATGATGATTGCGTCTTGATCTAATTGTATTAATTTTGCGACCTTCAATTGAACTCTCCTTCGTCATTTGCAGATACATGATAAGAATTTTAGTATATGACTTTCTTTAAGCTGAATGGGAAATGACAATAAAAGGGTTGTATACAGGTGGGGTAAAGTCGATAATTACATCCACCTCGATACAAGTTCTCTGGGTGAGTGTCTCTGGAGGATAGCTTCTGTCAATATGGGAATATATCCATAGTCAAGTGCAATTAGTTATTGCGGTTGCATGAAGGCAAGACGATTCAAATCAAATCTGTTTTCGTTATCATGATCATATCTGTTTCTTGTTTGACGTGTCTCTTATATGCGTTTGTTACTCGTTTAATACAATGGCGTGTATTCATACTCGATAACTTTGTATTTTCAAAGCTAAGCAAAATCAATCCGCCATGTAGGTAATTATTTCACCAAACGTACCATACCAACTGTCCTTGATGCTTTATTATCGAGCACCGTTACAAGCATTAACTACGGTACTCCTGATATAAATTTATGTAATTTAACAATTAATGCGACCAAGAACTTGTCGGCAGTATTAATAGTTAGAGATTTAAGTATAATTGGCCAATTTTATCAATGCTTGGAAGGTTTGTAGTAATGCAAGCACATTAAATCAGCCAAATATTGTTCATTTGGCAGTTTAGCAACAGGCTGGTGAAATGAAAGGGGTTTATAAACTGTATATCTTGCAGCCCCCACTGAAGGATCCAATACCTCGTTACTAGAACTAATCAGGCCGGGTCATGCGGGTTGCATGATACTGATGATGGTGATAAAGATGATGATGACGATGTTGTTTGTTGTTGCTTATGCAAGGGTAATTTTGAACAAGACTATAATGAGGATATTTGTAATTTAGTTTCTGGACAAATTAATGTGCATCATTACCAATGTGGCATGTAAGCAGATAACTCTTCTGCTCACATGAGTTATTATCTCTCGTTAAATCGTAACAATAATATGCCCTTAACACAATAATCAACTTCCTCACCTATGTTATCAGATAAGCGCCAGGGAAATGTGACATCCTTGTGATATAAAAATACGGCGTCATAGGTGCAATGATAATTAGAAAATTTGTAGAATAATAACAGATGCAATGTGTTGTGGTAACACAAATCTCTATAATACTGCCCAATAAGTATTTTCGGTTCATTACGCATTGCCCTATTCTAGTGTTTGCCATATTATAGTGATTATGCAAATGGCTGATGTAAAGGGCCGGTAATACCTTATCGCTTAACCGCACCATGCACAAAATACTGCCGCCCTTATTGTTGTAAACAAGTATACGTATTACAATCGCACATGTGCGTTAATAGTTAATGATTAAACTCATGGTCGATCCTTCAGTGGTTGCGCATTTAAATTGCCGATTCATTAACATGCACAATGCCAAAAATTTCATTTCGGTGCGAATGTTACATCAGTTTCAAACAGGGCGATCTGAAAATCTGCCTTAAGTTATCCATCAACATTGTCAATTCTGTACATTATGCAAAAATCACCGTGCCTGAAATTTATGACGATAACAAACCCGTTTATGTTTTACTTGCTAGCAAACAGCACCCTCGGGTAGTTAACGATCTTGTTGACCATCATAGCTGGCTTCTGTTAATGTAATAATTCCCAGCAGATTCGTTAAGCAGCACCAACGAATAGAGATGTTATTTGGGCTACCTCGAATACGGTACCGTATTTTTCCATCGTTACATGGCTGTTTTGTATCAACATATATCGATTGTTATGATATCTTCTGTCCTATAATAATAATATGTCAAGTACCTATAGACGTTGCCCACTTAACGGTTCTCCAAACATACTTTGCTACGAGTTACAAAACCGGTGACCGATGTTCACTCACAGATGTTTAAATCACTATGCCCTATGCAATTTCTAATTATTTACTGGATCGTCATTATTGCCTTGAATTGAACGTTCACACGTTTTAAAATGAATTGTACAACTAAAACTCTTCCAAGTTTTGACGGATCAATATAGTACTCTAGTATTTACTTCGCAATGAATATTATTTAATGTTCGAACATTAAACGTTGCAGACAACAAATATTTGTGCATGTTATTCAATGAATATTTTCACCGCATATGTATTGACAAAAACTGTTTTTCTGACACATTGATGCAAAAAGGCAATATAAATTGAGGGTGGGTAGTAGTGGTATATCTTCTGCATTTAGTTATTTTCTCCTTTTGATAACTGCCCTGCGAATACGCCCTAGTAGTACGACATTATACCTGTCCCGTTATTCCTTCCATTAGTATTGTGTCGCCCAACAATACTACGGAACACTATGCGTATTACCATGGTTTAATTTGTCAGTGAATAATTCGAATTAAGATTAATTTCCAATGTGGATGTGTGTATGTGCTTAAGGATGTAGATGAAGTTGCTTTGTGATGAATCAACAAGGCCACACAGAAGTAGGCTGAAAAAAGTCCAAATGTTAAATTCGTTGAATGATATGAAGGTACGCCGAAGGCTCAGAAAGAATACCGTTTGGCTTTTAGTACGAGGAGGAGATATGGTTCCTGCTTGAAGGCGGATTTTGAACTGCTCTCTCTCTCTGACTAGCATGACCCCCCACGATGACTCGAGCGTAAGGTCGCCAATAGAGAGACAATAACGCAACGCGGTGGGATCGAGGCTTTAGCAGTGCAGTCGCACAATTTGTTATAGTTTCTACAGGGCATGTGCGCACACGTTTTATCCATCGATATACGGTATATAAGTCCGCATTTTAGAAACATTTCCCTCTGACGCAAGAATTTACTGTCCATCATTATCCTTAGTATCTTCATCATAATGATCATTATAAGCATAATGGTCAACATAATAATGATGATCATCATCATTATCATCATCATCGTTATCATCGCAAGATGTTTAATAGCCTATTGAGAATGGCCCTACCGCTTCCTCTGACGTGGTTATATCTGAATGCCTATGTAACTATTGGCTTATGAAGTGCACAAAACTACAACCCCGATCCGGATAATCTTGCGCACTGATTAATCGAATGCACATTGATATATAAATGATATAGCGAGCTAATTAAGTCCATTAAAAAAATCGTGTTCAAGATAGTAGTTGTAGGGACAACGACGATGCACAATGCTTATATACACTGTGATTGTAAAAGAAAGATTTCGCGTTTGCTTTACTTCACAGCAGTGCAAAGAAGATTTTTTTAGCTACATACTTAAAGCCGTTTGCGGGACTGACTTCATTGGATCCATTGAATGCGACAACTGTTCGAAATCAGACTACATATATTAGGATATATTGGCAGTTTTTGTTGGCTGAATATATTTTCACATATACCAGCCCTATCATTGTTTTGTTTGGAAATATAAGAAACATATTTACTCTGATAATTTTGCATACTAAGGCATTTATTCACGCCCTATCAAGCTTTTGTATTGAGAGCTTTATCTGTGGCTTATACGTCGGTTGTGGACAATGGAATGTTTATAATTTGGCTAGCACATAAAGTGCCTAATTTCGCCGAGTTGTCCTGCCATGCTAGATTATGCATAACGTACTCCCTTGGGCAGCTATCGCCAATTTACTTGCCCGTTGTTTTCGCAGAACGCAATCTAGCTGTTATGATTCCGTTTAGGTGCAGTACACTGTGCAGCAAAAAGAGAATGCTCATTGCTGTCGTTACGGTGGTTATAATCCTGATTAGTTCATTTGCATTTGTGGGCGTGCGGTTCCATGGAAGGTCGATAAAGTTACAAACATAGAGCAGGGTACTATTTGTTGTTGCTATCATAATATGATATAATATAATCACAAGCCTGTCATCTCTCAACGCGCACGGACACGCCAAATGAATGTTCAGGAATAACACCAAATGCCGGGCAAATCTACTACGCCTATGCTGGTAAGCGCTTGTTTTGTCATACTGACAGTCGCATCGTGTGTCTCGCCTGTTGGGTGTGGATTCAATCTGAGGCACATCGAGACAACGACTGTGTACGTGTATTGTTTGTATATACTACAGTTAAATAATTTGATCTCAAACCACGCTTGAAGCACAAATATCGAATACATGTAATAGCGCCGTTGTCAATTATCCCCTGCGTTTTATTCAAAATGATACAATGGGGATTCAGTGTACTCTTGTATGCAAATTTAAACGAGGCCGTGTGCAGTTCATAATACGCAATAGGATTAAAACATTCACATACGGAATCATTCAGAGTAAAGGTTCAGTATCATTCCTGTGTATGTCAATGTGTTTTACTACTACGTCAACCGTCATGGATACAATATATAAAAACATTTCGCAAATGCAATTTAAAAACCGGTTGTTTGACAATTTGCCCATACCGTATATGGCTTAATAATGTACCAAAACGGGGCACGATGTAGATCGATGCGTAAAAGTCTGTTGGACTATTATATACGGTACTACCATATTTTCGTACTAAGGAGAATGTATATTCATAAGCAAAGCATGCACACACAATGTATATAATTTGCAGACAATACCTGCAAATGTATTCAAACATTTTAGGGCTTCGGTGATCCTTAAGTTTAACCAAAGAGGTCGTACTAATCATTGTGATAGCACTAAGTAATTCAAAGTGCATGTAAATGTGGCGTTGCGTTATTCTACGACCATTAAATGGGAATCGAACGAAGCAAATCCACATGGATGGCTTGCTTAAGGCTTTTATATTGATTGATAACGGACTGGACCCGCATTCTAAAACTATGCAGCCATCACAATGCAGCTAATAGGTGGGAATCAGAAATTTTATACCTAACTGGAGCACACTTGACGCGCACTCTATGCCGTTATATATGGTTTATTTATAACATGGCAGTATCGAGCAATACATAAAGTATATGAACACGGAAATATGGCGTCTGAGTAGTGTGAAACAGATGGTTTTAGTTTGCATAATGTCGTCAACACATTATACCTAAAAATAATTTGTAGGCACGTATGTAAACATAATCTGCAAGTTAAGCACAAATGCAAACCAGAATTGTTGTGACATCTGACAGTTTATCAGTTATTTGAATGTGTAGCAATATTGACAGCGAGACGGAAACTGTTTTTAACTAAGAGTAATTAATATTTATTCCGTACATTTTTTTTAAAGGAAAGTGAACTCACAGCGCCGATTAAAAATACAGGCTGTTCCTTTATTATCAAAATAAGCTAAGTAAAATGTTACGCAAATTCGAATGCACAATAATGACCGTAAGCAAACATATGCCGAGTTAATCATTGCAAAAATAAAATCGTGACTTATTTTTAGTTTAGTGATAACATACGCCATTGTCTAACTTATGAAATACAATTTTATCCAGTTCCATTCATGTTTTGCATTTAGTCCTTGTAGCATTAACACTTAATAGTGCGTCATCAGGTATGTTGATGCATTTATTCTTATTCAATTAACTGGAATATGATAACGAAATGGATCAAATGGACAAGAACAATGGCAAGCCTATTTTGTAGAATACGAATGCACTTGAATGACCGTAAGCAAACACATGTCTATTTATTATAACAAAATTAATATCTACCAACACGTAGCTTCTCTAAGCTCAGTAATTAACGCCGATACGGCCATTTATAAACTTATGGAAATTATTGTATTTAGTTCCGTTGTTGCATTGCATCTAGTGATATAGACATCAACACTTTTATGTGCCAGATGGTGCAATGGGTTTATTGCTTAAAGCCATATGCATCTTGCCTGATAAAACTGATCTGAGATTGTGATAACGAAATGCAATACTGGGCCAAGAACAATTGCAGGCCCCTTTCTTAGAATATATTTCGCATGCATTGGCTTACATCTGCATCGTATAAATATATGGTAGCATAATTATTGTGCATTGTGGTTACATACACCGGTCAAGTTCATATCTAAGGCACAAAACACTCGCTCGTTTAGGATGATCGTCTGATCCTATACAAGAAAGAGGCAAGCATGTGGTATGTTGCTGTTTAAATTGGAAAACCAGTTTCTTAACTCTCGCGGCTACAGCGAGCACGCCTGTTTATATAACGTCGACATCGTTGAGGGAATTGTAGTAATTAACTTGACGCAAATGTTGTCATAAGGGTGGGGTTGTATTTGAGGAGTAGCTTCCTGAATCCCATTGTCATCCTGATATATTGTTAAACATACATGTATAATATATTCAACAAATATTTTAATCGACGGATAGAACATTGCCACCCGCTTGGTTGGTTGGCAATAATCTGACTGTACAACGTCATTGTCATGACTTTTAATCTGTGCGCTATCGTCGGTAGTATTAATTCACATACATAATTAGCCAAAAGCAACTGAGACTTACCTGTGTCTTTGCCTGATACGCGAATACGGTAATCACGCGTTCGTTAAAAGGAGGGTTTTAAGGACAGATTTTAAGGCGATAAATGATGCATGGTCCTTTACGTGAGCGCCCGAACTATTAATTTTCGAGAAGGCTGAAATCTGTCTTGATGTGCCGTTTCCAAGATATGTATTAAAACGGAAGTCTTAAGGGACAAATACTGAAGCCGAATATTTGAATTTTGTACTGACCCCTTGTATTTGTACTAAAATGACGGCAAGTGCCATGCATCGAGGTCACCACGTTGCCGCTCACTAATAAATCATATCATATTAGCACTTTGTATTAGCGCTTTACAATCAGGTGAAAGCATTTGTAGTTGCAAATGAGTTATTGCCCTAAATGAATATATGTTAAGTAGTGTGATATTTTTAAAATGTCAGGTATGTGTTTATTATCTGGCGTAAGCTTATCCAGTTTTAAACCAGAACAACCTCAAGTTTCAGAAAGCGTGTCGAAGCCATACACTTGTTGGAAAGACTTGGTTATCGACGGGGGTAATCAGCATGGTGCCTTTAACATTGTAATCAACCATTAATACTTAACTATTTATGCTGGTGTCATATACATGAGTTTGCTTAGCTGGATCCTTATGGCAAAGCTATACAAATGTTCCATCCTTAACGTAGCACATAGCTCAATCAGATTATTAGTGTTAACTTGTACAGTCCGCCAAACATACCAACCCTCGACGCAATTGTAATTTTAGTCTCCCGCGAGAAATTCGGTTTTGAAGCTTTTGTATCCCAGCCAGATTTCCTCTTTACATTAAAAACTTCGAAACATTACGTGCACGCACACAGGATATTTAAGATTAATACCTTAGCAGACGTTATCACATTAATAACCAGTACTACGGCGCATTTTAAGGACATCAACATAAACAAAAATAGCATCCAGATATGCTGAAAGGTTAGTCAACAGCGCAAATGGCCAAATTTTGCGCAGATTATTTCTTTAGCATCATATGCAACTTAGTAAAACACATATGTTTTTGTGAGGGTCTTCTCGGTGGTCTTTTCTACGTGCATTTCTTTCTCATATTTCGACTGTGTTTCGAATGCAGATTCATGTTTATATAATACTGCACTGCAATTAAGAGAAATACGAAAGCCGACGGCATAAAGCGTTAATAGGGATTCTCTTTTGTCTAGTCAAGAAGTGCAGCTTTGAGCTTGTTAAAAAAACTTGCTTTGCAGTCTGACGTAGATAGAATTGTTTATTAGCGCGCATCATTAGTTAAAGAAAACCTCAGCTTTTCAAAGGTCATTTACATGCACCGCGCGCGACAGTACACACACAATATCAACCCAAACCCTGCAATCATTTGTGCATATGAAACCGAGATAAAAGTTAAGCTTAATGTAGGGAATATTGGAGTATTTTACTGTGTCCGTGATATTTCGTCTTTGCAATCCCGTAAAAGGGTTATTGCAGCACAGTCTGTTCTACATTAAGGCTGCTACAGGAATCTCGTAAGGAATGCTGAAGCACGTACGTGTGGGCGATAAAAAAACGGTACTTTGTTAGCTCGCCGTATTTTGCTGATTGCTTCACACATCAACATGGCTCCAGGGGCCAACGTTTCGGGACGTGTTGCGACCGGACGCGAATGACAGGCATTCTACAAGCAATGCTAATTTGGTAGATTTTAATAACGCCCACATTGGTGAATTGGACTTTTGCTGTTAAGGAGCCCGTTCATGTCTTCATTCATGTTCGATAAGATTGATTGATAGTTACAATGTGACTACATATACATCGAGTCAGATATGCTGAATTGTGTACATGAACGTGTAATCAAAGGTGTAGATGGCAGCGTGAAGCGGTGTGATATAGTTCTTAGATGGTTCGCCATGGTGACGAACATAAACATCTTATCAGCTGACGGTATTTTACATTGTAAACTGCTCAACCGAATTTGCTGTCATCTTCATTAGAGCCGTGCTTTAAACCACAAATACCAACCTTCAAAACAAATCAGTTTTCGAAATCCTGTTCCACCGAGCGCGATTGCTTGATGATTTTTGGCTAATACATTGGGATATGATCGATTACTTGAATGATAACATTATCACATTGATGGAAATCAAGTTGCTAGGTCAGGCTTTTGCTTGTCAGAAAATGTAATATCGCAAAAAACCATATAAGTTATTTGACATGACAATCACAAGTTATAGCAATTTTGCGGCAATAACAGACCGACAAACACTCCTGCCTTCGTTGATGATACACGAGGCATTTCCAATTGTCATCGCTTAATGTTGGTAAACATCCGGTATAGCAATTTTACCCGAATACGTATATCGACATCGCCTTGCGACTTGATGTACATGATACATATGCCTGCAGCCCGCAGAGGACCACGTGGACTACTACGAAAGGGCTAAGGTGTCCACGAAGCAACTAAGTCACATTTGCTGTAATCATCCTATACAAACATCATTTCACATGCTGATTGTTACAGATCTATGATACATCAATGAACTCAATCCGAGCTAAATGGCTACTTACGCAGCATTCAGGCGGCGAATTATTCAATATGCAATAACAACGCACATATATATTCTGAAAAGCCGGGGTCTTAACAAGACAGTACGCCATAGCTGATAAGTCCATGTTTTTTCCCCTGTGCCTTGGCACATGTTGTACGCACGTTAGCAATGCAGGTCTCACGTGGAGAATAACGTTAATGGTGAGACGTGGGCATACTACCTGAGCACATCATGCATCAGTTTCAAATGAATATATCCTACAAGACTACGCTCACTATATATAACGGTCGTCAACAAATTGCGAACTAACTCCTCCAAGCATAATTTAGGGGACAGAACGAAGCATGCAGATGTTGATACGGTCCTGAAGGAAATCCGATTGTTTTGGTAATTAAATACCTCCCAAAAACGAATCACAGTAGTCTAATCGAAAGTTTCCGCTCCGGCCTCAAACGTTTGTAGCAAAATATATATGTTAACCTTGGTGTGCATTGATGAACAGCAACATCGGCGTATTCGCCAAATATATCGGTAGATGTAACTCCTCAAGAGCAATATTGATACAGAATGTTGAGAGTAAGTTAATTTGCTTTTTCCAATTGCCCTCTGAAGTGGATGATAAGGGTAATTTAAAGTTATTGATTAATGATGCTACATGCTCTTTGTACAGTCACGTACGAATATCAATGTCGATATATCGGACTTCTAGCTGTTAATTGGTCAAAACAGAGGTCACTTAATCTCTATAAACGTAAACTACTTAGCTGATGATGTCAATTTCTGTTGCGTGATTATATGCACAATTCTGTCAAAGAGCACAGACTTAAGGTAGACAACATTAACAGACAACCTAGTGGACTGATGTCTATGTCCATTAATACTTAACATAAGGGGTCGCGTATGATCCATAAAATGTGCCGCAGATAACTACTAAAAATTAGCGTTTATTTACGGCTGAAGTTAATTATACATAGAGAATCGGGATATGCGCGTACGTTTCTCCCTGTGCGCTGCGAATGCTACGAGAGCTGTGTATTTGGACATTAGGAAACGTTGCGCAACCAAGAACACTCCAACATAATATATTACCCGATAATCTTGTTTCGTAGAGCAAAACAAAATATGATGGGGAGGTAAAATACGTGGGCGGATAAGATTTAGATCAGGTATCGATATTGTACTTAAGTCGAGTTCATTATTTATCAAACAATTATGGATACTTGCATGGCATGTGCTACAATCGTATGTAATAGGCAACTGCCAGAGTTGTTTAATGATCGCTTTTGTTGCAATTATGATTATAAGGGTGCCCTATTTTCCGTTAGGGACCTACACAAAATATTCAATGCCCTTGTGAAGGGCCATGCACCGTGAATTTATTTTTAGAAGTTCCCCCGTTTTATATGCTAGATGACATTTTTGATGTAGAAGTTGCTGGTTGCGTTTTTAGTTAAATGCTAGTCACATAATGAGCTCGTTCCTCAGACCGGACCTTATGTTAAGTTCAATGAGGCAAATAGACATTTGGTAGGAATCAACAACGTCCGAAATCGCACCTGGCCTATGCGTGGTGCGTATCAATACATCAATACACTGAACATGCCTCAAGTGACGATATGTCTAAACAACATATATAGCATATATATTATGATGTTGATTGATTTCAACGAGGTTTTGTTCATGAGGTCGCAAGGAATATCAAATCACAGTTATTTGCATGAACTATACCGTTTCGGCTACGCTACTGATAACAAAGAAGACCTGGGCAAGATCCCCAATTTCCTATCGGAGGAAGCAGCTTCATGAATTGATAGTTTATACGGAGAATGATGAATTTGGATGATTAGGGTCAAAGGCCTAATTGTCGACAGGTTGTAAGACGTAAAAGCTTATCTAATGAATATTCAAATTAAAGGCTGTGTGATGTAACCAAACTCAGCATAGATCTTACTATGTGCGATTAAAGGCCATCACACTATCTGACGTCGCCTATATATGCGGTATCAGTCAAATATATGTATGTGCAAAAGACAGTGCGACGGTGAAATAAGCCACCTAATTGTACGTTACAACCAAACTAATCCAAGTTTTTACACATGCATTGTTCACTTGGCTGCTTCAATCGATAGCGCTTCGTAATACTGTGATCTGTTTCCATTATCGGTCATTTGCGTCGGAGTATGCACTGGAGTTTGCTTAAACATATTCCAATTCATAAGAACGACATAAAATGACCAAACTTCTACATGAAAGCTATCCAAAAAATGCTATAACGTAACATGAATCAGTTATCATTTACAGGCAGGTAATGTAGAGCACGCAACATTGATGTGTGCTTGTTAGTTATTAATAATGACGCTTAATTTTAACGCTATAGTAGCTACCAAGGTAATTTACCAATATCATGTTTGCTACAACGGGCTTGTAAGTAGAGTAATGTAAGCAGTGTTACTTGCCTATGCATACCAGAAGAAAGAGCAATGCTTTACTATGAGCTGGTGTGAACATTTCTTGAGTGCATAATTGGGACGCATATTCACAATTTGACTTGCCAGCTGGTAGATTATTAAAGAAGCAAAACCTGCTTTACTACAATGTCATAAGCCGTTGCAGTCAGCTAAACAATCAACCCCTTAGATGATATGATATGTAAGCACATTGCCATCATTTTTTTCCATCTGTCCCATGTAATCTCTAGCAATCAGGTTAATACATTAAAGAGAATTTTCAGTTCCATATTTGTAACGAGGTTTCCTAGCTAGCCGCATGGCAACAGCACCCTGTAAACAGAAAGTTTAAAGTTTTCAGACTTTCAGTCGCTACGCGGCGCTGCGGTCTCAGACAATAGGTCCTTACTTTGGCTGTCGATATTTACATTGTCGGAAATTACCCTTCATGATTTTCGGTGTAGTTTGTGCGCAAACATTGAGTGAAGATTTGATGAAATCTATATTTTGTAACTAAAGCGGAAGTATACACATCGATAGTGAGGCAGTCATAAAGCGCGCAATGATTTACAGCTAACATTCGTGTGGTTCATGGTTTTAGAGAGGCAACGTTATCGATGGAACGACATAACTAAATGATACAGATTTCCACAGTACATCATGAATATTTCGAGTCAAATGATAGTGTTGAAAATTAATCAACATGATTTTCGTCACAAATTAAAAGATGACATTATTATTGTTTGCTGTAGTAGTTATGCATTGGCAAAATAATCCGCGAGTGCCCGATATGGGGCAGAACAGCCTCTTTAAATTTTATTTTTAGTACGTGACAAGAATCTAACATGAACGCTGAAGCGCGTCCCGCGTGGCAGTATAAAATTTTATCTCGCTGTGTTTTACCGACTGCTTCATATACCAACCCGAATGGAGAGATAATCCTATCACACTTGTTATTATTTGATGAATCAATAAAACGTCAAATATTTGATCACTTGTCGTTGTTGGTAAATGGATGTGGCATATTTACAGTTACATTGTGCTTGGCGGTGCCCTTCTACAGAACAAATAAATTGTATCGGTGATCAACAGTAAATTTGATGGCGGGTTATACGTGATATATAAGGATGGCAAACCAAATAGATATCACACGTATATTGTGCTAAATGTACGGACACTATAGGCTGCTCATAGACCAATTCATCACTCATGATTTATTACTTGATCACAAATACCATCCAAATGATTGCTTGGATATGCATTATTTCGCCTCCACCACCTTGTGCGTCAGTTTAGATCGTTTCCAAGAAGTGTAAAAAAAGAAATTAATTCGACTTTTTTGGCTATGCAATTTGCAAATGTTGTCCTATTCACCAGTTTTACGGAATCAAACGAATTGATAATCGAATTTTCAAGTTAATAGCGTTCTCTTTCCAATAGTGAACCTAATATAAACATAACTTCGGAGTAATTAGTGATGATGAGATATGCTAAAAGAACCCATATATGGTATGTTGATTTAAAAAATTGTCTACAATAGTCGGTGTTGTGTATAGATTAAAGCATTAGCTTACAAGAGCATGGCCACTTTATTCACATAAAGCAATTGCGTTGACGCATTTTACCTATTGCGATGCTTTCTATTACCGGATTATCAAATGTGGTAATATATAGAACAAATAAGAGGTGTATTTTCCTTTACGCTTGATTTTAATTGATGCAGTAGAAAAGCGATGAAAGCAGGTATGTTACTGCACAAATTGAATACGGATTTATCACCTGCTAAATATTGCATAAGATGCGCATTTAATAGGGAAGAATATCTGCCGCAAGGCTTTTCAATCATATGCTTAAACCAAGAGCAGGTCAATACTAATGTAATTGACCTGTGCATACCGAGTATTTTATTTGCAGGTGGATAATCAAGCTATTTGTAGTCTTACATCCCCCATGTTCTCTATGTATATTTCAATCATTGTAATAAAGACAATATGCCGATAACAACTAATTTGCTAAAACAATAGAGCTGAAACTACGTCGTGAACCATTAACAAAAATCCCAACATCAGCATTGAGAGACAGGCTAACAGTTACAATGATATAGATATATTTAGGATGTTACCATTCCGAAAGAACTGCCTAAGGTTTTTCATAATCCAGTGACTAAAACCCATAATTATCAGAAAGTGAATCGATCATATAATCCCCCGTTTTGACAGAGCTATAAACCAATCAGTCGATGTCTTTTGTGTGTTTTCAGTACAATCAAAAATAAGTTTTAATTTGCAGTCGGAAGAGAGAAAATGGCGTGCTTTTGTTAAACACTGAGTGCTTTATAACTTTATAACGCTACTGCATGTTCATTCATCAAATGACAATCACACATCTTGTAGCAGCGACCTTTTACAGATTATTGGGTTGATAATATCACTCAAATGTTTTACATACACGGTTAGAATTGCAGGTCCTATATTGAATAATGTTAATGTTTCTATAGATCGTTTTATATGTCAATTTACAATATTTTTGTATATTTTTATGCTGTGTCTTAATGCGTTTGGAGAACATGTATGCACAATTGGCATTCGCTTATTCTTACTGAGGTGCTTGCTTCATAATTAAGCTAATGGTCGCTTACAGCCAGTGACAAATATTTCTACCTGCAGATCACATGTAAGCATCTTTATACCTGTAAGATATTCATGATAATTTAATTAAATTGTAGTTGTCTTAGTTACCATGTGCTTATAAGTGTGTGATAAATCATAGATATATTTCGTTTAAATAATTGGTTCCACAGGCAGTGGAGTTTATCACCCCAAGGTCCATGCATTATAGATCTCACTGCTATCATCCCACGTTTCAATGCAGAGTCATTGCAAGTTATTTGCTTCAGAAATGTCGGCAATCGTAACAAGTAATGATGATTAACGGACTCAAGCAGCACCGGAAACCAAGCGTGACCTTCACATGACCCAAAAATCCAGGATCCACAACATAAGATAGCTAGAATGGTAACCCATTAAAGACGCTGGTTATGTCTTTAGCTAAATGTCAATCACTGCAATAGCTGACCCCATAAGGCCTCATCTTCCGTCCAGATGTCTGTAAAATAGCTATCTATTATCATATTAGTAGAAGCCGCAACCTTTTAGATAGAGTTTTGTTGTACATACACTAAACATCTCGGTTGGTAACCTTTTCAATAAAAAATATCCCACCACGCAAAATGATCCCACGAATGGTTTTCCCTCAGAAATCGAAATGCGTAAATGTATGCTCAATGAGTGTAAATGTATGCTTAAACTCTCTGGAAATACTCCTTAAATTATCCAAAGCTTAAATTATCACAGGGCAACCATTAACACATATATTGATCATAAACAGGATAACAGATATTTCATCATATCCCTACTTCTTCATTTACCTGAATGATTGGTGGCAAACAAAGATACAGAGGTAAAGCATCCTAATGCTTTCTGAGGGTATCTAGCATTGTACTCATTGATAGCAAGTCGTTAGGTTTGTGCAGCTAAATATCGTCAGCTATTGCATGCTTACAGAAGCAAAACTTGTTTTTATATCATTGTGATAGGTCTTTGTGAGTTTGTCAGAACCTTGTAAATCAAACAATCTATAACGTCGATACAATAACATAAACGCACATTGTGATCAGTGTTCTATTCGTGTTAGTTTTTTCCGCTTCGTGTTCCCGTCATTGCTTAATCGCCACAAATTGAATTTCACTCAGTCTCTGGCAGTAACTCAAACGGAATGTTGAAGCACTTACTGTGTGGGTAATTTAAAGCTGAGCTTCGTTAGCCTGCTGTGTATCACTGATTACTTCACATGCCCACGTGGCTGTGGGGGACATTGACGACTATAATCATTTAAGACGAGTTATTGTCAAATGAATCAATCAGACATTTGATCAGCTGTGACTGGTACATCATGAATGGGTCGCACTTCTATATACAATATATATTTCATCGCTTATCACTCATAGGACAGAGTAATAGTGTTTTGTAAAACAGTAGCATAATACACCAATATTGTCTTTTCTTTTATAATACGATGAGGGTTGGCGGCTTTGCCGTAACTGTCAATTATTGAATATTATGATATGTAGCAATGGTTTTTTTGCAACAATTAATTAATTGATTGACTATTTGTTTTTGTACATTATCCCGTATCTTGTCGCTTCATACAATTGTGCTCATGAAATGAGTGCATAATTTAGTTTTGGAGTGCATGTATCTGTAAAAAAACCTGGTGCCTAGATCCATCAGCGTCAGAACAGACTCCATAACAAATTTATAAACAAATTTTGATTGCCTTTAGCACAGGTATCAATCGCCCTGATGCTCAGAAATGCAATTTATCGCCATCACTGATTGTTTAGATAATTCACTTTGACCCACCATCACACTGTATCTTGATAGTCAGTTTAATAGCTCTCTACAATAACATGGAAATCGGATATATAACATCTACTCATGGAATGCTTTGGCAAGCACATTGATGAATGCAGCTGTGACCAAAAGCCTAATGCGTTCAGCAAAAGAGGTTAGTTGTTCATTCATCAGCTGCAAACTTCGTGACTATTCATTCGTTACAATAGCCATACATAAGCAAGCCAGATACATTTTGGTAATAAAAATATCAGTTTATTGGCGTTCTCTTCCCATTTTGTTTAATATGCACACTAGATGTGAATGAACCAGATCATCTGCGTCGGGGCTATAGAAACCCGACATCTTAATTTACAATAGAAACAGGTCCTCAAAATACCCATCCAGAAACAAAAGGCAACTTTCGAATTCGTCCGCTATGAGCGCTCGTGACTGCATCAACGTTACTCGTTGATGGCTATTTAACAATATTAAATACAACTTCATTTTAAAGCATGTTGATTTGTCAAATGACAGTTGCAAATCGAGTAGCAGCGAAATCTGACATCAAGACAAAATCTCAATGCGATGGACTGGACTGTTAATGACGTTTACATATCAATACAGCAAACGCAATACTTAGTTCGATTCTTCAGTCTATAATTTTTTGATATAAAGGTTTTTAACGCATAATCGTCTGATTATTTTTATTGAGGCGCTCGCCTTATGTACACAATAGCGTTCTTCCTCAACTAGTGACAAATATAAATTCAACCAAAATCAAATACTACATAATAAAGTAGCGTTATTATGCATAAAAGGTATTGAAGAATGAATAAACTGAATTTGGTTTAGTTACCATGATCAAAAGATATTTCATGTGGCCGATTGATTCCATAGGCCGTCGCATTCATCTAAGGTCTATGCATATTAAATGTTGCTGCTACGATCCCGCGTGGTGAAGTCGTTGCAATGGATTTACTGCAGAAATGGCGGCAATCATACCGAGTAATGATGATTTATGGGCTGTTTATTACCTTTGCTGAATTCAAATTATCCGACGGGGAAGCGCCTGAGATTTAGCGGCGCCTCGGCATGATACCCAACTTCCCGAAAAAGAAGGCATTCACAATGATGGATAGATTGGTTACCCATTAGCGAAGCTAACTACGTCATAAGCTAAATTTCAGTCGTCACAGTAGTTCGACCCTTCAGCCTCAACAACTGCTGAGATTTTCTTTAGTGAAATAGGTATTAATCAGCCTTTGGATTGAATAATTAGGGTCTTATATCGTGCTTCTTTCTTACATACTACATATCCGGTGAACATATACTGAGTCTTCAATGCATGCTTGTAGTATTAATATACAACAAGAAATCTACCAAAATGTTGACATCTACGTTCTGCGCAATCAATATAAAATTGAATCATATGACAACGTGAGCATTTCTGGCAGTAGTTTGTAAAGTATCATTGCAATGTCCTACATTAAAACTTATAAGCTGGTTAACCAATTAATGTTACTTCATGTTTCACTCATAACTGTGTAAAAATATAAATATAATTTGGGATTACGTAGTCCAAAATGAACAGCTAATGCATGTTACTTACCACACTAAAAGATAAATGCAACCTTTCTGATTAAAATGTTTGACAAAAGCTCAAAATCAAGTAACATACTCTTACAGTGAACAATACATATGCACTCACAATTATCCGATTGATCATATACATGCATGTTTGTGAATGTAAGTTACTGAAAACTATATCACGTGGCCTATTGCATTCCTACTCCGAAAAGGCGGAAATATTCCATGATGCTGAATTAATGCCAGAGTGGTTTATCAAAGGCATCTACAGTCAAAATATACTGGGCTTATTTGAATGCGCTTGGTTGTCATTCATAGTTAGAATTTAAGGCAATTGCATCTACGCTACTTCATGAACTTGTAGTTTGGTAGCGATCAATGGAAATAAATAGGCGCTTCCATTCCGAACATACCACCCAAGCCTATGGTGTAGCCGCTAGTAATACTACAGAGGTCTTGAATGTGATCTACAATTACCCATTATTGCACCAGGTGTGACAGCCCATTTGATGGTTATTCAAATGAAAGACTGGCCGATCCAGCCAGAATTACGTTGAATTGAACTTCATGAGTGCAAAGGCCACTTAATGTTTGCTGTCGCCTTCGAATGAGTCGCTAGCATGTTGCGAGTACAGGTAGTTAGATTTAGAATCCGCCACACACATATGAACTGTGATACCCGAAGCAATGAAAGTTTTCAATTAATGCCTTGTCCATGCTGAGACCGCAATACACACTAGGCTGTTGAAAACGATTGCACTGCTAAAAGCATTTTGCTCGACCCATGATTGCTCGGTTTTCCTATGAGTTTTTGATTAACGTTCCTGAGCATTGTACGCATATAATGATATAAACATCTATCGCAAGTTCAATGAATTGCTAGCAGTTAACCTAGAAAACGAATGATCACTGATAATTTCCTTATAATTTGCAGCAAAATAGACACGAACACTCGAAACTAAGGCGCCTTTGCTCGAAACATTTAACTTCTACGCCTTCATAAAGCAGTTAACACACTTATCTATCCAAAAGAACTTTGTATCGTAGCTCATGCGTGCAAAGGCCACCTAAATTTCGCTCGTCGCCTAGTTGGACACGGGCTTGAATGCAGCAGTATAGAGACTGGGGGTACGAGCACAGCAATCTAATACAGCAACCCAGAAAACACACATATACAGGGTGACTCGCATGAGCCAGCGAACCGCCCTTATACTATACCATATGAGCCCAGCCCTTCCAGCCCCTATGGTATAGGCCCACTAAAGAGGGCGACAGCAATGTCAACCATCAACAACAGGACCCTGAGGAATAAGCTCTTCTAAACGACTCACGCGCTTCAAAAGGTCCTCATACTTCGATTCCAACTCCCTCACCTTCTCCTCTACACCAGGACCCTGAGGAATAAGCTCTTCTAAACGACTCACGCGCTCCAAAAGGTCCTCATACTTTGATTCCAAATCCCTCACCTCAATCTCAAGGTCCACCTTCTTCTCCCATATATGTTCCACATCTGCTTGCAGCTCGGCCACCCCCATATGTTCATCGGTGCTAATTCTATACCTCAGCCCATAAGCTCAGTTCAACATATCGACGCGTGCCCATAGGCCAGAGTGTCTACACCACCTGGAGCTATCCACCGCTTTGAGTCAAAGGGGGAGAGAGACACCTTGTTAACGTGGAGCCCATATATTTTATGGCAGTCACTCCTGAGCATGTTCATTCCGTGGCGAAACTGCTTTTGGGAGAACAGTGACTCCACGTACTGGGCGTGTCGTAGATGCTTCTTCACCACCACCTTCTTCACACCTTTTGCTTTTTTGATCTCATCCCGGCTCGACATCAAGATCGAGTACATCTTAGGGCGCAGACCAACATACTCCTTGATGGGCACAACGGCACACTCATCCTTCATCTTCCCCAGAACCTTCTTGTTCACACTGCTGTAGAGACTACGGTAGGGATGAAAGTTGCTGGTGTCAAAGAGATGAGCATCTTCCTTCATGTCAGCATACACGCTAGGCGGATCCGTATCTGTGTACAACAAGCCAAGGTTCTTGCCGTATCTGGGCTTCATGGTATTATAATAGAAGTCGTACATCAGGTGTTTGGATAGGTCGAGTATACACATGCCCACATACACCGGGCGGTTCAGTACCAGGTAAGTCTTGTGCATGTGCAGAGCGGCCAGGTCATTATCAAACACCTGATGACGCGCGTAGGCGGGACTTGCAATAAGCCTACGCATTCTTTCTTCTTCCGATGAGCGCACAATTTTCACATTTACCCTTTTTCGGAGATTCTCCATAGTCTTGCCAAATACGGAGTTATTGAATAATTTATATAGATCTTTTTCAAAGTCGCTGGTAGCGGCCTTGCGCAGATCTGTGTTTTGCCTTATGTCAGGCTCCATCCAGGTGCTTTGGGTGAAGGATAGGGCACGATGGATCTTGGTCAACCTCATCCCCAGGGCCAGATACAGTTTGAGGTTTCTGTAGTGGAGTACGTACTTCTCCTTATTCCTCAGGTTAGGGACCAGCTTCTCGACCCCATGGCCGCCATATTCGTTGAGGAGGTTTCTCTGGTAGTCAGAGAGCCACTCGTTCTGGACAAGTAGTCGCTCTGGGGCCAGGGGGCAGTCGTTGTGGTCGTCGTGAAGCTCAGCTGGATACTCCAGGTTGACCTCAAAGATGTACCCAGTCTCGGCATCGTCAGGGTGGGTGTGGACTATTCTGGAGAGTGACCCTGGCCGGTCCGGCCACTCAATGTTCGAGGTGGGTAGGGCCTGGCTCATTGCCCATCCATAGAGGTTGTTGGTGTCGAGGTACTGGATGTAGCTTGTGGGCTTGTCCTGGTCGAAGTCTCCTACGTAGGGATTGTTTGCTTTGGCGTGGAGCCGCGAGACCATGTTTATTCCTCCACGCATACCTTTCTCAATGAAGAGGTGCTTATCGTAGTCAGTGAGGAGTTCGAGTTTTACCCCTGTACTCTTGAGTAGAGCGTCCCACGAGAGGCCTGGGCTGGTGTAGTAGTGGGCTGGGTCCAAGCCGTACTGCCTTAGGCTGGTCTTCCGGAAGGTTTCAAACACGTCGGCTAGGAGAAGGACATCCGTTCGAAGGTATAAATCATGGTATTCTCCCATGGTTTTGCATTCAAAAACGCTCAAAACTCTCTGATCGTGAGCATAGTCTGCATCAGTTATAAACTGACCAGAAAGCTAACTATAAAATTCCTCAATTGGAGATAATGATGAGCTGAATTTATCCCAGCTATCCATGAACTCGTAGGGATATACTCCCTTACGAATAAGTAGATCTCGTTTTGTCTGGTCTGGCTCATATTCCGCCGTCACAGCAAAGGCATCTGAAAAAAAACCCTATGCACTGTCAATGAAGCGCAACTGTCCAAGCGACAGGGAGATATATTTCTCCATGTTGTTGGGGATACAGTTGATGTTCCCCTCCACTTTGCTTATACCCTGCATCAATAGATGGGAGTCGTAGCCCCGCAGGTTATGGAACACCACAGGGATGGGTGTTGTCTTGGGACTCAGCCGAAGTTTCAGGTTACACACGTTAAGGGCTGGCCCTCTGTACAAGCCTGTTATATGGCAGTGATCGCGAACAGAGTCACAGCCCAGTTTTTTCTTGCACACATGACAGTGAGTTGCAGCCTTATGTGCCCTTCTATCCTTCCGAGTCATCCGCATAGGGACAGGCTTGGACAGAACTGCTTTGATCTTTTGCTCCTCCTGCTGCAGAGCCTGTAAGAACTTCTCCACAGCATCGCTTCCTCTGTAAACCACAGGGGGTTCGGTCTTACCGTCACAATGAACAACCACATAGCCGTAGCCGCATCCTTGGTATTCCTGCGTTCTCTCTGTGTTGCTCTTACCAGGATTAAGCGCAGGACCCGGAAGCTTCATTGTGAGCGCCTCAAAGTCAGCATAGATAACGTAGGGTGCAGCAAGCTGTTTCTGCCAGTTCTGGAAGGATAATATGTTCTTCCCTTCCTCAGGCATATCCACTCGCACAGCAGTTTGCCCTATCCCCATACACTCAGGCTTATGCACCAGGAGCAGACCCTCTGAGGTATATCCATGCAGACATAGCTCACAGAAGAAGTTGCGCTCTTTATGTTTCGTCTGGTCATACAGCAAGCGGTTCAGGTCTTTGATTTGCGTGTAATGAAACTTGCCGTCCTTCTCAATCAGTATGAGGTTTATACGGGTACCAGAGTGCTTACTGATGCGGTGTACGATAGTGGTCTTCCCATCCCAGCCAAAAACGTTCAAGGCTAGGTTAGCATGCTTTTCTATCTTCTCAACATGCGACACCGGTGTAGGATATTCTACACCTGCACCCTCCAGCAGATCTAAGAGCCACTGAATGTTATATTTTGATGGTCGCTGTGGGTTCTTGGCTACCGGGTGCAGAGCGGCTACAACAGCCCATAGAATGCAGAAGTCGTCCCAGTTCTTTACATTTATGATGGCCTGCTTAGCCGCCAGCGCAGCCGGAAGTCGCAGGTAGGAGCCACCCTTCAATGGTTGGTAGTTGGCAATATCAATCCACAGAGTTGTGACCGCCTCAAACTCCCAGCCAGAACCTTGGTTGGTCCACTTCTCCAACCGCTCTTGGATATTAACAACACTCTGGTCCAACGCAACATCCATGTCTTCTGAGGAGAGAACCACCTGCTGCTTATTGCGCAACACAGGCTCAAAATACTCAGTGCTGTCATCATCTGCGTGCTTGGAGAGTCTTACCTTAAGGGCAAACTGACACTTGATTCCACCTAGCTCTTCCAGCTCACCAGTCAAAACTTTATGCATCTTCCGACGCATGCCCTTAAAGAACATCATAAGGTCCGAGCTAAGGGGGTGAGACTCAGGAACGTTCATCACCCATCCATGCAAATAGTTTTTAACAGCCCACTTAGTCTTCTTGAAGGCAAGACGCGCTGTGGGGACTGGGGACTGGGTTGCGGGGATGCGTGGGGCAGGGACAGGTCTGCGTGGGGCAGGGACAGGTCTGCGTGGGGCAGGGACTGGTCTGCGTGGGGCAGCAGTGGGGACAGGGGTGCGTGCAACCCCAGCCTTTAATCTAGCCAACATCTCCTTGTATGTACGGTCATATTCATTACGCACTTGGAGTGCTTTGAGTGCAACCTTAGAGAGTGGATAAGGAGGCTTAAAACCGTGAATTGAAACATAATCGTTTTGGGCTTCACGTGCTCGCTGATTATGAGTCATGTTTACTATACAGTTCCATTAGTCTAAAAGGGAATTTGTTGATACACAAAAGACAACAACAATACAGCGAGCGGACTTTGACCTATGCAGTAAACACCCGTCTCTGACAAGGTGCCACGCTTCGTCGCACATAGGCCTAGCCGCCAAACCATGTTGTTGACAGCGCCACAAGATTTCTTTTTATTATACAGTGGGGAATCCCTGTTCAGTGGCACCGACTGGCGAATCAGTGTCCCCAGCTATAGGCCGTTGTGAAGCAATTTTTTTAGCAAGACGAAGACGAATGTGGTTGACTTTATTGGACCCACAATCCATACACAATCCTACCTTATTATTTTTTATAGCCTTCTGACAACCCGTACAAAGACGATTAATGACACCATGTTTTATCTTATATCTGTGTAAATTACAAAACTCTTGCGTACAGGGCCTGTTACAGGGGTCTTTCTTCCCGAGTAATATCCATGGGCACTTATTGTCAAATCCTACCATTGTAATATATATAGATATCTATTAGTCTAATTGGTAATACCGTCTGGCGGCAACTGGGTATCGGACGGCACCACAAGCAACTCCTCCTTTACAAAGCCACGGAGAGGTCCATCCAGCAAATAGTATAGTACAGGCTCACCAGATTTAGTGACAGAGCTTCCAATCCGGTAAACATTGAGTGACCACACAGGGTCAGTGGCCCGCCGCCGGTGGTCTTGCTCTGCCTCACCAGGCTGGTAGAGGTAGCGAACGCCAACATCAGAGGAAAGCTTTTGCTCTTTGACCCCCAGAGGGCGCCCTGGTACGACTGCAGAGGGCTTTTGTGCAACTCGTTTTGCCTTTATAGCATCTTTAGGTTTTTTCCAGTCAAGCGTGTCACCTCATTATTGCAGTCGAGAAACCCACTCAGTCGATCGTTTTCCAGTATCCTTTAACTCTACGGCATACTTGTGACCAAAGAGTCGTTCAGCAAGGGTTCGGTTAAAGCTTTCCACTATACCCTGATCTCGATGGATATTCACACGGCCACGTCTGACTGATACTCCATGTTTTACTTACAGCTGATTCGCTGCACCCATAAACTCCCGTCCGGGGTCCACCTGAAGTAGTTTAGGCCACCCCAGCGGTCCTCGTTTGTATATCCTCTCGAGTGCACCTGCGACCTCCTTAGCCTCTTTTGTAGTCAATGGCTCAGCCGCTTTGTAGCGCGAGGCCACATCAACCAAAGTTAGGGCATACTTGTAAGTGCGGCGCTTCACAACATCATGAGGAAGAAATAAGAGATCGGCTTGGTGCACCTCATTAGGGACAGGGACATCAAACTTTGGCCTGGGAATGTGTTTTGGCACTGGCAGGTAGATTTGCCATATAGCTTGCTTTGTTAGCCACCCCCTGGCAACTTCCTCAGAAACCCTCGCTTCTGTTGCAAGCTTCTTGATAGCTGTTACGCCTTTCCACTAGCTCTTAGGACTATAGTAGATCTTCTGCATGCGACGATCCATATACAGAAAACGCTCGAGTCTCCAAATGACCTACTTAGCAAGCCTGTATGCAGCCAGCCCAGTCGCAGCCATACCCAGTATAATCAACGCCACCTCACGCCCCCTCTGTTCATCTTAGGGCTCGTAGAAGTCTGAAAGCTGCGGCTCAGAGCCCAACGGGTCAACGGTTTTATTCGTAATCAGGGAGTACTCACGCATAGCCTCGTCCGCATCCCTAAAAGTATGCTCGGCATGTCCCTGGCGGCGCAGTTGCTCATTGATGAAGTCTAAACGCTCAGTTCACTTCTTGGCCCATGCTGCCTGAGCAGATTGGAGCTGCTCGATTGCCATAACATGACGTTTACGTTCCGCGTCCACTTGGCTGCCTCGTAATTTAGAGAATAAAAAGTTGCTCCTAGAGAATGCAAGGGCGTTAACAAGAGCACCCCCAACAAGTAGCGCGAGTGTGGCCATTACTTCAGTATATCAACTGGTAAGATTCCTTGTTTAATTAGCATATCCTTTGTGGCCATAGCTAGTGATACATCGGCAACAGCCATAGCCAGGTCCCGTGGGGTGAAATCAATACGTGGCACCCCACCACCCAGAGCCATCTTAGCAAGCTTGGCATAACCTATTGAAATACCGGAAACAACTACACCGTGGTACAGAGCGTTGATGAGCATTTTTCCATCAGTAATTGGTGTTGTCATCTTATTCCATATAAAACGGATCCTTTAAATTAGCGTCCGGAGGCGTTTGTACCACAACCTGTTTAGGGTGTGAGGCTACCATCTGGTGCCTGTAGCAATACAATGCTAGTCCAAACACGCCAACACCGCCGACAACCAAAGGTGCTGCCCATGTTGGCCATGCCCACCTTTCCGGTGGTTTGCTCGTTGATATTGGTTCGACGGCTTCGTCTCTACCATCTGTAAGCGCTGCCTTAGCCTCTCGGAGCTCTCTCAGAAGCTTATTTTGATTGGCTTTTCGAGCTGCAGCACCTTTTCATCCTGCCGCAACCCCGGTGTTGTCTCCCCTTGATTCGTGTTTGTTTCTTCCATGTTTACTTACTAAATTTATTTGTCCAATTGACAGCTCTTAGTAAGAACCTGTTATAGCGTAGCTAAGCACATGCTATAGCGGAGTTAAGCACATGCTATAGCGGAGTTAAACACATACTATAGCGCGGAAGTGGTGTCTTCCTCTCCACCAGCCCCTGTTGTTTTGGTGCTTGTTTTTCCAAATTGACATTGCTTAACTGTTGTTAAAGCCGCAGTTAAGGGAGCTAAAAACATACCATAGCGATGATATAGCTCACAAGTGGCAGTGCTTAGCGCGTGTCCAAGAAACGGGTCCGTCTCGAGATCTGTAATTAGCCTTAGCTGGTGTTCTGGTGGGATTGGTAGAAACATACAAGCAATACCTGAGTATAGCTGTAGCAATGATTGACCTAGAGTGCGCGTCATGCTAGCGCCTAGCCGAGCCTCGTATCTCACATACAGCTTTATGATCTCTTCATCAGACATTGATTCAAACTGGTCAATTGTAATGCGCTCCAAACCAAGGTACTGACGGGCCTGACCGCCGGCTATGACGGCAGCAAGCCTATCTCTCTTAGAAGACATATCTTCACCAGGGGTGCAACTAGGTTCCGTTCCCCCAGACTTTGTCTCCACTAAGCTAGTCGAGTCCTGTTCAAGGAGTTTATCAATAATGGTATCAGGATCCATGAATATACGTATACGCCTTCGAGCTTCAAAATACTGCACCGCTACCCAGATGAAGAAACCTCAATTGATTACTGAGGCAGCTGCTGCTATCAAGGCCAATATCACTTCAATCGACGGCATATGCAGTAGGCTGATCAGTCTTCAGCAGCAGTTTTGCGTGCTTGGTCTTTGCTAGTAGTTGGCATACTGTAGCACGTTCCTCCTTTGTTGGAATTACATCATTTTCACGTAAGGCGTCTTCAAACGAGTCACGGTCGTTGGTGTGAAAGAGCACCATCCAGCGAGTCTGCTCACGAAAGTCCTTCAGCACAGAGTTGTACTTTTGGATGAGGACCCAGACACTTTGCTGCGCATGGCGGCCGCTAAAGGCCAGTTCGATAACATGTCTTTCTTCTTGGTTAGGGCCTTTGTTGCCGAACAGACATCAATAATGTAGAGGGATAGGCTCGCCCTTAAAACAATGGTAGAAAGCCCTCAGGTGGTCATGGAGCCGCTCCCCTCGATCAACCACGTACACCTCTGAATCATCCCACACCCATAACCGCGTATGATAGGCCTCGTTGAAACGAATGGTAGGGCAGAGGATTACAATATGCTCGAAGGCACCGAAGAAGGGCCCTTCAAGTAGGTCGAGGATGAATGCGGTTTTTCCACATCCTGTCTGCCCACAAACAATTGCCCAACAGGGACCATCTGGAAATGTAAACTTAGTAGACTGCCATCTTTAATGTTAAGCTGTGCATCCATTACAATATACATATAAACGTTCAATGCGCCCGCCGCCTCTGCCTTTTTTATGATCTGTATGGTGATACCCTCAGACGCATTCTCCACAGCCCTGCCACTACCGTGCAGCTGGTCGTCGTCGAGCCACAGAGCATACTTGGTGGTTAGGTACTCTCATAGGGACACGTCCGACAATGCCAAGTCTTTTGCAACTATTGCTACACTGGGGTCTCGTTTACTCGTTGCTGCAAAGGCCTTCTTCACCTCGTCCCACTGCTGGTAGCCACGCATGCCCTGGGCATAGTGCTGATTGGGGATGCCCTCAATGGTCGCCTCGACCTTCGTAATCTTTGGGTTGTAGAACGACTCTGTCTTCCTGGCGTATGAGACATTGGCTGAGTCTTCAAAGAGCAGTAGGATGCCCTTCATGCTGCGAGCAGGCACGTTCAGGTTGATGTTCCACAGTGTATCTTTTTTATTATATACAAGCTTCCTGTGACGAAGCACACGGTCATGCAGAATCGAGAGCCGACCTGTGTACTGGGTGCGTATCATACGGGCCAACTCTGGTTGGGTAACCATGTCATACTCCAGCGAGATGCCATCAATTTTGCAGCTGGAGTCGCTTGTTGCGTGAATTACGCGGTTGTAGTCGTTGAACGTGAGCTCGTATTCCAATCTGTCATTAAGCGCGCTCTGGTAGAATGGCATGTGACTCTCGAGGCGTTCAAAATCAAGCGGAACGTAGAACCTGTTACCATACACATCGGCTACGGCCTTGTCCTCTTCCTCGGTATCAACCTTGTCTCCTGCCCCTACTCGTATCTTAGTTGTGTTTCTGTCACCTGATATGTCAATGCCCTGATACTGGAGGCCCTGTCTCTCCTATGCAGTCCGCCACAAGTCGTGGTAACAGTGGTACACATCGCTGTCATCAATAGACATGACCTCATTGCCAGAAATCTTGATTGTCAATTTCTTAACCACGGCGCGACCCAGATTTTGCACAACGGTGCGGTTAGCATCAGCCGAGGTCAGCGTGATTGTAAGGACCAGCCGTGCTGTCCCTGGGACAATGACATCGTCTGCGCCTAGATTGGGGAAGCCAACCAGTAGTGGTTGGTTCTGGTCAATAGAGCTTGGATTGTTTGTAACGACTACAAACTGTCGCACGCCCTTTACCCCGAGCGGTTCACGTATCCGGTGGTGTGGGTTTAGTTTGCGTCCGTAAGTACTCATCATGTTGAATGCTTAATTACACTTATATCTTTAACACACATACATGGAGTTTGATAACCCAACATTTGACGATGCAGATGAGGAGGGGGCTATGGGAGGGGAGAGGAATGAGGATTTGCTTGTCCCTGAAATACAGGATGTGATTAACCTCATTGACGAAGCCTTAGATACGTCGAGTACGACTAGTCCACCATGGGCTATTGCTGAAATGCCTGCAGGGTTAACAGAAGATCAGGCGGGATCTAAAGAAGAAACAGAAGTCTTAGTTACGAGGTGGGAGAAGGCAGTGTCTAAGCATGGGCTCCAGGCCACTCTGGAGTTTAAATCGTCTAAAGGAGGTGACCTTTGGGTTAAGTGGGGGCGAGACTGGAAGCTTCCTCTCTCCTAGGAGCATACTAGATTACGGTGGTACACAGCTTGCTCAGGCTCTTGGAGTGACCCCTGAACTATCCACAATGGCAGCAAAAGCCCTACAAGGCGTTGACCAAGCTGCTGCTAAAGCGGAAGCTGCACTTCGAAGTTAGAAATGAGCAGCCCCGAAGCCATGACAGAGCAAGGTGGTGTGGAAGAAACAAGCTTCAAAGAGGGCGTTCATAACGCCATAGAAGACCTAGGTACACAAACAGACAACGAACTACCACTCAGAGAGCTTATGGGGCTTGATAAGGCTATGCAGACCCAGAGGGGTGAGCTGGTCAACAACCTAGCTAAGATAACTGAGATAGAAAGGGATATAAAACATCGGGAAGCTAAATCCTTGTGCGCCCAACGCAGGCCGGTCTCGGCCATAAGGGCCGGCCCTGGAGAGGGGAGTTCCATATCTGTATCTGTATCTGGCGGAGGGTCAAAGCTTCCTCTATCCGGAACCACCGGAACCGAGTTGACATCAGCATTGCTGCCTATCTGCTGCTCCTCAGTTGCAATGGTAATCAGATTGTTGTACCCAGCAACGTCTTCAATGGCGAGGCTCATATCAGACGGAGCCATGTACAGGCCCATTCCAAACACATAATCAACCTTTGAAGAGGCATTCTGGAGGACGTTCTGATACCGTCGGATAGATGACGGAATATCCACTGGGGAGTTGATGGCATCCTCAACGTTGGCCTGAAATTGCTTTTGGGCATCGAAGGACGTTCCAACACCTAGTATCTTTGAGCGGGTCTGCGCCTGAGCCTCAAGAATGGCCCAGACATAAGTCCGAATGCTGTCGTTAATTCGCTCAACGCCAGTCTGTGTAAAGCCCTCAGACGTGTCTAGTATGAATGTACTCCAGGTCTCATCTGCTTCAGGTCCCTGTGCTAGATGTAGAACAGCACCCATTTTCTCCTGAAAGATTGTAGGTTACTCGCGTGAGCAAAACCTGGCTTTGTATCCTTTTCCGCCTCAAAGGCCATCCGTGTAGGGTCATAACGAACGTTTCGACCAGCAACCTTGACGACACTCCCGTAACCATACGCAGCATGTACATATAAGATACCAAGACCACTATTAGCTACGGTTGCCTTCTGGCGCCAGTCTGTGTTTGGTTGAACACCAAAGTTAGTGCAGAGTCTCTCATATGCCCTCTTGTCATATGTATTGTTATAGGGGTCATAGGCATGATCCTGAGGTAGAGGCGCTTGCAGTTCTGCTAATAGGCGACGCACTGTGTAATAAAGGTGAAAGGTGTAGAGAGCTTTCACGAGTGGAATCCCAGCCTCGAGGTGGTCGTGGGATGACACACCGCAGCCAGATGTTGCACACCACACTGCAAAGTTTACCTGGTTCTGCCAAAACTGCATTCGATTTGTCAACCAGTCTTTTACTACTTTGTCCGCTGTTACCGGTGGCACCTTATAGTTACTGAATAGATCAGGAAACTTTGCTGTGAATGTACAACCATTGTGAACAACTTGAATTGTTTGTCGGGTTAGTTTATCTCCCACACCATATGAGGCTGGATACACCCCGCCTGCTTTATATGTAGCTTTTCTATTGAAACTAAAGGCTTGTTTATTCATCGTGCTATGTATCACACTCTGTCAAATGTTCAAAGCGGCGACGCTGTGTCCCTACAAAATCCTATTGACAACACTGCGGGCGGTCTATGTGTTGGCCTAAGGTCAATCACGTATACTGTGGGCTGGTACAATCTCGAATCAAACGAGACCATTCAATGGCAGTCAAGAACTTCAGAAGAGGGAGGATCTGTCCAATTAAAACCTGGTCTCTGGAGTTTCAGCCTTCTTCAGCAGCAGATTACATCAATAGGTCTTGGTTTAGATGTTGATGCTGCAAATGGGGTTATTACCCTCACAATTCCTGATAATGGGGCTGTGCGCATATCTGACGGTGTGTTAAAAATGTTGGGTCTTGATGACGGTCAGGGTAGGCAAATAATTCCTTCAGGTACTTACATAGGTGACCGGCCCATCAACTTTAGCATCTTTAACACAATTTATGTTCACCTCAATCAAGTCAGCACCACGCACAATATGCTAGATGGTGCGCCCACTACGCTTCTTGAAGTTGTTGGCTTAGAGGGTGGCTCTTTCGGTGATATTATAACCACGAACATCACTAATCCTGTCTGTAAGCGTGTCACTAGCGGAACAGTGCATGAGTTAAAGGTTCAGTTATGCGATAATAAAGGAAGGCTATTGGATAACCACGACTTACCTGTTAGCGTTGTTCTTGAATTTACAAGATGTCAATAAAAACGAGTATTTATGGACCTAGGCAAAAACCGGCAAGCACTGTTCAGGGTGCCGACCTCTCGGAATATGCCACAAAGACCTATTTATAAAAGTGGCGGTACTATGACTGGAGACCTTGAAATTGGAGATAATAAAATCGTTCAGTTGGAGACCCGATTTCACCGAAGGATGCTGTTCATAAAAAGTATATTGATGCTGAATATAGACAGCAGAACAGGTACCTGAGACGATACGTAGATGAAAAGACGAAACTACTCATTACTATATGGGCAGAAGCAAGTGGCCCCCTTCGCAGAGGATATGAGTGGTCGTTTGGCCATGGGGCTAGGGGTCGAAACTCACAAGACTCAAGCTGTGGATATACCATGTTATGTAATGGCAAGACCATTCGTATGGGGTTGTCTTCGGGTGTTGGTGCTGATACTGGTCCTATAGCAGTCATTCCTGCTATTAATGGAACGAATCAAGTGGTAGGAATAAGTAAGTCTGCTAACCAACGGGCTGTTGTAATAACTTTAGACCAGCCTTTACAGCTAGAACAAGGCAACGTTATTAACTTTTATACAACCACACAAAACAGAGGGGCGACTTAGTCTGTAGCTTCACTCCTAATTGAACTTGATATATAGACTTATGTATACAAAGACAGTATGTAACAACAACCAACGACTGCACCGTTAAATCCGGAGCCTCCTCCATGTAGTCTGGGGCACTCCTATCGGCTGAATGACATCAGTCTTAAGAAGCAATACCTTGAGAAAGAAATTGAAAAATATGGTGCTATGTACAAAAAATATAGGTGTGCAGTAAACTCAGTGGACGCTGTAGACACTGCTTTAGTTGCTGTGGGTATGTGTCTTGGCGCAAGTGGTGCAGGTGTAATGTCTTCAATAGTTGCCATTCCTATTGCCACAGTATTGGGTGCTACTGGAGCCGCTTGTGGGCTACTTGTAATTGCTGGAAAATTCATCAGAAGGCGGCTGACCATTAAGTTGAAAAAGCATGACCAGATCCGGATTCACGTTCAGAGCAAATTGAATACCATTGCTGACATTGTATCGGCGGCGCTTGAAGATGGGTATATCTCAGATGATGAGTTTAAGCTCGTTTCGGTCGAGATCATGAAATATAGTCAAATGAAAAGTGACATTAAAGCAAAATGTTTGAAAGCGGCAGAATCGCCCCCTAGACCTGCTAAGGTATGACCCTGACAGTCCATTTGAAGAGTGGGGGTTGCTAGATATAATGGAGGCGGCGATAAAATCTTTCTGCAACGATCATACTGGAGTCAAACAAAATACGGACCAGTGGGAGACCACGAGAAAGGGCTGCGTTGGAGGAAGTGACTACTCCTCTATCATATGGCAAAACTACTCCAGCAGCTATAGCAAGAAGCTGACAGAAAAAACAAGCAACGAGGGTGTTCGCTTTAGCGCGCCCTGCCTCTGGGGTACGACTTTTGAGGAGGTTGCAATTGCGGTATTGGAGAAGGTGTACGACACCAAGGTCTACGGAAATAATATCTATATTGAGGGCGGCGCGACGGCCTACTCTCCAGATGGCTTTTGTGTGCTCCCAATCCGGCAGGCTGGAGTGGATGCTGTCTCTCTGGGGCATCCTGAGGAGGTTGTGCTGCTCGAGATAAAGTGCCCCTACACTCGGAGTCCTGGGAGGGTGATTCCGAATATGTATAAGCCTCAGGTTCTGTTGGGGTTGCACCACAGTTCGGTGGCGACCATCGGGATGTTTGTCGACTGCGTTTTCAGGTTGTGCTCCTTTGAGGACCTGGGGAGAGCTGAGGCGTATAACCAGGTGTATTCGTACCCCCAGTCTCTATACTACTAATGCTCCTATATAAGAATAGACTAAATCGATTAGTCTCAATTGTATGCCTTTCTCTCGTCCAATGTAGCGCCTGCTGTCACTTGTGACGATGCCATTATTCATATTTATCGAACAATAAACTAGGGCGTACCAATATTCAGAACTCGACGTAAGCCAGCAATTGAAAAGCTACTCAGTTACCTTACAAACTTCACACAGCTACGATGCACATACGTCAGGCAATTTCAAATTGGTGGCAACTGAACTTCTTGCTTATATAAAACAGGGAACATAGCTATATTTGCTAATTAGCTGGTATCGACATTTCTTGAATGCAAACAAGCAGTCAAAGTAGTCTCTTAAATTATATTGGATGATGTTGTCAGTAGCAAGTGGTTCAATGTATCAGCGTTGTTGTTTACTAAAGATTAGGGCTTCTTCATGACAAAATAAGTGCGCCTTCAAAAGATTATTTCCGAGAGTGAGCCATGAGGGCTTAATCTCAAATGCATTTCGGAACATTGATAGATGTGTTAAATTATTATTGCATTATAATGGGTTTCGAGTGAGAGGTTTGATAGATTGACTCGCATTGCCATGGTTCAAAGGAAATATTCGACAAATTGACGACCGCCATTTGGTTAAAACAGATGTGATTGCCGATGTGAATCGCAAAATAACTAACGAGGTGATCTTTCATTGATGTCAGTTAGATCAATCATGATGGCTTTCTGTAAATCTGCAACAGCAATAAACTACCTGCTTAGCTAAATGTTTGCAGTGTAACTCAGTTGAATGTTGAACACGATGCTGGTATAGTGCTTTTAAAACGCTCTGCACGCAAACATATACAAATTGAATAGATATTGCAGTTTGAAATGCCCATCATAACGCAACGTGACTTGCGTAGTAATGATATCGTGACCAATTTAGCCATAAGCGGAACTGCGTGAATACACGATAAATTAAATGGCTTAAACTACTATTACGCCTTTCCATATTTATAGCGCACCGATTCATTTGTTTTAAGACTAGATTAACTGTCTATGACCTTTGAAGCCGGTGAGGAATCTGAACAGGAGCAGGAAACAACGAAATAGGTCACCGGTTAATATTTAAAGCTACGACCAGGTAATTATTTGAGATTAGCCGCCCCAAAATAGCATTACTGTGCTGAAAGTTTTGCATATCTAGCAGATGGGTATAATCCTCTCGAAGGCGCCATATTCTGTAACCAGCACTGCTCGTATACTTTGACAAATTAACGTTATAACGAGCAGCTTCTCTGCCTATCGATAGCGCTGTGCTAATAGCTTTTATTTATGTTGGAATGAGGTCACATCAAATCCTCTCAGTAAAAAAATTACACTATTTTGCAGAGGGGACAGGGTGGGGTAAATATAAGCAAAGGAGAAAAAGCGATGCATGCGTGGCGTGCGACATTGAAGCCGCTGAGACAGGAAGTTGCATTGCGAATTGGACTGCGGCCGGAATCACAACTGATAAGCAATTTATGCGTGTTCACTGCCTAACATTGGTAGAAGCCAGTCACAAGAGACCCCATCGCTTTCCAAGGTGGCAAAATGATGGTTGATTACGCCAAGTTGAGACGAAAGTCTGCAATGCAACATCCTTGCGCCGTCAAGTCTAGCTTTACCATCAGAAAGATTTGCATGGTTAGCTCGCAACAAAGATTGCGGAATCAGAAGAGACGAAGCAGCAGCTATTCAGATAATGGCGAACTCTTGCTCTATAGCTGAAATGATAATGCATTGCAGCAAGTAACTATGGTGAAATGGGCATTGTGATCGAACAAGGATTCTGTGACACTGTAATCAGACTAGTTGCTCTTGCATTCAGCATCTCGATATACAATTGTAGATGACAAAGCAACTTTTGTTAATAGCGCCAGAGAGCACCCCAACACCCTTCTTGCAGCGCTAAGTAAAAACGGAACTCCCTACAATGTTTTTTTGCTGGTAAATTTTGTCAATTTGTTCGCTGCAAGTACGAATCATTTACATATGGAGTGTACATCGGGCAACAGTTTATATCATGATAACCAGTGAGATGGGTGGTGTTCGGAGTCCAGGTCAAAATCAACGATGTGCTTCGACTGCTTACTGCAGATTGCATTAATAGAAATAATTAAATATATGATAACTTGCAAATTTGCTGGCACCTTTACATTCAGCATTATTTTATACGTGAGTTACGACCCTTAAGCACTTGCAAGGTCGAACCTCGAAACCCGCCGTGATAATATAACCATGAGCTTCAGCTAGTTAACATTATCGTGCATATTTCTTCAGTAATCCCTAATCTTAGTCTTTACACTGCTGCTAGACTCCGCACATGAGAGATAGTGGGTGATGCCTAACAACAACGCGGTTGGTTGGTTTTTCTGGATTTTTATTCTTTCTCTTAAGCTCCGTATCCCTATGAATCTTTAAATGATAATCATTGCCCTCAATTCTTGAGCTCTTTATAAATGATTTTATTTGGCGTGTGACCAAATGGGCGGACGTCTCATCAATTCAACATTAATTCACTAAGCTGCATGCTAATTATGTAGGGCGAACCGCCTTAAACTTGAATAGCCTTTCATTTGGCCACGCCTTTAAAATATATGCGTACGATTAATACTACGCAGGAGATCACATATTATGTGACTCAAACGTAAATGGCCTTCCATTTGGCCAAGAACATTAACATACATGCAAAACATTAACTACAAGAGAAAGGTGGTATACCGGATAACAACGGTTTACACATACATTAGAATGACCCTCAACAGCTATTGCTAAACTTGAAAGGGATCGGCAACATCAAATGTCTGACTTTCCAATTGGCACATGCCTGGCGGGGGTCAACACACTCGCTTTAGACCGTTATGACGAGACAAAAGCTACATTATGACTTAAGGTTCTATTTTACTCCGCCAGGGGGAACCTGGCTTAAGTCGTCAATCATAACAACCAGTGGTAGCGTCAAATATGTCATTGTAAGTTATTCTGCACTGATTCCTGCAAAATTATTTTGATTTCTAAAGGAATCTGGCTTATGTCTGCTGTGTAAGTAGATTAAGCTCTAGTATTTAACATCAAATTAAACCTAAGCTTAATTTTATTTCTTTGATTATGAAGTTGAAATGTGAATGAATTTGTATTCGGTTTCTCAATGCAACACTTGCGTTCGAGCAAACTAAAAAATAATCGACTTTTTGGGATATTTTCATTATGACAGTTTTCGCAAAATCATAATGCAAAATGTATTGAAGCGTAGACGTTCCCGTTATATCATTAATGAAGGTCGTTTCGATGTGATGATGTTGTTACACCGTTATATGGTAGAACTTGGTGATTCTCAGATTTCACCCTCACATCATTGAATCCAAAACCCAGATCAGCGTGCAGAGTTGCAGCCGCGTGCCCAAAAGCAGCTGTGTAGACCAGTATTATCACCCCATCTTTATTGCAAATGTATTTATATTTACTAATCATCGTTATATAGAATAAAGCGCAAAATACATCATTTCATCTAAAAGTCTAGTAAATAAGTTATTCATGTCCTAAAACGTAATTATCTGAATCGCGTGGCCAGTCTTATTCACCAAGTCGGCGACTATGAATAACGTCGGCACGCACGTCATGTTACATTAGAGCAGCTAATATAAACACTTTCGATAAATAGACGTATAGCTGCTGATGAATTGAAAGTACATCAGCACAACTCTTAATATGAAAAACGCGGGTAGGGCTAAATTATTGCAATCATTAACCAGTACAAATGTATGATGCTTCAAAGCATTTAATCCAATCAATAAAGCCGAGTTTGTAATTAAATACAACAGATTCAGCTACAACCCAGCATGTCGATATTTGTCTGACCGAGCTTATGATTTAGAATTAGAGCTGCTCCTAGCAATTCAGTTATAATAGTTACACTCCACTTCCGGCATTAAAGGAAATGCAGCGAGGTCACAGTTGTCATACTTGATAAGCCACCAATATTGCCATGCTTTGTAAACTAGTATATGATTAAGTAAGCAAAACTAACAACACATCAGCTCTTGCCTTTTGAATATATAACTCGTTGTTTTCATAGTCATTGATATATCGGATTGGTGTTCGCGCTACACTTTGTACGAGTTATCCTATTCAAAGTTATGGTCATCCATGTCGTCGCTATATGTCCCATAGAGAGAGTTATCCTTAAGGTTTGCATGCCGGGTGACTTTTGGTCGCATTGAAACTGCGTACTCTACCTTCTCCTGATCGTCATGGATAACAATATCATCGTCTGATTTGGCGATATCTTTACCGTCATCACGAGGCTGGGAATGGTTTTCAAACACAACTGGTGAGTAATTCAACGCTGGTGACGATGATGAGGGCTCTCCATTATCTGGCTGTTCCATTGCCAGGTCATCCTTATTGTGAATGTCACCGACGGTCACCTCTGGAATGGACACGGCCTCTACAGGACTATCGTCGGATTTTCGAGGTAGTCTGCGTTTTCTGCCGATAAGAACAAAATAATGCTTATTTAGTAGAGGCAACATACGCTGATATGTATAAAATACGACACATTTCTCAACACATATTCAGTTAGATATTAAAACTTCTCCTAGCCACAAGTAGCTTAGCCAAAATGACCATAATCAAGGGAATTTTAAAAATTGTTTTACAAGTTGCTTGTTAGTTGGGTATCCATACCTGAGATAGACAATGAGTGCTGCTATAACGACGAGACAGACAAAGGCCACTGATACACCGACTGCGATAGCTGTATAGTAATCAAATAAGATTTAATCACTGTGCATCACAGGCTTTTATATGTCTCTTTCACTGGCAATCAATAAGCAACGATTTCATTGATCTAACAAGCTGTATGATATCTAGTTGTCGATACCTGTTGCAGGGTTGTTAACATTGTTGTTATGGTCACTGTGATCGTCTGGATGCGCCCCTGATGGTGATACCAAAGCAGTCGTCGGATACGCTTTACACAAATGCAATTAAACTGGTGTTGTTATCTAAATATAGAGGCGATTAATATCGTGGTTTGACATGCATGTCTACAGCTGTCTAGGGCGGCTGATATGCGGCAACATTTATTCCAACATTCATTTAAACAACACTTGCGAAATATATCATGTTTGAAGCTTTAATTACCTGTTATTCCAGTGCTTACTGAAAGAGTCAGAGCGTCGGTCATCAGTGTTCGGTCATCCTCCACAAACGTGAAATCTAAATGACCCAACAGTAAATTTGCGATATATACATTGCAATGGTGCAGCACACATCGTTTTTATATTAACAGTGCCACACCAGTGATATCTCAAAACATTTGCTACTGTCTGCATTTAATCGAGCACTGATGAGTTACAACTGAAGCCAAAAATAGCCAACATAACTATCAACCTTGCTATGAGGTTAGAGATGATATTGATTTTCATACTTGTAATATTACAAGCGCCTGAGCTCCATCCGGGTTCACAACCGGCTGGACACGACCCGTTGCTGTATGTACATGTATGGCGGTCCATGCAATGACAAGATGCGTCACAGTTGTCCTGCCATTAGTGATGTTGCGGTAACGATTTTGGTTACATACTGCACAGCATTGTCAGCAGTTTTCGACAGCCATTTTATTTCAGATATGTATAACTGCGTCAATTATGCAATGACATAGAAACCCCAAAATGACCAATTTAGTTTAACATATATGATACAAGACATATTATTTATCTGCTTATTTACGTACCTGAGTATATAACTATTGAATTTGCGCCCCCACATTTCGGTCTGATTGTCACCAGGGCAAATCGCAGTACAGCTACTGTCATTGAGACGCGGTCCATTGACTTCATGTTCGTGGTTGTCTCCACATCGGCATTCATGACCTTTCTGTGTCGATCACATATATGCATTAGCAGACATCCACAATATTCAAATAAGAATAGAAGATCTGCAGTGTTGTAGTTAACCCGATGCCGGAATGCTTTTATACTGCTTAGTTAACAGCAAATTTATTCATTAAAACGATGACGCGCAGCATACAGGTATAATAATATTTGATTAAATACGTTAACATACATATATGCCTGCGTATGTAGTTTCAGTCATTATGCATCGCGCTATGCATTCATCGATCGTCATCACCATCTCGTCTACACCTACGATAAAATGTGTTCTTTGGTAGTACATGGTCAAGTCAGCTGTGCGAAAACACCCTATATGCTCCTGCGCTGAATGCAGAATACTTACACATTACAGACTATGCCAAACTGTTTTATCCGAGGTGAACAGGTTCAGTTGAAAGCTTGATTACCAACCTTGTGTTGACCATTGCCCGACAAAGAGGCCTAACAGGAAGACTTGCACGTGGTAGACTATCATGTTCTTATATTAACAGCAGCGTTCTTGGTAAACCCTGGGGCGCTTCGACATTCGCCTATCATAGTGGAAAAAAACTTGCTTGCGGCTCTTCAAACTCATCCTTGACACAGCATACATAAATGACAAAGAACGACGGCGCGATGATCGCTACCAATACAATTGAAAGGGATTTCTTGATATCAGTTTGTGTGCCGTTCATGTTTTTGTTCCACTGTAATTCAGCATCATCATATACAGCGTTCTTCACTGCACATATGATATGAATATGTACAAATGGCCTTCAGTATAATATTCTTGAAATGAGGTCAAGCCATCTGTTAAAGCGCTAATATACGCGACCCCAGTGCACTGGCGCCTACTGCTCTAGTTAAAGGTATTTTATCATGGAGTACTTTAATATATAAATGCGCATTGGGCTTTAAGGGTGATCAAGTAAGGGCAACTTCGTTCTCCTCGCATACTCGCGATTGCAAAGTATTAGCACGTTGCAATTATTTTCAAATAGCAGAATAACGGTATGTCTGTGATATTGCCATAATTTGCGGAGGTGGTGTATCCCTCACTCCTACAAACGTTCACTCATTTCAATGTGATTCGTAAAACGAGTAAGTTAAAGTGTATCGGAAAGAAGACTGTGACGATAGCAATTGAATAGAAAGCGCGTCAACAGGGCATGAACGGTCACCCTCAAGCCTCACCAAGTATTCATGTAGCGCTTTCTGAAACAATCATAACAAGCGCTTCTATAATTGTGATAGATATTGCACAGTTTGAAAATAATGCATTCACGCAAAACAGACAATCTGTGAAAGAATGCTTCGAAATCAGCATCTTTGTTCAGCTTTTAAATTTAAGATTATATGCGACTGTCCATGACGGTGCCCAATAACACCCGAAAGACAGATACACTGCTGGCAAAACCTGGCGCAAAAAATAACCAGGATCTCGAAATAGGCCATGTTTGTTATAAAATACTTCCAAATTCATTTAAACGTATTCGATTCCGTTATTATGACGCAAGGTTGCTGCAATATAGCAATGATGGTTATTTACATCCACAGCAGCGAGTGCACTGGCGACCGTGCGATGCAGAATAAGTATACTAGGACCCCCATTCTGAATGCATGTGAAAAGAGGTAATGTTACAAAAATCAAAGGCGTGAAAACCACATAACGGCAGTGGTTATGTGTGAGATTTGCCCGTTCGCGAGCTCTTTAGGCTATATCTATGAAACCAATGCGAGTCGTATTTCGTTATAACTTCTTATCAATCCAATTCATAGATGTGAAGAGACCATTTCTCATAAATCGGCATTTAGAAAATCTTCAGCATTGACAGATTTCTAACTCATGGTCAGATACCGGTTTGGGGATAAATGTCTTAGCGTCTTGCGTCATGTTCAAGCAAAAGCAAAAAGAGTGAGAAGTAAATCAGGATATGAGAGATCTATATATATATATATATATATATATATATATATATATATATATATATATATATATATATATATATATATATAGAGAGATATATATATATATATATATATACACCATATATATATATATAATATATATATATATATATAAAGATATATATACATATATATGTAAATATATGTAGATATATGTAGATATACATATATATATATATACAAATATATATATGTATATATATATATATATATATATATGATTATCAATATATCTATAAATGTATATATATATCTCTATATATATATATCTATATATATATATATATATCTATATATATATATATATATATATATATCTATATATATATATATATATATATATATATATATACATACACATATATCATGAAGCCGGCTCGTCCACCTGTCACTCAATTGCTCACTGATAGTGCTTCATTTATTGTGCCACAGCAGTGTCATGTTATTGGTATCTTGGTTGCGGTGCTTAAGTTCCTAAATCAATCATCGCTGGCTACTCTCTGAATTTAATCAAGGCACCAACATATTAATCCATAAGTTATGGTTGATATAAATTGTCATACTGATGTAACAAGCGGACGAACCATATCCGGGTTCACAGCCGGCGGGACACAATCCGTTGACGTAGGTACATGTTATGAGTATCATGCAATGACATAAAGCGCCACAGTTGGTGATGTCAACATAACTATTTTGGTCACATGATGCAAAGCATTACAAGCACTTTTCTACCGCTCGATATTTCAGATATGTATCACTTGGTTAATGATGCAATAACACGGACGCCCCGCAAACGCTTAATTCAATCTAACATGTTGGATGCAAGACTTATTATTTCTCGTCATATTAACGAGTATATAACTATGGAATTTACGCCTCCATATTTCCTCTGGTCGTCTACTGGTCTAGTGGAAGTGCAGCTACTATTATTGAGCTGTGGTTCATTGACCTCATGTTGATTTCTCCACATCGGCATTTAAAGTCACTCTGTGTGATTCACATGCATGCATCTGTCTACATCCACAACGCTCAGATGGAAATGGAAACTGCGCAGCTACACAGGTAATTTAAAAGCGATAATATCTGTGATGACACTTGTAGCCAGCGCAAGTTCCAGACTGACCCCCAAGTCCGATCAGTACAAACGTTCAGCATACTGGCCAAGGTAACGTCATGATCGTCATGATATTCTCGTCTACGCCTTTTTGGATAGTGGTCTTCGATAGTATGGGATGGAAAGGAGCCGTGCGAAAACACCCTTTTTGTTACTGCGCTGAATAGAGAATACTTGTAATATAATATAGTATTCGGTGATAAAGATTGGTTTGAAGGCTTGGTTACTAACCGTTTGTGTACTAACCCTCCACTGCGACTCCGAAAAGAAAAACTTGCACGAATAAGTCAATCATGTTCTTATAGCATAAGCAACAGCAATGCTCAACCAGGATGTGCCCCGACTCTCATCTATTCTAGGTAGAAATAAACCCACTTGCGTCTTTTAGAACTCTTACTTGTCACGGTATACATCAAATGACAGTCGTCGATGGCGCGATGATCATTCAGCACTACCATTATGACAGAAAAGGATACCTTTAGGTAAATTCATGCGATCTTTTAGCGACTGTATCCACTGTATTTCAGCACCATTATTAACAGAATATAATGTATGTATCAACTCTCAAGAGAAGTCGGGTGGATATTCCTTATATGAGGTTAAACCGTCTTTAAAAGCGTCTCAACACGCCAACCCGAGGCTTGTACCTGCGTATCTGTTAAAGATATTGTTCGAGGTGAACTTTATTTTTAACTCCACGCCCAACTTAAATGATGAATAAATTGGATCAACTTATAGTCATTTTGCGGTTATAAAAATGTCTAGATTCATCACGAGTTACAAAATACCGGTGTCTTTAACGCAGCCATGACTGGCTGTGGTGGTGTATACCATACTCCTTCAAACGTATAGTGCAACGTGACACTGTGCTGATATCAGTGGAATAGAAAGCGAGTCAGTAGGGCGTGGCCATGTTGGCTTTAAGTATATGACCTGTAATCTCCCCCAAACCACAACAGGCCTCACCAGGACTTAAAATATGATAGTAGCGCTCTCTGAAAGGCGCATGTTCTTTCTACGCACACGATATTATATACTTCTGGTTGGCACTGTTTGCTCACAAATTACAATTGGGTGAAATATCATATCGACGCGAAGTCTTAAGCTAAGTTTTTATTTCGTGCGTAAGCTTGTGCCTGAGCAGGATGCATCGTTATTTGCCATGATATTTCTTGTGAACAACGGCCTGATACTTTCAACCAAAAAAACCACGTTATGATAATCAATTTGTCATAACGTTATGGACGGGGTTTGGGTGAGGATGAACAAGCTGTTTTCAAATCCATGGCAAATCAGTATCAAAGGGATCCAGATGGACATATGCTCGGCCGGAGAGTAAGAAATTTTAAAAACGTTTCTTTTTTGCGGATAAGCGACGTAATGTCTGCTTGTATTTAGTTTATCTGGTGGAATTAAGACGCAAAGTTTGTAGTGTGCTCAATGTAAATGATAATATTTATAAACACAACATTAAGACGAGTCCATAGCTACTAACATGTATCCAATTTGATCTAGCTGCTTGATCTGATATATATCAAATAACAAACATATTTGTATATTATTATTACATATTTGTAACAAACCCTTCCATAAAAACGCCATGTATGAATATAATTCTACTTCTCAACCAGAATGTCTGAACGGCGTGCCAGCTAAGATCGGGGGAAAAAAAGACAAGACATTTGGGCTATGTATACCACAAATATTCTGTTACATAAAAAAGACAGCAACCGTGCAAATGAATAGGCGTAGAACTGCAAGTGTATCGTGTGCACACCAGCACCACTCCAAGTAAAAACACATCGGCTAATGCAGCACTTGTTGCAATCATCAAACAACTAAGTTACGCTTCATACAAGCGTTTTAACTAATTATGCAAGCTGAGTTTACAGCAATATACATGTAGCTTTTGCTTGAACCCAGTTATGTTCATATTTAACTGCGAAGCATATATAATAAGAGCCAAATAAACTGCGAACACTATAAAAACAATTTATGGTATAGCATAGTAGTGTTTGCACAACCCTAGGTACGAAGTTTTTCATACACAGATTTCTCTTTTAGATTTGCACGCTCGGTTTTTGTTGGTCTCCTTAACTTTTCGTACTCCACCTTCCCGTGATTGGGAGTGATGACAATATCATCGACTGATTTTGCCATATCATTGCCGTCATCATGAATTGGGGAATGGTTTTCATAAACAACTTGAGAGTGATTCAACGCTGGTGACGATGCAGAGGGCGCGCATGTCGGTCCAATTACTGACTGTTCCTTTGCCAGGTCAACCCGATTAAAAATGGCACTGACGGGCATCTCTGGTACGGACGATGCCTCATTGCGACTGTCGACTGATTTGCCAGCACGTCTGCGTTTTGCATAAGTAAAAACAAAAACTGCTACTGCTGGAGACATTGTATGGTGATATGTCTAACAGACAAAGCACTATGCAACGCATATCAAGTTTACATGGCCAAGATACTCCTATTCAACGAAAGATGGCTGATCATGCTAGCGGTTACTTTTTATATGAGTATTTTTACCTGAAGTGGAGAACGAGTGCTACTATAACGACCAGACAGATAAAGGCCACTGATACACCGACTGCAATCGCTGCAAGGAGTCAAATGACATTTAATCACTGTTTCTCTATCAGCGGCAGTCCACGAGCAGCACTGTTATTTATCTAAGAACCTATATGACATCTTGTTGTTGATACCTGTGGCAGGGATGTTATCATTAGAAGGTGGATCTATGCGACCGTCTGGATCCGCCACTGAGGCTGATATCAGCGTTATCGTTGGGTGCACTTTACACAAATGTAACTATACATGTTTGTGTTATCCAAATTTGAAGTCTAGCAATACCATGGGTCGACATGCAGTGCCGACAGTTTCCCAGGGCAGCTGACATGCGGTTACATTTATTCCGACATCCATTTAAAAAAACACTTTCTTGATATATCATGTCTAGAACTCTTATTACCTGTCATTCCAGTGGTTGCTGAGTGAGTCACAGCGTCGGTCATCAATGTTTGGTCACCCGCCATGAACGTTAAATCTAAAAGACCCAATAGTAAGATTGTATATATACATAGTAATGGTGCAGCCGGTATCGTCTTTATATTGATTGTGCCACGACAGTGTCATGTTATTGGCATTCTGACTGTGGTTTGTAACATCTTAAACCATTGGCTACTGTCTGAGTTTAATCAAGCACTGTTTAGCAACTAACACCAAAAAGCACCAACATATTCATCGACCTTATCATGAGGTTAAGGTTGATATTAATTGCGTTACTTTTGATGTTACATGCGCCCGAGCTCCATCCGGGTTCACAACCGGCTGGACACAATCCGTTGCTGTAGGCACAAGTGTGGCGGTCCATGCAATGACATGATGCGTTACAGTTGCCCTCGCCAAAAGTGAGGTTGTGATAACGATTTTGGTTACATACTGCAGAGCATTGTCAACAAGTACTTATATACTTTTTACTGCGTCAATGATGCAATTGCACAGTAGCCCCCAAAACGATCAATTCAACTAAACATATGTCATGCAGGACAAATTACTTCTCGGCATATTTACTTACCTGAGTATATGACTATTGAATTTGCGCCTCCACATTTCCTCCGATTGTCACCTGGGCAAAAGGTAGTACAGCTGCTGTCGTTGAGCTGTGGTTTATTGACTTCGTGTTCGTGGCTGTTTCCACATCGGCAAATATAGCCACTCTATGACATTAACATGTATGCATCAACATACATCCATGACACTTAAATAGGAATGGAATCGCGGCAGTGTTGTAGTTGCCCCTACACCGGAATGCTAACCAACAGCTTATGTAACAGCGATACTACTTGTGCAAAGGATTGCAGTTGTAGCCAGAGAAAGACAATGACCGCCTTCACTACAAACGTTCAGCATACTTGTCAATTCAACAGTTGATAAATATGCTAACTCACGGTTATGCCGGCATATGTAGTTGGGTATCTTTTGCATCGTACTATGCAATTTTCGATCGTCATGGTATTCTCGTCTTCACCTTTTATGAAAAAAGGCTTGGTTAGTATGGGATTGAGGTCAGTTGAGAGAAAACACCCAACATGTTCCTGCGCTGAATACAGAATACTTGCAATTATAATTTATTATGCAAAATTACATTATGCATGGTGAAATGTTTCAATTCAAATCTTGATTACCAACCTTGTATTGACAATTGCTCAACAAAGAAGCCTAACAGGAAGACTTGAACAAAGGAGATAATCATGTTCTTATATCAACAGCAACGTCCTTGGTCAAACAAGATGAGCCGGTACTTTCACCTCTCCAAAGTGGAAATAAACTTAGTTGTGGCTTTTCTACATCGTCCTTGTCACGGCGTACATAAAATGACAGCCATCGATTGCGCGATGATCATTCAGCACTGCCATTGAGATAGAAAGGGATACATTAAGATGAGATCACGTTACCTTCATGCGTTTTTAACGTATGCAATTCAGCATCACTATAAACAGCGTTATTAATTGAATATATGGTATGTGTCAATCAAATCGGCTTTAAGGGGGCTTAGATTAGATGTTCCTTTTGAGAGGTCAACCTGTCTATTAAAGCGTCTCCGCACGCCGCCCCAATTCTTGCACACGCGTCTCCGTTAAAGATATTTTACGAAGACAACTTTGATTTTAACCTTCAGTTCTTCTTAATAAAACCAACCGAATAATGGCTACTTCGCTTATAGCACGATTGCAAAGTGTAAGCAAGTTTCAACAGATAAAGAATTACAGAATACCGGTATGTCTTTAGTATTGCCTTAATTGCTGATCGTGTTTGTGTATCCCATACTCCCTCAAACTAATACTCATTGCAACGTAAGTCGTTAAACGAGGGAGCATAAGTGTATCGGATAGCAGTTAAATAGAAAGTGAGTCAGGAGGGCGTGGCCATGTATGGTTTAAGTATATGAACGGTATTCTCGCCCAACTACCTCACGACTCACCAAGTCTTTAACCCGCACTTTAAGTAGCGCCTTGTGAAAGTCGGATGTTCGCATTTGTGATACATGGCCGAAACCACTCTGATTTGAATTAAAAACAACAACAACTACCGGATGTTCGTACGATATGCATCTTAAAGGATCACCTGACAATGATATGTAAAAGCACTGGTTGATCTACTCTAGACTTGAAAGCTGTTAGTTTAATGTGTGTCAACATATTTTAAAGTATTACTTGTTGCACAGCGATACATTCAGTACATTTTTATATTATTTTTATATATTTTTTTTATTATATAAATCAACGATCTTTTATGAATGTTGGTACTTGATTCATTAGAGCAGCCAAAGGGTCCTGTTATACATGAACAAATCGTGCATATAAGAGTATAGTTGTGTTGTAGCACATTCACAACAAATCATGGTATCACTGTACCTTATATATCCAGTGATGGATATATTACATGAGATAGAAATCACGTTTCATACACTACCCACCATTTCGGGGAAATTACTTTGCAGCATAACCCTGCAATGTTACACATACCACGAAATTGGAACCTAATAACCGCATTGAGGTAACCATAACCATCACCGCTTAGTTTCAATGAGGACAATATTTTTGATTAAATAATTCCCACTTTACTGGCTTGGGTCAATAAATCATTTAGAGCCATGATAGAATGCCCCCCCCCCCTTCCATAAACCCCCTCTCTGCTCATATATGTCACATTAATAATCTACTTTGTACTTAATTAGTGCACAGAGGTTACTATAACCGCCACACCGCCCGCCCCCAACCCACTTTCCTGCACCCACCACCACATTCACACCTACCACCTCTCCTACCAGCATGTTATTATGCGACAACCCCAGGCCCCAGTCCAGAATTACTTTGCATGAAATGATTATCCAATGTAAACGCAATGTTTACTGGAGTATTGTAAATAATTGGCAGCCCAACATTTAAGCCCAAATCACGTTTCCTTATTCCGCGATGATTATTTTGAGATTAAATATGATTTGTTGATACAATTTATGACTTACTTCTCTGTGCAGCTGACGTTTGACATATCCCCTCACGGTATCGGTACTTAATGATGGCCGGGTTATAAATCGTCATCATGAGATTTTATCGTTGTAGCGGTTGAAGTAGTTGCGCAAAATAGCATCGCCATCTTCTAAATGTATGACTGACTATTTTCCTGTGATATTTAACATGAGGCATGTTGATGTTGCCTGTGTTGGCCATATATAAGTCCTTATTAAGAACTTAAGTCGCCGTCGAGGGTGTCTCACCTTGGAGCACGTTTTGAGTCGAAACTTAAACAAAAGTTCTTTAGTTAATACCGCTAAGTCACGGCGCAGCGAATACGATTCCAGATGTTGTACATGGAGTACGTCGTTATAGGTTATTTGCTACATGACTTTTGGAAACATAAACCAGGTTTGCATCACGAATATTGCAAATCTAGTCGATAATTTCGCACAAATAAACAGATTTTTTTTTAACTGAGAGCTTCATGAACTGTTCAACTTGCTAAAGTACTACATTACATAGTCGAACAAGATCCTATTAAAAGGAAACAACGTGAATCAAACTTGTATATTTAAGGTTTTTCTTCTTCCAAGTACAAACAAATATAAACCTGGAACTTGCAATGTTGAAGGCTAATTGGTGTGAAGTAAAAAATACACTCTCAACTGAGACAATCAGCTACACAAACCAACAGCCGTCATAACAATGAAATATTACTAATGAAACGAGGTGCACTACATGCTATGAACAACTCGGGGACAAAGCAATGCTAGGTAATGAGGTACTACCAACCTCTCTAAAATACACAATAAAGTCGTTAAGTCGCAGTTATCGGATTGTATCTGGAGGTATTCAACAGTGACCTGTTACCATACAGTTGTTTAGGCATCGTTCAAATCATTTGATGGCAAGATGTGCTGCTGTTCCTGTCTTCTTGTTACTTAAATTACAATGTTGACATAATTTGTGTGCATCTCGGCAAATGAATTAATCATTATCTTATATATCTATTTGAGGTTATTGGCCCAGCCAAGACTCGGCATATAAGTAGGCCATGTAATAAACAAAGAAAGCTTGGTACGACGCAATGCTTACCAGAGGGAAAGTTGCAACCAAGACGATTTACTACTTCATGAAATATGAAACCAAATCTGAATTATTCATCATGTTCATTTTTGGACGTGACTATAATTTATTTATCTGGAGTCAGCAGGGGGCATCAATATTTCTGCCTAAGATATATGGATAACTAGAACGACCTTGCCACAATATCGTCTGAGCAGTGCGCAAACCCTTTGCTTTTCTCAGTGTATTTATTTTTATTTTGAATGGCAAAATAACAATTACTTAAAGTACAAAAATAACACTTCGATATGTGTGCAATAATGATGTGATCTGAAGAAGGCAGAGTATTCTTCATACCAGTGTAGAAATAATATATGTTTTTGTGTGTGCGCTTTGGAAGAGTATAAAACAGATATTATTTAACTTACGCAAATCTATCGTACAGAGCTTCAGTAGACATACGTACGATTACTCGCTGTTTAATTTGGCTGAATCACATCCCAATGCAGTTCAGCGTACAGAGCAATTGATATTGCTTAGCTGGTGTTTGAGCGTTATGGATCAACAATTAAGTCAAGAGGTTCACACATATAGCTGCTACTATGCATCTAGTTTGTTATCACCTGATTAATGACATTGATCCACAATTTTCTATATTGAGATTGATTCACAATTGCACATATTTCCCCCCGCTGATATTATTACATATTCAAAGAATTATGACAAACTTTACAAATATGATGTACGATATGTACGAGGAAGCATTCATAGGCTAGATTAAAATACAATCACATAGTTCAACATTTATGGACAATTGCCGCTGATGCTCCATCAAATATATGAACAACTAACGAGACAGTCGATCATATGAATGTGTCAATTATGTCGATCATAAATATCACGACAACCGCTAATTGGTGATTATCTTAAATAGGCAGACAGCTTCAGTACACCAAGGAAGCTATTTATACCCTTTCAGAGACGATGCGATAATTCTAAGAGTTGCATGTTAAATACCATATTATGTACACACGCAGATGTAAAACTTCTGTTCAGCTCCATGATGCATAACTATGAATTATATAGTGCACAAACAACAGCATTATATTGTAAACATCAAACGATAATTCTATTCATGTGACCAAAACTGTGTTTCCATATTAAGCCAAACATCTTCCCTGAATGTGAGTAGGACATTTAAAGATCTCCATAATACCTGGCGAATTATGCACTTCCAATGTGGTAACTTCATTTCATCAAACGATGCGGTGTTTAATATATTCTGGTCTATATGTATAGTTACATTTTAAACTCATGGTTGATAACATTTATTTGTCGAATACTTTCTGAACAATGGTGCACTTTAGAATAATGTTTTATCCAGTGGAAAGAAAACCACGTTGGTTATTTCCCTCACATGAAGCATCCAAATTATCTGCTAAAAGTCATAATTCCATGTTAGAGTTACGTTTGAGCGGTCATTGATGAAATTCGCATATTGATGCCAAGACAAAAACCTTATAAGTAAGAACAAATCGCTTAGAATTATGGCCAATTTGAACAATCGCAGAATAGAGTTTCAATACTCATTTTTATTGTTTAAGGTTATTAAAACATGTTAGTGCTGCTGTACTTGGTATTACATGGTATTTAATTTTAATGCAACTGGTAGAATCTAGCCAGTAATCAAGGCATTTTAAAGGAGACCCAAACTGTACATCAATGTTAAGGCTCACATCCTCCCGGAACTTGAGATAGATACCATGTCGCTCTTTGAGACCCATTGGTTAGGACAGTGTTATGCTTATCACAACAAACACAAGCAATAACAAAAGCCTCGATTAGAGCGTTATGATGATTATTCATCGCTTAAATCATAATGACAGCTCATATCAGTCTTAAAGAGAGAAGTAAGGAATGCTTGCAATTCAAACATAACTGATATGACTTATGAACAAGGGGCTAGTTATACATTTATTAGAACGGCACAATGTACCAACTGATACCAGTAGTGCAGATGGGCAAGCAAATGTGAACTATCTTTAGTCCAGTAAATATGGAGCGGCGCAACCGGTCAAAAATCCTTCTAGGCTATATTTTGCTATAACATGCATTGAATTTGGGGTTGTATAAGCTAACAACATAGGTGAGGAAGCTGCTAATAAGGAGGTCACCAGGGTGATCACCACTGTGCCGGCGGTTTTGACAAAGGGAATTCCTTGAATTAAATCGAAACTAGATTAATCTTTCCGATTGACGTGTTTCTTCACATTTTGTATAAGAGGGATATGTAACTGAAAGGTCACGTAGTGTGCTGTACCTGATATTCAAGCATATCAATATTCTGCGAGCTATGGTTTTCAATGGGACAACTTCGTTTCGTCACACATACAAAAGGTCTAAAATATGTTGGCCAATATGCATGGTAACCTGTTTATCACATACTTGATAGCATTTATAGGTCTGATAATCATAATAATGGTGATCAGAATGTGCAGTAGGAATTATGGCGATAAATATTCATGAATAATATGCGTTTGGACGGTACCGCAAAATAAACTTGACTGAGATGTCAGTATTACGAGTGTTTTCAATCCAGCGTAAGAACAAAAGGTCCTGCACTCATTCATGGTTCTAATGTCAATCAACTTAAGCTGGAAAAACGTTTATGGTCCTGGAAAACCAGTATAACATGCTTTTACATGGATAAAGTAAGATCACTATTACAGTCTTCATTGGACGCGATAATGACGGATATTAAATATTGACAGCCTCTTAAAGTAATCAATATGACTTTATTAATTACATTTTACACTAGAATAACCATAATTTGAAAATTACGAAAAACATCTATTACAATTCTTGCTGCCAAAGACGTGAGGACATGTCGATTCAAGTCACCAAGACTATGTAAAACTCTCCCCCGTCTATGTGGACTATTCGGTGATGTATCGTATAATGCCAGTTAAGTGAGGCTAATGGCACGATATCTCCTGGCTAATAACTCATCTGCATTGTCACCTAAATTGCTGATGTCGTACCTTGCAAGAAGAAGCACATGTGGTATGTGAACTTGTTTAATACGCTAATATTGTTGCTCATTTATCTATGTAATAGACGTTCGTTAGGTTATATGTCATCAATGGTGCGACTAAACATTTGATGAATCTAGGTAATTAGCGCCGCCATGGCAACGATTGAACTTCTATGTGTGACAAGGCTTGAGGAATAGATCGACCGCGGAGCGTTACATTGAAACTACCAGCATTTGAAGCGGATGCCACCACCGTCGATGTGCTCAGACATGAATTCTGGAGCATGTGTCTTACGTTACCTTTACTTTTATTAAAACATGTTCACTCCTTCAATTTCCTATTCACGATAGTTTGACATTTTACGGTAGTTAATACTATCAGTTATATCCGATTTTATCACAAAGTAAATTCATAGTGGGATGCTTTGTATATCATATAATGACAGGCCATTCTAACTAAGAATGTCATGTTCGCAACATTTACTCTTTACCAGCATGGAAACCTTAATTGCTACGTTCAAGACAACTAAATAGATCGCCCATAGAAATAGTCAACTGCTTAGTCGAATTGTCTGGTAGTAAATGGAACTACATGTGACTGATGGTAAAGATGTACAAAACAATGCTTGTGCCAAATAACGGTACTCAGCATCATGCCTACTATGCTATCCAACGCAATCAAACTGTAGCCGATAGTATAGAAATACATTTGTGAGAACGCAAGAATGAATAAATACCAAAGGGTTGAATGAATGATAATCTGTTGAAATTAGATGTGGCTGCTGGGTGGTCCTAATAGAGAAACGTGTATTGCACAAACATACTGGCAGGCTGTTCATTTCGGACGCACTGTTACGGCAACAACTTATTTTAAGTGGTTAATATTGTGCCAAGATAGCCCGCAGACATGCACAAACCACTGAAAAGGACAAAAGGGCTACGCTATCATCCTGTGATGCGTTACAAACTCTTGTAGTCATATCATCTCCTAGGGGTTCATGACTTATTGAGACTTTGTGTTTTAACATCGCTCATAGAATTGATAATCTGTGCCCTTAAATCAGTGCTTGTCTGTTGTACGCATGAAAGGCAGCATTCAAGGTTTTTATATATATGTTATTTGCATGAAGGTGATAATAGGCCGCAAGGGAATATGCTGGTCAGTGCCGACGTAAGGTTAGCCAACACGATTTGGTAAAAGGTAATGCAAGCGACCAATTATCAACGTGATAATAGTAGCGCCTACCACCGTGTAACGAGCATTGTAGCGCAACATAACTGCATAAAATGTCGTAAATCACTATATGGGTTGTCAAAGACATATGTGCACTTGATGGTGGCTAGCACCTAAACATGTGATATCATTACTTGATGTACTACGTTCATATAATGCTTATTTAAAACACAGGTAGAACATTAGAAATAACATGCTATATAATTACCATGCGGCGGTCTCAGCGGGCAGAAAACGAAGGTCATACGTGTCGTCTACTCTGTGCGGATAGTAACACACTGCACACCTTCATCATTTGAGAATGAAAGTTGATTAGAGATTATTTGGTATTGGGTTATATAATTGCGCTTTGGAGCTGGTCATTCTAACTGCCGTTCACAATATGGGTTACGCGTAAGCAATTGCCATTGTTGAACTGTATTGCAGATGAAACCACGCTGATTGTATCTGAATAGTAATGACAAAGATCATATAAAAGCGGTTCAGCCCCTCTTTGTTGTGGGTATGATCATCGCTTATCATTTGAGCAATATTAATTAATTTAAAACCAATTTACCTTAACGATGACGACAATACACACAATAATTCAATAGAACTACTGATACCACTTTGCTGGCAGCTAGAGCAATAAACAGGGTTTCATGCATAGACTTAAGTATAATGGGCTGTAATTATGCGACAAGGGTGCTTCGTTACGGCTTATTGCTGCAGCGTTTAATGCACCATGACACTTACATAACTAGCCAATTATCTTGCAAATACACAAGCGATTCTTCATTGCAATTTACAATAGTCTACCTGTTAAAACTGTTAAACATTTAGACAATTCAAGATTTGTTCACTTTTTATTGAATGAGAAAAATTACATAGACTTTGTCATGTGGCGAAAACCAATTTGCATGGTTATAATTAAAATGACATTTAATTCACTTGGTTATGTAAATGGCTACAGGCTCTCAAAGGATCAAATCAGCCATCCGAAACAGCAGCTGGTGTCAAAATGATAAATTACATAAAACGCAATCAGCATCAAATACCGCGAGAAACAAAGAGACACTTATATCTGTTTATTAGCTTGTATCAATTCTCCCAGAGTGCACACAAAATTTGCTAAGTTGACGGATGATTGGCTGAAGCAGGTAGCTTTCAAAAAGATAACGATTTCTGTACAGCCTCTTGTTGTCGCTTTTAGCCATATCAAGTAAATGACGCTGTTCTGGTGTTCTTTGTGATTTCAGAGCGAAATGTTGACATACCGCTTATTATGCGCGTATGATTGGCTCAGTTTGGCAAAAAAGTCTACTTTGGCAAATCTCCGGGATGCACATTCGACCGGAATAGAATGCTAAAAATCGGTTCAATGTTATACTTGCGTTTGTCCATGTTAGGGTAATTCCGGTAAAAAAATACTTGCAAAGATTGGTAAAGCCAATGAAGTAAAACAGACTGCTAAAGTTGCAGTGCCCATGGAAGCATGAGAGATCATTAATTTGCAAAGTGCTGAAATATATGCACGACAAACATCCTCCTGCCAGGCAAACATATGTTTCTGCTATTAGCCAATTAACGATCTGTTACGGCCTATCAGTTGATCCTTTGAAAGACATTGTGGTCATAACTTGCTCTAAACCGTATGTTATTTTACGCAGTTTTATGTATAGTTTTTTCAATGAATAACGGAATTCGCTTTTGTGATAGGGCCGAGACATGATGCGGCATAATCCATCCGCTGCTGCTAGATTATGAACTGCTTACAGAGCAAACCTAGCATCGTTGGCGACTTTCATGCACGTTTTGTGGTTAAGTGAATGAATCCATATCCATTGGCCAATGTTTAAGATATATTTTCGGATCGGTATTCGCAATATGCTGAACATTGATACCAGGATATATAATGATCGGATCGCAATGCTGAACAGTTAGTGATAATCAACGCCCGCTCGCGAGTAAGCACCAATGAGATAATCTGTGTATATATCGCGGTTACACACTTTGATTTTGTCGTTGGATATATCATGCCACTAAAAAGCGAGAACAAATCGATGTCTCAACTCAACATCTTGGCGCAAAAACATTATTATCGTAATCCTACACTGATAGGTAATTTCCTGTATATAGTGGTCAATCAAAGAACAAACTATTAATGACGTAAAGTTGTATGGCTCATGGAACTGAGCTCGCGCAAAATACAATTTGAGCCAGAAAATAAGGCTATGTTATTATATATGTTACACACGTTACACGTAACGAACCTTGGGTATCGAAGCGTATACCGTGAGTAGAAAAAGACTACATACACTCAAGTAAGGCTTGGATGAGAACAGTGCCGCGACGGTGGGATGCCATATTTTGGATTTATTATCGGATAATGGTGCAATATTCTCCCCGTGCGTTACACGGACATGACCTAGTGAAAGACGGATCGTTTAACGCGGATATCCTAGCTAGTCAAGCGCTCTTTATACCCGCTAATAAAACGATAATCGTTGTCCCTTAGAGAGGCGAAACCATACTGCCAGTTTATCTTTAAATGATGAACAATGAATCTGCGAAGAAATACCTTCCAAATTCCACCTTGCTGTATCAGCCTGGATCAACACCATGTTATTATGACTGTAGTCACCGAAATATGAATCAAATTAACTAGGCTAGACTATAACGCGATAAGAGCATTGCTTTGTAGCTTTGCTAATAGCCATTTTATTTTTCAATAGTCATAAGTTCGATGAACATAATGCCGGTACTGCAATTACGCTTTTGTAATGTAGCATTCCTTGTTAAAACTATATGCAGCAGCAAACGGGTTGAACTATCTCAGGTGCAGTAAGGTCCAAACAAGATTTGTTATTGTTTTAATGTATTTTTTGTTTCCAGAATATATCTTTGTTATATGTCATTACCACGGCTCAACAGATGTGAAAGGCTTTATGAACAGCTAAAATTACACTTGAAAATCTTAGAGCACAAGCCCAACACTACCTACAGTGAGTGAAATGCCGTAACTGCAAGACAAAACTTGATGGTAATGCATTTCTTTAGGCGTAATCCAAATCCTTATATGTAACATCCTTGGCAATTTTAAGACGAAGGATAGCGATCCCAATGAAAATGATCAAGAATATAGTCTTTAACCTCATGAAACGTAGATTGTGTCACAAAAGCATCACAATGAACAATATGCAATAAACTTGCGCCACCAAACATCTTGTCGACTTAAATGTATGTGGCATGTTGATAACAAACATACCATTGTATAAGAGGATACACCCGAAGTATGCACAATCTCGTGGTGAGATATAACGTTTGCTTACCATCAGTGACATCGGTTTTGACTATGCTATTCTCAAACAGAATGTCTTAATGGCGTGTAAGGCAAGATGCACAGATCGGGAGAAAATTTATGACATTTGTGCTATTTTCACTCTGAGTGACAAGTTTCATGAAAGCAACCAAAACCGCTAAACTCGAGGTAAAATACATCGGCTAATTCAGCACTTGCTGCAATCATTTATCAACTTGGTTACGCTACATACAAGCATTTGCACTAATCATAAACGCCATAGACCAGTAGCTTTTGCTAAAACCCAAACATGTTCACATTCAACTAATACAGCACACATAATAAGAGCTGCTTCTAGCAATTCAAGTATGCAGGATGAACTCCTGTTACGGCGTCAAAATTGCAATGTGGATGGTTTGTTATATAATCAAGTCCATCCACAGCAAACAACAATAAATAACATTTAAGTATATATCTAATACTAAATTCGCAATATATGGTATATCATAGTAATGTTTGCACAACTCTAGATACGAAGTTTTTCATACAGTGATTTATCTTTGAGATTTATATGCTTGGTATTGGCTGGCCTACTTAACACATTGTACATCACATTCCCATAATTGTCACTGATGACAATATCATCGACTGATTTCGCGATATCATTGACGTCATCATGAACTGGGGAATGGTTTTCAAAAACAACTTGAGAGTGATTCAGCGCAGGTGACGATGCAGAGGGCGCGCAGTTCGGTTCAATTCCTGACTGTTCCTTTGCCAGGTCATTTTTATGGTGAATGGATCCGACTGACAGCTCTGGAACGAACGGTGTCTCATTGCGACTGTCGCATGATTTGCAAGCATATCTGCGTTTCCCATTAGTAAAAATTCAAAAAGCTTCTGTTGGAGGCATTGTATGGTGATGTGTCTGAATAGACAAAACACTAGGCGACACATATCAAGTTAACATGGCCAAAATACTCATATTCAACGAACGACGGCCCATTATGTTTGCAGTTACTTCTTACATGAGTATCTTTACCTGAAGTAGAGAAACAGTGCTACTATAACGAAGAGACAGGTAAAGGCCACTGATACACCGACTGTGATAGCTGCATAGTGGCATAGTCTCTATCAGTGGCAATCTATGAGTAACGCTGTCTTACAAGCTATATGACATATTGTTGATAAAACCTGTTACAGGGATGTTATCATTAGTATGTGGATCAATGCGACCATCTGGATCAGCCCCTGTTGCTTCGACCAACGTAGTCGTCGGATGTTCTTAACACAAATGTAATTCAACATGTTAGTAATATCCGAATTTGAATGCGATCAATTACGTGGTTTGACATGCAATGCCTAAAGTTTTCCAGGGCGGCTGATATGTGGTAACATTTATTCCGGCATCCATTTAAAAACAGCGCTTTCTAAATATATCATATCTGAAGCTCTTATCACCTGTAATTCGAGTGCCTGCTGAATGATCCACAGCGTCGGTCATCAGTATTTGGTCATCAACCACGAACGTGAAAACTAAATGACCCAATGGTAAATTTGGATATGTTCATAGAGTTATGGTAAAAGAGGCGTCGTCTTTCTGTTGACTGCATGACAGCAGTGTCATGTTATTGGTATTTTTTTCTGTGATGTCTGTAACATCTTACAAAAATCAACATTGGCTACTGTCTCAATTTTATCAAGCATAGTTTAGTAGAAGAAGACACCAAATTACACCAACATATGCGTCCACATTGTAATGAAGTTGAGGTTGATATTAATTGTCATACTTCTGACATTACAAACGGCCGAACTACATCCGGGTTCACAACCGGCTGGACACAATCCGTTGCTGTATGTACATGACTGGAGGTCCATGCAATGACATGATGCGTCACAGTTGCCCCTGTCATTAGTGATGTTGCTATAACGAGTTTGGTTACATACTGCACAGCAATTTCAACAGAGTGTGTTACTTCCCATATTATTCACTGTGTCAATAGTACAATGACATATAAGCCGCTTAAGTGATCAGTTTGGCTTAATATTTTGGATGTGAGACATTTTCGTTCCAGAAGAGATAGCATTTACGAAACCCTACAATTACCATGGCCATAACAGTTGCTCAATCTTATACTGATGCGCATCCAAAATAGCTACGGCCATGCACTACCCGAACAAGCAGCACATATAATATCTTAGAGCATTGACTTAACAACTGTATAACAACAGGTCCCTGTTGAATACCAACGGACACAATGTCCGATATCTGCGATTTAACGACTTCATTGTTTATTCTAGCGAGGTCGGTACAAGCTCATTAACAAACATTGCTTTGTCCCCGGGCATGTAATGCAGCTCGCTTAATTAGTAGTATGTCATTTTTATGGCTACTATTTTTGTGTGTAGCTGATTGTCTTGGTTGAGAATGTCTTTTAATCCATACCGATTTGCTTTCAACAATGAAAGTTCCAGGTTTATAAAAAAAAATTAAATTGTAATTGGAAGTAGAAAAACCTTAAATAGTTAGGTTTGAATCACGTTGTTCCCTGGTTATAGGATTATATTCGACGAAACGGTGCTGTACTTCAGCAAGTTGCAATGTTCATGAAGCTCTCAGTTAAGACAAAAACGTTTTTGTATATTGAAGCAAATTTCTTTTGGTTACCTTGTGCTACATAATCGACTGATTTGTTATCTTCGTGATGCCATCCTGGTTTATTGCCCCTCACAATTGAGCCGCAGCGGCGCACGCCCTGTCAAACCTAATTAGACTTCTATCAACTCACACAGCTTTGGTTCTGTATTGGCATGACATCTGTTATATTGTGTAAGCTGGTTCAGCATTTCGTGGGAATGTTTCTCTAATAGTGGTGTAGAGGAAATCATATCCCTTACTGACCAACATTGTGAACAGCATAATTCATTTACACGCATTGCAGCGGCCCAAATGATTGTGCAGCTTGCACTTTCCGTGCGACTATGGCGGAGTTTGCGTTCAAACAGATGCAGGAAGTAATTTATTAGGACGAGATAAAAGCAAACTTCGTCCTCAAACGGTGTACGCTGAAAGTTCTCCCATAATCCGAATGGAAAGGGTTTCAGATGTTATCTCTTATCTTGAGCAACTCACACACTGTCTTAACGTCTTTACTGCGTAATTGCTGTAAAAGATGTTTTCCGCTGTTTTAATTGCGTATTTAACCAGCATACAAAGATGTTTAAATAGGTCAGAAGGCACAGTACACCAGGCGTTGAGGTGACGTTGTATGCATTCAGTAATTTTATTCCGATCAATCCCGCTTACAGTAAATTTATTTACGTGGTGAACGCCAGGACCATCATATAGCAGATATGACATTTGCGTGACTTTTTCCACCGTTATGTCATGTAATTTGTGGGCATCTGATTCACCCTTTTTCAAGTAATTAATCCACATGAACATGTCACATGAACGTTTTTCTTATAGGAACCAAGCCTTGCTATCCAATGGCTGTCATCCTGACAGGGTCCATAACAGTTTGGTCCCCAACTCGTCATTCCAACGAATTGTTAATGAAGCAAGTAGATCAGCAGGATAACCATTCATTCTGCTAAACAACTAAGTGTTTCTGAGATATGCTTATACAAGACGGATAGGCTACGGCAATGCAGCGTCGATATAATTAATATACAAAGTCACTGACCGCTCTATTCTACTGACGAGGCTTAGTGGTAAGATGCCAGACACCTTTCGCAGAACTTGTAAATAATTATACCTGTGATATTACAAGAGCTGTCTCTAATGATTTAGAAGGTGGTGCGAAAAGCTAGTGCGTTCTATGTGTTGTTGGTCAATTGTTCGGGATATCCAGGCAACTTCTATCATCATAATTTTACATATATCTCCGTCAGGGTATTAACATGTGCAAATTACAATTTAAGAGAGTACTATGATATCTCAACATGCCGCTTGGCTCTCGAAAATCCATGTTAGGTTACCACAGCTTTTATATCACATATTCAAATGATATCAGGTTAGTCTCGGGACTGAAAGACTGGGATCTCTGAATAAAGCTAAATGTGGTTGGTGCATTCGCTAGCGCGTTCTGAATCAAATAAAAGCCGCATTATTAAAATAAAAAGAATCTGACATTGTTATTCGCATTTGTCTGCGTTATCATAGCATAAGATTGCGAAATTCTGGGCGGCATTTGATTTTTACATTGTGTTTGGTTTTGAAAGCGAAATAGCGTATTAATATATGATACATTATTATCAGGTGAAAAAACACCCATTGTCCTGCATAATGATTAGCTAGATTTGCCAATAAAGATACATGCCCATGGTCATCAGGTGGGCCCCAACTGTGGGACACTAAGAACACAATGTATCAGGAAGGGAGTGTTATTTTGCTTAAATTAGCTTATCTAGTGCGAAAAGCCAAACAATTTGAGTGTCAGCGCATACATTTGGTTTTCATTTCATTTGATACCTACAAGCAGTTTATAACGTTGTATTTACTATAATATTGTGTTAATTGCTTCATTGATATCACGTGATGTCAGTGGTGATTGACAATCGACGCATGGCAGTTGTGATTGATTGAACGGATTAATGACTTGTCGCCGCGTTGGATATTCAAAGAGTCAAGTGAGGGCAGCCATACATGTATGAACGCTTCGTACATTTTTAATGCGGTCCATACTTCCTTCCTTAAAGATAGCCGAATGCTACTTCAAGCTGAAATTCCGTACTTATCATGTATTCATGTGTTTTCGAGGCTTATACTATAAGCTAAATAATGAAGACAAGGATCTCTCCCTGTTGTAGCCCGGCTGTCTGGTCCTGCATTATTTAGTTTCATATTACTGCGAACATGTTCAGAACAACAGCCAAGTTGTAGCTATCATTTGGACTGTAATGACAACAGAAACATTGAGTCAAATTTTGCAACCTCATTATGCATTTGGAAGCTGTTGGTGCATTCGCATCAACAAACATTGCTTTGTCACCAGGTTTACCGGGTTGAAATCAAGCCTTATGTAGCCCTATGTAGCTTAATCCTTTCAAGTTTACTTTCAGAAATCTGCATCTTCAACACTAAGTCAGGATACGGGCCGGGCCGCGCGCGGAATGGACAAAGGGGCTATTGACATTGACCATTAATAACTCAACTTCACAATGATTGTCGCTTTTAACAATTCATGCATTCATACTAGGTTATCTATAATATGTGTCAATGCAGAGTTTTAAGGTTCGGGCAGTGCATGGCCGCAGCTATTTTGGATGCGCATCAATATAAGATTGAGCAACTGTTATGGCCATGGTAATTGTCGGGTTTTGTATATGCTATCTCTTCTGGAACGAAAATGTCTCACATCCAATATGTCAAGCCAAACTGATCACTTAAGCGGCTTATATGTCATTGTACTATTGACACAGTGAATAATATGGGAGGTAACACACTCTATTGAAATTGCTGTGCAGTATGTAACCAAACTCGCGACATCACTAATGACAGGGGCAACTGTAACGCATCATGTCATTGCATGGACCTCCAATCATGTACATACAGCAACGGGTCGTGTCCAGCAGGTTGTGAACCCGGATGGAGCTCGAACACATGTAATGTCAGAAGTATGACAATCATAACCTCATAACAATGTGAATGAATTTGCTGATTAAATTGAGACAGTAGTCAATCTTGATATTTTTAAGATGTTAGACATCACAGTAAAAATACCAATAACATAATACCGCTATGGTGCAGTCAACTGGTTGCACCAGTACTCTAAGAACATATCCAAATTTACCACTGGGTAAATTAGATTTTACGTCCGTGGCGGGTGACCAAACACTGATTACCGACGCTGTAGATCATTCAGCAAGCACTAGAACGACAGGTGATAAGAGCTTAAGACATGATATATTTGGAAAGTGTTGTTTAAATGGATGTCGGAATAAATGTCACCGCATATCACCCCAGAAAATGTCGATCACGATGGTATAAGCATCAGGTTCGGATCAAGACGGTCGTATAAATCTGCATACTAATGATAACATCCCTGTAACAGGTATCAACATGTCATACAGCTAGATAGAAAAACAGCGACAGGTGATAAGAGCTTTTGACATGATATATTTAGAAAGTGTTGTTCAAGTGGATGTCAGAATAAATGTTACCGCATATCAGCCGCCCTAGAAACTGCATGTCAATCCACAGTATTGCTCGCGTTCAAATTCGGATAATACAAACATGGTCAATTTCTTTTGTGTGAAGTGCATCCGACGATTACGTTGGTATCAGCATCAGGGGCGGATCCAGACGGTCGTATAGATCCACATACTAATGATAATGCCCCTGTAACAGGTATCAAAATGTCATATAGCTAGATAAAAAAAAACAAAGTTACTCATTGATTGCTGCTAATTGAAACATAGCCTGCGATGCATCGTAATTTAATGCGATGCACGATGATTAAATATTATTGGATTACTATGCAGATATCGCAATCAGTGTATCCGTGGCCTTCATCAGCATCGTCGCTATAGCAGCACTCATTGTCTATTTCAGGTATGATTACTCAGCAGACATGCTACTTGTAAAACAAATTGCCAAATTCCGTTTTTTGCTTGTTTTTAAGCTATGTCACTTCTGGTTAGACGAAGTTCTCATATTAAACAGGATGCGTGTTGCAAAAGGGTTTGTATTTTAGACGTATCCGCTTTGTTGCCTCCTAATGAATTTGTTCTTACTGGTAGAAAAAGCGGACAAATTCGACGGTAGTCCTGTTGAGGCCGTGTCCAGTCCAGAGGTGACTGTCGGTGACATTCACAATAAGGATGACGTGACAATGGAACAGCCAGATAATGGAGAGCCTTCATCTTCGTCGCCAGGGTTGAATTACTCACCAGTTGTGTTTGCAAACCATTCCCCGCCTCATGATGACGGTAAAGAAATCGCCAAATCAGACGATGATATTGTTATCCGTGACGACCAAGAGAAGGTAGAGTACGCAGTTTGTATGCGACCAACAGTCAACGAGTATTCCAACCATAAGAAAATCTCTCTCTATGGAACATTTAGCGAGGACATGGATGGCAATAACTTTGAATAGGGTAACTCGTACAAAGAGCAGCGCGAACATCAATCCGATATATTAATGACGGTGAAAACAATATGAGATATATATTCAAAAGGCAAGTGCTGCTATGTTGTTAGTTTTGCTTACTTTATCATATACTTGCTTATAAAGCACGGCAATATTAGTGACTTATCGAGTATGACAACTGCGACCTCGCTACTATTCCTTTTTTATTGCCCGGAGTGGAGTGTAACCATCATAATGGAATTGCTAGCAGCAGCTCTAATTCCAGATCATAAGATCTGTCAGTCAAATATCGACATGCTTGGGTTGTAGCAAAATCTGTTGTATTTAATTGCAAATTCTGCTTTCTTGATTGGGTCAAATGCTTTTGAGTAGCATAATTCAGTAATTGTTAATGATTGCAATCAATAAAACATTAGCCCTAACGGCGTTTTTATACTAAGAGTGGTGCTGATGTACATTTAATTCATCAGCAGATATACGCCTATTTATCAAAAGGTTTTTTATATTGGTTGCTTACACGAAACTAGATGTGCGTGCCGACGTAAGTCATATTCTCCGACTTGGTGCGTTTGGCTGGCCACGTAATCCTGATGATTTAAAAGTTTACCAGGCTTCTAAATGCCATATTGAATGTCGCAAACAAGCCAATTAATTTGTAGTTTGCTCGGACGTATGCAGAGACCGAACCAAAATTCATTCACATTCAACTTCATAATTCACGAAATCAAATAAAGCTAAGGTTTTATTTGATGTTTAATGCTAGAACTTAATCTACTTACGTAGCAAACATAAGCCAGATTCCCTTGGAAATTAAGGCGGACTGCAAAATTTTGCAGGAATCCGTGAATAATGCAATAATGTCTTTTGAATTGCAATACTGAGGTTAAGTTGAAAGGATTGTCGTTTTATTAAACTCCCATTGAAACTAATTTCAATAATGATCTGAATAATAAGATGTGGCAGCGAACTTGCAAGTTACCATATATTTGAAATTATTCCCGTGAAATGCAATCTGCAGTTAGCAGCTGAGGAAATATTTAATGGTGATCGTTTTACAGGTTTAAATAACTGAAGCTCATGGTTATATTATTACGGCGAGTTTTGAGGTTTGACGTTGCGAGTGCTTGAGGGTGCCGTATGATAGCTTGTACAGTGCGTGTACCTGATTGCTATATTGAGGCTGCGAGCTGTTTATCTATTATTAAGGTGAATGACGATCATAATCTCCTCATCCACGTGTCTCCTAACACAACCCATCTCACTGGTTATCATAGAATAAATTGTTTTGCTCGATGTCAGCTCCATTTGTAGTTGTTTCGTACTTGCAATGAAAAAATTGACAAATTTATCAGCACAAAACATTCTAGGTAGTTCCGTTTTAATTTAGCGCTGCAAGAGGGTGTTGGGGTGCTCTCTGGCGCTGTTAACATAAGTTGCTTTGTCATCTACAATTGAATATCAGCTTAGATTATGATGTCGATCGAGATGCTTATTTGAAAAGCATCTAGTCTGATTACAGTGTTACCGAATCTTAATTCGGACATAGTGCCCTTTTCACCATAGTTACTTGCTGCAATTACATATGGATAATTTGTGATACAGCCAGAGTTCCCCATTATCCGAATAGCTGCTGCTTCGTCTCTTCCCATTCCGCAATCATTGTCGCGAGCCAACCATGCACAACTTTCGGATACCACATGGGAAAGCGGTGGGGTCTCGCATGACAGGCTGGTACCAATTTCAGGCAGTGATCTACGCACATATTGCTTAACAATTGTGATTCCGGCCTCAGTCCAATTCTTAATGCCACTCCTGTCTGAAGCGCCTTCTATGTCGCAAGCCCCGCATACACCGCTTTTTCTCCTTTGCTGATATTTACTCCGCCATGCCCCCTCTGCTCAACAGTATTAAGTTTTTCTTAGAGGATTCGATGTACCATCATTCCAACATAAATAAAAGCGCTGTCGGTACGCCGCGAAGCTGCTCGTCATGACGTTATTTTTATCTAAGTATACGATCCGTGCTGGTTTCAGAACACGGCGCCTTCGAGAGGATATTACCTGGCTGCTAAAGATGCAAGGCGTTCAACACAGTGACCCCATTATTATTAATTTTTTTGGGGGGGGAGGGGGGGGTTGGGGGGTGGGGGAGGGGGGCTAGTCTTAAACATTCACCTGGCTGTAGCTATAAACATTAACCGGCAACCAATTTCGTTTTTTTCTTCTCCTGTTCTGATTTCTCACCTGCTTCAAAGATCATAGACAGTTAATCTAGCCTTAGAACAAATGAATCGGTGCGCTACAGATATGGAAAGCGTAATTGCCACTCAAGCCAGTTAATTCACGCAGTTCCGCTGATGGCTAAATTGGTTACAATATTATGGCTGCGTGAGTCACGTTGTGTTATTGTTGGTATCTCAACCCGCAATATCTATTCAACTTGTATATGTTTGTGTGCACTGCGTTTTAAAGCAATATACCAGCATCGTGTTCAACATTCAACTGAGTTACACTGAAAACATGCAGCTAAGCAAGTAGTTTAGTGCTGTTGCTGATTGACTGAAAGCCATCATTATTGATCTAACTGACAACAGCACGTCAAGATGAAAGATCACCTCGTTAGTTATTTTGCGACAAAAGCCAATGCGAGTCAATCTATCAAACCTCTCGCTCGAAACCCATAATAATTCAATAATAATTTAACACATCTATCAATGTTCGGAACGACATTTGAGATTAAGTCCTCATGGCTCACTCTCGGAAATAATCTATTGATGGCGCACGTAAACAACAACGGCCATACGGTAAACAATAACGCAAATACATTGAAGCGCTTGCCACTGACAACATCAGCAGACATAATTCGTCAGATGACTGCTTGCCTGTGCATTCAATAAATGCCGATACCAGCTAATTAGCAAATACAGCTATTTTCCCCATTTTATCTAAGCAAGAAGTGCAGATGCCACCTGTGTGAAGTTTGTTTGCGGGTTGTAAGGTAAATTAATAGCTTTTTAATGAGAGCAAACATTGCTGGTTAACGTCGGGTTCTGAATATCGGGACGCCGTATTTTTTTTCCCGGTAAATATGCATAATAGTAAAGTTTTTGCGTTTTCACAAGTGACAGAAGGCACTGTGTTGGACAAGTAAAGGTGATATAGATATGTATAAATAAATAAATAAATATATATATATATATATATATATATATATATATATATATATATATATATATTTATATATATGTGTATATATATATATATATATATATATATATATATATATATATATATATATATATCTATATATATATATATATATATATATATATATATATATATTTATGTATATATGTAATATGTATATATTCCAGACAGTTTTGCATGGAATGCAACTTAGGACAAACAGTAAGATTAGTGGCGACTCAACTGCTGGGTTGTGCATTCTAGTAGTGTCATCAGCAGTTCACGAACATTGCTGTGTCATCCAGTATGTCTCAACGTAATATACTGCTGGCATTACTTGCAACTTTGGACGCATATGTTTCTGAAGACGAATGATGCTGATTAAGTAGTCGTAAATTAGTGATTTAACTGCTATACGAAGGCGTACAAGTGAAATGTTTCTACCCAAAGTTTTGAGTGTTCGAGTCTACTTTGATGAAAATTATAAGGAAATCATCCAGGCTATTAATAAATTACACAGCTCCCGTGAGATCACATCCAAGACCTTAGGTGGTATGTTCAGAATGGAAGCGCCTACCTATTCCCATTGATCACTACTAACCTGCAAGTTTTTGAAGTAGCGGAATTGTAATTGCCTCGAATTCCAACTATGAAGGACAACAAAATGCATTCAAATAAGACCAGTATAGTTTAACTGAAGATGACTTTAATAAACCATAATAATGCGGCATTATGGAATATTTCTTACAGCATCGTACACCCGAAAAACATGTGTGTTTGTACATTGTGGAAGGTAGTGGGCTGGGACAAAATACGGCAATGACTCCGCTGAAATACTAACTGATATCCATCTCGCCGAAAAAATCAGAAAGGTTGCATTTATCTTTCAGAATGGAAAGTAACATGCAGTTACTGTTCATTTGGGGCTACTTATTCCCAAATTATACTTACATATTTACATTGTCATCAGTGAACAGTTACATTCATTTGTTAGCAAGCCATCCGATTTCATTAAGTCGGACTTATATATTTACACAGTTATGGGTGAAACATGACAACATTTAAATTTATTTGTAAACAAGCTAGTTAGTTTCATTAAGTCGGACTTAAAGCATTGCAATGGTACTTAACAAACTGCTGCAACAAAACCTCACGTTGTAATATGATTCAATCTTAACTTTATATTGAATGCGCAGAACTTAAATGTCAAGATGGAATTTGTTGAAATATGGAGATACGCAAAGTTCTCGGTTGGAGGCACACACCCTCTTGAGCCCGACAAATAAAACATTGTTCAGCTGAAAGTGACAAACCAAATGCGTCCAAAAAATAGCAGAGAACGCAATATGATCACGATCGTAGAATAGTGCGACTTAATGGATTTATATTTTACTAAGCAAATGTCGAGACTCGCTCATTAACAAACATGATTTGTTCATTGAATATTGGCGCAGCTTATTTGCGTTTTGAAATGATCCCGATAACTATTGTAAAAGAGATAATTGATTCATTTTTAAGCCTTATCTGGGTTAATTTCTGGCAACTAGCAATGGACAGTCTTGCCAAAAATGGGTTATTCAAAGCTTGAGATTACTTCAATGCTATTCTCATATAAAAATTATACTTGGGCGAGGCAAATAAACTAAAGGGATTTCGACAAAAATACGTTAAGTAAGACGTTTTAAGCAATGTATCAGCCAAGCGGACATTGCAGTCGCAGTACAGTGAAAACATTCATAGAAAAGCACTTGCAGTGGTTGAGGGACCACAATTTACATTTAGAAAGGGCTTTTCGCTGACCACAGTTGCTTTCCTTGCTACATGTTAGCGACATTTTAGCAATGGCCTTTAAAGTAAGACGCATAGCCTAAGGTAAGAAACATAGCGAATTAGGTTTTAATGTTAAATTGTCAAATTGAATTTACAACTGTTACACACTGGTCATTGTCCGTTTACCTAAACGTTAAGATAAATATATTGTGCCTAGAAAAATCAACGATCGACATTTGACAAGGTTTATGCCGTTATTACAGCGTCAATTAATAGAGTATTGTATACATAAGCTTGTTGGCCGTCTAAATGTGTAATATAATCACAGGGTAACGGCATTAATTGTTGAGATGCCTTCAGCAATGGCTTAAACGAGGTTTATGCTCTTTGGAGAAGAAAGATCTATTTAACTACAATCCACCAATAGATACAGAACATTAAGTAACGCCACGGAAATATGCTGCGCTAGTTATCGATTTGATATATTGTATCCGCATTTACAGAAACAGATTGATATATGTTCATGAAACCTTGATTTCCCTTCGATATGTGAGCTTCAAATACAATGCTACATGCTCATTTTAACTTCAGCTCAAAATATCGCACAAAGCCCATTGCAAAAGCAATTGCTATGCTACAAAACAAATTTATGTTACTCAGGTATGCTTGTAATATTTGTATCACTACGATAATATCCGTCCAAAGTGTTTTAATGTTGCCGCCAAATAGGATGCATGTAGTCAAGACCGATTTGCTAGAAGCATACAGTTAGTGTGCGTGTGAGGTGCTCTCAACCAATGGCATAGATTTTCAAAACACAACCGACTATAGGTTAAAATGCACTCAGATATACAAAGCATGATGAGATTAAAGAGATACAGTAACTAAGCTATATGAGGTGCTTTACATGCCACCTTCGACATTATGATTAAATAAAGGCTCTAGGTTTTCTGGCGTTGTATGCGTAATGAAACAATTAGAACTGAATAGCTTCGGCACTTTGTACTGCAGGTGATGACCAGTCAATCGCGGAACAAAATAAACTCCAGGTAATGGGAAAAGGGTAAAATTGCAAATTGTACAACTACTCTGGGTCAATATGACAAGGCATTCAATAGTTTTATCTAGTATTATGGCTGCTGTGGCATCAGACACTTATCAAACATTCGTCGTCCTTTTCCTATTTTACATAATGAAGCAGTCACTGAAACACCACTTGAATATACCACATAGCGTTGAGCACTAGCTGACTTCCGGCGAAGTCTAAACGCATTCACAATATTGTGCATGCAGTAATCACAGCTTGACAAAGCATATACGTTGCCCTAATTCTCTGTAATGCAAAAGGGCACTTTTGCTGGAACGTATAAGCGTACAAAGGTTGAATAAATTGATGCTCGCCTTGACGTTACTCCCATAATGTTTGATGCATAGATCCATTAGCTTCTCAATGGTCGCCCGCTTGAACGAGACAAGCCGCGACCCCCGGGCTTAGTTAGCTTCATTCGTGTAAAATTTATGGTGAACTTTGTTTGCCAATCATCATGAGCAGCATTGGCATGAAATAAATATATAAGAACGTTCTGCTTTAATCACCATTAAGATCAATGCGGGTGGATTCATCACCCCTGTAAAATTAAATCAATCAATTTATCCATAATATCATCTTCTTAGAAAGGTGGCGCACAGGATTCTAGATTGCAGCGAGTGGAACTAGAACTGATGTAATTTAGTAAACCCAGCATTGAAAGCAGGCTAAAGAAGGCGGGAAATGCTTGAGGCATTGTACATGACCGACGAATGATTAACCCTGTGAGGTTCTGCAATAATTAACAATACTAACGGTAGCCATTTTACATTTATGTTGGGGTTTGAAAGGTAATCTGTGAGGGTGACCAGAGGTATACGTAATGCACTGATGTCAGATGAAGTCCAGAGCTCTTTATGTAAGTTATTGCAACGGGTCACAGGTGTGGGCACGACGCGGTCTGGAACGATGTTGTAAAGTCTAACGTGAGCACAGAAACTGTTTTTTATGCGGATATAGATCATCATATAGTCTATACAAGGTACTAAAAAACTGCAATGTTTACATAGGTGTAACGGCTTCTCTAGAGTAACATAAAGCAATTGCTCACGTAAATTGATCAATATAGCTCGTTATGTTATGACGCCAGAATTGCAATCGCACTACTCGCTTTGGATCAACAATTATAAGTGCATGCTGGTTCCTATAATTATTTAAGGTCAGTAGTCGTCACTGACTAACCCTATTACAGAGATGATGACGAAAATATTTTAGCTTTCTGCAACAAATGGGCAACTGATGAAGACCGTAATGCCAGCCATTGAAGCCAATGATCATATTTAACCTAACTTCGATATAACCTGAGAACCTTAATGCCCATTTGTGCAATTGAATGAGATGTCATAGATTGTATTGCATTGAATAATATCGATCTTTGAAAGTTAGAGGTTGTGCTGACCGTGATAAATTACTAGACTAATCATGCTTCTGGCATGGTGATTAGCAGTAATTCGTCGTTATAATTGGCCTCAATCCGGGGCTCATCGCCGTCATCATCTCATTTACCGAACGATTACCTCGCTAAAGGAAGCACAGGTGGCTTGCCAACTTCCTTAATGCGCTATCATCCTGTCTATATATCACTGAAATATGTTTTCAACGTGCTATTTTGGAATAGCTAGTTATCGTATATGAATCTCCTTAAAAATGTGTCAATTGCCAAATATGTAAGTGACCGCAACCACCACATATTTGAACGTGTATTTTTTGCATAAGAGCCCATATCAGTTCAGGTAATTAGAAGTAAATAATCAAACCTACGATGTTCTAATGCAACGATAAATAGCTTAACAACCTGCTGGTACATTTATACATTGACAAGATGATGCCCTGCAATGGACTAGAATGTGCTCTGTAAGTATATCCCAACATTACAGGAATAAATTTTAACCAAGGTATCTAGGATTAATTGAAATAATTATTTGCAGTCCTCGATTGCAAGTGCTTAACGTCATAGATCTAAGTGACTATGTTAGTTGGACATGTTTACATATCCTGACAGTATGCTGCTCTGTTCCATTAAGAATGCTTCATTTTGCATGAACAGTAAATATTGGTTATTGAGTAACGATATGTGTAGAAAGAAACGAATGGTATGATGAACATTGTTTTACGCATATTTTACTTATGAATTTGGTATGAATATAAAGATATTGCTTATCGCAAATTAGCAGTAGAGATCATCAGTCAAATAAAAGCTCCCTTGAATGGGAGTCGGCTGCCACGAAGCGATGCCATTCAGGTCAGACATTTTGGCTTGTTATGCCCTGACCTCGCTGCCAACTTCATTTCCCAAAGGTTACACCCATTGTATTTTATGGTTAAGGAATCTTTGAATGTGACATATTTTCATTTGTATGTTGATACTATTAAGCATTAGATATGTTTACATGTTTCAGTTATTTAATCTAGTAACGAATAAACATAAGTCATCTCTTGCCATACTAGAGAAAGACCATATATGGCTAGAATAATTTACAATTGTTTTTATCAGTTAATGTATAGCGTATGTCACTAAAATAAGCAAATGACCATATACTTAAATTCTATCAATACCTTGATTTCTTTTGCCAAATAAACGCCATTCCCTGATCAATGAGGGAATGACCACATATGGCAGCACGTCAATATGTATCGAGCCTTAACACACCTAGCTGCAGTCGCCCCGTTAAGAACATCTTACAAGAAGACCAGAATATAACAATACTTTTTCACATCATTGTGCAAGTCTGTTTTGGTTTGTCACAACATTACGAATCAAACAATCAATAATATCGATAAATATAATATGTACGTAGCACATTGTGATCAGTATTTTATTCGTAATGCGTTATATCTGTTTTGTCATCCCGCGCTGGTTCATTGAAACACATTATGCTTTCAGTATTTGGCAAGTAACTATATAGCAATGCTGAAGCACTGCAATAGATGACCCCATAAGGCCTCAACTTTCTGTAAAATTGCTATCTATCATCATATTAGTAGAAGCCGCTACCTCTTAGATCGAGCTTTGTTCTACATACACTAAAATTTCGATGGGTCAGCTATGCAATACGAAACATCCCACAGCGCAAAATCATTCCACTTATTGTTTTCCAACAGAAATAGCTATGCGTAAATGTATGCGCACATGTATGCGTAAATGTATGCGTAAATGTATGCTAAATGTTTGTAAATGTATACTTGAACTCGTCAAAGAATTATCCAGAAACAGAACTACACCATCATATAGCCAATTGTTTTATATATTCACTCGAGCTTGAGAGGCATGAAAAAAGACTTTGCATGATTTATGTAGCATATTGCAGTGCGAGTGGTTTTATTTAGAAAGTTTTTGCAAAAGAGATTTAAACATAATTTATTACCACTGCTATTGTCTTAACGTTCCGCAGCCAGCTCATAAATCGCAGAGCAACCATTAACACGTATATTATATATATACATATATCATAAACAAGATAACAAATATTTCATCATTTCCTTGTTTTCTTCTATTGCCTGAATGATAAGCGGCCACCTTCTAAATCACAAACATAGATACCGGTAATGGTTACCTGAGGGTATCTAGCATTATATTTACTGATAGAAAGTCTAGGTTTGTGCAGTTGAATGTCGTCAGCTGCATGTCTACAGAAGCAAAACTTGTTCTTACATCATTGTGAAAGGACTTTCAGGGTTTTGCAGAACATTCTCAATCAAATAATCAATAATGTCGATAATATGATATTAACGTAGCACACTGGAATCGGCATTTCATTCGTCGTGAATTATATCTGCTTTGCTATTACGCCATTGCTTTATCACAACAAATTGATTTTCACTTTCAGTATCCGGCAGTAACTCAAAAGGAATGCCAAACCACGTACTGTGTGGGCGATATAAAACTGAGCTTCGTTAGCGTGCTGTTTATTGCTGATTGCTTCACATGCCCACGTGGCTGTAGGGAACATTGACGTCTTTAATAATTTAAGACGCGTTTTTGCCAATGAATCAATCATACTTTTGACAAGCTGTGACTGTTACATCGTGCATGGAGTAACACTTCTATATAACATATATATTTCAACGCTTATCACCAATAGAACGGAGTAAAAGTGTTTTATGATACAGTAGCATAATACACCAATATTTTCTTTTCTTTTCGTTTACCATGAAGGTTGTCGGCTTTGTCACAACTATTATTGAATATTATATCGTGTATCAGTAGTATTTGTGCACCAATTAATTGATTGATTGACTATATCTTTTTGTATATTATCCCGCATCCTGTCGCTTGATACAATTGTGCGCATGAAATTAGTGCATAATCTAGTGACAGGGTGCATTTAACTGTAAAAAAACCCTGATGCCTTAATCCATCACCATCAGAACTAACTCCATAACAAATTTCTAAACATATTTTGATAGTCTTTATCACAGGTATCAATTGCAAAGATTCTCCGAAATATAATTTGAAATATAACACCGTCACTGATTGCTTCGATAATTTACTTTGACCCACCATCTCACTTTATCTTAATAGTCGGTTTAATAGCGTAGAATAATAACATGGAAATGGATTCATAATATCTATTTTTTAAGCCCAGGAATGCATATTGATGATTGCAGATGTCGCTAAAAGACTGGACAAACAGCTTTATTCGTTCAGCAAATGAGGTTAGTTGTTCACTCATCAGCTGCAAACTTCGTGGCTTTTCATTTTGTGCAATAAGCCATACAGTAGCAAGCCAGATACAATTTATTGGCGTTTTCTTCCCAATTTGTTTTATGATAAGCACATTATATTTGAACCAATCAGATCATCTGCGTCGTGGCTATAAGAACCCGACGACTTAATTTACATTCGAAACAGGTCCTGAAAATACCCATCTAGAAACAAAAGACAACTATCGAATTCGTCCGCTATTAGCTCATCGCTTGTATCGTTAATGCCATGAGCGCATCACCAGCAAACAATGTTTGATGATATTGTATGTGCTTTATTTGCGTCTTAGTTCAATAGGATTACCTGGTGTTACTCGTTGATGGCTTTTAACAATATCAAATGCAACTTCATTGTATAGGATGTTGATCTATCAAATGACAGTCGTAAATCGGTAGCACCGAAATCTGATATCAAGGCAAACTCTCAATGCGATGGACCGGACGGTGTATGACGTTTGCTTATCACTACAACATACGCCAAATTATGTTCGAATTTTAAGTCAATAAATAATATGCACTATTCGCTTATATGGAAAATTGTAATACTTTAATATCAATGTTTGTAACGCATAGGCTTCCGATTATTTTATTTAAGGAGCTCGGTTATGTACACAATAGCGTTCTTCCTCAACCAATGAAAAATATTAATTCAACCACAATCAAATACTACTTAATAAAGTAGCGTAATTATGCTTGAAAGGTATTGAAGCAACAATATACTGAATTTGGTTTAGTTATCATGATCAGATATATGTGTGATAAGCCAATATCAAATTTCATGTGGCTAATTGATTTCACAGACAGTCGCATTCATCCAAAGTCTATGCATATTATATGTTGCTGCTATGATCCCGTGTGGTAATGTCAATACATTTACTGAAGAAATGGCGGCAATCGTACCGCGTAATGATGATTCATGGCCTGTTTAAATTTTTTGCTGAATTCGAATCATCCGATGGGGAAGCGCCTGATATCTAGCGGCACCTCGGCATTGTTCCAAATGTCCCGAAAAGGAAGGCATTCACAATGATAGATAGATTGATTACCCATTGGCGACGCTAACTACATCACACGCTAAATGTCAGTCGTAATAGTAGTTCGACCCTTAAGCCTCAACAAATGCTGAGATTTTCTTTCGAAAATAGGTATTAATCAGCCTTTGGATTGAATAATTAGTGTCTTAAATCGTGCTTCGTTCTAACATACTATATATCCGGTGAACATATACTGGGCCTTCCGTGTATGTTGGTAGTTTTAATATACAACAAGAAATCTACTATAAAGCTAGATGATTCCTAAAGCGGTTTTGTTTAGGGGATCGAATGATTAAAGATATGATTAATTAACTGAGCTGTGATATGATTCAAACTTCAAATTTCTCGCAACTGCAATTCATTTGCCTTCAGAATCAATTACTGACAGTAGTAATAACGGCATACCCGTTCTTAGAACACCATTAAAGTCTGTCGTGTTGCTGCTGCTTCCAAAGAGTATCATTTCGTGATGTAACAGTTTTAAATTCAAGTTGTCAATTTCACATTAAAGCATATTTCGCTTAGTTTCTTAGCTTACGCTATGTATTTCACTTTAAAGGCCATTGCTAAAATGTCGCTAACATATAGCAAAGGAAGCAACTGTGGTCTGCGAAAAGCACTTCCTTAATGAGTATTGTGGTCCCTCAACCACTGCAAGTGCTTTTCAATGAATGTTTTCACTATACTGCGACTGCAATGTCCGCTTGGCTGATACATTGCTTATAACGTCTTACTTTATCAATTTGTGTCTTGATCCCTTTAGTTTGTGATTTGGCTCGCCCTAGTATAATTTGAATATGAAAATAGCATTGAAGTAATCTCAAGCTTTGAATAACCCATTTTTGGCAAGACTGTCCATTGCTTGTTGCCAGAAGTTATTTGTCGGGCTCAAGAGGCTGTGCGCCTCCAACCGAGAACTTTGCATATCTCCATATTTCAACAAATTCCATCTTGACATTTAGGTTCTGCGCAATCAATATAAAATTAAGATTGAATCATATTACAACGTGAGCTTTTGTGGCAGTAGTTTGTTAAGTACCAATGCAATGCTTTAAGTCTGACTTAATGAAACTTACTAGCATGTTCACAAATAAATTTGTTGTCATGTTTCCCTCATTACTGTGTAAATATATGTCCGACTTAATGAAACCTGATTGCTTGCTAACAAATGATTGTAACTGTTCGCTGATGCCAGTGTAAATATATGAGTATAATTTGGGATTAAGTAGCCCCAAATGAACAGTAACTGCAAGTAACTTTCCACTCTGAAAGATAAATGCAACCTTTCTGATTTTTTCGGCGAAATGGATATCAGTTAGTATTTTAGGGGAGTCATTGCCGTATTTTGTCCCAGCCCACTGCCTTCCACAATGTACAAACACACATGTTTTTCGGGTGTACCATGCTGTTAGAAATATTCCATGATGCTGCATTATTATGGTTTATCACAGGCATCTTCAGTCAAACTATACTGGTCTTATTTGAATGCGTTTTGTTGTCCTTCATAGTTAGAATTTGAGGCAATTTCAATTCCGCTACTTCAAAAACTTGCAGGCTGGTAGCGATCAGTGGGAATAGGTAGGCGCATCCATTCTGAACATACCACCTAAGGTCCTGGATGTGATCTCACGGGATCTGTGTTATTTGTTAATGGCTTGGATGCTTTCCAACAAGTTGCGTACGGAGACCAGCCGTGTTTCAAACAATAGGCCTGCTTCTAACAAATGTCTACTGTTGAGAGGTCACCAGGCGTGACAGCTCATTTGATGATTATTCAAATGAAAGACCGACCGATCTAGCCAAAATTACTTTGTATTGTACCTCATGCTTGCAAAGGTCACCTATTTTTTGCTAGTTGCCTTCAAATGAGTATAGGTCACTAAAATGTTGCGAGGACAGGTAGTTAGATTCAGAAGTTTTCAATTAATGTCTTGTTCATGCTGAGACCTTAATGTACGCTAGGCTTCTGGGAGCGATTGCACTGCTCTAAGCATTTTGCTCGACCCATGATTAGTCGGTTTTCCTATGAGTGTTCGATTGGCGATCTTGAGCATTGTACGCATATAATGATAAATACATCTCTCGCAAGTTCAATGAATTGCTAGCAGTTAACCTAGACAACGAATTATAATTGATAATTATCTTTATTATATGCAGCACAATGGACTCGAACACCCAAAACTAAAGCGCTTTTGGTAGAAACATTTCACTTGTACGCCTTCGTATAGCAGCTCAATCGCTAATTTACGAATACTTCATCAGCAACATTCGTCTTCAGAAACACATGTGTCTAAAAGTTACAAGTAATGCGAGCAGTATGTTGCATCGAGACATACTGGATGACACAGCAATATATATTTATTGACATATATTTATATCTCCTTTACTTGTCCAATACAGTGCCTGCTGTCACGCAAAAACTTAACCATTATGCATATTTACTGAACAATAAGCTGTGCTTCCCGATATTCAGAACCCGACGTAAACCAGCAATGTTTGCCCTCATTGAAAAGCCACTAATTTACCTTACAACCCACAAACAACCTTCACACAGCTACGATGCACATACGTCCGGCAATATCAAATATATGGCAACTGCACTTCTTGCTTAGATAAAACTGGGAACATAGCTATATTTGCTAATTAGCTGGTATCGACATTTCTTGAATGCACAGACAAGCAGTCAAAGCAATCTGACGAATTATGTCTGCTGATGTTGTCAATGGCAAGTGCTTCAATTATTAGGATTGTTGTTTACCGTATGACCGTTGTGATTTACGTGCGCCATCAATAGATTATTTCCGAGAGTGAGCCATGAGGGCCTTATCTCAAAAGCCTTTCGGAACCGTGATATATGTGTTAAATTATTATTGCATTATAATGGGTTTCAAGTGAGAAGTTTGATATATTGACTCGCATTGGCTATTGTTCAAAGGTTATATTCGAAAAATTGACTACTGTCAGTTGGTCAAAACAGATGTGATTGCCGATGTGAATCGCAAAATAACTAACGAGGTGATCTATCATCTTGACGTGCTGATGTCAGTTAGATCAATCATGATGGATTTTTGTCAATCAGCAACAGCAATAAACTACCTGCTTAGCTGCATGTTTTCAGTGTAACTCAGTTGAATGTTGAACACGATGCTGGTATATTGCTTTTAAAACGCAGTGCACACACACATATACAAGTTAAATAGATATTGCGGCTTGAGATACCAACAATAACACAAAGTGACTCACGCAGCCATGATATTGTTACCAATTTGGCCATCAGCGAAACTGCGTGAATACACGATAAATTAAATGGCTTAAAAGACAATTACGCCCATTCCATATCTGTATCGCAACGATTCATTTGCTCTAAGACTAGCTTAACTGTCTATGATCTTTGAAACCGGGGAAGAATCTTAACAGGAGCAGGAAACAACGAAATAGGTCACCGGTAAGCGTTTGAAGCTACAGCCAGGTGAATATTCGAGACTAGCCGCCCAAAAATAGCGTCACTGTGTTGAAGGTTTTGCATCTCTAGCAGATGGGTATTATCCCCTCGAAGGCGCCATATTCTGTAACCAGCACTGCTGGTATAGTTTGATAAATTGCCGTTATGACGAGCAGCTTTGCGGCGTACCGATAGCGCTGTGCTCATGGCTTTTATTTATGTTGGAATGATGGCACGTCGAATCCTCTCAGTGAAACTTGATACTATTTTGCATTGGGGACATGGCGGGGTAAATATATACAAAGGAGAAAAAGCGCTGAATGCATGGCTTGCGACATAGAAGGCACTGGGACAGGAAGGGCGAATGTGCAAAGAAAGTTAGGATACATAGAGGAAGTGGCATTGAGAGTTGGGCTGAAGCCGGAATCACAACTGATAAGCAATGTATGCGTGGATCACTGCCTAGCATTGGTACAAGCCTATCACACGAGATCCCATCGCCTTCCGAGGTGGCAAAATGATGGTTGATTACGCCATGTTGAGACGAAAGTCTGAGATGCAGCATCCTTGCGCAGTCAAGTCTAGCATGTACCATCAGAAAGATTTGCATAGTTGGCTCGCGACAAAGATTGCGGAATCGGAAGAGACGAAGCTGCAGCTATTCAGATTACGGGGAACTCTTGCTTTACAGCTGAAATGATAATGTAATTGCAACAATTAACTATGGTGAAATGGGCATTGTGACCGAACAAAGATTCTATGACACTGTAATCAGACTAGATGCTCTTCCATTCAGCATCTCGACATCATAATCTAAGCTGATATACATCTGTAGATGACAAAGCAACTTTTGTTAACAGCGCAAGAGAGCAACCCAAAATTTTCTTGCAGCGCTAAGTAAAAACGGAACTAACTGGATTGTTTTTTGCTGGTTAATGTTGTCAATTTGTTCATTGCAAGAACAAAACATTTCATAATGAAGTTGACATCGAGCACGATAATTTACATCATGATAACCAGTGCGATGGGTGGTCTTAGGAGACATGATAGGATGAGGAGAGTTGTACCTGTCCAGGTCAAAAATCAACGACGTGCGACCGTCACACCTCAATAATTATATTACAACCATTAGCTGCAGCTAGTTTTACCTGTTAAACGCTCACCATCATGGTACATATTTACATGCTAACTGCAGATTGCATTACACGGAAATAATTTCAAATATATGGTAACTTGCAAATTTGTCACCTCTTATTACTCAGACCATTATCGTAATTAGTTTGCACGTGAGTTCAATAATAAGACATTCTTTTCAACTTAACTTTAGTTTTGCATTTCGAAAGACAATGAACCCAGTGTTATAAACATACCCTAGACTGGATATGTGAACTAGCACAAAGAAATTCTGCGTGTTCGGTTTCACAGAGTGTAGTCCTTGATCTTAGACTTAGACACCGCACCAGAAGGATTGTGGGTAAAAGACTATCGACAACGCGTTCGGTTGGTCTATCAAGCTCCGTATCCCTCTGAATCTCCGAATGGTAATCATTGAACTCAATTCTCGAGGTCCTTATATATGATTTTATTTGATGTGCGAACAAATGGGCGGACGCCTCATTAATTCAACATTAATTCCCTAAGGTGCATGCTAATTATATTAGGCGAACCGCCTTTAACTTAAATGGGCTTTCATTTGGCCACGACATTAATATATATGCATACAATCAATGCTACGCAGAAGATGACATATTATGTGACTCACACTTAAATGCCTTCCATTAAGCCAAGAACATTTACATACATGCATAATATCAACTACAGAAGGGAGGTGGTGCACCGGAGTACAGCGGTTTTTACATACATTTGAATGACCCGCAACAGCTATTGCTAAACTTAAATCGGCAACATCAAAGGTTTGACTTTACATTCGCTCACTTTGGACCGTTATGAAGAGACATAAGCTACATTATGACTTAAGGTTCTATTTTACTCCGACAGGGGGAGCTGAAGCCGTCAATCATAACACCCAGTGGTAGCTTAAGATATGTCATTGTAATTGTATTCTGCACTGATTCCTGTAAAAATTCATTTAATTTCCAAAGGAATTTGGCTTATGTTTGCTGCGTTAGTAGATTAAGCTCTAGTATTTAACATCAATTTAAATCTAAGCTTTATTTTATCTCTTTAATTATGAAGTTTTAATGTGAATAAATTTGCTTTTGGTCTCTGAATGCAACACATGCGTCCGAGCAAACTGAAAATTACTCGGCTTGTTTGCGAAATTCAGTATGACAGGTTTTTGCTAAATCATATTATGGTCGTCATGTATAACAATATCATCGTCTGATTTGGCGATATCTTTACCGTCATCATTAGCCGGGGAATGATTTGCAAACACAACTGGTGAGTAATTCAACACTGGCGACGATGATGAGGGCTGTCCATTATCTGGCTGTTCCATGGCTAGGTCATCCATATTGTGAATGTCATCGACAATCACCTCTGGAATGGAAGCGGTCACAATAGGACTATCGTCGAATTTGCGAGTATGTCCGCGTTTTCTACCAGTAAGAACAAAATAATTAGTAGGCAACAAACACTGATTAGTCTAAAATACGAAACACTTTGCAACGCATATACTGTTAAATATGAATACTTCTTCCAGCCAATTGCGCCATGGCCAAAAATCAAGTAATTAAGGAATATAGCAATTTGTTTTAGAATATGCATGTTTGTTGAGTACTCGTACCTAAAAAGGCAATGAGTGTTGCTATAGCGACGAGGCAGATACAGGCCACTGACACACCGACGGCGATAGCTGCATTGTAATCAAATAACAGCGTATCACAGGCTATTACATGTCGCTACCAGCGGCAATCAATGAGCAACGCTGTTATTTATCTAACAAGCTATACGACATATTGCTGTTACTACCTGTTCCAGGGATGTTATCTTTTGTATATTGATCCATGCGACCGTCTGGATCCGCCTCAGATGCGGATACCAACGTAATCGTTGGATGCACTTTACACGAACGTAATTAAACATGTTTGTATTATCCGAATTGCTACGCGACCAAATACCGTAGTGTGACATGCAGTGGCGATAGTTTTCCAGGGCGGCTGAAATGCAGTGACATTTATTCTTACATTAATTCAAACAAACAATTTCTAAATATATCATGTCTGAAGCTCTTATCCCCTGTCATTTCAGTGCTTGCTGCATAATCCACAGCGTCGGTCATCAGTGTTTGGTCACCCGCCACGAAAGTTAAATCTGAAAGACCAAATAGTAAGCTTGTATATATGCATAGTAATGTTGTCGCCGACATCGTTTTTGTATTGATTGTGCCACAACAGTGTCATATTATTGGTATTCTGACGGTGGTTACTAACATCTCAAAACATTGGCGACTGTCTTAATTTAATCGAGCACTGTTTGGTAACTAACACCAAAAAGCACAAACATATCCGTTGACCTTATCAAGAGGTTAAGATTTATATTAACTGTCATACTTTTGACGCCCGAGCTTCATCCGGGTTTGCAACCGGCTGGACACAAACCGGTGCTGTAGGAACAAGTGTGGCGGTCCACAGTAGCCCCACAAACGATCTATTAAACTAAACATATGTGATGCAAAACACATTAGGGCAAGTGGTAGTACAGCTGCTGTCATTGAGCTGTGGTTTATTGACCCTCATGTTGGTGGCTGTTTCCACATCAGCACTCATAGCCAATCTCTGCCATTTACATGTATGCATTAACATACATCCACAACACTCAAATAGGAATCAAAAATCGCCAGTGTTGTAGTTGCCCCTACACCGGAATGCTAATATAGAGCTTATTTAACAGCGATAATAATTGTACAAACGATTGCAATTGTAGCCCGAGATAGATACTGACCGCCACTAAAGTACTATCAGTACAATCGTTCCCCATAGTGGTCAATTTAACAGTTGATAAACATGCTAACGTACGGTTTATGCCGGCGTATGTTGTTGGGTACATTTTGTTGATAATATTGCCATACTGGGTGGCGGTATTGTATACCGTACTCCCTAAAAAGTCGTGAAACGAGGAAGTGTAGGTGTGTCGTATAGAAGACTGCGGTGATAGCTGTGGAATAGAAAGCGAGTCAGACCGGCGTAAATGGTAGATTCTACACCTCACAGCCCACCCCACTACCTATCATGATTACCTACGTGGTAACAAGAAATCGGGCGTAAGCAGCATCAAAACCCCAGCCTGAAAATACTCAACAAGAAATCATGTTTTAAAACAACATGACAGTAGTGGTTATGTGTGCGACTCGATCCTTCGCAAGCCTACACGGGTCGTGTTTAATTATAATTTCTTATCAACACAATTTGTAGATGTGAAGAGACCATTCATCATAAATCGGCCTTTTTAAAAATCCTCAGCATAAACAGATAGATCATACGTGAGCGGCGTCCGGTGTGAGGATCGTTGTCGTACAATCTTGCATGTTCAAGCAAAAACAAGAAGGACATTTTAGGATTGCGATCGGGAGAGGAAGGGAAGAGCAGTTATCGCAAATAAGGATCAGATTGATCCCGCCAGACATATGCTCGGCCGGAGAATAAGGGCTTCTTTGATACGGATTAGTGACGTGATGTCTGCTTGTGTTTGGTGTACCATTTGGAATAGAGGCTCGAAGTTTGTTGTATGTTTATTGTCTATGAATATATTTCTAAACGCAGCATTAAGATGAATCCATGGCTACTAACATGCATCCAACTTTATCTAGCTGCTAAATCTGCTACGCATCCAATAAAAACATGCATAGTACTTATTTTAAAACGCCATGTATAAATATGTTTCTACTTCTCCAGCAGAATACTTTAATGGCGTTTCAGGTAGGATGCACTGATCCGGTGAAATGCTCAAATGGATAGGTGTTGAACTGCTGGTGAATCGATTTCACACCATTAGATTATTATACAATGCCACTTTGCATATATATATATATATATATATATATATATATATATATATATATATATATATATATATAGAGATAGAGATATATATATATAGAGAGAGAGAGAGAGAGAGAGAGAGATATATAGATATATATATATATAGATATCTCTAGATATATATATATATGGATATATATCTATCTCTCTATATATGTCTATATATAATCTCTATATCTATATATATCTCTCTCTATATATATATCTATCTAGATTCTATCTATATAGATATGTCTCTCTCTCGATAGATAGATATTTATCATCTATTAATATCTATCTGTACTCTCTCTATATATATATATGACCTCTCTATCTCTATCTCTCTCTCTATCTCTCTCTCTCTCTCTCTATCTCCCTATCTCTCTCTCTCTCCCTCTCTCTCTCTCCCCTTTATATCTCTCTCTCTGTTGAGATAGATATGTATATCTCTCTGCATATAGATGTCATAGATCTCTCTCTGATATCTTTATATGTAGAGATAGAGAGAGATAGAGATCTCTATAGAGTCTTCTATCTCTCTCTCTAGAGATATCTCTCTCTATATCTCTCCCTCTCTCTCTCTCTAGATCTCTCTCTCTAGTCTCTCTCTCTAGAGATCTCTCTCTCTCTCTCTCTCTCTCTCTCTATATCTCTCTCTCTCTATCTCTCTCTCTCTCTCTCTCTATCTCTCTCTATATATTTAGATATGAATATCTCTATATCTCTCTCTCTCTTTCATCTCTTAATATCTCTCTCTCTGTACTCTCGCTATATATATATATCTCCTATATATGTCCCTATATATATATATCTCTATCTCTCCTCTATCTCTATATACATGTCTCTATATATATATATGCATATTTATTGATATATATATATATATATATATGCATCTTTATTGTACATATCTATATATAAATATATTTATATTTATATATCTCTATATATATATATATTTATATATATATATGTATATATATCTATATATATATATATATATATATATATATATATATATATATATATATATATATATCTATATATATATATATCTATATATCTATATATATATATATATATATAAATACATATGAATTTATACCACTGTATATGCCAGCTTTCCCAACTGTCATTCCTATGTGCGTTAAAAGAGTTACCCCTCAAACATACTCTCATTTCAGCGTAAGTCCAAAAACTTGGAAGTTTAGGTGTATGGTGCGGTATACTTTGCAAATCTCAGTTGTTTCGAAAGCGAGTCCGGAGGGCGTGGCCATGTTGGCATTTAGTGTATGAGTGAGCCCCTCCCCTACCCTGCTACGCGCCACCAGGTCTTTAAATATACAAGGGTGGGCTTTCTTAAAAGCGGATGTTCTTACGATTAGCACTCAAAAATTTTAATTCATGGCTCGACACACCGATCCGAATGGCTATTTACAAGGTGCATGTAGGAAAGACCACATAGACTAATACAGCAGAAAATATGTATTTCCGCAGGCGAAGACTTTCCAATGTTTATTTAACTGTGATTTCGCCAAAGTTTATGCATTCGATGAACATTAATTGACTGTCAGTTACGGTTGAATAGTACGAAAAAGGATTAAATAATGGCAGACGAAGTAAATAGCTTTTTACGCTTTAAAAATGCCGCATGGGCAGTTATTTATTACCATTAAATGTTATCAAACGCAGTGGAACGTTGCAAATGTGCAGAGAAGGCTGGACTAAAGTAGTCGTTTGCTATGTAGGTTAAAAATGCGCTAGGTCACTCAGAACATACTTTGATCTAGATGAAAATGTCGCAAACAGTTTTGACTCAATTTTACCCTCTCCGCCTTAAAGCTTCTGGGCCGCAAGTTACCCGTCAGTTATTCCTTAAACCCAGCTTAACTACCTCATGGAGGGGCGACCTCATTGGTGAACCTGCTAGAAGCCTCTCAGCAAATAGCATTCGCTGATGGGGGGCCAGCCTAAAAAAGTAATGGAATGTAAGGGAATTAACACACGCTCACGGGAGAGCAAGATCACCAACCATAAATAATATATATCTCTCCCCTCATAAAATATCATTCGGTCACTTTGATAAATAAAGAAGTTATCCTGTCTTTAAAAGAATAAAGTACACTTCTCCTTGTTCTTGTTTTTCAAAGTCGACATAAATAGCCTATTGATATACCAGAAACAATTTCTCCGTGGTACAGCGCAGTGAGGAGCATTTGTCCATACATAGTAGGTGTTGTCATGTCGATCTTATTAATATGAAAAGGATCATTTTGTTATATGTCCTGACTCTCATGAACAGCAGCAGCAACCTGTTTAGAGTGTCAATAAAACCTGTACCACCATGCTAGTCCAAACAACCAAATGCCTCCTGATTCCTGTGTTGGCCAATTAGGTACTAGATATTATTATTTGTTCTTTTATTGCGTGTTTCACATCTGATTTACCAACACGGCTAATGAGTGCACAGGTACACGAAGGACTCCGGCTTGAACTAAGGTTGTTTTTCCCCAGTATAATCCACAAACAGAAAACGAGGTAGAAGTGGTGTTCTTGGACTTGAAGTGAGTAAGTCTCTTTTGGAGTCTCTCTGTCTGTCTCTAGGAGCCTGTTCTTTGGATCTTATTTACCAAAGAATTGGCTTTGAAGCCTTCATATAAGGAAAAGAATAATCGACCATCGCAAAGCTACTTCCTCGTCCAACACATTTCGATGGTATGCATCATACCAGTATCATAAATAGACAGTTGCTGGCGTGAGGGCAGAGCCAAGGGTATGGCAGAAGCAGCATGGTCTGTCGGTTGGGATAGAGGGTTGAGATGCTACGCACACAACACTTAAACCACCAAGGCCGGACAAAAATGGTATGCCATAACTCCTTAGCAATGCCCTGTTACTGGGCGCATCAGAGAAACGATCAATGGATTCTTTAACAAGGACACAAATCAAGCTGAGTGTGTACGCACCCTCTTATGAGACCAATGGATTACAATCGCCTCCATCCTCACCAAAGAGCGTATTGCTGAACTTGAATGTTGTGTAAAAGAGTTCTGTAAATATAGATTATCTGAGATACGAGAAAATAGATTTAGAGATCGAGCTGAGAGATCACAAAGCATTTACACCTCTTTTTGGGGGCTTTGATAATGATTCAGCATCACGTGTCATGGCCCATTTGGAACACGGGTTGTCATGGACTTCGCTCCAGGCAGCATGGATGGAAAACAATTCATATCAATAGACGTCCCTTCTATATATCCATACTTACTGTAGTCGTTTAAACAAATAATCATTCCCTGTCCATATGCCAAAAAGAAATATTCACACTTGACTATATTCTTCTGCATTTTCTTTAGAGGCAATTTTTAACCGATACCGACATGTAATCGTTATTATATTCCCAACGTGTATTAAGGCAGAACAACGGGATGAAATAGCTGATTTGCTCATGTTCCAGTTTGTTATGAATTAGGTGAATCCCGCAACCCATGGGCTACATAATTTGATTGGCCAAGTCTTTCTTCACCGTCTCAATAGTTAGGGGCAAAGTATGGAAATGTATTGGGGCATGACTATGTGCATATATTGTTATGTTATGTCCAAATAACTATATTGAGAAACACACACACGAGGACGACACCATGTAGACCGGAACAGAACTGTCTTTATTCTTAACCACCATCCAACACATGAAGTGCACGTTATGATTTTTAGTGAGGGCTTCATAATGCAACATCCCCCTTCTTTTAAGAAATCATCAATGACAGACATTATGTAAGTTGCTTGTCTGCAGTCACAAACAAAAAGGTAGCAGTCTGCCTGTTACAATAAAATGACATACAATTTATATCTAGTCCCAAGTTGACATTCATACAAAACAATACTATCTGGTTCTGCTACAATATGAATATGTAGTTAGATTAAATATCTTCTATGAGACGACGTGGAGGCATGACATTTCGCTTGGGACGTGGTGTAGGTATTGTAGTATTTCCACTTTTCTGTATCGCAGGTGAGGAGACTGTTGCGTTGTGATTCACTTTACTAGTAGGCGTGGAGATGGGATCAGGTACGGGGCTATCCTGTGTTGGCTGTAGAGTAGGTGGGGCAACTATCGGTGCAGCTGGTGGTGACGGAGTTGGGCTTGTGTAAGTGTCAGTGGCTATGGGTCGAGGTCGTAGCAATATTCTGTTGCGTTTTAGAGGGCGACCTGTCGTGCGGCATAGCACTGTATAGGAACGTGGTTCGGGGCCAATTCCAATAACCTTACCGGGGAGCCAGTTTTTACGTGCCACATCCTGGTAGTAAACGGGCTGGTTGATGTCAAGCTCATCAAGGGTTTTGCTCTGGCTGTTGTAACGCATTTCAGATTTCTGATGGGCTAGCTGTCTAGCTGCAGTTATGTCATGGGCGTTGCCTTGATGGTAGACTGGTAGGTTGAAGTTAATTTTCCTTTGGAAAATGAGTTCAGCTGGTGAGGGGATTTTAGGGCCTAAAGGGGTTGTTCGATACACAAGAATAGCTTTGTCGGTTTCCTCAGGTGACTTCTTAATGAGGGCTTTCATGCTCCGGACCATGCGTTCAATAAAACCGTGTGAACGAGGATGGTGAGGGGAGCTGGGTGACATGAGCTATTCCATAGTTGTTTGTCATTGCCTGGTAAGCACTGCCTATAAACTGTGGACCGTTGTCCGAGATGATGGTGTCTGGACAACCAAACATTGAAAATACATGACTGGTAATAGCAGCTACGTGACGGCTGGAAGTGTCACGTCCAAGGCATTCAACAATCGGGTATTTCGAGTGGTAGTCTGCTATGATGAGATAGTTCTCATCATTCAGTGTGAAGAGATCTGAGCCAATTGTATGCCAGGGATATGGTGGAACGGTTGTAATAACGGGTTCCATTGGCTCTTTACTCTGCGATGCCTGGTGCTTTTGACAAATGGCGCATTGTGATATTATGCCCTCGATGTCAGAGTTGATCCCGGGCCAGTACACGCTACCTCTAGCGCGCATCTGACAGCGGATAATCCCTAGGTGACCAGTGTGGATGTCAGTTAGATATTGGTCATGGAGGATCTCTGGGATCAGCAGTTGACTTCCCTTCAGAATGAGACCATTTTCAATGCTTAGTTCGTCTCGGAAAGGCCAATAAGGATGAATGCTGTGGTGGACGTCTCTTTGGCGTCCGGGAAATCCTTGGATAATGTATTTTGACAGGCGATTGAGTGTCTCGTCATTTGTTATTGCTTCACGAAGCTCATCGAGTCGTCTGTTGCTGAATTGAACGAAGCATACCTTAATATTCAGTTCAATGTGCTCATCAGCACTAGACTTTGGGAGTCGAGAAAGGCTGTCCGCTAGAATCATCTCTTTGCCAGGTCTGTATTTTATCTCGTAGTCATAGCGTTGCAACCTCAACAGCATACGCTGCAGACGGGCTGGGGCAGATGTGAGTGCTTTGGCTGAGATCATCTCCAGTGGACGGTGATCTGACTCGATGGTAAATGGTTTGCCGTACAAATATGTGTGAAAGCGTTCTGCTCCAAATACACATGCAAGTAGCTCTCTTTCTATGTTTGCGTACCGCTTTTCGGTGTCAGACAAACTTTTTGAGGCAAACGAGATTGGGTGACCATCTTGAATGAGTGCGGCGCCGAGGGCTTCTTGACTCGCATCAACTTGCAATACAGCTGGCTTGGTTGGATCAAAGTATGAGAGCAATCCAGCTCTACTAATGAGCTGTTTGAGTTGGCTGAAAACTGCTTGATGCTCTGGATGCCACTGGAATTCAGAGTCCTTCTGTAGTAGCTGTCTCAATGGTCCTGTAACGTTACTCAGCTTAGGGATATACGGAGCAAGGTATGTGACCATTCCAAGGAATGACTGGAGTTCTGAGACGTTTGCTGGGGGCTTTAGGTCGATGATAGCCTGCACTTTGCTTGGATCAGGCTTGACCCCTGACTCCCCGTAGATGTTGCCGAAGAAGCATACTTCGTCTTGGTTGATTTTACATTTCTCTGCATTGAAGACAAGACCACATTTGCGAGCACGTTCCATCAACTGATGGAGATTGCGGTTGTGATCAGCTTGGTCAACACCGAACACAGTGATGTCATCTGCAATGGATATGACGCCAGGCAGTCCATCGAGTATCTGATCCATTGCCTTTTGGAAGACGTCTTGGCTAGTTTTCAAGCCGAATGGGAGCCTTTGGAAACAGAACCTTCCAAATGGACTGTTGAACGTAGTGAGGTGTTGACTGGCATCATCTAACTGCACGCTCCAATAGCCGGACTTGGCATCCAGTTTGCTAAACACTTTGGCGCCCTTGAGTCTGTGTGTGACCTCTTCAAGTGTGGGGGTGCGGTGCTGACCCCTCTTTAGCGCCTTATTGATGTCTTTCGGATCCAAACAAATGCGGAGAGACCCGTTTGGTTTTTGAACATATGTTATGCTCGAGACCCAGTCTGTAGGTTCACTCACTGGGCGGATGACATCTAGGTCCAGCATTCTGTCAAGCTCAGAGCGGATTTGAGATTGGAGCTGGATTGGAGCTCTTCTTGGCGCATGGATTACAGGACAAGCATCCTCCTTGAGGATTAGTGAATGCTCTCTCCTTTGAATTTACCCAAGCCTGTGAATCGGTCAGGGTACATGGACTTGACGTCACTCAGCTTTCTAAGGTTTGCAGTGTCAGTCTGGAGAGATATGGTACAGTTCATGGTCACCAGACTGAGAGCTTCGCAAGTTTCCAATCCAAAAATTACAGGACCTGGTGTGTCAGTTACATAAAATTTTGTTGCTTGCCACTGGCTGTCCGCGTAACGACACGGGATGGTAAGTGTACCGTACTGACGAATCGGAGTGCCATTGTATGCAGTGAGTTTGGCGTCACTTTTAACTAAGGTTGTTGGCAGTCCATCTTCATTTACATGCGATGGGTATATATTGCGGAACGTTCGCAGAGGCAGGATATTCCCTTGAGCACCTGTATCCACTTTACCTCGTAGATTTGTCTTCTTGTTGGGGTATGCCTCAATGCGCAAGATTGCAAATGCTTTGTCCCGGCTTACTGTTGAAATGGAGAGAGTGTCGAATGTGCACTTTTCAAACTGTGGGTCATCCTGATTCTCAACACAAACAGAGTGTACATCAGGCCTCTGCTTCTGTTTGTTATACTTTGAAGTACTGTACTTTATTGAGCCACTGCGATGTCCTTGCGTAGAACTGTGTGCAGCAGTACTGCGACAAACTTTTCCCCAATGACCAACTTTTAAGCATTTATTGCATTTCTGGTCGCGAGCGGGACATTCCTCCCGACGGTGTCTAGTCTCACCACAAAAGTGGCATGTTTTCCTTAAGGTCGATTCAGCATGTGGAATCGGTCCTTTCCTTTGGTTGTTTCGCTTTTGATGGATGCTATCCACCTTCGTAGCCTGCCCAAACTGATTGAGTTGTTGTTGTGTGGCCTCGTATGTTCGAGCACAGTCAAGAACTTTGTCAAGTGTCAACTTCTCTGGATCGTGGTCTAGTAGCTTTTTACAAACGGGGTTGTGCACAGTGCCAATAATGATTTGGTCGATCAGCATGTCCTCGAGAGCAGCCTCGAATTTACACTTCCGTGCTTGCACCTTAAGACGAGTTGTAAAGGTGTCAATGGGCTCAGCTGACTGTTGACGAATGTCGCGAAATTGAAAACGGGCAAGTCTATAGTTAGCCTTGGGCTCAAAATAGTCTTGGAATGCCTGCCACACTGACTCTGGCGTTTTCTTCTGCTCTACTGTCAGATGAGACCAGTTGTCGTAGACTTCTAAAGCATTGGGTCCCAACCACAGTAGGATGTAGTTAACAATTTCGTGACCTGTTTTGTTACTGTACGTAGGAGTCGACAACAACAGTTCACAATAACGCTTGAATGAGCGAAACTGATGAGGCAAATCGTCACTGTCCCAGTTGAATGAGGGCAACTTGATACCGGCTAGATCGTTTGAGTGCACGTACTGCACGCTTGCTGCTGGGTTTGATTCCGACATGATTTGGCGGGCGATAAACTGCACACTGTCACTGACGCGATGCAATTATTTACCACAACGTCCAACACGATCACTAGACCTGATATTGTCACATGTAGAAGCTTACTTGCGATTTGCACTTTGCGCTCGTTTTGTTGCTCGACATTCCAACACCACAGTCACACAATCCGTCGCCGACCATGTGCGTTTGAGCGGGGTCGTTGAGGAGGTGAGTTGCTCGGTTCACTGAAATCCGGTGTCACTGACCTCAAGATGACAGTCGTTTCCACTGCTGACTAGCGGAAGATAAAAACACTGTTTTTAATCACTATGGGTCGTTTTAGATCTCACTTGCTGCCACCATGTTATGTTATGTCCAAATAACTATATTGAGAAACACACACACGAGGACGACACCATGTAGACCGGAACAGAACTGTCTTTATTCTTAACCACCATCCAACACATGAAGTGCACGTTATGATTTTTAGTGAGGGCTTCATAATGCAACATATATGACCAACAATGCGTTCAATTAAACATATTGACCAGGTTTATGTCTAATGAGTTTATTGTGTACGTTTTAATTCTGCCTAACATTCCCGCCATTGGGTTAGTGCAGCTCTGCATTCCGGCTGCGACAAGAAGAGTGGAGGGAACGCTGAAGCCTGACGCGTGAGCAGTATAAAATGGCACTTAGTTAGCCACTGTGTATTATTGTTGCTTCACCGTGGCTCCAGGTCGGACCTATTAACACCGGAGGAAAAGGTCAGGTATGCGACAAGCACTGTCGATTTGGTAAATTCTAGTGAAGACCTCACAGTTCTATTTGGATGCGCTGTTAGGGAGGCCGTTCATGCCATCATTTATCTGTGATATGATTGATTGACAGTTAAAATACGTTAACATATCATGCAAATCGGATATGCTGAATCGTGTACATGAAACGTGTATACTTTGGAGTGGAGGGCAGCGTAAAGCGGTGTGTTACAGTTATTTCACGGTTCGACATGTTGACGAACATATATGCCTTATCAGTCAGTGGCTGACCTAACCTAGTTGACCGTCTTTTGCCGAGTTCACTAGCATAATCATGAGAGTCGTGCTTTAAATCACACAAAAACCAATAAAAGTCCAATAACAACGATGTTCGGCTGACTTTGACTATATTGTAACCAACATATCAGTTTCAAAAGGCATGTTAAACCAAGCCCCATCGCATAATGATAACCCTCTATTACACTGCGATATGATAGATCATTGGTCTAATATAATATCACTTTGACATCAATAATCTAGCGAGTTAATCACAAGCTGAAGCAGTTATCGGTGATCAAACTAATAATACATGTTAAATAAAAGAAACCCCAGTCTTTGTTAATGATGCACGAGGCATTTTTCAATTGACACCGCCCAATGTTTAGGCGTCTTATATCGGTGTTCAACCCTTATAGAGATATTAGCATTGACTTCTCTCGTATTTGTGAGCTGTTTCGTGGGAAAGGGGCGAATCATGGTGATAAATCAGCGCTTCCATTCCTACATACCATCTAAGCATATAATACCCGATTCGATTCGGATAGCTAGGATGCTTTTCTATTAAAGACGCTAGATACGTACGGAGACCAGCTAAGTTTCAATCAATGGGATGATTTGTATCAAATATCTAGCTGTTTAGAGGTTAACAGGCACAAGAGATCGTTTGATGAACATTCAAATTGAAAACCGAACGATCAGACAAAACCGCGATGCATCTTACTTAATACGTGTTAAGGCCATCTAGTTTTCTCTCGTCGCTTACAGATGGGTGTAGGTTGCTTACATGTCGCGAGGACAGGTACTGAGATTAAATATGAACGTTGTACAACAACCGATGAAAGTTCAAAAATTAATGAATTTAACATGCTGAAATCGCATTGTATGCTGGACTGGCTGGAATCGATTGCCTGCTTAGAACGTTTTGCTTGACTCATTACTGGTCGGTGTTTCTATGAGTTTTCCATTGGCTTTTCCCTGAGCACGACACGCATATAATGATATACCATTTTATGCATGTTGAATGAATTAAAAGCAGTTAACCTCGACAACAAGACATGATTGATAATTATCTACATAATACACTTTCTGGTAGCAATTACCAAACTAAATCACCGGCCTTCAGTAATACATCGCCATAAAATCCACGCGTTATAAATTTCACTGTCAATGCTAGATATGTACTGTGAAAATCTCGGCAATCGTAATCAGTAATGATGATTAACGTGCTCTATTATTCCTTTACTGACATGTTGTTCTTGAATGGAGCAGTGCCGGACACAAAGCGGCACCTTGAAATGTGTCTTCATGACGCGATAAATTTTGCTTCTTCTAATGTAGATTGAGGGGTAACACATTAAAAACGCCTTTTGTAACATTGATTTCTATCATCATATTGGTGGAATCATTAGCCTCTTAAATACCTCGTTGTTTTCATATACTGTATATCAGATGTACATTCACTAAATGTATTGGTATCTCAGCTATACATTAAGCAATATCCCATAGCACTAAGTTATTCTACGAGATCGACATGTGTAAATATGTGCTGAATTGCATGAGCTCGGGTATGATTCCATTCTCGATTAAGACGCATTTGCTAATTCGCTACTTTAAAAATGGTTAAGATAGTAGCGAGATATGGTGATGAATTCGTGCTTCTCTTCCCCAGAAATCACGTCCGGCGATGGAGCAACTGCAATTGAAACCAAAGAGGTATTAGTTGCTATGCAAATTCCCTCATTGGCAGAGGCGGCATGCCTGATTAATAGCACGAATGATTTGCCGTGTCATATCTGCTGCGTTATCCCACCATCGCTAAATTGAACCTCACTTTCAGTCTTTAGCAAGAAGCTTAATAGGTATGCTGAAGCACGTACCGTGTTGGTGATATAATACTAAGTTACGCTAGTCCAGTGTTTATTACGGATTGCTTAACATGCCCATGTGGCTGTTGAGTGTTTTGTGTGATATAGTAACATAATGCCAAATGAATAGGTTTTTTCCCCACATTGTCCAGTATCCTAACGCTTGATATAACTGTGCACAAAAATGAATGAACAATTGAGTGACTGGGTGCATTAAACTGCGAAGGATAAATGGCGCCTTGATTTATTTTCTTCACACTAGACTACTCCATGACCAATATATCAGAGACGTAGAGACTCACTCAGTAGCTGCAAACTTCGTGTCCATTTATGTCATACAATAGTCAAACAAGTCAGATGCAATTAGGTAAACAAAAATCAGTTTAATGGCGTTTTCTTCCTAATCTTTGACATAATATGCCAAACCAGCATTTCAGCAGCAGTGTAAGAGGTTTGACATGTGCAGGTTAGATAGTTAGTTTTAAATAACTGCATGGCGTTTACATAAAGGCAATTAATGCACACAGTTATTTTAGATTTCGTTGTGTCATGAATCGTCTTTGAATGGAGTGATGAGGATAAGTTATGCCGGAAACGGAATATGGAGTTTAATGGCAAACTTTGTCTGAACTTATCTGTATTTGTATATAACGGATATTGCCTAACAATAACTCGTCGACTTAATTTGCAAAAAATAATATTTAAACAGGCGCTTAAAATACCAATATCATGTTGGAGTAAGTGTGGATAAAGCTTTAAATCATGCATCACGTAGATTGCTGTTTTCCCCTTCTCAACAGAGGCGCTTTAACTTGATTGAAAATTTAAATTATGCTTATGTGCAATGCAAATGCGAATTTGTTATCGATCGTAACTCTTTGTTTAGGCATTTAATAGTAAGGTATGTCATCCGATATCAAGTTCGCTTACGATTTTAGCTTACGATAAGTAGGCATATTGATATGATTCCGAATGCCGTCGAATAATAGCTTCTGGTATAACAGATAGCACGAATCTTTTGCCTATGTTAACGATTGCGTAAGCCAAAACAACAGCTAGATTCTCCGGCATCAACGCCTGTTCAGTTTTTCCTCAGGCAAGATGATATCAACTAGCATTTAGGTGGAATCATTGCCGTATCTTGTCCCACCTCAATGCATACCACTATGTACTTACACTCAAAATGCCACACATTATTTATGGGTTTACGATACCATTGGAAAATATCACAATAATGCTGAATCATTGCATAAGTGGTTTATCAAAGGCGACCACACTGTGAACTTTATTAGGCTTCTGAGTTAGAATTGGGGACAATTCCAATTTTGCTACTTCATGACTGTAGGATTGCTGCAGTTAATGGTGATACAAACCATCTAAGCCTATTCTAGTTCTGTAACAGAAACTGATACAGAATAGGCCTTGGGTGTGAACTCGAATTACCCATGGACCGAAGCAGCATTACTTATTGATAGCTAGGATCTTTTCACACAATTGAATGAGGTAACAGCGTATTCGATGAACATTCAAATAGAAAACTGACCGATCCAACACGCTATGTGTCTTACTAATTGAGTGTAAAGGCTATGCAACTTCCTCTCGTTACCTACTAATGGGTGTAGGTCGCTCACATGTTGCGAGGAAAGATAGTTAGTCTAAGATTTGCGCCATCAAATTACGAACTATTGTACCTAAACAAATGAAAGTCTTTTAATATATGCATTGTCAAAGGTTGAACCGCAATATACGATAGGCTGCTTGAAACGATTGCACTACTCAGAACGTTTGATATTTAGCTTTAAGTACATGCAAGAGTGACAAAGATGACGAGCGAGGGAGAGTAGGGGAAAAAGGGGGAATAAGGGGATAGGGTTAGGTGGAAGAAGAGTTGGGCAAACTAGGAGCAAAGGGCTTTAGACCGACCCATGCTTGGCAGGATAGACACAAGTGAACACACAGCGGATCATTTCCAGATCGACGATGTTCTTTCTGTTGTCTTAGGTTTATGAGTTGATCGAAACTGATTCCCATTTCTTTACGAAACGTAAAAAACCCACCACTCTTAGAGTGCAAAATGCCGTCGGGGTATTGTTTATTGCAATCATTAACCAACTATGCTACTTCAAAGCATTTAATCCAATTACGAAAGTGCAGTTCGCAGTCAAATACAAATTATTTTGCTACAACCAACGAATGTCGATATATCACTGACAGAGCTATTTGATTCTGGAATTAGAGCTGCTCTAAGCAAATCAACAGCAAAGGTAACACATCACTTTATCCTTCTGTAAACCAGTATCATAATAAAATAACACTAACCACAATGCAGCACTTGCCTTTTCAATATATTTCTTATTGACTTCATAGTTGTTGTTCATTAGATTGGTGTTGGCCCTACTCTTTGATTGAGTTGTCCTCTTTGTCATTGGTGTCCTCGGTGTGTGTCCCACATAGAGAGTTCTCCTTAAGGTTTGCATGATCGGAGACTGTTGTTCTCATTACAACTGCGTACTCTACCTTATCGTGGTTGCCATGGATAATAATATCGTCGCCCGATTTTGTGATATCTTTGCCGTCGTCACAAACAGGGGAACTGTTTGCAAACACAACTGTTGAGTAATTCAGCTCAGAAGGCGATACTGATGGCATGTATGTCGGTCCATTATCAGGTTGTTCGGTTTCCCGGTCACCCTTATCACAACTAGCACAGACGGCCACCCGTTGGATTGACGCATTCTCAATACGACCATCGCCAGATGTGCAAGTATGTTCGCGTTTTCTATCAATAAGAACAAAATAAGGCTGAATTAGGAGGCAACATATGATGATATAGCCAAAATACACAAAACAATATGCAGCACATATTTGTTTGAATATGTTAACTTCTTCTAGCCACCAATAACAGGGATAATTTTCAAGTAATTAACAGAATATGGTGAATTGTGTTGTAAGTTTCAGGTTTGTTGAGCACCCTTACCTTAAACAGACAATGAGTGCTGTTACAGCAACGAAACAGAAAAAGGCCACTGATACACCGACTGCGATAGCTGAATCGGTATCAAATAACATATTATCACTGTGAGTCACAGGCTGGTATATGTATCTATCAACATAAATAAATGTGCAACGCTGTAATTTTATCTAACAAGCTATATGATATCTAGACGTTGACACCTGCTACATGGATGTCTTTGTGACTGGCTGGATCCACTCCTGTTACAGCAAGAAAACTTACGGTAATACTAATGTAGTCGTCGGATGCACTATACATAAGTGAAATTAAACAGGTTTGTCTTATCTCAATTTCGAGTAGTGTGCAATATCAGGGTTTGTAATGTAATGCCGAGAGTTGTCCAGGGAGGCTGATATATGGTTACATTTATTCCAACATCCTTTTGGATAACACTTTCTAAATAAATTATGCCGAGGCGCTGATCACCTGTCACTCCAGTGTTTGCTGAGAGAGTCACAGCGTTGGTCATCAGTGTTTGGTCACCAGCCACGGACGTGAAATCTAATGGACCCAATGGTAAATTTTGATATGGGCATAGAGTGATGTTGAATGCACCACATCAGTGTCATGTTATTGTTATTTTTGCCGTAGGGTCTATCACCTTAAATATATCAACATTGGCTACTGTCTGAATTAAATCAAGCACTGATTAGTTGAAGACGGCACCAAATTGCACCAACATATTCATCCACATTGTTATGAGGTTTAGGTTAATATTAATTGTCATACTTCTGACATTACAAGCAGCCGAACTCCATCCAGGTTCACAGCCGGCCGAACAAGACCCGTTGCTGTATGTGCATGCTTGGAGGTCCATGCAATGACATGATGCGTCACAGTTGTCCATGGCATTAGTGATGTCGCGATATCGATTTTGGTTACATACTGTACAGCAATTTCAGCAGTTTATTAGAATTTGTTACTTCCCAAATTGTGTCAATCATGCAATGACATATGAACCGCTTAAGAGATCAGTTTAGTTTGACATATTCGATGCGAGGCATATATCTTTCCGGCAAATTTTCGTACCTGAGTATATAACTATAGACGTGGCGCCTCCACAGTTCCTCTGAGGGTCGCCTGGGCATTCGGTAGCACAGCTACTGTCAATGAGTTGTGGTCCGTTGACCTCATGTAGATGGCTGTCTCCACATCGGCAATAGAATCCACGCTGTGCCATTCACATGTGTACATAAACATACATCCGCCACACTCAAATAGTAATGGAAACTCTCCAGTGCGGTATTTTTCCAGACGCCATAATGCTTAGTTAAAGCTTAGTTAAAATCGATAATAATCATACACACGAAGATCCTGACCTACACAACAGTCGCATCAGTACTAACGTTAACAGTACGAGCCATAGTTACAAGTAATAAAAGTGTCAACTTACTATTATGCCGGCGTAGGTGGTACCTAACTCCGCTCTGCATCGCATTATGCATATATCGATCGTTATAGTGTTCTCGTCTTGACCTGGTATGAAAACTGGCTTCGATAGTATGGGCTGGTTTTCAGTTGAGCTAAAACATCCTACATGTTCCTGCGCTGAATACAGAATACTTGTTCATAAAATATATCATGCTAAATTACATTATGCAAGGTGAAAAGTTTCATGTGAAAGCTTGATTACAAACCATATGTTGACCATTGCTCCACAAAGACGCCTAACATGAATACTTGTGCAATGAAGACAATCATGTTCTAATACTAACGCACCGCCAATCTTTTAGGTCAACCAGGAGGTGCACCGACGCTCAACTATCCACCGTGGAAATAAGCGTGATTGCGATATATCTCAAATGAGGTCAAACTGTCTATTAAAGCCACTGCGTACGCGACCAAGGAGCGCTGACACCGACGTCTCCAGTTAAAGGTATTTTTTTGTGGTTAACTTTAATTTAAACTCTGCGTTGGTCTTAAAGGGTGACCAAATAAGGGCCACTTCACTTTTAGTGCATACTCGTGATTGAAAATAATAAGCATGGTGCAATAAATTAGGTATTACATTGTATGACTGTGATTTGCCATATTTGGTGATGTGAGTTGTGAAACGAGGAAGTGTCAGTGTGTCGTAAAGAAGACTGTGATGATAGCTGTGGAATAAAAAGTTATCAGGCGGGCGTAAACTGTACATATCCCACCCCACAGCCCAACCGCGCGTGCTGTCATGATTTCCTATGTATTTACAATACATCGGGTTTAATCAGCATCAGTATACTATCATGACCCCCAGCCTCGAAGTATTTAACAGAGATCGTGTTTAAAAACTCTAAATTGTCAAAACAACATGACTGGGCGGTGTCTTAAACTCTTGCATCATGTTCAAACAAAGGGGTTCACAACCAGCTGGACACAATCCGTTGCTGAATGTACATGTATGGCGGTCCAGGCAATGACATGATGCGTCACATTGATTGCGCCACTAGTAATGTTGCGATAATGACGTTAGTTACCTACTGCACAGTATTGACAAAACGTTTTTTACAGCTGGACGTCTCAATAACTCTTGACTACGACAATGGTGCAATGGCACATAATCCCTACAAAAAGATCAATCCAATTTAACTTATGTGATGCCAGACTACTTCCTTGCATATTTGTTGTTATATCAAGGTTAAGCAGTTCGGCAACTATAGGCCACGTACTGCTTCTAAGGGGAAGTCGGGTTGATATTCCTTAAACGAGGTTAAACTGTCTATTAAAGCGTCTCTGCACGCCACCCACAAGCTTGCACCCGCGTCTCTGTTAAAAGCCATAAGGTAAACCTATAGCTATATTGCAAGTTATAAGCATGGTTCAATTAATTAAGAATGATAGAGTACATAATTGGTAGTGGCGATGTTTCCCATACCCCCTCAAACATACACTCATTTCAATGTGAGCCGTAAAACGAGGAAGCTTAAGTGCTTCCGAGAGAAGACTGTGCTAATCTCAGTTGAGTTTAAAGCGAGTCAGGAGGGTGCGGCCATGTTGGCTTTTTATGTTTTAGCGGGCCCCTCCCAAAACCAACCACACGCCACCAGGTCTTTAAATATACAAGGAGCGTTTTCTTAAAAGCGGACGTTCTAGCGATAAGCACCTAAAAAGGAATTCATGTCTAGACACACGGATCCGAATAGCTATTTACTGCGTGCATGCATGGAAGTCCACATAGGCTAGGCTAAAACGAATACTTTCCAATGTTTATTTGACTGTAGGATCAGAAACGGAAAAGGATTTACTGATATATAAATAGCTCGGTTCCGCTGGCGAATACTTTCCAATGTTTATTTGACTGTAGGATTTTATTCTGCGTCTTCGCCGTATTTTTGAAAATAAAACATGTGAAATCAAGTAAAACGCTTACGTTGCCAGATCATGGCTGTCCTATGCTAGATCAATATAAAAAGCCGCTTTTAACAAATTTAATATGGAAAGCACCTCTGCATTTCTTAATGACCAAAGCACTCATTCATTCGAGACAGTCTTACCTAAGATGCACCTTTATAGTGGAACTTTATAGTGAATCGATGTGTGCATTTTAACATGAAAAGTCGTTTGCTCTCGCTTATTAGGGAGATGGTATGTTACTACAAATTATGGACTACAAACGTGATGAATTCCTTTATTAGTTCATTGTATTTCATTGAAACTACCCAAAATGCAGGACCGTACGTTCATTGGATGTCAAACAGCTACAGATATATATTCTTTATATTTACAGGATGATGCACTCGTCGCGCGGTGCTATTAAGGAATGATAACTCGATCAGTATATATGTCCGTTTTTATGTCCGTTTTGGTCACGCATTAAGTATGATATATTGGATAGGCAGATTTGTCATATAAATGCACCCAATGCTACAATAGCGTGGCAATAATTTCATTCTGTGTTATAACGATACTGAAATGGTTTCCCGCCTTGAAGTCTATCCACATTTGGCCCTGTGTATATATAAAGAGCGGCAAATACCGTTGGTGCCGATCATATGCATCAACTTGGACATTAAGGCATACATTCTGCTATTGGGGCATATGTGCATCAATATTGGAAGGCATTGTGCCTTTGCACAGATAATGAGAAGGACAGGGTATAACAGAGGAAAGTGCGACGGCCAGGCAATTTAATACAGCTGAATCGTTCCGAATTACAGTTAAGAATCGACGACCTACGGATGATAGCCGATCAGTAATGTGTCTACATTAATAGACTTTTTGTGTCCACAAAATATAAAAGAGAACAAAGAACTAAGCGAACCACTCAGTAAAATTGTAGTCGAACGTTTGCCAAATTCTATCCCTGGTGACGTCAACATCCATCCGGTGTATTGAATACACTCACAAATTGACACTGTGCATGATCAGTAACGAGGAACGTGGTACCTGATGAGGTGTTCAATTCGTCCATGAAGTTTGACATCGTCATTGATTGAGATTTATAGCAATAGGAAAGTAACGGAGAACGTATATACAGGTATCTCGTAGTGCGTCTAATAAAGAGGATTGCAATCAATATTAACGAAAACTTCATGACCAATTTCTATTGCTAGTTATTTGGGCATTAGTTTTACACACATAGTATCAACATTTCAAAGCCATGGTAAATAACAATATGTAATAAAACAGGCATTTGTCAAGTATATGATGGCGACGAAGTGTAAATATTCATTTATATCAATGAAACACTAATAAACTTTAAACTTTTAAAGTATTAGGAACCATTTGTGTTCTAGAAGTGGTAGCAATTACAATAGCCGACAATTGATATGGCCACAACAGATGCTCAATTTTCATTGGATGCGCATTAGCAATAGCTACTCTACCTGAACTTTAGAACTCTGCACCAACACATATATTGTTCCATACATTGCCCTGATATACAAAATCCGAGCTGTATCGCAATGTAGTAGATGAATGTGTCGTATAATTCATTGACAGTTACGAGCAATTACTGCAATGATATGGTCGATATCTGCTCTGAGTGACGTGCACTATTACCGCAGTTACGTCCAACATGGATACAGCTTCTGCTATAACTGCGTTATTTATGTCTGAGCATGTGTACAGTTAGATAGATATCCTAGTATGAATGCATAAATTAATAATAGCGACAATGATTATGAAGCTGAGTAAGTAATGGTCACTGTCACTAGCCTCTATGTGCTGGCCGATCGTGGCCCGGCCCGCATCTTGAATAAAGTGTTGCAGATGCAAGTGCCTCATCATCCATAGGAAGGCGATACTCAATTACTCCGTGGTTTAAAGTTTCGTCATTGATTTATGAACTTAAACTTGGAGGGAATAGACTACATACGGCTACAACGGGCCTGGTTACAAAAAAAGAAACCTGTATTACACCCCGGATATACTCGGTGACAAAGCAATTTTTGTTGATGAGCCTGCACCGAATGCAATGCACAACGAAGTCGTTAAGTAGCAGAAATTTGACTCAATGTATCCTTTGGCATTACAGTCTAAATGTTTTTAGTGCTGTTAATTGGTATTACCGGGGGAATAATTGTAATGTAACTGGTCAAATTTAGCAAGTAATCAAGACATTTTTCAGGTGATCCAAACTGCACTTCAATGTTAAACTTCACATCCTCCGAAAAGGGATACCATAGCGATAGTCATCTGATCCTCAGGGCGTATCTCTCTACGTCTGAGATACCTTGTCGCTATTTGAGACCTATTGGTTAGCACTGTTATGCTAATCACAGCGAAAACAAGCAATAACAAATGCCTCGATTAGAGCGCTATGATGATTATTCATCGCTTACATCATAACGAGATCAATCTTAAAAGGAGAAGTAAGAAATGTTTGCAATAGCAACATATGGGATATGACATATGAATAACAGTCTAGATATACAAACATTAGAATGGCACTGTGTACCGAACAAAGCCGGAAGCGCAGAAGGACAAACAAATTATCAAACATGTGAACTAACTTATATCCAGTAAATATGGAGGGGAACAACCAGCCAAAAACCTTAAGGGAAATATTTGGCTGCTTCATGCATTTTTTAAGCGCCTTTATCTAGCATTGAATTTTGGGTTGTTTAGGCAAACAGATATGGATGAGGACAGCCGCGCTAGTGTCGAAGAATGGCAATTGTTCATTGTTATTGTTATTAAAGAGGGTCACCAGGGTGATCACCACTTTGACCGTGGGGGATACCGTTAAGGCTTCTCACAGTGATGTCCTCAACATTTACTCACTACCATTATGCCAAGCGGCGTGGCTAATTTCAAGTGAGCTACATAGATCGCCTATACAAAAACGGGAATGTTATTGTAATTACACCTGACGTTGCTTTGTGTCCTTAATCCAACGAAATGAAAAAAAAAAAGCTTGTCCCGAATAACGGTACACAACATCATGCCTACAATGCTATCCAACGCAGTCAAACTGTAGCCGACGGAAAAGGAATACATTAGCGAGGACGCAAGAATGAATAAATATAAAAGGGACGAATGAATACTGATCTGTTTAAATATGAAAGGGCTAGTGGTTGGACCCCATGGCGAAACGTGTATTGCTTACACATACTGGCAGGTAGTTCATTTGTGAGCGCACTGTTCGGGCAATAACTTACTTTATGTATTTGATATTGCGCAACGATGGCCGACAGCCTTGCAAAAAGCACGGCAATAGTCAAAGGAGCTAATGTCAGTAAATACACTTATCACAAGGGTGATTTATCATTGTGTGACGCGGTAGTCTATTGATAACCTCGAGTACATATATATATATATTATATATATATATATATATATATATATATATATATATATATATATATAAGGGTGATTTATGGTTCATTGAGACCGGTTTTGGCTCAGCGGGTTCCCAAAGGCATTTGTAGTCTGCTAAGTATTGATGCTAAACATTGCCAAGGTCCTTCGTGTTTTAACATGAAAGTCCACAATCAATGAGTTTTTTTTCATGCATGCACTTTGCTTTCTGTATGTAAAGAACAATTTGTTTTTTCCCACATAACTCAAAAATGTGTACTCGTCTGTTGTACACACATTGTGCAGGCAGTAGAGCATTCAAGGATTATATATATATATATATATACAATATATATATATATTCATTAGACACGTTCGTTGATCTTCGTGACCAATCAACACAAAGGTTGTGACCCGGATTGACCTATATAAACTGGCTATACGCATACGTCATGGACATTGTAGTGGTCTGCATCCAATGAGAACACATTGAAGGTCTTCTGGAACTATCGGCGTCTCAAAAGTTCAAATTGGAACTACAACCAGCGCTTTTATCGCGTAGCTGCACGATAGTATGTTTACGTGATAGTCAGTTAAAAAGAACCAGCTGTGTGTCTGCTTCCTCGTCGAGAGTGATAAACGGTGCCACTCAGCGTGAAACAACAAATCGTAGTGTTGTTGAATGTGTGCCCGGCTCATAAAAATCACTCGGCCGGTTGGACAAGTTCTTCAGAACTTGTAGATAGACCAATGAGAGACAACGACTCAAAAGTACCGAGAGTGCCAAGAGAGACACTTCTTGTGATTGGAGCATCCCAATTCTGGGATGCCCGTCCAATCAATCTACTATAGACCCCGAAGACCTGAAGGCGAGACTATTGAATATCAGTAACATGTAAACAGCGCCCGCAGCCATCAGGCTATGGGACCTTGACTACCCAACATCGATGCATTCATTAAAACACATTTCTTATCCATTGGTGTTGGACGTGGAGCGCCAATCATTATGAGTAGCAATAACTTACGAACACTTCTCGTGGAGACCCAACCTGGATAATGGCACCTAGATATATAATGTGAATTCAGCATCGACATAGGTATATATCTTCATCAGATTTGGTTGTGGGATATACCATGCCACTAAAAAGCGAGAGCAAATCGATGTCTTAACTTAACATGTTGGTGCAATAACATTATTTCGAGCGATTTGGAGGAAATCCTACACTGATAATTTCCGGTATATGCATCAAACGAATTGGCCCAAATTAAAATCAACTAAACATCTCATTTACCTCAAAAGGGTGCAAAAGGTGGTCGACGAATGTCCTTAATGCGCTTTAATTGCTGCCAATATATCACTGTTAGAGGTGTTAGCATGCTATTTGTGGAGAATTACCAAACAAAATGATAAGCTAACGATATATTGGACTTCATCTTCTGCACACTTGATTACCTCCAAGCCAAAATAGGTTCGTTGAGTGTTCAATCGAAGATCAAACTAGTTATATGGTTCATGGAACTGAGCTCGCGCCAGATACATTTTGAGCCAGAAAATAATGTTATTATAGATGTTACCTCTGTAAGGAACCTCATGTATCGAAACGTATACCGTGAGTAGAAAATAATACAACATAAAATCAGGTAAAGCTGGCATGAGAACAGATCAATTACGGTGGGATGCCATATTTTGGATTTATTATCAGATTCTCTTGCAGTGCTCTCAGTGCGGTTCACGGACATGACCTATTGAAAGTAGTTTCGTTTTACGCGGATCTCCTTGAGCGCCAATTTAAGTTGTGCCCTATCTTTGCGCATAACGAATCATCTCTGAGAGACAGTGGTCATTGACCGTTTACCCTAAAGTTAAGATAAATACTTGGTACATAGAAAATCAACGATCGACATATGACCGGAATTTAAGTCGTTAATACAACGTCAATCAATCGAGCATCATGTACATAAGCCCTTTTATTGTGGCTGAGCAAATATGTAGTAAAATCACAGGGTAACGGCATTGTTTGTGGAAATGCCTTCAGCAATGGCTTATCATGAGGTTGATGCCCTTTTGAGAAAAAAAGATTTGCTTAACTACAATCCACCAATCAAGCTTAGAATATTAAGTAACGAAACAGAAATATGCTGCGCTAGTTATCGATATGATAAATTGTAGCCACATTTACAGAAACAGATTGATATATGTTCATGAAACCTTGATTTCCCTATGATTGGTGAGATTAAAACACAATGCTAACTTTTGCACATAATCTCATAAGAAGCTCATTGCAAAACTATTTGCAATGCTACAAAAACAAAAATACGCTATTCAGGTAGACATATAATATTTGAATCATTACGATAATAACCGTCCTAAGCGTTATGATATAGCCGTCAAATAGGTCGCATGTAGTCAAGATCGATTTGCATGAAGCGTACAGAAAGTGTGCGTGTGAGGTGCTTTCAACCCATGGCATAAATTTTTCAAACACAACCGACATAGGGTTAAATGCACACAGTTATACAAAGCAACATGAGATAAGAGAGAGACAGTTACTAAGCTATATGAGGTGCTCTACATGCCGCAATCGACCCTATGATTAAGCAATAGCTCTAGGTTTGCTGGCGGTGAATGCATAATGAAGCAATTAGATTTGAATGGCTTCGGCACTTTGTACTGCAGTTGATGACCGAAATATTGCGTAAATCTAAGTAAATCGAGGAGCAAAATAAGTTCGACCAAAGGAGATAAGGAAAAATTTTGAATGTTGCTTCTACTCTTGGTCAATATGACAAGGCATTCAATAGTTTTATATAGTAATATGACTGGTACGGCATCAGAAACTTATAAAACATTTGTCGTCCTTGTCGTATTTTACCTAATGATACAGTCACTGAAGCACCACTTGAAGATACCATATAACGTTGAGCACTAGCTGGCAAACTCTAAACGCATCCACAATATTGTGCGTGTAGTAATCACAACTTGACGCAGCATTTATGTTGCCCTACTTTTCTGTCAAACATAAAGGGCACTGCCATTGCCCACCTCCTGCATGAATGCCTGTCTATTCGGTGCATAAGCTGGAACGTATGAGTCTACAAAGTAAACAGTTTGGAGCAATCGATACTCGGCTTAACGTTACTGGCAAAATGTTTAATGCATAGATCCATTACCTTGACATTATGTTTAATCATGAACATCGATTGTGAATAAGCGCGTTTGGTTATGATGGCATGGTTAAGTCATCCAAAGTTTATTTGCAAATCGTTCCATATACAACATTACCTTGATGCATTCTCGAATGTAGAGTACAATATTGGGGCGGGAATGGTTTGTTGGATTTTTTAATAATATGTTGCGCATATGTACCATGGGCATGAGGTCAAGTGCAAGATCATAATCTTTATCACAGTGCTTAGCAGTTAGAGATAACTGACGCCTGGTATCTAGTGATTGACGAAATATCGTATGATACACTCCATCATCTTTGAGTGTTTAGCCCATAATTAATGGCAGACACACCGCGTATATGCTAGTATCTTTATCATTTGATCCTAAACGGTATGGCTCACTAACCGTTCTGCAATACCACTAACGCTCGAAAACATTTTTGATTGTATCCAAGCTGCTCTATCATGCTAAAGCCGACTGACGGCTTCTTTGGCTTCTCGATGGTCGCCCGCTTGAACGAGAGAAGCCGCGATTCCCGGGCTTAGCTAGCTTCATTCGTTTTAAATTGATGTTGAACTTTGTTCGCCAATCATCATGAGCTGCATTGACATGAAATAAATGGATCAGATCGTTCTGCGTTAATCACCATTAAGATCAATGCGGGAAGATTCATCACCCATGTCAAATTAAATCAATCAATTTATCCTTAATGTTATTTACTGAGATAGGTAGCGCACTTAGGTTTCTAGAACTGATGTAATCTAGTAAGTCCAGCATTGAAAGCAGGTTAATGAATGCGAGATAAGCTTTAGGCATTGTACATGACTGAATGCATTATAAACCCTGTGAGGTTCTGCATTAATCAACAGTGCTTATGGCAGTGATTGTACATTTATGTTGGGGTGACCAGGGATATACGTGATGCACTGATGTCAGAAGAATGGCCAGAGCTATTGGTGTAAGTAATTGCAGCGGGTCACAGGAGTGGGCACGGCGCAGCCAGGAACGATGTTGTTAAGTCTAATTAAAGTGACGAACGATGAAGTAATTCTTACCACTAACGTGAGTACCGAAATAGTTTTTTTCAGCAGATATAAATTATCATATAGTCCATAAAGGTACCTACGGTTGCGACTGCAATTATTCTGAGGGGTAACTCCAATGCTCATATAGGTGCATACGGCTCCTCTAGAGTAACATAAAGCAATTGTACACCAAAATGATCAATAAAGCTCGTTTTGTTATATGCTCAGAATTGCAGCCGCACTTCTCGTTTTGGACTGACAATTATAGGCGTATGCTGGTTTGCTATAATTACCTATGGTTAATAGTCGTCACTGATTTACCCTATTACAGAGATGAGGATGACGATACTAATTCTGTTTTTGGCAACGAATGGGCAGCTCAGGACGAAACTGATGGAGACCCTAATGACATCCATGACAGCCGATGATTACATTTAACCTAGCTACAACATAGCTTGAGAACCTTAATGCCCATTTGTGCAATTAAAAGAGATTACATGGCATTGAATAACATACGATCTTTGAAAGTTAGATGCGGTGCTGATGGGTGATTAACTTCTAGACTTATCAAGCTTCTGGCATGGTGATTTGCAGTAATTTGTCATTATAGTTTGCCTCAATCTAGGGCTCATTGTCGTCACCATCTCATTTACCTAAAGATTACCTCGCAATAGGATACACAGTTGGATGGCCAACTTCCTTAATGCGCTATCATCCTGTCAATATATCAATGAAATATGTTTTAAACGTGCTGTTTCGGTACAGGTAGTTACCTTATATGAATCTCCTGAAAACTGTGTCCATTGGCAAAGATTTAGGTGACTGCAAACACAACATATTTGGACATGTATTTATTGAATAAGAGCCCATATCAGTTCATGATATTATGAGTAATCAATCGAACCTATGATGTCCTAATGCAACGATAAATAGCTTAACAACTTGCTGGTACTTTCATACATGGACACGATGGCGCCCTGCAGTGGACTAGAAGGTGCCCTAAAAGAATATCCCAACATTACAGGAATAAATTGTGACCAGGGTATCTAGGATTAATTGAAACAATGATTTGTAGTCCCCGGTTGTAAGCGCTTAACGTCCCCGATCAACGTGGCTATGTCTGCTGGACATGTTTACATATCCTGAAAGCGTGCTGCTCTGATCCCATAAAGAGGCTTCATTTTTCTTCACCAGTATATAGTATTATTGAGTAACATTCTGAAAGAAACTACAGCTGTTGTATGTTTACAGAACCAAAACTTGTTTTTATATCATTGTGATAGGACCTTGTAGGTTTGGCAGAACATTGTGAATCAACTAATCAATAACGTCGATAATATAATATCAACGCAGCACATTGCGATCAGTATTTTATTCGTCATGAATTATATCAACTTTGCTATCCCGCCATTGCCTTTTCGCAGCAAATTGATTTTCACTTTCAGTCTCCGGTAGTAACTCAAAAGGAATGCTAAAGCACGTACTGTGTGGGCAATATAAAACTAAGCTTCGTTAGCGTGCTGTTTATTACAGATTGCTTCACATGCCCACGTGGCTGTAAGAGACATTGACGTCTTTAATCATTTAAGACGCGTTATTGTCAACTCAATCAATCATACTTTTAACAAGTTGCGGCTGTTACATCGTGCATGGCATAACACTTCTATTTAACATGTATATTTCAACACTTATCAACAACAGGACGGAGTAAAAGTGTTTTATGATACAGTAGCATAACACACCTATATTTTCTTTTCTTTTCTTTTACCATGAAGGTTATCGACTTAATGAAACCTGATGGTTTGCTAACGAATAAATGTAACTGTTCACTTATGACTGTGTAAATATAAAAGTATAATTTGGGACTAAGTAACACCAAATGAACAGTAACTGCACGTTACTTTCTACTTTGAAAGATAAATGCAACCTTTTTGATTTCTTCGGTGAGATGGATATCAGTTAGCATTTCAGCGCAGTCATTTCCGTATTTTGCCCCTGCCCACTGCCTTCCACAATGTACAAAAACACCTGTTTTGTGGGTGTACGATGCTATTAGAAATATTCCATGATGCTGCATTATTGTGGTTTATCAAAGTTAACTTCATTTGCGTTGAAATGAAGTCAAAGACAACGACGTGCGACCGTCATTTACCTCAATATTAGATGAACAACTCTCAGTATCAATTGAGCTGTCAGGTGCACGCACTGTACAAGCAATGATACGGCACACTCAAGCACTCGCAAGGTCGAACCTCGAAACCCGCCGTGATAATCTAACCCTGAGCTTCAGCTAGTTAAACCTGTTAAACGCTCACCATTATCGTACATATGTCTTCAGTTGCTTACTGCGGTTTGCATTTTACGGGAATAATTTCAAATATATGGTAACTTGCAAATTCGCTGCCATTACTGTAATTTGTTTCCATGTAAGTTCAATAATACGACATTCTTTTCAACATAACTTTAGTTTTGCAATTCAAAAGACAAAGGACCCAGTGGAAGCCAATTGTATTCTTCACGGTTTTCATGCGAAATTCCTGACCCACATTTAACAGTCCGTTTTAATTTTCGGGGGAATCTGGCTTATGTTTGCTGCATTAGTAGATTAAGTTTTAGTATTTAACATAAAATAAAACCTAAGCTTTATTTCATTTCTTTAATAACGTTGATTTGCATGTGAATGGTTTTGCTTTCGGTCTCTGAATGCAGCACGTGCGTCCGAGCAAACTACAAATTAATCGGCCCGTTTGCGACATTCAATATGGTAGGTTTTTGCTACATCATGTCATGCAATATGTGTTGAAGCGTAGACGTTCCCATTATCAAGATGGACGGTCGTTTCGACGTGGTGATGTTGTTACAACGTTATATGGTAGAACTTGAAGATGCTTAGATTTCACCCTCGCATCATTGCAGTCAAAAACAAAATCAGAAAGCAGAATGGCATCCAGGTGCCCCTAGGCAGTTGTATAGACCAGTATAATCATCCTGTCATTATTGCAAATGTGTCTACCAACATGTGAGAGCGCACAGATTTGTTACGTTACTAAATCAGCTTCATGTAAAATAAAACGCTCAATGCATCGTACTCTCATTTAAAAGTCTAGTAAACTTTAAATAATCAGAATCGCGTGGCCAGTCATATGCAGTCGAAGAATATGAATGACGTCGGCACGCGCGTCAAGTTACATGAAAGCAACAAATAAAAACACTTTTGATAAATAAGCGTATATCTGCTGATGATTTAAATGTAAATCAGCACCACTCTTAATATGAAAAACGCCATTAGGACTAATGTTTTATTTATTGCAATCATTAACCATCACTGAATTATGCTACTTGAAAGCATTTAATCCAATCAAGAAATCGGAGTTTGCAATTCAATACAACAGATTTTGCCACAACCCAATCATGTCGATATTTCACTGACCGAGCTTATGACCTAGAATCAGAGCTGCTCCTAGCAATTCAATTATAATAGTTACACACCACTTCCGGCATTAAAAAGGAAACGCAGCGGGGCCGCAGTTGACGTATTTGATAAGCCACTGGTCTTGCCATGCTTTGTAAACAAGTACTTGATAAAGTAAGCAAATCAAAAAAGGTATCAGCATTTGCCTTTTGAATATATATTCATCGTCAATGATATATCGGATTGATGTTCGCGCTGCTCTTTGTACGAGTTATCCTATTCAAAATAATTGCCATCCATATCCTCGCTATATGTCCCATAGAGAGAGTTCCCCTTAAGGTTTGCATGCTGGGTGACTGTTGGTCGCATTGAAACTGCGTACTCTACCTTCTCCTGGTCGTCATGGATAACAATATCATCGTCTGATTTGGCGATTTCTTTACAGTCGTCATGAGGCGGGGAATGGTTTTCAAACACAACTGGTGAGTAATTCAACCCTGGCGACGATGATGAGGGCTGTTCATTATCTGGCTGTTTCATTGCCAGGTCATCCTTATTGTGAATGTCACCGACGGTCACCTCTGGAATGGACACGGCCTCAACAGGTCTATCGTCGAAATCGCAAGTATGTCCGCGTTTTCTATCAGTAGGAACAAAATAATTAGGAGGCAACAAACGCGGATACGTCTAAAATACAAACCACTTTGCAACACTTATCCTGTTAAATATGAGAACGTCGTCTAGCCACAAGTGACATTGCCTAAAAACAAGTAATAAACGGAATATGGCAATTTGTTTTAGTAGCATGTTTGCCGAGTACTCATACCTGAAATAGACAATGAGTGCTGCTATAGCGACGACACAGACAAAGGCCACTGATACACTGACTGCGATAGCTGCATAGTAATCAAATAACATTAGATGACAGTGCATCGCAGGCTGGTATATATCTCTATCAATGCGCAACGCTATCATTTACGCTATCATTTACATATTGATACCTGTTACAGGGATGTTACCACTATTATGTGGATCTATACGACCGTCTGGATCCGCCTGTGATGCTGATACCAACGTAATGGTCGGATGCAATTTACACAAAAGTGATTAAGCATGTTTGTATTATCTGAATTTGAACGCGAGCAATACCTTGGTTTGACATACAGTTTCTAGGGAGGCTGATATGCGGTAACATTTTTTCCGACATCTACTTGAACAACACTTTCTAAATATATCATGTCTGAAGCTCTTATCACCAGTCACTTTTTTAACTCAAGGTATATGACATTTTGATACCTGTTACAGGGTTGTTATCATTAGTATGTGGATCTGTACGACCTTCTGGATCCGCCCCTGATGCTGATACCAACGTAATCGTCGGATGCACTTTACACAAAAGAAATTAAGCATGTTTGTATTATTAAAATTTGAACGCGAGCCATAGGGTGGTTTGACTAGCATTTTCTAGGGGGGCTGATATGCGGTGACACTTATTCAGACATTCATTTAAAAAACACTTTCTAAATATATCATGTCTGAAGCTCTTATCACCTGTCATTCCAGTGCTTGCTGAATGATCCACAGGGTCAATCATCCGTGTTTGGTCATCAGCCACGGACGTGAAATCTTAATGACCAAGTGGTAAATTTGGAAATGTTCATAGAGTAATAGTGCAAGAGTCTTTCTGTTGACTGCCCCATAGTGGTGTAATGTTGGTATTTTACTGTGATGTCCAACATCTTAAAAGTATCAACATTGGCTACTGTCTCAATTTTATCAACAAATTCATCCACATTGCTATGAGGTAAGGTTGATATAAATTGTCATACTTCTGACATTACAAGCGGCCGAACACCATCCGGGTTCACAACCGGCTGGACAAGACCCGTTGCTGTATGTACATGCTTGGAGGTCCATACAATGACATGATGCGTCACAGTTGTCCCTGCCATTAGTGATGTCGCGATAACGAGTTTGGTTACATACTGCATGGCAATTTCAATAGAGTGTGTTACTTCCCTTACTGTTTGCTGTGTCAATGACATAGTTTAGTTTAACAAATTTGATGCGAGACATTTTTTTCTGACATATTTTCGTACCTGTGTATATAACCATAGACGAGTCGCCTCCACAGTTTCTCAGAGGGTCACCTGGGCATTCGGTAGCACAACTACTGTCATTGAGCTGTGGTCTGTTGACCTCATGTTGGTGGCTGTCTCCACATCGACAATAGAATCCACCCTGAGCCATTCACATGTATCCAATAACATACATCTGCCACGCTCAACTAGGAATTGAAATCTGCAGTGCTATATTTTCCCAGACGCCATAATGCTTAGTTTAAAGCTTAGTTAAAATCAATAATATTCATACACACGAAGATCCTGACCTACACAACAGTCTCGTCAGTACAAACGTTAACCGTACGAGCCATAGTTACAAGCATAAAAGTGTCAGCTTACTCTGATGCCGGCATAGGTGGTTCCATACTCCGTTCTGCATCTCATTATACATTTATCTATCGTCATAGTGTTCTCGTCTTGACCTTTTATGAAAACTGGCTTTGATAGTATAGGGCTTGATGTCAGTCGAGTGAAAACATCCTACATGTTTCTGCGCTGAATACAGAATACTCACATATATATCATATTATGTAATATTACGTTATGCATGGTGAAAAGTGTCATCTAAAATCTTAATAACCAACCTTGTGTTGACCATTGCCCTACAAACACGCCTAACAGGAAGACGTGCACGAAGAAGACAATCATGTTTTGATATTAACAGCAATGTTCTTGGTCAAGCAGGATCCGCTAGTACCTTTACCTCTCCAAAATAGAAATGAACCTATTTGTGCCTTTTTTAAATCTTCCTTGCTACGGCGTATATATAATGACAGTCACAGATTCCGTAATAATCATTCAGCACTACCATTAAGATAGAACAGGATACCTATTGAAAAGTTCACGTCACCTTCCTGTGTTTGTAGCGACTGTAATTCAGCATACTTATACACAGCGTTATTAACTGCATGGTATGCGTCAAAACAATCGGCTTTAAGGGGCCGTCGTTTGGATATACTTTATACGAGGTCAACCTGTCTTTTAAAGCGTCTCCGCACGCCACTCCAATACGTCTCCGTTAAAGATATTTTACAAAGAGAACTTTTACTTTAACTACTCTTAATAAAACTGACCGAATAATGGCTACTTCGCTTATAGCACGTTCGCAAGATATACCGGTATGTCTGTAGTATTGCCTTGATTGCTGATCGTGTTTGTGTATCCCATACTCCCTCAAACTAACACTCGAAAAACAAGAAAGCCTAAATATAGCGGATAGCAGTTGAATAGAAAGTGAGCCAGGAGGGCGTGGCCATGTAGGCTTTAAGTATATCAACGGTCCCATCGCCCAACTACCTCACGACTCACCAGGTCTTTAAACAGCGCTTGAAGTAGGTGTTTATGAAAGTCGGATGTTCGCATATGTGACACATGTCCTAAACCACTCTAATCTGAATAAAAAAAACCCAACAACAGCAATTTCCGAATGTTCGTACGATACGCATCTAACAGGATCACCTAGCAATAATATGCAAAAGCACTGATTGGTCTACTCAAGACTAGAACGCTGTTAGTTTTTAATGCGTGTCAACATATTTTAAAGCAATAATTGCTGCAGAGGGATACATTCAGATCATTCTGATGTTGCAGTTTTGTCATTATATGAATGGTGATACTTTTCTATTCATTAGAGCTGCCAGAGGGTCCTATTTTACATGAGCAAAGCGTGCTTATACAAGTATAGTTGTGTTGCAGAACAGTCAAAAACAAATCATGCTCTCACTGTACCTTATATATCCAGTGTTGGATATATTACATGAGATAGAAATCACGCTTCATACACTACCCACCATTTCAGGGGAATAACTTTGCAGCATAGCCCTGTAATGTTACATATACCACGAAAATGATACCTAATTAGCGCCCTGAGGTAAACAAAACCATCCCCGCTTAGTTTCAATGAGGACAATACGTATTGATGGAATAATTCCCACTTTACTGGCTTGGGTCAATAAATCATGTAGAGTCATGGTAGAATGTCCCCCCTTCCATTAACCCCCTCCTTGCTCATATATGTCACATGAATACTCTACTTCAGACTTATTTAGTGCACTAAGCTTACTATAACCACCGCACCGCCCCCCAATCCACCTCCCTGCACTCATCTCCGCCTCCACACCTACCACCTCTCCTACCAACCTGTGATTATGAGACAACACAGGGCCCAAGTCTAGATTTACTTTGTATGAAATGATTAAACTTCCATGATATTGAACCCAGGGTTATCTGACAATTCTGTTTGGTACTATATGAATTATCCCACTGTTAGACAACTGCACTGTCAACATCTATGCAATGTAAACGCAAGGTTGACTGGAGTATTCTAAATAATTGGCAACACAACATTTAAACCAAATCACGTTTTATTAGTCCGCGATAATTATTATGAGATTAAATATGATTTGTCGATACAATTTACGACTTACTTTTCTGTGCAGCTGATGATTGACATATACCTTGACTGTCTCAGTACTTAATGATGGACGGGTTATATCTCGTCATCATAAGACTTTATCGTTGTAACGTTTGAAGTAGTGTTGCGCAAAATAGCATCGCCATCTTCTGAATGAATGACTGACTATTTTCCTGTGATTTTAGCACGGAGGCATGTTGATGAGCTTAAGTTGCCGTCGAGGGTGTCTCACCTTTGAGCACCGTTTGAGTCGACACTTAAACAGAAGTTCTTTAGAGAATACCGCTGAGTCACGGCGCAGCGTTTGTAGACAAAAGTTAGATTTACGTCGGTTGGTGACTAGGGTTCCAGATTTTGTACATGGAGTGCGTGGTTATAGGTTATTTGCTACATGACTTTTGGAAATATAAACCAGGTTTGTATCACGAATATTACAAATCTAGTCGATTATATCGCACAAATAAACAGAAAAAATTTGCAAGAATTTCTTCATCTTAACTGACAGCTTCATGAACTGTTCAACTTGCTAAAGTACTACATTACATCGTCGAACAAGATCCAATTACAAGGAAACAACGTGAAGTTGTATATAAAAGGTTTTTTCTTCTTCCAAGTGCAAACAAATATAAACCTTGAACTTGCAATGTTAAAGGCTAATTTGTGTGAAGTAACAAATACACTCTCAACCGAGACAATCAAATACACATACCAACAGCAGACCAAAAACAATACATGTTACTAATGAAGCAAGGTGCACTACATGCTATGATAAACTCGGGGACAAAGCGATGGTTGGTAATGAGGTACTACCAACCTCGCTAGAATACACAATAAAGTCGTTAGGTCGCAGTTATCGGATTGTATCTGGAGGTGTTCAACAGTGACCTGTTACCATACAGTTATTTAGGCATTGTTCAAATCATTTAATGGCAAGATGTGTAGCTGTTCCTCTCTTCTTGTAACTTAAATTACAATGTTGACAAAATTTGTGTGCATCTCGCAAATAAAATAATCATTATTTTATATATTTATTTGAGGTTCTTTGCCCACCCAGGACTCGGCATATAAGCAGGCCATGTAATAAGCCAAGAAAGCTTGGCACGACGCACTGAAAGTTGAGGCCAAGACGATTTAATACTTCAGGAAATATGAAATCAAATCCGAATTATTCATCGTGTTCATTTTTGGACGTGACTGTAATTTATGTTTCTGGAGTCAGCAGGGGGCATCAACGTTTGCGCCTACGATATATGGATAACTAGAACGTCCTTACCATAATATCGTTTGAGCAGTGCGCAAACCCTTTGCTTTTTCTCAGTTAATTTGTCATTATTATGAGAAGCAAAAGTGCAACGACATAAAGTGATTGTGAGATATTTGGCCAAATAGCACTTTGATATGTGAGCAATAGTGATGTGAAGACCGTAGAGTATTCGTCATACCAGACCAGAAATAATATATATTTTTGCGCGTTGGAAGAGTATGAAACAGTAGATATTATTTAACGTACGCAAATCGTTCATAGAGAGCTACAGTAGACAAACGTACGATTACTCGCTGTATAATTTGGCTGAATCCCATCCCAATGCAGTTTAGCGTACAAAGCAATTAATATTGCTTAGCTTGTGTTTGAGCGTTATGGATCAACAATTAAGTCAAGGGGTTCACACATATAGCTGCTGCTATGCATCTAGTTTGTTATCACCTGAGTAATGACATTGAACCACAATTTTCTGTATTTAACTGCGCATATTTCCCCGGCTGATATTATAACATATTCAAAGAATTATGACAAACATTTCAAATCGGATGTGCGATATTTACGAGAAAGCATGTATAGGCTAGATTAAAATACAATCACATAGTTCAACATTTATGGATAATTGCCGTTGGTGCTCCATCAAATATATGAACAACTAACACGACAGTCGATCATATGCACGTGTCAATTATGTCGATCATAAATATCACGACAACCGCTAATTGGTGATTGTCTTAAATAGGCTGACAGCTTCAGTACACTAAGGAAGCTATTTATACCCTTTCAGAGACGATGCGATAATTCTAAGAGTTGAATGTTAAATACCATATTATGTACACACGCAGAAGTAAAACTTCTGATCAGCTCCATGATGCATAACGATGAATATATATAGTGCACAAACAACAACAATATATAGTAAACATCAAATGATAATTCTATTCATGTGACCAAAGCATCTATTGGTCGAATACTTTCTTAACAATGGTTCACTGCAGAATAATGTTTTATCCAGTGGAAAGTTAACCACGTTGGTTATTTTCCTCACATTAAGCATCCAAATTATCTGCTAGAAGTCATAATTCTATTTTAGAGTTATGTTTGAGCGTTCATGAAATTCGCATGTTGATGCCAGGACAAAAACATTATAAGTAAGAATAAATTGCTTCGAATTAAGCCCATTTTGAACAATCGCAGAATGCTGTTGCAATTCTCATTTGAATTATTTTAAGGTACTTAAAAACAAATTTGTGCTGCTGTACTTGGTGTTACCTGGTATATAATTTCTATTGTAACTGGTGGAATTTAGCCGGTAATCAAGGCATTTTCTAAGAGACCTACACTGTACATCAATGTTAAACCTCACATCCTCCCAGAACTTAAGATAGATACCATGTCGCTCTTTGAGACCCATTGGTTAGGACCGTGTTATGCTTATCGCAACAAACACAAGCAATAACAAATGCCTCGATTAGAGCGTTATGATGATCATTCGTCGGTTAAATCATAATGACAACTCATATGTCTTAAATGGAGAAGTAAGGAATGCTTGCAATTCAAACTTAACTGATATGACTTATGAATAAGGGGCTAGTTATACATTTATTAGAACGGCACTGTGTACCAACTGTAACCTGGAGTGCAGAAGGGCGTGAAAACTATCAAAAATGTGAACTAACTTATATCCAGTAAATAAGGAGCAGCGCAACTGGTCAAAAATCCTTCTAGGCTATATTTTGCTATAACATGCATTGTCAACGCCTTTATCTAGCATTGAATTTGGGGTTGTATAGGCTTACAACTATAGGCGAGGAAGCCACTAATAAAGAGTTCACCAGGTGATCACCACTGTGCCAGTGGTTTTGACAAAGGGAATTCCTAAAATTAAATCGAAACTAGATTAATCTTTCAGATTGACCTGTTTCTTCACATTTTGTATTACAGGGATATGTAACTGAAAGGTCACGTAATGTGCTACGATTCATACCTTATATTCAGTATATCATCAGTTTCTGCGAGCAAAGGTTTTCAATGTGATAACTTCGTTTCGACACACATTCAAAAGGTCTAAAATATGTCGGTCAAAATGCATGGTAACCTGTTTATCACACAATCGATAGCATTCATAGGTCTGATCATCATAATAATGGTGATGAGAATGTGCATAAATAGGGCGATGAATATTCATGAATAATACGCGTTTGGACGGTACAGCAAAATTAATAAATCTTCTTAACCAAGATGTTAGTATCATGAGTGTTATCAATCCAGCTAGACGTAAGAATAAATGTTGATTCAACAGTTCCTGCACTCATGCAAGGTTCTAATGTCAATCAAATTAAGCTGGAAAAAAACGTTTACGGTACTGGAAATCCAGTAGAATATGCGTTTGCATAGATAAAGTAAGTGCACTATTAGTTTCTTCACAGGACGCGATATTGACGGATATTTGCTATTTCAATGTGCTGTTCACGATTGCGTTACAGCGTACAGTAGTTAATACTATCAGTTATATCCAATTGTACCACAAAGCAATACCATGACGACTCAATATGTATATAATATTATAGTGGGATCATTTGTAGGTCATATAATGACAGGTCATTTTAACTAAGAATGAAATGTTCACATCATTTACTCGTTATCAGCATGATAATCTTAATTGCTACGTTCAAGACAAGTAAATAGATCGATCGCCCGTAGTAGAAATACCATAGAATTACGAAGCTTTTATTGCGATTACACTTGACCTTGATTTGTGCCCTAAATAGAACGGAACTACGCATTCAACTAGAACGACTAGTTATATTTCCTGTGCAAAAGCAACCTTGATAATTTGGCCACAACAGACGTTTAAATGATATAATATGAAGAACCTGTAGTAGCACTACTAAATATAAAATCTGTTACCTCTTGAGACACATGAGTCAACTGCTAGTCGAATTGTCTGGTAGTAAATTCAACTACATGTGACTGATGCTAAAGATAAACACAAAAACTGTTGTGCCAAATAACGGTACCCAGCATCATGCCTACTATGCTATTCAACACAATCAAACTGTAGCCGACGGTATAGAAAAAAACATTTGTGAGAACTCAAGAATGAATAAATACCAGAGGGCTGAATGAATGATAATCTGCTAAAATAAGAAGAGGCTGTTGGGTGGTCCTAATAGAAAAAACGTGTATTGCGCAAGCATGCTAGCAGGTTGTTCATTTGGGAGAGCATTGTTACGGCAACAAAATACTTTAAGTGGTTAATATTGTGCCACGATAGCCCGCAGCCATACACAAACCGTGTAAAAGGACAAAAGGGCTACGCTATCATCGTGTGACGCGTTACAAACTATTGTAATCATATCATCTACTAGGAGTTCATGACTTATACTTACTTGTCTGTTGTACGCATGGTAGGTAGCATTCAAGGGTTTTATATATATGTTATTTGCATGAAGGTGCTCATAGGCAGCAAGGGAATATGCTGGTCAGTGCCGACACGAGGTTAACCAACACGATTTGGTTAAAGGTGATGCAAGCGATAAATTATGTTGGTGATGATAGTAGCGCCTACCACCATGTAAGGAGCATTGTAGCGCAGCATACTTGCATAAAATGACGTAAATAACTATATGTGTTGTCAAAGACATATGTGCACATGATGGTGACGCACCTAAACGTGTGATATCATTACGTATTTGGCACCTATTATGCTAATTAAAAACACAGGTAGAACGTAAGAAATAACATTCTATATAATTACCATGCGGCGGTCTCAGCCTGCTGTTTGAGGATAGTAACACACTGCACATCTTCACCATTTGAGAACGAAAGTTTAGGGATTACTGGGTATTGGGTTATATCATTGCGCTTTGAAGCTGGTCATTCAAACTGCCATTCATAATATTGGTTATGAGCAAGCAATTACCATTGTTGAACTGTATTGCAGATGAAAAACCACGCTGATTTATCGGAATAGATCATATAAAAGCGGTTCAGAGACTCATTGTTGTGGGTATGATCATCAATTTACCTTAACGATGCCGAAAATACACACAACTACTGATATCACGTTGCTGGTGGCTAGAGCAATTTACAGGGTTTCATGCATAGACTCAAGTATAGTGGGTTGTAATTATGCGACTAAGGTGCATCGCTACAGCTTATTGTTGCAGTGTTTCATGCACCAAAACTAGCCAATTATCTTGCAAATACATTAGCGATTCTTCATTGCAATTTACAATAATCCACCTGTAAAAACTGGCCATTTCATCAATTAGCTATTTCAATATTGTACAAAAACACAATAGTCTTTCCAGAGAGCAGCAAACATATAGTAAATTCAAGATTTGTTCACGTCGTATTGAATGACAAAATTTACATAGTCTTTGCTCATGTGGCGAAAACCAATTTGTATGCTTATGATTAAAATGTCATTTAATTTACTTTATTATGTAAATAGCAATACGGTTTCAAAAGATCAAATAAGCCTTCCGAAACAGCAGTTGCAAAATGATACATTACATAAAACGCAATCAGCATTATATAACGAGAGAAACAAAGAGATACTAATGTTTGTTTATGAGCTTGTATCAATTCTCTCAGAGTGCACAAAAAAAGTTGCCAAGTTGACGGATGATTGGTTGTGGCAGGTAGCTTTTAAAAAGCCTAACAACTTCTGTACAGTCTCTCGTGGTCGCTTTTGGCCATACAAAGTGAATGGCGCTGTTCTGGTTGTCTTTATGATTTGAGAGCGAATTTTGACATACCGCCTACTATGGGCGCATGATTGGCCCAGTTTGGGAACATTCGTTGCTTTACTCGGTTCACATATATCCGGAGATGACACGGCTTTGATTAAGCACACAGGAAACTAGAAAAATACTGGTATGTCCTTTATTTGGAGGAGTGAAGCCGATAAAGTTAAACAGATTGCAAACTGCTAAGGTTGCAGTGACGATGAAAGAATGAGAGATCACTAACTTGCAAAATACTGAAATATATGCACGACAAACCAACTCTTGCCAGGCAAACATATGTTTCTGATATTAGCACATTTACGATCTTTTATGGCCTATCAGTTTATTCTTCAAAACGCAACTGTGGTCATCGCTGGCTCTAAACCGTTTGTTATATGACGCAATTGTATGTATTATTTTGTCAATGAATAATGGACGTCGCTTTTGCGACAGCACTGAGACATGATGCGGCATAATCCATCCGCTGCTGCTGGATTATGAGCTGCTTACAGAGCAAACCTAGCATCGTTGGCGACTTTCATGCACGTCTTGTGGTTGAGTGAATGAAACAATATTCATTGACCCATGTTTAAGATATTTTCGGATCGGTATTCGCAATAGGCTGAACATTGAAACCAGGATATATAATGATTGGCTCGCAATGCTGAACAATTAGTGATAATCTACGCCCGCTCGCGAGTAAGCAGCAAAATATCCAATGAGATGATCTATGTATATATCGTTGTTACACACTTTGATTTTGTTATGGGATATATCATGCCACTAAAAAGAGAGAACAAATCGATGTCTAAATTCAGCATCTTGGCGCAAAAATATTATGTCGAGCGGTTTGGTGGTTATCCTACACTGATAAGTAATTTCCTCTATATAATGCTCAATCAAGACTCAACTATTCATGACGTGAAGTTATATGGCTCATGGAACTGAGCTCGCGCAAAATACAATTTGAGCCAGAATATAAAACTATGTTATTATATATGTCACATCCGTTACACGTAACGAACCTCGGGTATTGAAGCATATACCATGAGTAGAAAAAGACGACTTACACTCAAGTAAGGCTAGGATGAGAACAGAGCAGCGACGGTGGGATGCCATATTTTGGATTTATTATCGGATAATCATGCCATACTCTCCCCGTGCGCTACACGGACATGGCCTATGTATCCTTTAACGCTAGTCAAGCGCTCTTATTTGCGCTAATAATACGATAATCGTTGACCCATAGAGTAGCAAAACCATGCTGCCAGTTTATCTTTTATGGTGAGGAATGAATCTGCGAAAAAATACCTTCCAAATTCCACTTTGCTGTTGGATTGCTGTATCACCTTAAACCAGTACCATGTAATTTAGACTGTTGTCACCAAAACATGAACCAAATTAACTAGGCTAGAGTATAACGCGATAAGAGCATTGCCTTGCAGCTTTGCTAATAGTCATTTTATTTTTCAATAGTCATTAGGTCGATGAACATGATAACAAAAAATGATACTGCAAAATCTCAGAGCAAAAACCCAACACTACCTACAGTGAGTGCAATGCCGTAACTGCATGACAAAACTCGATGGTAATGCAGTTCCTTATGCATACTCCAAATCCTTACAGGTATCAACCTTGGTAATTTTAGAATGAAAAGATAGCAAACCCGATGAAAATGATCACGAATATAATCTCTAACCTCGTAAAAAGTAGATTATGTCACGAAAGCATCACAATGAACAATATACAATAAACTGGCGCCACAAAACAACTTGTCGACTTAAATATGTGTGGCATGTTGATAACAAACATACCACGAGAGCACACCAGCAACGCTCCAAGTAAAAAACATCGGCTAATGCAGCACTTGCTGCAATCATTAATCAATTTAGTTACGCTACATACAAGCATTTTCACTAATCATACAAACCATAGACCAGTAGCCTTTGCTAATACCCACATGTGCACATTCAACTACTACAGCACACATAATAAGAGCTGCTCCTAGCAAATTCAATTATGCAGGGTGCACTCCAGCTACGGCGTCAAAATTGCAAAGCGGATGGCTCGTTATATAATCATGTCTATGCACAACACGCAACAAATAAACACCATTTAAGTTTACATCTAATACTAAATTCGCAATATATGGTATATCTTAGTGGTGTTTGCACAACCCTAGGTACCAAGTTTTTCATACAGTGATTTATCTTTGAGATTTTCATGCTTGGCATTTGCTGGCCTCCTTAACACTTCGTACTTCACTTTCCCGTGATTGTCGCTGATGACAATATCTTCGACTGATTTGGCGATATCATTGACGTCATCATAAACTGGGGAATAGTTTTCATAAGCAAATTGAGAGTGATTCAACGCTGGTGACGATGCAGAGGGCGCCCAGGTTGGTCCAATTCCTGACTGTTCCTTTTCCAGGTCATCCTTATGGTGAATGTCACCGACGGGCACCTCTGGAACGGATGATGACTCATTGCAACAATCGCCAAATTTGCAAGCATGTATGCGCTTCCTATTAGAAAGAACAGAAAATGCTTCAATTGGAGGCGTTGTATGGTAATATGTCCAACAGACAAAACACTATGCAACACACATCTTGTTTACATGGCCAAAATACTCATATTTAACGAAAGACAGCAGATAATGTTAGCAGTTACTTTTTATATAAATATCTATACCTGAAGCGTAGAACGAGTGCTGCTATAGCGGCGAGGCAGATAAAGGCCACTGATACACCGACTGTGATAGCTGCATCGTAATCAAATAACATTTCATTACTGTGCATCGCACTCAATTATAAGTCTCTATCAGCATAAATCAATGAGCAAACGCTGTCATTTATCTAACAAGCTATATGACATCTTGTTGTTGATACCTATTACAGGGATGTTGTCATAAGCTTGTCGATCGATGCGACCGTCTGGATCCGCCCAAGATGCTGATACCAACGTTATCGCCGGATGCATTTAACACAAATGTAATTAAACATTTTTATGTAATCCAAATTTGAACGCGAGCAATACCGTATTTTGACAGCGGTGCCGAATGTTTTCCAGGGCGGCTGATATTTATTCCGACATCAATTTCAACAGCACTCTCTGAATAAATCATGTCTGAAGCTCTCATCACCTGTCATTCTAGTGCTTGCTGAATGTTCCACAGCGTCGGTCATCAGTATTTGGTCGCCAGCCATGGACGTGAAATCTAAATGACCGAGTGGTAAATTTGAATATTTCATAGAGTTATGGTACAAGAAGCTTGGTCTTTCTGTTGACTACACCACAGCAGTGTCATGTTATTGGTATTCTTACCGTGATGTCTGATATCTTAGAAATATAAAAATTGCCTACAGTCTCAATTTTATCAATTTGAAGAGGACACCAAATTGCACCAACATATTCATCCACATTGTTATAAGGTTAAGGTTCATATTAATTGTCCTACTTCTGACATTACAAACGGCCGTACTCCATCCGAGTTCACAACCGGCCGGACACGACCCATTGCTGTATGTACATGCTTTGAAGTCCGTGCAATGACATGATGCGTCACAGTTGTCCATGTCATTAGTGATGTCGCGATATCGATTTTGGTTACATACTGTACAGCAATTTCTGCAGTTTACTAGGATTTGTTACCTCACTCATTGTAACAATACTGCAATGACATATCAGCCGCCTAGGTTATCAGTTTGGTTTGACATATTTGAGGCTAGGCGTATTTCTTCCCAGCATATGTTCGTACCTGAGTATATAACCATAGACGAGTCGCCTCCACATTTTTTCAGAGGGTCACCTGGGCATTCGGTAGCACAGCTACTGTCACTGAGCTGTGGTCCGTTTTCCTCATGTTGGTGGTTGTCTCCACATCGGCAACGGAAGCCACTCTGTGCCATTCACATGTATACATCAACATACATCCGTCTTACTCTTAAAGTATTGGAAACTCTGCAGTGTTGTATTTTCCCATACACAATAATACTTAGTTAAAGCTTAGTTAAAATCGACAATATTCGTGCACACGAAGATCCTGACCTACACAACAGTCTCATCAGTACAGACGTTAACCATACGAGCCATATGTAAAAGCAATAACAGTGTCAACTTACTCTGATGCCGGCATAGGTGGTTCCATACTCCGTTCTGCATCTCATTATGCATATATCGATCGTCATAGTGTTCTCGTCTTGACCTTTTATGAAAACTGGCTTTGATAATATGGGCTCGGGGTCAGTTGAGCGAAAACACCCTACATGTTCTTGCGCTGAATACAGAATACTTGCAGATATACTATATTATGCTTAATTACACTATCCACGGTGAAAAGTTTTATGTGAAAGCTTTATTACAAACCATGTGTTGACCATTGCTCCACCAAGACGCCTAACATCAAGACGTGCCCAATGAAGACAATCATGTTCTTATGCTTACGTTAAATCAATGTTCTTTGTCAGTCAGGAGGTGCTCCGATGCTCAACAATCCATCGTTGAAATAAGCGTGACTGTGATATTCCTATAATGAAGTCAAACTGTCGATTTAAGCCACTACGTATCCGGCCATGCAGCGCTGGCACCGACGTCTCCAGTTAGAAGTATTTTTTGTGGTTGACTTTAACTTAAACTTTGCGTCTTAAAGGTTGACCAAAAAAGGGCAACTTTGCTTTTCGTGCATACACGCGATTGAAAGATATAATCATATTGCAATAAGTTAAGTTACATAATACCGGTATGACTGTAATTGCCATATATGGTGATGGTGGTTTTATATCATATACACCTCAAACTAACACTCATTGCATTGTGAGTCGTAAAACGAGGTAGCTTACGTATATCGGATAGCAGTTGAACAGAAAGTGAGTCAGGAGGGCGTGGCTATGTAGGTGTTAAGTATATCAATGGTCTCGCCCAACAACCTCACGCCGCACTTCACGCAGCACCATGTCTTTAAGCAGCGTTTCAAGTAGCGCTTTGTGAAAGCCGGTAGTTTGCGTATAAGATACATGGACAAAACCACTCTCATTTAAAAAAAAAACAACTACCGGATGTTTGTACGATCGCATCTAAAAGGATTACCTCACAATCATATTTAAAAGCACTGATGGGTCTACTCTAGACTAGAGAACTTGCATGTACTTTGAGTTGAATGTGAGTCAACATATTTTGAAGTATTACTTGTTGCACTCAACACGTGCTCAAAGTTGAGACACCCTCGACGGCGACTTAAGTTCCAAAAAACCTTCTACACTATATGTAGCTGTTACATGCATTGTCAACTCATATATCAAGCATTCATTACGGGTTGTATAGGCTATCAGCTATGGGTGAGGACGCCGCTAATAAAGAGGTCACATGGAGAATCAACACTTTGCCGGTGGTGATGTCTTTTATTAAATTAAATCGAAACTAGATTAATCATTTCCATTGACCTGATTCTTCACATTATTTATCACAGGGACATAAAACTGAAGATCACGTGGTAGACCTTCCATTCAAGCATGTCAGTATTCGGCGAGCATTTTGGTTCAATCTGACAACTTGGTTTCGTCACACATTCAAAAGGTCCAAAATATGTTAATCAATATGCATGATAACCTGTTGATTACATAGTTGATAGCGTTTATATGGCTGATCATCATAATAATGGTGATCAGAATGTGCAGTAAGAATTACGGCGATAAATATTCATGAATTGCATATGTTAGGACGGTACCGCAAAATTGATAAATCTTCGATATGTTAGTATAATGAGTCCTATTAATCCAACTGGACTCAAGAACAATTTTGATGAAACTGGCAAAAGGTCCTGCACTAATCCATGGTATTAATGTCAATCCAATTAAGCTGTAAAAAACATTCATGGTCCTGGAAAAACCAGTTGAATTTGCATTTACATTGATAAAGAAAGTGCACTATAACTTTCTTCACAGGACGCAATACGGGACATTAAGTACTGACAGCCTCTTAAAGTAATAAATATGACCTTATTCATTACATTTTACTCTAGAATAACCATAATTTGAAAATGATAACGAAAACCATCAATTACAATTCTTGCCACCTAAGACGTGAGGACATGTAGATCCAAGTCACCTAGACTCTGCTAAGCTCTGCTCTGCGCTATGTAGACCATTCGATAATTCGTAGTATTTTGCGCATTTATTACATGTATTGTTATGGAAAAGCGTGATGGCTCATAAGAATATATAAATACCCCAAAAGATGGTTAGGTGTGTCTCCCAGTTTGATCAGTCACGACCGCCGATAATTGGGGAGTATCGTTCCTATGTACTAAATATACAATAATAAACATAACACGCTCAGGATAACCAAAATCAATGCAAATCGTTTAAGAGAGCTCAGTGTATATGTTGCCTCCCCCGATAGAATTTCCAAGCGATTATACATTTGATGAATCTAGGTCATTAACGCCGACCGTCATGGCAATGATTGTACTTTTACGTGAGACAAGTCTGGAGGCTTAGATCGACCGCCCAGCTTTACATTAAACTCCAGCATGGAGCGGATGTCACCATTGTCGATGCACTCAGACATGAATTTTGGAGCATGTGTCTTACTTTACCATTACTTTTAGTTAAACCGGTTCGCTACTTTAATTTGTTATTCAAGATAGCGTGACAGTTTACGGTAGTTAATATTATAAATCATATCCAATTGTATCACAAAGCAATACCATGACGACCCATCATGTATGTAAAATCATAGAGGGATGCTTTTGAAGTTAAAATAATGACAGGCAGTTTTAACTAAGAATGTTCACAACATTTACTCGTTACCAGCATGGTAACCTTAATTGCTACGTTCAAGACAACTAAATGGGTCGACCCGCGAAATACCATAGGAATACCTAAATTGTATTGTGATTACACCTGACCTTGCTTTGTGCCCTTAATCCAACGTAACAACGCATTTAACTAGACCAAACTAGTTATATTTCGCGTACAGAAGCAGCCTTGATAATAGCTGGACATATGATCACAGCAGAAGTTTAAATATCATGATATGAAGGACCTTATCAATTGCTGTGGCAGCACAACTAAAATTTTAAAAATCCATTGCCTCTTGCAACACATGAGTCAACTGCTTAGTGGAATTGTCTGGTATTAAATCGAACTATATGTGACTGATTGTAAAGATATATACCAAAAACGCTTGTGCCAAATAACGCTACCCAACCCCAACATCATGCCTACTACGCTATCCAACGCAATCAAACTGCAGCCGAAGGTATAGAAATACACAAGCAAAAACGCAAGACTAAATACATATAAAAGGGACGAATGAATACTAATCTGTTAAAATATAAAAGGGCTATTTGGTGGTACTAATAGAGAAACATGTATTGCATACACATACTTGCATGAAGATCATTTTTGAGCGCACTGTAAGGGCAACAACTTACCTTATGTTGTCAATATTGTGAAGTTAAGCAGATTGCAAAATGCTAAGGTTGCATTGCTCATGTGTGAAAATATATGCCCCTGCCAGGCGCGCATATTTACGATCCCTTATGGCATATGATAGCTGATTCCACAAAGAATGCCACACGACCCGCAAATCATTGGTTGTCTTGAATATACCGACAGATATAATGCGTGCATGCCGCTGTTTATTCTGTTATCATATATGCACACAGCTGTTTGTTAGATTTTGATTCCAGACTGCATGCTGTTTTTCTTACAATTTGATTAAAATGCATAGGGTCATTCGAGCACATTTGTTTGCCATTGTTGCTGGACGTGGTGCGCCAATCATTATGAGTAGCAACAACTTACGAACACTTCTGAGGGGAGGCCCGGTCTGGACAATCATTGACGCAATAAAATTATGTCGAGCGTTCAAGGGTTAATCCTACACTGATAGGTAATTTCCTGCAAATGCATCACTCGAATTGGCCTAAATTAAGAGTTAAACGGCGAAATCATCTCATTTACCTATAAAAGGGTGCTAAAGGTGATCGACGAATTTCCTTAATGCGCCCTAATTGCTGCTAATATATCACTGTTATAGGTGTTTGCACGCTATTTGGGTGGAATTAGCGACCTAACATGAAAAGCCAGTGATGCATGTTGACAGGCGACGATATATGAGACTTCACCGTCCACACATTCTCGAAGCCCCAATGGGTTCGTGTCCCGCTGAGTGCTCAATCAAAGATCAAACTAGATACGGCGTGTTGCATCAGTAACATGGAGAGAACATCGGGAATCGAAACGGGTGCCGTGAGTAGATCAAGACAACATACACACATACAACTTACAAGTAAGGCTGGTGTGAGAGCAGCAGAGCAGCAACGATGGGATGCCTTATTTTGGGTTTATTATTAGATTCTCATGTCATACCTTCTCCGTGCGCTACACGGACATGACCTAGAGAAAGACGTATCGCTTTGCTCGGATATCCAAGCTAGTGAAGCTCGCTCCTAAAATGATAATTGTTGTCCCTTAGAGAGGCGAAACCATACTGCAAGGTTTTTTGCATGATGAAGAATTAATCGGCAATTCCTTGCGTACAGGAGTGATGGCGAACAAAATCATCTTCCAAATTCCACCTCGTTGTTGGATTGACGTATAAACCTTGGATCAACATCTTGTAGCTACAATGTACATGGTAGTCACTGAAACATTTTCAAAAAGTCATTAGATAGATCGAAAAAATACCGGTACTGCAATGATGCCCTAAAAAATTCAGCATTCCATCCTAATACTATATGCCTCAGCAAACGGGGTTTACCAACTCATGTACGTTTCCATAATGTATCGGTATTGTATGTCATTACCATAGCTTAATTGATAAGAAGGCTTCGTGAACAGGTAAACATCAGCTCTGAAGGCAGGGCTATCAAATAAACACTGACTACGTCGGTAAGAAATAACAAAGAATGGAACACAAGCAATGAGTGAGTGAAGTGCCAAGGCGCCGTAATTGCAAGCCCGAATTCGATACAATGCAGCACATTAAGCGTTATCTGGTAATTTTGGAAAGAAAACTAGTAAACCGTTGCCATTGATCTGTATTGTTGCCTCTACCCTTGTTATAAGTAGATTCTGTCGTAAATGCATCGCTTAAACAATGAACTTCTGCAACAAAATATTTATCGACTTATATGGTCTCAGCAGTCACTCATGTGTGTGGCATGTTGATAACAAACATACCATTGTCTAAGAGGAAACACACGAGTTTTGCACACTTTGTTGGTGAGATATAACGTTTGCTTACCAACTGTGGCATGGGTTTTGACTATGCTACATATGATGAGATGTCATACGTCTGTTTACTCCCGCTTATCTGACCATTTGGCCTTGAGTACGCCTTGACAGCTTGCTTTCCTAGGGGTGAATGGCGAGTGTTTTAATATCCGTCAATGGTGTTAGGAAATGGCCGCCTCATAGGTTGCAGGACAGTTAATGTGCGTTTTAGCTCAAAAACCATGGCATAAATTTTAAAGATACAAGGAACAACCGACTTCTTAATGCATACAGTTACACAAAGCTACATGAGGTCAAAGAAAGACAGTTACTAAGTTATATTCGATACTTTACATGCCGCGATCGACACTATGATTAAGTAGAGGCTCTATGTTGGCTGGCCGTGAATGCACAATAAAGCAATTAGGCCTGAATGATGGCGGCACTTTGTACTACAGGTGATGACCGATATATTGTGTCCTGGACGTTATTAAAGTTCGCTCTATTGCAATAAACGTAGCCAAATATTATGAACGTTGAGAAAAGCGATCTAAGTGACTATAATTGTGGCATTCAATAGTTGTATCTAGTATTATGACATTATAAACTAATCAAACATTGGTCGTCACAACATTTATGATGCCATACTTCTCGGTTCTGCATATATACTCGTCTGGTGCATGCATACCTGTCTATTCGGTGTACACAATAAACAGTTTTAAGAAACTGATGCTCGCGTACATAGAAGTGGCTATTACGAGAGTGGATATATTGTTTTGGATACATTAGCAATTTGTTTCGCATGTTTCGCATGTGAACGGGGTCAAATGCAGGAGCACAATTATGATCACATAGCTCAGCAGTTTTGGATCACTTACGTCTGCTCGCTAGATATCGACGGGGTATCTTATGCGACGCTCCATCATCTTTGTGTGTTTGCTCCATAACGAATGTCGGACAAGCCGCTTATTTGTGATTGTCTCCCATTATACGGACATCTGCAGTCCTAAAGCTTTGTGTGCTAGTTTCTTCATCGGCCATATGCTCTCATCCTTATCATTTGATCCTAAACGGCACTGTTTATTAACCTTTCGGCAATATCAATAACCCATGGTAACAATCTACATATGGACCAAGCTGCGCTGTTATTATATACCCGATCGACGGCTTCTCGGGCTTCTTGATGAACGACAGAAGGTGCGATCCCTAGGCTTAGTTTTTAATTTTGCTGGACAGTGTTCTCGTATCACTACACAGCAGGATGGACAAGAACTGCCTGAATAATAACGTTGTGCTTTAATCACCACTTAGATCAACGCGGGAAGATCGCCCAAATAAAATTAGATAAATTAATATATCAGAGATGACAGGTAGTTGGAGAGGTAGCGTACGCAGGAATTTAGATTGAATATTGTTGACTAGAAATGAAGGAATCCAAAGATCTAAGTTTTGATAAAACGTTAACGAATGGTAGAAAGGTTTCTGATTTACATGACTGATTGCATGATTAAACCTTGTGTGGTATTGCAATATTAAACATTTGAAAGGGTACCAGCTATATGTGAGTGACCACGGGCTATCATGATGCGACGATGTCAGAAAGTGTCAATAGTTTTTAATCAACGAAACTGCATTAGGACAGGAGTTGGCACGTAGCAAAGTCTTCATGGAGTGACGAACGATGACGAAATTCATCAAATCAACGTGAGTATAGCAACTGCTAATAACAACGGTCTGATAGGTAAATACGTCTCGGCAAAAAAAACATAAACCAATTTTACACCACGGAAACGAGCGCAAAATTGCTCACTAAATTTATCTTATGTTTTTGCTTGGAACTGCAACCGCGCTACTCGGTTCGGACTAACAACTATAAGTGAATGCTTTTGACTGTCACCATCATATAAGGGAAAAGTTATTGTTGTACTTTGTCTCTGATTAACCCAATCATAAGAATGATGATATTATTTGGGGTTTTGACAACGAATGGGCAGCCTAGAACGACATTGATGAAAATCGTTGTGACAGCAAAGGAAGCAAATTCTCTCAGCTGAAATGATCACATTAAAATCTAATATAAATACGTTCGATATAAGTTAATATTAATACCCACATTAAAACCCATTTAAGGAGTTTAACTGTGATGTTCTAAATTATATGACGTTTTAAAACGTATGCTCCTTGACAGTTACATGCTGTAATGATCGGTGATAAATATCAAGACAATTCTAGTTTCTGGCATGGTGATTCGCAGTATTTCATCCCTATAATTGGCCTGTATCCAGAGCTCATCGGCATAATCACCTCATTTACCTAAAGATTACCTCACACGAGGAAGCCCAGGTGGCTGCCAGCTTCCTATATGAGCTATCATCCTGTCGATATATCACTTAAATATGCCTGCATCCGGATATTTAGGAATAATCAGTAACCTGACGATTTATGTGTTTTGAACTAGTATCAGCTTCAATGATATGTAGTTGCTAAATGATATGACAAATGTTAAGCAACAACGATGGTTTCGAGCCAGAATGAATATATTTGACCGCTCTTAAGCTTCTTATCGCCTTTGATTTTAAACGTGCGCCATTTGCCTAACCTTCCAGACTCACCTAACCGGCAATGTAATTGCGATGCATGCTATTGGCCGAGCTTGTTTTCAAGAGGTGATCTACACGCTGTTCTTAATGACGCGACCAATCATCATGTTATCAACCCATCCGCGTCAAGCTGATTGATTTTTTTTAGGTGTGCAAGACCAATTGCTTTTGGTCATTTTAATTGCGTTACATTATTGGAGTTTTCACAAACAAAAACATAGACTACGGCTACGTAAACCATGGTAAAAGAGTCATGCGCAGACAGCAATTTTAATAACATTCAGTGATTATTGGAGTCTTCTAATCTAATCTGTGAACTTATTATTAATTGCATTAAGTCTGGTTCCAAATCAAGCATAATGTTGTTTGCATGACGAGTAATGAGCCAATCGACGGAGCCATCTATTCGTCATGGGTTTGATTTACTTCCCTTACCCAAACATTGTACACTGAATAATCTGCTATGGGTTCAGTTACTGCAGGATGATATAGCTCACTGAAATATTTATGTTTTGTGCCAAGGACAGTTGGGTCGTAAACTTCGTGCATATTGACATGGGATCGTGAACAAACTTGTGCTGTTACTGCATGCGCAGCTGCAAATTACGCAGCTTATCAACAGTGCTAATGAAACTCTGATTATACTATATCGTGTATTCATTGGTGCTGATACCATCGGTAAATACGGGTTACAATAAAATGCAGTGAAAAAATATCTCACAGTTTATTTGCAAAATGCGAATCTGTCACCTTTTGACTAATTTGGATTTTTAGGTTACTTCCTTTGATTGAAATGGAGAAGTTGTACGACTTACCTTTGTGTGAGTTATAATTGACGAGCTGTAATGCAATTTTAGCCACTCTTTGCGACCGTTACGCTTACTATTATTAGAATGTAACAAATGTTTATTTTGCATAAGTATGTTGAAGTCTGGTGGCTCGGCGACACTGTTGCTGTGACTATTTGGCTTTTATGAAGCGAAACTCGCAATATGTGACGTTTATTAGGAAATGGTTATATTTGCAAGATACATTTATTTTAGTACAAAACTTGTGAGGTTGCATGCCTGGGCTAAATTATTAAATGAACACTTTTAAATATTTGGAATAACTGACATCCATTATCGAATGAATTAATGAACGTCTAGAGAGTAACACCTTCATTTTAAATGTACCTATTGAGGTGACACGAACCACTTTTAGGCGATTGGCTTGTGGATGCAGACAGCCACAGTGTTTCTAGGAGGATGTTATGTATTGAGCTTATGTGATAAATATCAAAGTCAACATAAAAACAGGATAGTGATGTACATCAAGCGGTTCATTCATTCAATATGCATGGATAGTCTCAGGTAAAACGGGCTCTGAAAATGGCGAAACGAAAACCAAAACCAATATGGAATTGATGATAATATATTTGACCCTCTGTTAGAGCTATCTATGCTTGTTGAGCTATTTTTGTTTATTGAATTGTTTGCAAAATGCATCCATTATTAACCACCGTGCCATCATCATGATGTAATCTATAGAGGTTATTAAGATTAACAATTTTAGTTCCTGTTGACTGGTCCTCACAATTAGCCTCTACCATCACATTGATGCATATGGGGACATACAACACATAAGCATACTGTGCTTAATTGTCTCGCGAATTTTGTTACGCGTTTCGTATGCATTAGCTGTCGCTGAGAACAAGCTGTACTACACATTTGGCATGTCTGGCTTTTAGCCACATTATTGAGGTGTATCTCTCTAGCATTTCGTTTCACAAAACCTCGTTTTCATAGAGAGCCAAATGCGGTCTCACAAATGGCTCCATTTGTAAGACCAGGTGCTAAGTAATGCAGAACCTAACATCTTAAAAGAGTGACCAGCTTCTCCCATCCATCAAGATTGTAGGTTTCACCCGACTCAATTACTGTAGGTGGTTACCGGGGCGGGGATATAATGGGTGGTTGGTAGGAATGTATCAGTCTTTCTGCATCTGCAGTAAATAACATTTGCTTATTATGCTTTGAGTAGTAAGTTCTTTGTTTTGTATAAGTACGTGTTACCGCATTCAGCCTGAAGCCATGTATTCTAGTGAAGAAACGATAATGCGAGCAGATCCCGACGAACAACTGCTGATCATGACTGAAAAACACAATATAATTATTTATTAGGACGCGGCCGTCCCGTAACAAGACCTGATTAACAACAGTAAGGCTTGTTACTACCCACCAGGTTATTGAGAAATTAAATATTTGCAAATCCTCTCCTCAGAAAATGTGGATAGGACAAATTAGTTGTAGAGCCCACAAGTCATAATTATCTCGGCGTAAAAATTACCCCTGGTTAATCAAGCAGGATTATTCGTGCTACGAATGCCTTTTAGAGGCAAAGATAATGCAATAATGAGACGATTCATAGGTGTGGACAAATGGAAGGGATTATTGACAATGGAGATTATTGACAATGTGGATAACGAGCATGTGTTTTGCTAACTTGCAAAACGTGCCACTACGTTTTAAATATCTATTCACGTCCATTGTTAGGTGACTGCCAGCGGCGAATTATATGAATACTCCATCAACTTGTAAGATTGAAAAATATCCTAGTGATGCAAGAATAATAAGCTTTTACTGTTTCAAGACAGAACATTACTATAGACTTGTAATTTCCAAGGCTTTGGCTACCATGAAATCGTACGTTGTTCTCGATGAAATTCAATAGATCTTCATTAGAGCTAATAAAGTGAATGGTAGGGGTGGTCACGACTTCGCCAGCGGTTATGCCATCATGGTCTCTAAAGGTGATGAATGGAATACCAATGAGTCAGCGTTTATGACAAAAAATATCAACCTGACGTGATCTCGGACGAGGGGCGGGCTATGTTTTTATACGCGTCCTTGATCTGGGAGCTTGACCAGCCTTGCGACCAAAGCGTGAGTTTGTTCACCAATAAGAATTAAGTTGTTGTAAAGCCGGAGGGGCCGAGTCTTTGCCGTAGGATGAAGAGAGGCTGGGGGGGTTATTGGGATTGTTGGGGCTCCAGAATAGCCTGATCATACAAGGCCAGTCCATAAACTATTACATCTAAAAAGTATATCGTGTCGCTGTTATGATCTTTTTGTGCTATCAAAGCCATGCTTTGTGATTTTCAGAGCCATGCTAGGCGTTGATCTGTTCGACAAATTTACATGAGTTCGCTTAAAATATTTTGTACAATATATCAATTTCCAGTATGCATAAGCTATATTAGTTTTTCAAATATAAGTGAGTGACATATCAGATGATACTTTTAAACGCTACTGCGTTAACAGCTGGTGGTGAACTGTCACTTTAGTATTAACAATTTATTATTATGAATGTGCGTTTGTTGTTCTGCGGCATGATTTAGTATGCTACGTCCGCAACTGCTGACAAAGCAAAACTAATTACCATTATCGATTATCAATAGTTATGGTGAGCGATCCCTGCATCATTCTGGACCGAGATTGTGGAATGGGCTACCCGAACGTGTCCGCTCGATCAGCACATACGAGAGTTTCAAGAGAGCACTCAAGACGCACTTTTTTAGGAAAGCTTTTAACCTGTGATATATCAAATTATATGAACGTGCAATCGATTAATTCGCCGTAGCCTATTTTTGCTGTACACTTTTCGTTTTTAGTCTTTTGTTGTTGATTGTTATAACTTGTACAGCCTGTTTAGATGCATGGAATGGGCTTTAAATAAATAATCATAATCATGAACATCTTATGACCGTCTTCAATGACTGGTGAGAACAACATATTGTCTAATCGGAATTCGAAATATGTTGGTCATAGATAAAATAATGATCGTATCGTGATGTTCAACAGCTAGGAATAATGCATCGCAATTATAAGTTGATATCGTGCAGCTTCAGATAGTTATGGAATATATCATGGTACTGAAAAGCGATAACAAATTGATAAGACTCAACTCAACAGTGTTACGCAATTACTTTATTCCGATCCAGTAGGGGATAATCCTACACTGATAGGTCATTTGCTGTAAATATATCTCTACAATTGGCCTCGAATTAAAGATTAACGGCGTAATACCCCTATTTGCTTAAAGGAACCATAGGTGGTCATTCTTAATGCGCTCTCACTGCTGTCAATATATCAATGTAATAGGTTTCAGCACGCTATTTGGAGGGGGGGGGGATTAGTGGCCTCACATGACAAATAAGTGACATATGTTTACAGGCAACCATCTAATGGAATGCACCCAGCACAAATTAGACGTTTGCAGATTGCTTCCAACCCCAAGTTAGCTTGGGTCTCGTCGATGGAAAGATACATTGCCCATGAAACTGAGAGCGCGCTGAATGCAATATGAGCCATTTGTCTACGTTATTATAGATTAAACGGAAACAATACGCGCAGTAAAGTAAGGCTGTCGTCAGCGACAGTGGAATGCCATGCACTGATTTATTACCTAAGAGGGTTGTCTATATTTATTTTCGTATTCTCCAGCCAGAACCTTTCCATACGCTGAATGGACCATGGCATGGTGGAGAAATTCTTTCTCACTGTTGCAAATGTAACCATGTTGGATGAATACCAATTATTGCAATGGTAGTCAGAAATGTGTATAAGATGGACTAGGCCAGATCATGTAACAAGGTGAGCATTGCCATTCAGCTTCTGTAATTGATGAATATTCAAAACCATAACGGTAAGGCAATGGCGTGTTTGTAGCTTAGCAGTTCATGCTAAAACTGCAGCCCGCAGTAAACGGGTTTATCTAAATCGTGTACTGTTAAGTCCAAATAAAAGAGTGTTTTGTGTATTATAATGTTACCAGAAAATATCTACGTAACATTTCATTACTCTAGCGCAAAACATGTGGAGGCTTTATGAGCAGCTTCAGGCCATCTTTAGATGCAGCACCATTTTGTACTGTAATAAGACTTCGTTCTCTAATCACTTTGAAAGTCATTGACTATAGATGCCTGGTTAACAACATTCTGCTTTAATCACCACTCTGATAGAAGAAGATAACGCTACTGATATGATCACTTCAAATTATGAAGGCGTTCTATATGACTTGAAGACATTAATACCCATTTGTGCTAATGAAAGAGATCTGCCAAGATCTCCAAGGTTGCAGGGCGGTGTTTTAACATTTGCTCCTTGGCAGTTATATGCTGTGATGGTCGATGATAAATATCTAGACTATTCAAACTTCTGACGTGGTAATTTGCAGTTATTCATCTTTATAATTTGCCATCGACAGATTATGGGTGTAAGCATCTTATTTACATAAAGAATACCTCACAAGAGGAAGAACCGGTGGCTGGACAAAATTCCTTAACGCACAGTTATCCTGTCGATATATCACTGAATTATGCTTTCAACAGGCTGGTGATAGTAAGATACATAATATAAATCACCTGTACAGTGGGGCAATTGGAGACGATTTATGTAATTGCAACCACTACCGTTTGACATGCATAGATTGTATAAGAGGATATTCGGAGTAATCAAGCAAATGTAAGATTTCGTTTCAATTAATAACCTGCCGGTTTATTCATATATGAAAAGAAACGGTATGGTCCAGGAAGTGCCCCACATCTATTGACTTACATTACTGGAATGCATTTGAACCAAACTATCTACAATTGATTGACACAAGTCTATGCAGCCTATGGTTAAACGCGCTGAATGTCAACGACCTATGTGGTTATGTTGTTTACCTAGTTGGACGTGTTGGCATATCCTGAAAGCATGCTCCCAGTTCTACTCGCATAGGGTTATTTCGTATCAATATAGCTAGGCTGCAATTACACTTAGTTTAATAATAAAATTGCTAGAAATATATAGCTTACATAAATCCTTCAGAGCACTGATAAGTCAAAGAAATCCGTTGTAAAGATAAGCAGTCAAATTTACTGACAATTTTAGCATCGGCCTAGGGTTGCTACTATACCATGCTTGTAGCACAATTTCTATGCGTAACATGGCGGCTCAATGTTCGTTACTGCAAACAATGATACGACATTAACATACGTATAACACACACACACTTTATTTTAAGTTATAATATTTACTTATTATCAGGTTGTAATATTCGCCACTGCGTTGGCTTACTATTTTGCATCACCATTCAATATTTGCGCAATCTTTGATTGCACTTTAATAATATATCAGCCGTTTGGCAGCTCATCCCCGACATATATAGTGCACCATCCACAATGTCTCCGACATTTGCTGTCTATCGTTTACGTGTGACAGTCAGATAATCTGTAATGCATTCGATGTGGTATCTAAAAACTCGTTGTGGAATCCAACTCCAAGTCTTGAATTGCTCATTTTTACGTATATTACGCTATGTATAGGATAGTTCAAATCTGTTGGAACTAGTAGTGGGTTCAATGATAGGGTGTTTATAGTGCAAAACCAAAAGGATTGTTTGGAGCAAAAAGTTATATCTTTTATCGTTCTAAGGTGTCTTTATAGCCACTGAAGCAAAGAATATGATCACAATGCGATGTATGTTATTGTCCGAGGCTGTGTAATCCAAGAGTGATCTACAAGACCTTTTTAATAACGGGATGAGTCATCCTATAGGTGGATGACCAGGGCAAGATAGCAGCAATATGGTGGGAAGGGATGATCGGAGAAAACTATAATACGAACGTGGATATAAATTATTGTTAACTGATACGCATCAAATTGATAGACAATTCTGTGTTTGCAAGACCAGCAACTTCATGCAACTATCATTGCTTGGCATTATTGATATTTTCGCACACAAAACAACATTACTACGGCAGCCTAAATAATGGGCGAGGGTTGATGCGCAGAAAACGTACTCAATAAAATTAGGTGATTATTGGCATCTCGAAATGTGCTGACTCATTATCATTCGCCAAAAATTACATTTATTCATATATTGCAAGTCATCCTCAACCGAAGTTACACACATTCGAGGCACATTGTGCAACACATATCAATATAGTTCACCGGAGTAATGAGCCAATCAATGGAACCTCCTCCTCATCATATACTTGTTTAAGAGGAAGCCCACGTCGTTAGCGAACATCCTTAATGCGCTATTACTATTACCATATATCACTCTTATGGGCTTGAGCAGACTATTTAGGGTAAACTAATGAATCCTCCTCCCACTCACACACACCGAAATGGGTTTTGTGACTACGATTTACGTCAGTGCACCCCTATATTTTGCACTAAATAGCCTGCTTTTTATGTTTTGTGCGATGGACAGTAGGGTAGTAAAGCTCCTGCAAATTGAAATGTTGTTGTGAACAACACTGCAGCGACAAGCTGCGCAGCACATTGGCAGTGCCAATAATCCGCCATTCAGGTTATATCTAGAGTTCACTGATGTTGCTTTCCTTGGCAAATGCTTGTAAAATGTGAATGCAGTGAAACAATAACTCATGGCATATATTCATTTTAGGATTTCAACCCTGAAGGCGAATCTATCACCATTTTACCAATTTGGTTTATATGAATGTGGCAGTTTTGCTGCCTTTGGCTGGGTCGGATAGGTAATATAACCCACTTACGTGAGAGGCATAACCGACCAGTTATAATGCATACCCCGTGCCTTTTTCGGCAGCTCAAAATTTGTTAGTATTAATTCTCGCAGAGTGCACAACGAAGTTGCTAAGTTGACGGATTATTATCGGTTGCAGGTAGCGTTCAAAAAGCATACGACTGGTGTACAGTCTCTAGTTGTCGCCTTTGCCCATATAAAGTGAAAGTCGCTGTTTTGGTTGTCTTCGTGATTTCAGGGCGAATGTTGACATAGCGCCTTCTATGGGCGTATGATGAAAACATCTCTGAGCCTTTAATCATGATTGCCCTAGTTTTTCTACTTTTGCATATTTAGGGGATGCATAGACCAGACAAGAATAGCGTGTTAAAACTTATTTCAATGCTATGTTTCAGAGGTAGCACGGCTTTGATTAAAAGGGCAATTCGGGTTAATGAATACTTGCAACGATGGGTCCGTTAATTAGAGTAGTAAAGCCGATAAAATTAAGCAGATTGCAAAATACTAAGGTTGCGTTGCTCATGAAAGCATGAGCGATCACTTATTTACAAAGTGTGAAAATATATGCCCCTGCCAGGCGCGCATATGCACGATCCCTTATGGCATATGATAGCTGATACCGCAATGGATGCCACACGACCCACAAATCATTGATTGCCTTGAATATACCGACAGATATAATGCGTGCATGCCGCTGTTTATTCTGTGTTCATGTATGCACACAGCTGTCTGTAAGATTTTGATTCCAGGTTGAATGCTGTTTTTCTAAAAATTTGACTTAAATGCATAGGGTCATTCGAGCACATTTGTTTGCCATTGTTGCTGGACGTGGTGCGCCAATCATTATGAGTAGCAACAACTTACGAACACTTCTGAGGGAGGCCCGGTCTGGATAATCATCGGCGCAATAAAATCATGTCGAGCGTTCAGGGGTTAATCCTACACTGACAGGTAATTTCCTGTAAATGCATCACTCGAATTGGCCTAAATTAAGAGTTAAACGGCGAAATCATCTCATTTACCTATAAAAGGGTGCTAAAAGTGATCGAAGAATTTCCTTAATGCGACCTAATTGCTGCTAATATATCACTGTTATAGGTGTTTGCACGCTATTTGGGTGGAATTAGCGACCTAACATGAAAAGCCAGTGATGCATGTTGACAGGCGACGATATATGGGACTTCGCCGTCCACACATTATCGAAGCCCAAATGGGTTCGGGTCCCGTTGAGAGGAAACACACGAGTTATGCACACTATGTTGGTGAGATATAACGTTTGCTTACCAACTGTGGCATGGGTTTTGACTATGCTACATATGGTGAGATGTCATACGTCTCTTTATTCCCGCTTATCTAACCATTTGGCCTTGCGTACACCTTTACGGCTTCCTTTCCTGTGGGTGATTCGTGAGTGTTTTAATATCCGTCAAAGGTGTTGAATAGCCGCCTCATAGATTGCAGGACAGTTATGTGCGTTTTAGCTCAAAACCAATGGCATAAACCTACTATTTCTTAATGCATACAGTTACACAAAGCTATATGAGGTCGAAGAGAGACAGTTATATGAGATGCTTTACATGCCGCGTTCAACACCATGATTAAGTAGTGGCTCTAGGTTGGCTGGCGGTGAATGCACAATAAAGCAATTAGGCATGAATGATGGCGGCACTTTGTACTACAGGTGATGACCGATATATTGTGTCCTGGACTTTATTAAAGCTCGCTCTATTGTAATAAACGTAGCCGAACATTATGGAGGTTGTGAAAAGTCATCTAAGTGACTATCATAGTGGCATTCAATAGTGTTATCTAGTGTTATGACTGATTTGACATTAGAAACTAATCAAACATTGGTCGTCACAGCATTTATGTTGCCGGACTTCTCGGTCATGGATATATACTCGCCTAATGCATGGATACCTGTCTAATCGGTGTAAAAAGCAAACAGTTTGGAGAAGCTGATGCTCGCATACATAACAGTGGCTATTACGAGGGTGGCTATGTTGTTTTGGATACATTAGCAATTTGTTGCGCACATTTCCCATGTGAACGGGGTCAAATGCAGAAGCACAATTATGATCACAGAGCTCAGCAGTTTGGGATCACTTACGTCTGCTCGCTAGATATAGACGGGATATCTTATGCGACACTCCATCATCTTTGTGTGTTTGCGCCATAACGAATGTCAGACAAGCCGCTAATTTGTGATTGTCTCCCATTATTGTATACCCGATCGACGGCTTCTCGGGCTTCTTGATGAACGACAGAAGGTGCGATCCCTAGGCTTAGTTTTTAAATTTGCTTGAGAGTGTTCTCTTATCACTACGAGCAGGATGGACAAGAACTGCCTGAATAATAACGTTGTGCTTTAATCACCACTTAGATCAATGTCAGGTAGTCGGAAAGGTAACGTAGGCAGGAATCTAGATTGAGCCGTGTGGACTAGAAATGATGGAATCCAAAGATCTCAGTTTTGATAAAACGTTAACGAATGGTAGAAAGGTTTCTGACTGATTGCATGATTAAACCTTGTGCGGTATTCCAATATTAAACATTACAAAGGGTAACATCTATATGTGAGTGACCAGGGATTATCATGATGCGACGATGTCAGAAAGTGTCAATAGTTCTTAATCAACGAAACTGCATTAGGACAGGAGTTGGCACGTAGCAAAGCCTTCATGGATTGACGAACGATGACGAAATCCATCAAATCAATGGTCTGATAGGTAATTACGGCTCTGCAGAAGAAACATAAACCAATTTTACACTACGGAAACGAAGGCAAAATGCTCACTTAATTTAGCGTATGTTTTTGCTTAGGACTGCAACCGCGCTACCTGGTTTGGACTGCCAGCTATAAATGAGTGCTTTTGCTTGTCACCATCTTATAAGGGAATAGTTATTGTTGTACGTTGTCTCTGATTAACCCAATCATGAGTTGATGATATTATTTGGTGTTTTGACAATGAATGCGCAGCCTAGAACGACATTGATGAAAATAGTGGTGACAGCAAGGGAAGCAAATTTTCTCTGCTGAAATGATCACATTAAAATCTAATATAAATACGTTCGATATAAGTCATTATTAATACCCACATTAAAACCCATTTAAGGAGTTTAACTGTGATGTTCTAAATTATATGACGTTTTAAAACGTATGCTCCTTGATAGTAACATGCTGTAATGATCGGTGATAAATATCTAGACCATTCTAATTTCTGGCATGGTGATTCGCAGTATTTCATCCCTATAATTGACCTCTATCCAGAGCTCATCGGCATAATCACCTCATTTACCTAAAGATTACTTCACAAGAGGAAGCCGAGGTGGCTTGCCAGCTTCCTATATGAGCTGTCATCCTGTCGATATATCACCTAAATATGCCTTCATCCGGCTATTCAGAAATAATCATTAACCTGACGTTATATGTGGCTGCATCTAGTATCAGCTTCAATGATATGTGGTTGCTAAATGATATGACAAATGTTAAGCAACAACGATGGTTTCGAGCCAGAATGAATATATTTGACCGCTCTTAAGCTTCTTTATCGCCTTTGATTTTTAACGTGCGCCCAATGCCTAACCTTCCTTACTCTACTAACCGGCTGCGTAATTGCGATGCATGCTATCGGCCGAGCTTGTTATCAAGAGATGATCTACACGACGTTCTTAATGACGCGACCAAACATCATGTTATCAACCCATTCGCGTTAAGCTGATTGATTTTTGTTGGTGTGCAAGACTAATTGCTTTTGGTCATTTTAATTGCGTTACATTGTTGAAGTTTTCACAAATAAAAACATAGACTGCGGCTACTTAAACCATGGAAAAAGAGTCATGCGCAGACAGCAATTTTAATAACATTCAGTGATTATTGGCGTCCTCTAATCAGTGAATTTATTTTTAATTGCATTAAGTCTGGTTCCAAATCAATCATAATGATGTGTGCATGACGAGTAATGAGCCAATCAACGGAGCCATATATTCGTCATGGGCTTGATTTACGTCCCTTTACCCACTACATTTTATACTGAATAATCTGCTATGGATTCAGTTACTGTAGGATGATATAGCTCTCTGAAATATTTATATTTTGTGTCTAGGACAGTTGGGTCGTAAACTTCGTGCATATTGACATAGGACTGTGAACAAACTCTTACTGCATGCGCAGTTACAAATTACACCTTTTGACTTATGTGATAAAAATCACAGTCAACATGAATGCGTTATAGTGATGTACATAAAGCGGTTCAGTGATTCAATATGCCTGAATAGTCTCAGGTAAAACGGGCTCTGAAAATGGCAAAACGAAAACCATAACCAACATGGAATTGATGATAATATGTTTGACCCTTTGCTGGAGCTATCTATGCTTGTTGAGCTATCTTTGTTTATTGAATTGTTTGCAAAATGCATCCATTATTAACCACCGTGCAATCATCATGATGTTATCCATAATAGTTATTAATATTAACGATTTGAGTTCCTGTTGACTGGTCCTCACAATTAGCCTCTATTATCACATTGATGCATATGGGGACATACAACACATAAGCATACTGTGCTTAATTGTCTCGCGAATTTTGTTATGAGTGTTCAACGTGTTTCGCATGCATTAGCTGTCACCGAGAACAATTTGTGCTACACATTTGGCATGTCTGGCTATTAGCCACATTATTGGGGTGTTTCACCCTAGCATTTCGTTTCACAAAACTTCTTTTTCATAGAGAGCCAAATGCGGTCTCACAAATAGCTCCATCTGTAGGACCAGGTGCTAAGTCATGCAGAATCTAACATCTTAAGAGAGTGACCAGCTTCTCACATTCATCACGATTGTAGGTTTCACCCGACTCAACTGCTGTAGGTGTTTACAGGGGCTGGGATATGATGGGTGGTTGGGAGGAATGTATCAGACTTTGTGAGAAAATGACAATATCTGCATCTGCAGTAAATAATATTTGCTTATTATGCATCGAATAGTAAGTTCTTTGTTTTGCATAAGTACGTGTTACCGCATTCAACCTGAAGTCATGTATTCTAGTGAAGAAACGATAATGAGAGCAGATCCCGAAGAACAACAGCTGTTAAGTAACATACCTCTCATTCATGACTGAAAAACACAATATAATTATTTATTAGGACGCGGCCGTCCCGCAAAAAGACCCGATTACAATCAGAAAGACTTGTTACTACCCAACAGGTAATTGAGAAATTAAACATTTGCAAATCCTCTCCTCAGAAAATGTGGGGAATTATTTGTAGAGCCCACAAGGCATAATTATCTCTGCCAACAATTGCCCCTGGTTAATCAAGCGGGATTATTCGTGGTACGAGTGCCTTTTGGAGGCAAATATAATGCAATAATGAGTCGATTCAGCTTAGGTGTGGAGAAAATGAGAGGGATTATTTACAATGCAGATTATTGACAATGCAGATAACGAGCATGTGTTTTGCTAACTTGCAAAACGTGTCACTACGTTTTGAATATCTATTCACATCCATTGTTAGGTGACTGCCAGCGGTGAATTATATAAATAATCCATCAACTTATGAGATTGAAAATTATCCTATTGATGCAAGAATAATAAGCTTTTACTGTTACAAGACAGAGCATTACTATCGAATTATAATTTCCAAGGCTTTGGCTACCATGAAATGGTACGTTGTTCTCGTTTTTAAAATTTCTTTTTTATCTATATCAAAATAAACACTGGTCTTTCCAAAGTGTGATTATCAACAATCTGACACCTATGTATTGCAATAACGGAAATCGGTGCACTATTTTATAGGTTTTAAGGTTAAACGTCATTATGGTGGCCTGAGAGCCCCTTGTATGCCTACATCATGAAATGGTATTGAGAGGGTTTGCCTTCGCCTGAGCGTAAAATGTTAGCAACACTGCTAGTGAGATTGCGTAGGTATTTTCCTAGGCTAACATGATAGAAAATTTTTGAATGCAGCAAATAGACTGAAAAGGATCATTGGGCCAGATTTCGATGAAATTCAATAGTTCTTAATTAGAGCTAATAAAGTGGATTTTAGGGGTGGTCACGACTTCGCCAGCGGTTATGCCATCATGGCCTCTCAAAGTGACGAACGGAATACCAATGAGTCAGCGTTTATGACATTAAAACATCAACCTGATGTGAGCTCGACAAGGGGGCGGGCTATGTCCTTATACGCGTCCTTGATCTGGGAGCTTGGCCAGCCCTGCGACCACAGCGTGAGTTTGTTCACCAATAAGAATTGAGTTATTGTAAAGCCGGAGGGGCCGAGTCTTGGCCGTAGGATGAAGAGAGGCTGGGGGCCTTATTGGGATTGTGTGGGCTCCAGAACCTCCTGATCATACCAGGCCAGTCCATAAACTATTACATCTACAAAGTATATAGTGTCGCTGTTATGATTTTTGGTGCTATCAAAGCCATGCTTTGGGCTTTTCAGAGCCATGCTAGGCGTTGATTTGTTCGACAAATTTACATGAGTTTGCATAAAATATATTGTACAATATATTAATTTCCTGTATGAATAATCTATATTATTTTTTAAAATATGGCTACGCGATAAAGTGAGTGACATATCAGATGATACTCTTAAACGCTACTGCGTTAACAGCTGGTGGTGAACTGGTTATTATTGGAGGATGCTGTCACTTTAGTTTTAACAATTTATTATTATGAATGTTCGTTTGTTGTTCTGCGGCATGATTTAGCATGCTTTGTCCGAAACTGCTGACAAAGCAAAACTAGTTACCATTATCGATTATCATGAACGTCCTGTGACCGTCTTCAATGACTGATGAGAACAACATTTTGTCTTATAGGTATTCGAAATATGTTGGACATAGTTACAATAATGATCGTATCGTAATGTTCAACAGCTAGGAATAACGCATCGCAATTATAAGTTTATATTGTGCAGCTTCAGATAGTTATGGAATATATCATGGTACTGAAAAGCGATAACAAATTGATGACTCAACACAACAGTGTTGCTCAATTACTTTATTCCGATCCAGTATAGGATAATCCTACACTGATCAGGTAGTAATATTCACCACTGCGTTGACTTACTATTTTGCATCACCATTCAATATTTGCACAATCTTTGATTGCACTTTAATAATATATCAGCCGTTTGGCAGCTCATACTCTCATCTACGACGCGTATAATGCACCATCCACAATGTCTCCGACATTTGCTGTCTATCGTTTACGTGTGACAGTCAGATAATCTCTATAGCATTCGATGTGTTATCTAAACACTCGCTGTGGAATCCAGGTCCAGGTCTTGAATTGCTCATTGTTATGTATATTACGTTATGTATAGGATAGTTCAAATCTGTTGGAACTAGTAGCAAGTTGAATAATGGGGTGTTTATTGTGCAAAGCCAAATCGATTTTTTCCAGCAAGAATTTATATCTTTTATCGTTATTAGGTGCCTTTACAGCCACTGAAGCAAAGAGGATGATCACAATGCTATGCATGTTATGGTCCGAGCCTGTGTGATCCAAAAATAATCTACACGACCTTTTTAATGATGCGACTTCATGCAACTATCATTGGTTGGCATTATGGATATTTTCGCACACAAAATTGATTATTGGCATCTCGAAGCAGGCTATTTAGGGTAAACTAATGAATCCCCCTCCCACTCACACGCACCGAAATGGGTTTTGTGACTACGATTTACGTCAGTGCACCCCTATATTTTGCACTGCATAGCCTGCTTTTTATGTTTTGTGCGATGGACAGTAGGGTAGTAAAGCTCCTGCAAATTGAAATGTTGTTGTAAACAACAGTGCAGCGCCAAGCTGCGCAGCACATTGGCAGTGCCAATAATCCGCCATTCAGGCTATATCTAGAGTTCACTGATGTTGCATTCCTCGGCAAATGCTTGCAAAAGGCGAATGCAGTGAAACGATAACACATGGCGTATATTCATTTGAGGATTTCAACCCTGAAGGCGAATCTATCACCATTTTACCAATTTGGTTCATATGAATGTGGTAGTTTTGTTGCATTTGTCTGCGTCGGATAGGTAATGTTACTAACTTACGTAAGAAGCATAACCCGGTATAATGCATACCCCGTGCATTTTTCGGTAGCTCAAAATTTGGTCAAATTTTCGCTTATGCATAAAGAGTATAGCTGCTGTCTAATTGTGATAAAAAAACATTCAAATTGCCTCACGTCACATTCATTTATGAACAACATAGACACTGCCATTTCTTATAGTTGATAATTAACTGTATTATAAGTTTGCAGCACATCATACTTCAGGATATAATATGCCTGTAATCGTGCATGAAATTCACACATGCTTTACAATGTTAACTTTTGTAAACAATACCAACAACATAGTTTATAAGTCCGGCATATGTAAGCGACAACGAGTGCAACGAGTACAAGAAACGCATCAGCAGTTCGCCCGACTCACCAATGCTAACCAGATAAATCTACAGGTATTATGTTATTATTGGCAATATAAGCTCCAGTCAACGTGCCTTTATTCTGGGTTGAAAGGATAGCAGCTTGATTAACAAGCGACAGCTCTTGGAAAAAAAACGTTGCACCTATGTCAGAGAAGGTCAATATCCACTCATTAGAGCCAATAAAGCGGACACACGAGGACGGTTGCCAACAGCCGTAAGCAGTGTCCAGTTGGCGTAATTAGCATAGGCATTTCTTAAATAATCGCGTATACAACGATTGTGTTCCCCCTACAATAATGCACACACATTTAATAAGTACTTACAGCTTCAAGTCTGTGTATTGAGTAATTTTGGGGTTTGAACGACTTAACGTTGTATCAAATACACGTGTAAACGATGATACTATACTTCGCTTCAAGACAATGCATCACGCATATATGCTGTGAACCGTAGAAGATAAATATCCAATAATTGCACATTCTTGCTTTCAATCTTACAAATAACTTGCATATGGTAATTACCTTACCGAGAATTATTGCGGATTTTTTTGTGTGGCATTGCACCTATAAACTATTTGCTATTCACAGTATTCTAAATCACATTAGGTTTATTTCCATGCACCCTTTGCACTAGTATACTATACTATACAATGCGACACTTTTATTCATATCGCTTATAGCTCCGGTAAATCCAGCGCAATCTGCCCATCACCTTTTAAAATGAGTCTTGGAAAGTATCGTCGTTATATATTTGGATCAGCATCCGGTGCTCAGTTCTACAGGAATTGGTTGAATACAGATGTAAAGCAACGCCGAGGATGAATATTAACGAATTTTTCGAATGGCTTTGATCATATGGACGTTAAACATCTTCACATGTGCTGCATTTATGTGGATATCCAGTTGTGGAAATAAATGTGTCAAGGCATGCTGATCCATGTAGACTTAAGTGCCATATTCTTTGAGTAATTATCACTAACATTACGTTTCACAAAACGTATAACGAAAGTTATCAACTTTATTATTCATCAAGATTGCAGGGCTCACCAATATGACGCGTTCGGTACGATTCTATTACTATAGCCGTTACAATATCATAGAAAGAGAGTGCAGGAAACCCGAGTGAAATGAATCAGCGGGCTTTACCGGGGTTGGGGCGGAGTCACTGGTCCTTGTGATTAAATTACAGCATCTGTAGTAAACAGACATCGACAAGAAGATGTGCTTACCCACCATGAAAGTAGTTGTTGCCAATACACAATTGCTTATGGCTAATATACACGTTTGCTAAATCCTATGGTGTTAACGTAAATTGCGCATGCAACCCACAAAGCAAAATTCTCTGAACTAAAAATGACCCTCGGCCAATCAAACATGATTATTCGTATAACAAATTCCTTTTTGTGCAAAAAGTAATGCGAAAATGAATAGATTCAGCAAAGGTGTAGCGTAAATGAAACCCTAGCATAATATTTTTATTGGATTGCTAACAATGCACAGGAGGTCATGTTAACTTAACTGCTTATGCAAGAAGAGGAAATCATAATGGGGTAGTTTGAGGGATAAGCCTATCCCGATAAGTCAATTCATGCAAATCAATCACCTTAATTGGCACCAATAAAGAGTGAAACGATATAATTATCTTATTTACCTAACAAAAACGAGCAAAGGTGGTCGACGAACTTCCTCAACGCAATACCACGGCTGCGATTACATCACTCTCGTGTCAGCACACTATTTCGAGAGAAATATAAAAAGCGAGTGATATATGTTGACAGACAACGACCTACGGGACGGCACATTCTCCACATTTAGAAGTTCCAAGATTACCTCAAAGCCCAAGTGAGTTCGGGTCACGTTGGGTGTTCAATCAAAGAATCAAAACGGTTACCGTGAGTTGAAAAAGACTCAATTCATGCAAGTTAGCTGCAGTGATAACAGAGAAGAGACACTAAGAAAACATAGTTCCATTTCCGAACTTCCGAATTTAGAGAATTAGCCGTCCCATAGGTCGTTGTCTGTCAACATAAATCTCTTTTTTTTATACTTGGTCACTAATTCCCTCGAAATAGTGTGCTGACACAAAAGAGATATATTAGCCGCCGTGGTATCGCGTTAAGTAAGTTCTTGGACCACCTTTGCTCTCTTTTGTTAGGTATATGAGATAATCACACAGCTTAACTCTTTATTGATGCCAATTAGGCTGATTGATTTACATGCAAAGACCTATCAAGATAGGCTAATCCCTCAAACTTTCGGTATAAAGCTATTGCGCAAACCTTCTGTAGCAGGATATGCAATAATGATAAATACCTATGATGATGATGAATTCGCATTATATATTCATGTGTCATTGTTTAGATCGGGCGTTCCCTCAGATGTGCTCGCCAGTTGGTCACCTCAACTAAGCTGACAGTTTGTCAACATAAATAAAGCTGGGGCAATCTGAGGTTGCAAAAATATAATCATATGAGTGCGATGTGCTGCACAATGATTGCCAGTGGTTTAAACATTCATTTGAATTCCGTGCAAATAGAACATGTGGAATTTTACTAAGCACTTCTCAATTCTATATAACTCGTACATTAGAATTCTAAGTAACCAAACCATGCACTTTTAGACATTTTATATCTTCAAACAAATGTTCCTGTTATGATTCAACTTATGACTCGTCCTTAATTATGATTGCGACATTTGTTGCGGTGTCTGCTCCAAGTGATTAGCAAACCATATGCAGTACCAATGCCTGATGAATGTATTTTCATTACCATGACGGTTTTCATCAAATTGTAAGGATATCAGCATGTAACTTGGAATCAAAATGTCACAGTAAGCTGTGGACTCACCGAATTGTATTGCATGGTCTATATTGTGCATGCACGTACATGAAAAACGGCTACCTGCATGCAATCTATATATTGGTATCTACGATACAATCAATGATTAGCGGATCGTGTGACATCCATTTTGTAATAAGCTGTCAAAATCATGCCAAGAGGAAAGACTGCCTCATGGGATACTCTGATGTTCACTCGAGAGCATCCATATCAATAGCTGTTGAGTGTTGCCGATTCAACCATACATTCTGCCGGTAAATCATTTGTTGGTGCTAGGAAAATGGTCAGTTGAGGCAAAGAGACTAGGGTAATTTGTTATAATAGACCTCTTCTATATGGGTAAGATAATTGGCTAGTTTTGCAATTGGCATGGCTCCGGAGACACTGCAACAAATAAGCTGTAACGATGTACCATAGTCTCCCAATAATAATACCGTATGCTTCAGTCTATGCATGCAACCCTGTGCATTGATTTGACAACCAGTAGCTTTCGTTTTTTGGGGGGATTGCATGCATAATTTGTCTTAAAACCATTAGTTGAGGATAGGATGTTGCAAACATGTAAACTATCCATAAGCTATTGTGTATTGGCAGCAACTACTATCTTCTTGTCGGTGTCTGTTTACTGCAGATGCTGTAATTTAATCACAAGGACCTGTGCCTTCCTCTCTACCCCCCCCCCCCCCCCCCCCCCCCCCCTCGCCCGACCCCGGTAAAGCCCGCTGATTTATTTCACCTGGCTTTCCTGAACTCTGATGTTGTAACGGCTATAGTATTTGAGTATGACAGCACGTGTCACATTGGTGAGCCCTGCAATCTTGATAGATGGGAAAGTTGACTACCCTCTTAATAAGTTTTGTGAAACGTACAGTTAGCGAGAATCACTCCAAGAATATGGCTTCAAGTAACACATGCTGTAAGTGAACGTTAATGCATATGAAAAGTGCTAGACTTCTAATCAACAATTTAAATCGCTACATTCATTACAAAATGCACTTAACCATTAACGCAATGTGTTTATGTGTTGAATTTCCATACAGGCATCGATTAGCTGGAACAGAAGGAACTTAAATCGATAGAGCGGTCTGAAAGCCAGCCGGCTCTATTAAGTAATCCGTTGTCAATACAATTATATCCGACAGGTCAATGATTAAATCTAAATGGCGTGCTATAACAGTGGTTAATACGGTTGCAAAAGTGATTGGAATTATATTTGTCTACCAACCATATGTACTTCGTCTTGAACATTTGGTTTTAGATCATATGGTTTCGCCGATAAGCATTAACTGAGGTCAAACAACGTGAATACAGATACCCGCGCTAACTTTCCGAGAACCCTGATTATTGCAGCAATGATCATTATTAGGTTAAATATAATGGAAATAATATTACGATAATGTTCTAAAATAACAACAACAAGGGTGACAAGTCAATGTTATACAGTAACTGTGAAATTATCCCCTCTCGTCCAGTAAATGCGCTTAGTGAACTTTCCACATATCCACCAGATGGACTCTTGTTTCCTGGAATGTAGTAGAGATAATCTTATGATAACGTATAAAGTACATAGCACGAATGTAACCCAAAAATTACATGCTTATTCAGCTCATTGAAATGACATTTTCGATTTCCCCCTGGCTAATATCTGGCCATCTTCATGGAGCGTTTTATTTGCTACATTGCCAATGACCTGAAGCCTCGCTGAATCTGCTCGCCAAACTGGTGGAAATGATTCTTACGCATAATATCATGATGAAGACAGGTTTTTAGAATAGATCTTACCGATGAATTTATCAACTACAGTGTAGTTTATGCATTCAAAGCCACGCGTTCATATAAGTAAGTATCATTTGATTTATTTATCTCTATTGGTAGTAAGGCTTCACCGCTGGTAAATATGTGACTAAAGATTTCAAATAATGCATTAGTTTTTTTAAAAGAGAGAACATTGGAATCAATCGGATATTGGTGCAACACGCTTTCTGCTGATCTTGTACGTATGGTAATTAGAATGGACATAAATCTCTAAACTGGGTCCAAAATTAAATATGGCAGATGTTGACATCAGTATTGCTAATTTAACACTGGTAAACGATTCGACCGAATTTCGGAATAATCGACGCTGAGGTCTTTGTTCTCATAACCGTGCAGTGATTCAAGGATGAACGTCCTTAATTATTTTGCATGTGAACATTCTAGAATTGCCGCGGGTGTTGTCGTGACCAACCTTGTAACACAGTCTACATTTTTCAAATCCATGGCGGCTTTGTTTCTTTCGTCGTTTGAAGAGTCAACTTTTACTATAGGCGTTTCATGTACATTAAATACATAAACTGCTTTATGGACAACAATATATAACACTAGATAACCCCCAAAACAATATCATAAGTCAAATTAATATCCACGTTTCATGCAATAAACTACAATAAACGCTATGATTCCTAGCCATCGATACTGCATAATCAAGTAGAACTTTACTTAAGTAAGTTCGACTTGGCTGGGGAACTGATGTTTGGAGTGTTTAGTATCATTGACGTTTCCAACAAATTCTTGGGGGCGATGGGTTTCTGTCTGAA
>CM067353.1:44338175-44397408 GCA_034190875.2 Urechis unicinctus
ATATAGCAATTTCAATAAAAGTCAGCGATTATTGGCGTCCTCTTATCTGTTAACTTATTATCACTTGCATTAAGTCCGGTTCCAAATCAAGCATAATGTTGTTTGCATGACGCAGCAGAGTGACGATCAAATCGATGGAGCCATCCCATCATCATCTATTCGTCATGAGCTTGAGCAGACTGTTTAGGGTGTGTTTATGAAATCTGTTTCAACCCCCTCCTTTCCGAAAAGCATTTGGATTCTATGATTTACTGTACCCACAATATTTTACACTGAATAGACTGCTATGGGTTCAGTAACTGCAGGATGATATAGCTCACTGAAATAGTTATGTTTTGTGCAAAGAACAGCTGGGTCATAAACTTTGTACAATCTACATATAGACCCAGCTGCGCTATCTATACCCGATCGACGGCTTCTCGGGCTTCTTGATGGACGTCTACCTGAACAACAGAAGGTGCGATCCCTAGGCTTATTTTTTTTAATTTTGCTGGACAGTGTTCTCGTATCACTATAAGCAAGATGTACAAGAACTGCCTGAATAATAACGTTGTGCTTTAATCACCACTTAGATCAATGCGGGAACATCGCCCAAATAAAATTAGATAAATTGAAATATCACTGATATCAGGTAGTTCGAGAGGTAGTGTACGCAGGAATATAGATTGAATAGTGTTGACTTGAAATGGAGGAATCCAAAGATCTCAGTTTTGATAAAACGTTAACGAATGGTAGAAAGGTTTCTGATTTACATGACTGATTGCATGATTAAACCCTGTGCGGTATTTCAATATTAAACATTTGAAAGTGTACCAGCTATATGTGAGTGACCAGGGGCTATCATGATGCGACGATGTCAGAAAGTGTCAAAAGTTCTTAATCAACGAAACTGCATTAGGACAGGAGTTGGCACGTAGCAAAGTCTTCATGGAGTGACGAACGATGACGAAATTCATCTAGAACGACATTGATGAAAATCGTTGTGACAGCAATGGAAGCAAATTCTCTCAGCTGAAATAATCACATTAAAATCTAATATAAATACGTTAATATTAATACCCATATTGATACCCATTTAAGGAGTTTAACCGTGATGTTCTAAGTCATATGACATTTGAAAACGGATGCTCCTTGATAGTAACATGCTGTAATGATCGGCGATAAATATCTAGACTATTCTAGTTTCTGGCATGGTGATTCGCAGTATTTCATCCCAATAATTGGCCTCTATCCAGAGCTCATCGGCATAATCACCTCATTTACCTAAAGATTACCTCACATGAGGAAGCCCAGGGGGCTGGCCAGCTTCCTATATGAGCTATCATCCTGTCGATATATCACTTAAATATGCCTTCATCCGGCTATTTAGGAATAATCAGTAACCTGACGATATATGTGGCTGGAACTAGTATAAGCATCAATGATATGTAGTTGCTAAATGTGATGACAAATGTTAAGCAACAACGATGGTTTCGAGCCAGAATGAATATATTTGACCGCTCTTAAGCTTCTTTATCGCCTTTGATTTTAATTTTGCGCCCATTGCCTAACCTTCCTGAGTCTACTAACCGGCAGCGTAATTGCGATGCATGCTATCGGCCGAGCTTGTTATCACGAGGTGATCTACACGACGTCCTTAATGACGCGACCAATCATCATGTTATCAACCCATCCGCGTCAAGCTGATTGATTTTCTTTGGTGTTCAAGACTAATTGCTTTTGGTCATTTTAATCGCGTTACATTATTGGAGTTTTCACAAACAACCACTACGGCTACTTAAACCATGGTAAAAGGGTCATGCGCAGACAGCAAGTTTAATTACATTCAGTGATTATTGGAGTCTTCTTATCTGTGAACTTATTATTAATTGCATTCAGTCTGGTTCCATATCAATCATAATGATGTGTGCATGACGAGTAATGAGCCAATCGACGGAGCCATATATTCGTCATTGGCTTGATTTACGTCCCTTTAACCACTACATTTTACACTGAATAATCTGCTATGGGTTCAGTTACTGCAGGATGATATAGCTCACTGAAATATTTATGTTTTGTGCCAAGGACAGTTGGGACGTAAACTTCGTGCATATTGACATGGGATTGTGAACAAACTTGTGCTGTTACTGCATGCGCAGCTGCAAATTACGCAGCTTATCAACAGTGCTAATACATCTCTGATTATACTATATGGTGTACTCGCTGGTGCTGATACCATCGGTAAATACGGGTTGCAATAAAATGCATTGAAACGATATCTCATAGTTTATTTGCAAAAGGCGAATCTGTCACCTTTTGACGGATTTTTAGGTTACTTCCTTTGATTGAAATGGAGAAGTTGTACGACTTACTTTTGTAATAATTGACGAGCTGTAATGCAATTTGCAGCCACTCTTTCCGACCGTTACGCTTACTATTAGAATGTAACAAATGTTTATTTAGCATAAGTATGTTGAAGTCTGGCGGCTCGGCTACACTGTTGCTGTGACTATGTGGCTTCTTATGAAGCGAAACTCGCCATATGTGACGTTTATTGGGAAATGATTATATTTACAAGTTACTTTATTTTAGGACAAAACTTGTGAGGTTGCATGCCTGGGCTAAATTATCAAACGATCAAAATGTTGAACACTTTAAAATAATTGGAATAACTGACATCCATTATCGAATGAATGAATGAACGTCATGAGAGTAACACCTTCATTTAAATGTACCTATTGAGGTGACACGAACCACTTTTAGACGATTGGCTTGTGGATGCAGACAGCCACAATTTTATGCATTGAGCTTATGTGATAAAAATCACAGTCAACATAAATGCGTTATAGTGATGTACATCAAGCGGTTCATTCATTCAATATGCATTGATAGTCTCAGGTAAAACGGGCTCTGAAAATGGCAAAACGAAAACCAAAACCAATATGGAATTGATGATAATATATTTGACCCTTTGTTAGAGCTATCTATGCTTGTTGAGCTATCTTTGTTTATTGAATTGCTTGCAAAATGCATCCATTATTAACCACAGTGCCATAATCATGATGTTATCCATAATAGTTATTAATATAAACAATTTGAGTGCCTATGGACTGGTCCTCACAATTAGCCTCCACCATCACATTGATGCATATGGGAACATACAACACATAAGCATACTGTGCTTAATTGTCTCGAGAATTTTGTTGCGAGTGTTTAGCGCGTTTCGTATGCATTAGCTGTCACTGAGAACAATTTGTATTACACATTTGGCATGTCTGGCTATTAGCCACATTATTCGGCTGATTCTCTCGAGCATTTCTTTTCACAAAACCTCTTTTTTATCGAGAGTCAAAATCGGTCTCACAAATGGCTCCATCTGTAAGACCAGGTGCTAAGTAATGCAGAACCTAACATCTTAAGAGAGTGACCAGCTTCTCCCATCCATCACGATTGTAGGTTTCACCCGACTTAATTACTGTAGGTGTTTACCATGGCGGGGATATGATGGGTTGTTGGTAGGAATGTATCAGTCTTTGTGAGAAAATGACTATCTGCATCTACAGTAAATAATATTTGCTTATTATGCTTCGAGTAGTAAGTTCTTTGTAAGTACTTGTTACCATATTCAGCATGAAGTCATGTATTCTAGTGAAGAAACGATAATGGGAGCTAGATCCCGACGAAGTAACATATCTCTCATTCATGACTGAAAACACAATATAATTTTCTATAAGGACGTGGCCGTCCCGTAACAAGACCAGATTACCAACAGTAAGACTTGTTACTACCCAATTATTGAGAAATTAAACATCTGCAAATCCTCTCCCCAGAAAATGTGGGGAAGACAAGCTATTTGTAAAGCCCACAAGGCATAATTATTTCAGCCAAAATTGACCCCTGGTTAATCAAGCGGGATTATTCGTGCTACGAATGCCTTTTGGAGGCAACGATAATGCAATGATGAGTAGATTCAACATAGGTGTGGTGAAAATGAAAGGGATTATTGACAATGCAGATTATTGACAACGCAGATAACGAGCATGTGTTTTGCTAACTTGTTAAACGTGCCACTACGTTTTGAATATCTATTCACATCCATTGTTAGGTGACTGCCAGCGGTGAATTATATGAATACTCCATCAACTTGTGAGATTGAAAGATATCCTAGTGATGCAAGAATAATAAGCTTTTACTGTTTCTAGACAGAACATTACTATAGACTGATAATTTCCAAGGCTTTGGCTACCATGAAATGGTACATTGTTCTCGTTTGTAAAATCCCTTTTTTATTAATATCAAAATAAACACTGGTCTTTTCAAAGTGTGATTATCACAAATCTGACACCTATAATTGCAAACACGTTTCGCACTGAAATTGGTGCACTATTTTATAGGTTTTAAGGTTAAACGTCATTGTGGTAGCCCGAGAGCCTCTTGGATGCGTACATCATGAAACGGTATTGAGAGGGTTTACCTTCTCCTGAGCATAAAATGTGAGCAACACTGCGAATGAGTTTGCGTAGGTCTTTTCCTAGGCTAACCTGATAAAAGATTTTTGAATGCAGCAAATAGACTAAAAAAGATCATGGGACAAGATCTCGATGAAATTCAATAGATCTTCATTAGAGCTAATAAAGTGGATTGTAGGGGTGGTCAAAACTTCGCCAGCGGTTATGCCATCATGGTCTCTAAAAGTGATGAACTGAATACCAATGAGTCAGCGTTTACGACATTAAAACATCAACCTGATATGAGCTCGTAAGTGGGGCGTGCTATGTCCTTATACGCGTCCTTGAGCTAGAGGCTTGGCCAGCCCTGCGACCACAGCGTGAGTTTGTTCACCAATAAGAATTAAATTATTGTAAAGCCCGAGGGGCCGAGTCTTTGCCGTGGGATGAAGAGAGGCTGGGGACGTTATTGGGATTGTGTGGGCTCCAGAACCTCCTGATCGTACCAGGCCAGTCCATAAATTATTACATCTACAAATTATATAGTATCGCTGTTATGATTTTTGGTGCTATCAAAGCCATGCTTTGTACTTTTCAGAGCCATGCTAGGCGTTAATTTGTTCGACAAATTTACATGAGTTTGCTTAAAATATATTGTACAATATATCAATTTCCTGTATGAATAATCTATAATAGTTTTTCAAATATTGGCTACGCGATAAAGTAAGTGACATATCAGATGATACTCTTAAACGCTACTGCGTTAACAGCTGGTGGTGAACTGGTTATTATTGGAGGATGCTGTCACTTTAGTTTTAACAATTTATTATCATGAATGTTCGTTTGTTGTTCTGCGGCATGATTTAGTATGCTTCGTCCGCAATTGCTGACAGAGCAAAACTAGTTACCATTATCGATTATCATGAACGTCCTGTGACCGTCTCCAATGACTGATGAGAACAACATATTGTCTTATCGGAATTCGAAATATGTAGGACATAGATACAATAATGATCGTATCGTAATGTTCAACAGCAAGGAATAACGCATCGCAATTATAAGTTTATATTGTGCAGCTTCAGATAGTTATGGAATATATCATGGTACTGAAAAGCGATAACAAATTGATGACTCAACACAACAGTGTTGCTTAATTACTTTATTCCGATCCAGTAGGGAATAATCCTACACTGATCCGGTAGTAATATTCACCACTGCGTTGACTTACTATTTTGCATCACCATTCAATATTTGCACAATCTTTGATTGCACTTTAACAATATATCAGCCGTTTGGCAGCTCATACTCTCATCTCCGACGCGTATAATGCACCATCCACAATGTCTCCGACATTTGCTGTCTATCGTTTACGTGTGACAGTCAGATAATCTCTATAGCATTCGATGTGTTATCTAAAAACTCGCTGTGGAATCCAGGTCTTGAATTGCTCATTGTTACGTATATTACGTTATGTATAGGATAGTTCAAATCTGTTGGAACTAGTAGCAAGTTGAATAATGGGGTGTTTATTGTGCAAAGCCAAAACGATTTTTTCCAGCAAGAATTTATATCTTTTATCGTTATTAGGTGCCTTTACAGCCACTGAAGCACAGAGGATGATCACAATGCTATGCATGTTATGGTCCGAGCCTGTGTGATCCAAAAATAATCTACACGACCTTTTTAATGATGCGACTTCATGCAACTATCATTGCTTGGCATTATGGATATTTTCGCAAACAAAATTGATTATTGGCATCTCGAAGCAGGCTATTTAGGGTAAACTAATGAATCCCCCTCCCACTCACACGCACCGAAATGGGTTTTGTGACTACGATTTACGTCAGTGCACCCCTATATTTTACACTGAATAGCCTGCTTTTTATGTTTTGTGCGATGGACAGTAGGGTAGTAAAGCTCCTGCAAATTGAAATGTTGTTGTGAACAACAGTGCAGCGACAAGCTGCGCAGCACATTGGCAGTGCCAATAATCCGCCATTCAGGCTATATCTAGAGTTCACTGATGTTGCATTCCTCGGCAAATGCTTGCAAAAGGCGAATGCAGTGAAACGATAACACATGGCGTATATTCATTTGAGGATTTTAACCCTGTAGGCGAATCTATCACCATTTTACCAATTTGGTTCATATGAATGTGGTAGTTTTGTTGCATTTGGCTGCGTCGGATAGGTAATGTAACTAACTTACGTGAGAGGCATAACACGGTATAATGCATACCCCGTGCATTTTTCGGCAGCTCCAAATTTGGTCAAATTTTCGCTTATGCATAAAGAGTATAGCCGCTGTCTAATTGTGATAAAAAAACTTTCAAATTGCCTCACGTCACATTCATTTATGAACAACATAGACACTGCCATTTCTTATAGTTGATAATTAACTGTATTATAAGTTTGCAGCACATCATACTTCAGGATACCATACGCCTGTAATCATGCATGAAATTCACACATGCTTTACAATGTTAACTTTTGTAAACAATACCAACAACATAGTTTATTAGTCCGGCATATGTAAGCGACAACGAGTACAAGAAACGCATCAGCAGTTCACCCGACTCACCAATGCTAACCAGATAAATCTACAGGTATTATGTTATTATTGGCAATATAAGCTCTAGTCAACGTGCCTTCATTCTGGGTTGAAAGGATAGCAGCTTGATTAACAAGCGACAGCTCTTGGAAAAAAACGTTGCACCTATGTCAGAGAAGGTCAATATCCACTCATTAGAGCCAATAAAGCGGACACACGAGGACGGTTGCCAACAGCCGTAAGCGGTGTCCAGTTGGCCGTAATTAGCAAAGGCATTTCTTAAATAAACGCATATACAACAATTGTGTTCCCCCTACAATAATGCACACACATTTAATAAGTACTTACAGCTTCAAGTCTGTGTATTGAGTAATTTTCTGGTTTGAACGACTTAACGTTGTATCAAATACACGTGTAAACGATGATACTATACTTCGCTTCAAGACAATGCATCACGCATATATGCTGTGAACCGTAGAAGATAAATATCCAATAATTGCACATTCTTGCTTTCAATCTTGCAAATAACTTGCATATGGTAATTACCTTACCAAGAATTATTGCGGATTTTTTTGTGTGGCATTGCACCTATAAACTATTCGCTATTCACAGTATTCTAAATCACATTAGGTTTATTTCCATGCACCCTTTGCACTAGTATACTATACTATACAATGCGACACTTTTCTTCATATCGCTTATAACACCGGTAAATCCAGCGCAATCTGCCCATCACCTTTTAAAATGAGTCTTGGGTAGTACCGTCGTTATATATTTGGATCAGCATCCAGCGCTCAGTTCTACAGGAAATGGTTGAATACAGATGAAAAGCAACACCGAGGATGAATATTAACAAGTTTTTCGATGGCTTTGATCATATGGACGTTAAACATCTTTACATGTACTGCATTTATGTCGATATCCAGTTGTGGAAATAACTGAGTCAAGGCATGCTGTTCCAAGTAGACTTAAGTGCCATATTCTTTGAGTAATTCTCACTAGCATTACGTTTCACAAAACGTATTAAGAAAGTTATCAACTTTATTATTCATCAAGATTGCAGGGCTCACCAATATGACGCGTTCGGTCCGATTCTATTACTATAGCCGTTACAATAAATAGAAACAGAGTGCAGGAAACCCGAGGGAAATGAATCAGCGGGCTTTACCGGGTCGGGACGGAGTCACTGGTCCTTGTGATTAAATGACAGCATCTGTAGTAATCAGACATCGACAAGAAGATGTGGTTACCCACCATGAGAGTAGTTGTTGCCAATACACAATTGCTTATGGATAATATACACGTTTGCTAAATCCTATGGTGATAACGTAAATTGCGCATGCAACCCACAAAGCAAAATTCTCTAAACTGAGCTGACCGTCGGCTATGATTATTCGTATAACAAATTCCTTTTTGTGCCAAAGGTAATGCAAAAATGAATAGATTCAGCACAAGTGTAGCGTAAATGAAACCGTAGCACAATATTTTTATTTGATTGCTAACAATGCACAGGAGGTCATGTTAACTTGTTTAACTGCTAATACTGGAAGAAGAAATGTTAATGGGCGTAGTTTGAGGGATAAGCCTATCCCGATAAGTAAATTCATGCAAATCAATCACCTTAATTGGCATCAATACAGAGTAAAACGATATAATTATCTCATTTACCTAACAAAAGAGAGCAAAGGTGGTCGACGAACTTCCTTAACGCAATACCACGGCTGCCTATACATCACTTTCGTGTCAGCACACTATTTCGAGAGAAATATAAAAAGCGAGTGATATATGTTGACAGACAACGACCTATGGGACGGCACATTTCCACATTTAGAAGTTCCAAGATTACCTCAAAGCCCAAGTGAGTTCGGGTCACGTTGGGTGTTCAATCAAAGAATCAAACCGGATAACGTGAGTTGAAAAAGACTCAATTCATGCAAGTTAGGCTGTTGGGATAACAGAAAAGAGACACTGAGAAAACATATTTCCATTTATTAAATATTAGAGAGTTGTCTATGTTTATTATCGAACACGAGCGCTTTGGGGCAATCTGTGAAAGACGTCAAAACGTGTAAATGGTTCAGTCACATATAACATGGTCTGTCAACATGAATCACTGGTATTTCATGTGCGGTCACTGGTTCTCTCCCAATTTGGTGCTCACACCTATAAGAGTGATATATAGGTAGCGGGTTTTGTGAGGTATATGATACGATGACGCTGTTAAACGTTTAATGTGAGCCAATTAGAACGTTGGGTTTACTAGAAAATCCCTATCCGAGCTGGACTATCCCTTTAAATACAATTGCGCAAAGATGTGGACTTAAGACAAATCGATCAGTTTTCGTATTTAAGTAGCATAATATAAACCGTCACAAACTCACATTATGTAATATTGATAAGTGCCTTAACTGATAATGAATTCGTATTAAATATGGATGTGGCTTTATCTCAGATGCAGCAATATCAACATATATATGCGTTATTCGCTCAATGATTGCCAGCGATAAAAGCATAGCGTGTTAAACAATTCCAAACGAATAACGTTGAATATTAAAGGAACATGCCGAATTAGATCAAGCATATGTTATTTCAAGAACTTTATCCCTTATTTTTGCATTCGCATATCTTTATTAAGAAACTGGACACTTTCATATATTTCAAACCTTCATACATATTTCGTAACGACAACCGAAAGCTCCTGGTATAAGTCTAGTGTTGACTGGACCTGAATTCTGATAATGACACTTGTTGCCGATGCAGCACATAACGATTGGTGCACTACATCTAATTCTAATGGCGAACAAATGTGCCTGAATGGCCGTATCGATTAGGGTCAAATTGTAGGGCAATCAGCATTCAGCCTGAAATTATATAGAGATATATATATATATATATATATATATATATAGATATATAGATATATATATATATATATAGATAATATATATATATATCTCTATATATAGAGATATAGATATATATATAGATAGATATAGAGATATATATATAGAGATATATATCTATCTATATATATATATATATAGATATATATATATATATATATATATATATATATATATATATATATATATATATATATATATATATATATATATCTTCTTGTCTATGACTGTTTTCAGATGCTGTAATTTAATCATAATGACTAGTGCCTTCCTCTCTACACCCCACTCCCCCCGGCACCCGACCCCAGTAAAGCCCGCTGATTTAATTCACCTGGCTTTCCTGCACTCTCTTCCTCTGATGTTGTAACGGCTATAGTAATTGAGTATGACAGCACGTGTCACATTGGTGAGCCCTGCAATCTGGATAGATGGGAAATTTGATAACCTTCTTAATAAGTTTTGTGAAACGCACAGTTGTCGAATATCACTCCAAGAATATGGCTTCAAGTAACACATGCTGTAAAGGAACGTTAATGCATATGAAAAGTACTACACTTTTAATCAAATATTTAAGCCGCTACATTCATAACAAAATGCACTTAACCATTAACGCAATGTGTTTATGTGTTGAATGTCCATAAATGCATCGATTAATTGGATAAGGCTACCTGAGACGATCGTTCCGAAGGAACTAAAATCAAAGTCGACAGAGCGGTCTAAAAGCCAGACAGCACAATTAAGTAATCAGTTGTCAATACAATCATATACGACAGGTCAATGATTAACTCTAAATGGCGTGCTATAACAGTGGGTAATACGATTGCAAAAGTGATTGGAAATATAGAAGTTTACCAACCATATGTGCTTCCTCTTGAACATTTAGTTTTCGATCATATGGTTTGACTGATAAGCATGAATTGAGGTCAAACAACGTGAATACAGATACCCGCGCTAAATTTCAGATTACCATAATTATTGCAGCAATGACTACACATAATGGCATTATTAGGATAAATATAATAGAAATAATATTACGATTATGTTCTAAAATAACTACAACAAGGGTGACAAGTCAATGGTATACAGTAACTGTGAAATTATCGCCTCTCGTCCGGTATATGTGCTTAGTGAACTTTTCAACAAGGTGAACTATTGTTTCCTGGAATGTTGTACAGATAATCTTATGATAATGTATAACGTACATAGCACGAATGTAACCCAGGAATTACTTGCTTATTCAGCTGATTAAAATGACATTTTCGATTTCCCCCTGGCTAATTTCTGGCCATCCTCACCGAGCGTTTTATTTTGCTACATTGCCAATGACCCGAAGCCTCACTGAAGCTGCTCTCTAAACTGATAAAAATGATTCTTACGCATAACATCATGGTGAAGACAGGTTTTTAGAATAGATCTTACCGATGAATTTATCAACTACGGTGTAGTTGATGCATTCAAGGCCACGTGTACATATAAGTAAGTATCATTTTATTTATTTATCTCTATTGGCAGTATGGCTTCACCGCCGGTAAATATGTGCCTATAGATTTCAAATATTGCATTAGCTTTTTTAAAAGAAAACAGTGGAATCGATCGGATCTTGGTGCAACCCGCTTCCTGCTAATCTTGTACTTATGGTAATTAGAATGGACGTGTTATATATATATATATATATATATATATATATATATATATATATATATATATATATATATATATATATATATATATATATATATATATATATATATATATATATATATATATATATATATATATATATAAATCTCTATATGATAATGCCATGCATATGTATTGCTAATTTAACACTGGCAAACGATGCGATCGAATTACGGAATTAACGACGCTGAGGTCTTTGTTCTCATAACCGTGTAGTGATTCAGGGATGACCGTCCTTATTTATTTTGCTTGTGAACATTCTAGAATTGCCGCGGGTGTTGTCGGGACCAACATTGCAACACAGTCTATATTTTTCAAATCCATGGCGGCTTTGCTTCTTTCGTCGTTTGAAGAGTCATGTACATTAAATATATAATTTGCTTCATTGACAATAATATCTAACACCATTTAACCCCTAAAACATTACCATAAGTCAAATTAATCTCCATGTTTAATGCAATAAACTACAATAAACGCTTTGACTCAAGTTAGTTGGACTTGGCTGGGGAACTGATGTTCTGAGTGTTTAGTATCATTGACGTTTCTAACAAATTCCTGGGGGCGATGGGTTGCTTTCTGACAATACTTGGCTGACGGGTCGCAAATACATATGGTATTGGTCGGATATTTGATTCCTGCAATCTTTAGCTTGGTTCATCCAGACCACTGTCAAATGTTTACGGACGACGCTCATAACTTGGGGCATTGCAGTCCATTATGCTCATCTCTTTAGCGGAATCCTCTCAATGTTTCATTTGGTGACCACATTATGCGTTATTCGATTTCATTATGCAGATGATTTGTAGAGTACTACAATGCATTACCTTTACCAATACAAACTCACTGTCAAGGAGCAGACGTTCAATGCACTCCAAGCTACTTGGTTCAGCATGCGTTATCTCAGTTATTACCACAAATGGATATCGACATGCATATGCATATGCATGTGAAGATGATTTACGTCCATATGATAAAAGCCTTTCGAAATAATGGTGCGTTGATATTTAACCTTTGTATTGTTTTACATCTGAATTGAACTAATTCCTGTTGAACTGAGCCCTGGATGCTGATCCAAATAATTAGCGATGGCACTTCCTAAGACTCATTTTAAAAGGTGATGTGCAGATTGCGCTGGACTTACCGAAGCCAAAAGCGATATGAAGGAAAGTGTCACATTGTATTGAAAATTGTATAAGTGCAAAGAGCGCATGGAATTAAACATAATGCGATTTAGAATAATGAGTATAACAAATAGTCCACAGATACAGAGCCACACCAAAACCGCAATAAAAGACAGCATATTGTTGGTTAGGAAATTCCCATATGCATGTTATTTGTAATCTCAAAAGCAAGAACACGCCATTACTGGAGACTTTTCTTCAACATATTTGCGCAATGCATTGTCATTGAAGCAAGTAAAGTATCATCGTTTACGCGTGTATTTGATACAACGTTAAGTCTATCAAACCCGAAAAATCACAATACACAGACTTGAAGCAGTAAGTACTTATTAAAGGTGTGTGTGTGTATTATTGTAGGGGAAAAATAATTTTGTGTATGCGCTTAATGAGCTTCATCAATGTCAAAAATGGCATGGTTAAGGACTACCCATGGATAACTTCGTCAATTAACCATCATTGTTTTGAACGTCAATGAAATACGCTACTGTCCGCTGCGTCGATGACATAGAAAGTCAATATCTATTCACTCGGTTTGTAAGAACTGTAACGAATAAGCCGCGTGCAGTGTTCATCATGCCATTCATAGTAACGAACATACATTGCATGATTATGCGCATCAGCTTGCAGTGCCTAGATCTACTAGTAATGATTCCATGCAGATTCCAATTTCATGGAGTATTTCTCTCTAACGCTTCACAACAACTTGAAGAGGCACATGAAATCAAATCAATCAGTAAATCCAGGTGCTATGTCAGGACGTACCTAGCTTCTGAAACATCCATCCCATCCATCAAGATTGTAGTTTTTACCCATGGGCCCATTGAGATTCGACACAATAACTACAGGCGTTGCAACACCAGATGAATCAATCAGAATGCAGGAAGCGCAGGCGAAGTAACTGGTGTTAACCGGGGTCGGAGAGATGATGGGGAGGAAGACGCCGGTCCTTGCGAGAATATCTGCATTAAATGACCATTTTGCCTATTTTCCTGTTGGCGCATTCAGCCTAAGGACCCGGGGCATAAATGAAAGCATATCACGATGAATAACTGCTATTACGTCTTGCATCTGTGTCCGAAAACACGACTCTAATGCGACGATTCAGCATAGTTGTAATATATTATACTGGCAATGGGATATCATTACAGCAATTTGGGAACATTGCTACCACTCTGTAATTTACACTAGTCTCAGCTATTATTATTCGATGAAGTGCAACACAAACACCATAATTCTCGAGCGGGTACCAATAAATCGACGAAATGATGAAGGGGTTTTGGCTTGATTATCTGCCTAAGTTCTTAAGGGTCCAAAGAGACAATTGCCAAGCATCGTCTACTGCACTGTTCTCTAAAGGAATCCATCAATGTTACTTTATGAGCGCCGGTTTATTACATCTTCTGCGCTTGTAGCCCGAGGATTTAAAACAAAGCTGAATTCGTGTCAAGAATATTGGTTCGGTAGTGGTTGTCGTTGAGAACAAGCTGATGAGAGGCCTATGCGATATGGGGAAGCGATCCGCTGATTTTTACGGTAGGGGGCATTTCCTCATGCTGAATCGAACATGCCGCGCAAATGGCATTGCTACAGCATTTCTTCTGCATTCATCCTGGGCGCTTGTTGTTCATTAAAAAGACGTTATCGTTAGGGGTCTTGCATGCGCTTTGCTACATCACAAGTAAGCACGAATGGGGATATATCCAATTTACACGAATAGTTGGTGACTAAGATATATATATGTATATGTATATATATATATATTTATATATAAATCTATATATATATATAAATTTATATATATATATACATACATATATATATATATATATAAATATATATATATACATATATATACATATATAAATATATATATATACATATAAATATATATATATATATGTATATGTGCGCGTGTGTGTGTGAGTTTAGATGCATTTATGGTTATCATCTGCAACTACAATTTCATCGGACGGTACCCAATTATGTGGCATTGTTGTTCCTTAACTTTTCTGCGCAGGTAGCCCGATTATATGACACAGCAATGCTGAATTCCTTGCATTGATTTACAAATGTCGTAGCAGTAGTTGTGTCTGTCTTTGTTAGAAAGCTGGTAATAGTCATTGTCGACATACGAAGTAACCCGCTGATTTTAAAGTAAGGAGGCATTTTTTAATGCTAAATCAAACATGACGGGCAAATGACAGTGCATCCACCCCAACACTTATGATCATGTATAACACGTTTATCGCTAACTTTGGGATAATTGAATGTACTTTGCTGCATAACGAGAAATAAAGGTCGGGAATATATGATATTTACTTGAATACTTTTGAGGCTGATTGTGGTGATGTTTGATGTAGTTACGACGAGCTACCCTCATAATGCCTCCGATAAAAACATCATCCATTTGATATTTAATTTCGTTGGTTTTGTCCACTCGTGACTTATTGTAGTGATGTAATATAGTTTTGGTGAATATTAAAGAACAGGTATTATGTACCAGTGCAAATTAACTACTCTTGGTCTATTCATAGCCAGCTATAACAAAAGGATACTTAATGGGCTGATAACTCTTTGCGTCATATCACAGCAAACCAGCGACCACATCAAGAGATGATCAACTTTGGTACAGCCATATATTTCCTCTGTCCCCGGGGAAGTTTACTAAACCATTTCAGCAAGGATTGCAACGACCGACATATATTAGCCCACTTTACTCATTATAGAGGTCAATATATCAGGGTATATCGCCGATAAAGCAGACTTCGCTTTACCAAATTGATTATTCATGGCGTATTTCACCTAAGCACTGATAAGACACACTGCGACTGACCCAAAGTCTGGCAATAACATACCCATGCCACGAGCTGCTCAGCCCCGAATTATTTATTATTTGAATTATGTAGCTATTAGAGATTTGTATAACCGACGGTTATCTCAGCAATTGACACGAATATTCGTTCAACAGTTCGATAAATCCGGACAGCTCGACCGTTACACGGAATTCGCCTTTCGAATATCAAGTTCAATTTGCGTAATACTGCGGAGATGGAAGCAGAAATAGTGTTCTTAGTTTTCGAATAGCACGAAAACCATTGCCATTATTGGATTTATCTAAATAAGTAACTACAACTTAACTAGGTTTGTTAATGAACCCAGTGAAATGAATGCCAATATGCATTTTCATGGTCTAGAGAACTACTCTTCGTTCCATGCCACTCTTTGCTATCAACAGTCATTATTACTTTCATCGAGCAAAAAAGGGAGCAACGAAATATCGCGACAACGTTTTATGTTATTCCTAGTACGTGAATCATCCCGCCACATTTACAATCTATTCGTCAAACAGCAGTACGTTACGTTAAAACCTCAGGGCTTTCTACGTTAGTCAAACGTATTTTGCTGTCCATTTAACATTTGAATATGATTTACGTGTTTGCATAAGTAATTAATAACATCGTCTGAGTCGCCTTTTTGCATTTGTATTTATCTTGTCAATTTGTGCGAATATAAGCAAAATATCCTTTTGATAAAACCGCGGCGACAGCCAAGGAAGCAAATGCTCTCAACTAAAGTGATCATATTAGAATCTATCATAAATACGTTCGATATAAGTTGAAAATATTAATACCCATTAGGAGATTAGCTGCGATGTCCTACATAGCATGGCGTTGTATAACGTTTGGTCCTTAATAGTCACATGTGATGATCGGTGGTAAATATGTAGACTATTCTAGTTTCTGGCATGGTGATTCGCAGTATTTCATCCCAATAATTTGCCTCTATCCAGAGCTCATCGTCATAATCACCTCATTTACCTAAAGATTACCTCACATGAGGAAGCCCAGGTGGCTGGCCAGCTTCCTATATGAGCTATCATCCTGTCGATATATCAATTAAATATGCCTTCATCCGGCTATTCAGGAATAATCAGTAACCTGACGATATATGTGGCTGGAACTAGTATCAGCATCAATGATATGTAGTTGCTAAATGATATGACAAATGTTAAGCAACAACGATGGTTTAGAGCCAGAATGAATATATTTGACAGCTCTTAAGCTTCTTTATCGCCTTTGATTTTAATTTTGCGCCCATTGCCTAACCTTCCTGACTCTACTAACCGGCTGCGTAATTGCGATGCATGCTATCGGCCGAGCTTGATATCACGAGGTGATCTACACGACGTCCTTAATGACGCGACCAATCATCATGTTATCAACCCATCCGCGTCAAGCTGATTGATTTTCACTTGTGTGCAAGACTAATTGCTTTTGGTCATTTTAATCGCGTTACATTATTGGAGTTTTCACAAACAAACACATAGACTACGGCTACTTAAACCATAGTAAAAGGGTCTTGCGCAGACAGCAAGTTTAATTACATTCAGTGATTATTGGAGTCTTCTAATCTGCGAACTTATTATTAATTGCATTCAGTCTGGTTCCAATCTTAATGATGTGTGCATGACGAGTAATGAGCCAATCGACGGCGCCATATGTTCGTCATTGGCTTGATTTACGTTCCTTTACCCACTACATTTTATACTGAATAATCTGCTATGGGTTCAGTTACTGCAGGATGATATAGCTCTCTGAAATATTTATTTTTAGTGCCAAGGACAGTTGGGTCGTAAACTTCGTGCATATTGACATGGGATTGTGAACAAACTTGTGCTGTTACTGCATGCGCAGCTGCAAATTACGCAGTTTATCAACAGTGCAAATAAATCTCTGATTATACTATATCGTGTACTCGCTGGTGCTTGTACCATCGGTAAATACGGGTTGCAATAAAATGCATTGAAACGATATCTCATAGTTTATTTGCAAGTCCCGTAACAAGACCAGATTACCAACAGTTAGACTTGTTACTACCCAATTATTAAGAAATTAAACATTTGCAAATCCAAGACAAGTTATTTGTAAAGCCCACAAGGCATAATTATCTCAGCCAAAAATGACCCCTGGTTAATCAAGCGGGATTATTCGTGCTACGAATGCCTTTTGGAGGCAAAGATAATGTAATAATGAGTCGATTCAACATAGATGTGGTGAAAATGAAAGGGATTATTGACAATGCAGATTATTGACAATGCAGATAACGAGCATGTGTTTTGGTAACTTGTTAAACGTGCCACTACGTTTTGAATATCTATTCACATCCATTGTTAGGTGACTGCCAGCGGTGAATTATATAAATATACTCCATCAACTTGTGAGATTGAAAGATATCCTAGTGATGCAAGAATAATAAGCTTTTACTGTTACAAGACAGAGCATTACTATAGAATTATAATCTCCAAGGCTTTGGCTACCATGAAATCGTACGTTGTTCTCGTTTTTAAAATCCCTTTTTTATTAATATCAAAATAACACTGGTCTTTTCAAAGTGTGATTATCACAAATCTGACACCTATAATTGCAAACACGTTTCGCACGGAAATCGGTGCACTATTTTACAGGTTTTAAGGTTAAACGTCATTGTGGTAGCCCGAGAGCCTCTTGGATGCGTACATCATGAAACGGTATTGCGAGGGTTTACCTTCGCCTGAACGTAAAATGAGAGCAACACTGCGAATGAGTTTGCGGAGGTCTTTTCCTAGGCTAATATGATAAAAAAAATTTTAATGCAGCAAATAGACTAAAAAAGATCATGGGACAAGATCTCGATGAAATTAAATAGATCTTCATTAGAGCTAATAAAGTGGATTGTAGGGGTGGTCAAAACTTCGCCAGCGGTTATGCCATCATGGTCTCGTCCTTGAGCTAGAGGCTTGGCCAGCCCTGCGACCGCAGCGTGAGTTTGTTCACCAATAAGAGTTAAATTATTGTTAAGCCCGAGGGGCCGAGTCTTTGCCGTGGGATGAAGAGAGGCTGGGGGCGTTATTGGGATTGTGTGGGCTCCAGAACCTTCTGATCATACCAGGCCAGTCCATAAACTATTACATCTACAAATTATATAGTGTCGCTGTTATGATTTTTGGTGCTATCAAAGCCAGGCTTTGTGCTTTTCAGAGCCATGCTAGGCGTTGATTTGTTCGACAAATTTACATGAGTTTGCTTAAAATATATTGTACAATATATCAATTTACTGTATGAATAATCTATAATAGTTTTTCAAATATTGACCACGCGATAAAGTGAGTGACATATCAGATGATACTTTTATACGCTCCTGTGTTTACAGCTGGTGGTGAACTGGTTATTATTGGAGGATGCTGTCACTTTAGTTTTAACAATTTATCATTATGAATGTTCGTTTGTTGTTCTGCGGGATGATTTAGCATGCTTCGTCCGCAATTGCTGACAAAGCAGAACTAGTTACCATTATCGATTATCATGAACGTCTTATGACCGTCTCCAATGACTGATGAGAACAACATATTGTCTTATAGGTATTCAAAATATGTTGGACATAGTTACAATAATGATCGTATCGTAATGTTCCACAGCTAGGAATAACGCATTGCAATTATAAGTTTATATTGTGCAGCTTCAGATAGTTATGGAATATATCATGGTACTGAAAAGCGATAACAAATTGATAAGACTCAACTCAACAGTGTTGCGCAATTTCATTATTCCGATCCAGTAGGGGATAATCCTACACTGATCAGGTTGTAATATTCCCCAGTGCGTTGACTTACTATTTTGCATCACCATTCAATATTTGCACAATCTTTGATTGTTATATCAGCCGTTTGGCAGCTCATACTCTCATCTCTGTCGCGTATAATGCACCATCCACAATGTCTCCGACATTTGCTGTCTATCGTTTACGTGTGACAGTCAGATATTCTGTATAACATTCGATGTGTTATCTAAAACTCGCTGTGGAATCCAGCTCCAGGTCTTGAATTGCTCGTTGTTACGTATATTACGTTATGTATGAGACAGTTCAAATCTGTTGGAACTAGTAGCAAGTTCAATGATAGGGTGTTTATTGTGCAAAGTCAAAATGATTGTTTCGAGCAGGAATTTTTATCTTTTATCGTTCTTAGGTGTCTTTATAGCCACTGAAGCACAGAGGTTGATCACAATGCTATGCATGTTATCGTCCGAGTCTGTGTAATCCAAAAGAGATCTACACGACCTTTTTAATAACGCGATGAGTCATCCTATGGGTGGATGACCAGGGCAAGATAGCAGCAATAGGATAGAAGGGATGTTCGAGGAAAACTATAATACGAACGTGAATATAAATTATTGTTCACTGATACGCGTCAAGTAGATTGACAATGCTGTGTGTGCAAGACCAGCAACTTCATGCAACTATCATTGCTTGGCATTATTGATATTTTCGCACACAAAACAACATTACTACGGCAGCTTAAATAATGGGCGAGGGTCGATGCGCAAAAAACATTCTCAATAAAATGATCTGATTATTGGCATCTCGAAATGTGTTGATTCATTATCATAAGCCAAAAAATACATTTATTCATTTATTGCAAGTAATCCGGAATCGAAGTTACACACATCAAATTTATTTTCATGTAGATACATATACTCTGGTGCAGAATATCATTCGAGGCACATTGTGCAACATATATCAATATAGTTCACCAGAGTAATGAGCCAATCGATGAAACCTCCTCATCATCATATACTTGTTTGAGAGGAAGCCCACGTCGTTAGCAAACATCCTTAATGCGCTATTACTATTACCATATATCACTGTTATGGGCTTGAGCAGGCTATTTAAGGTAAACTAATGAATCCACCTCCCACTCACACACACCGAAATGGGTTTTGTGACTACGATTTATGTCAGTGCACCCCTATATTTTGCACTAAATAGCCTGCTTTTTATGTTTTGTGCGATGGACAGTAGGGTTGTAAAGCTCCTGCAAATTGAAATGTTGTTGTGAAAAACAGTGCAGCGACTAGCTGCGCAGCACATTGGCAGTGCCAATAATCCGCCATTCAGGCTATATCTAGAGTTCACTGATGTTGCATTACTTGGCAAATGCTTGTAAAAGGCGAATGCAGTGAAACGATAACACATGGCATATATTCATTTGAGGATTTCAACCCTGAAGGCGAATCTATCACCATTTTACCAATTTGGTTCATATGAATGTGGTATTTTCGTTGCCTTTGGCTGCGTCGGATAGGTAATGTAACTATCTTACGTGAGAGGCATAACCCGGTATAATGCATACCCCTTGCATTTTTCGGCAGCTCCAAATTTGGTCAAATTTTTCGCTTATGCATAAAGAGTATAGCCGCTGTCAAATTGCCTCACGTCACATTCATTTAGGAATAACATAGAAACTGCCATTTCTTACAGTTGATAATTAACTGTATTATAAGTTTGCAGTACATCATACTTTAGGATACAATACGCCTGTAATCATGCATTTGATTCAGATATGCTTTTCAATGTTAACTTTTGTAAACAGTACCATCAACATAGTTTATCAGTCCGGCATATGTAAGCGACAACGAGTGCAACGAGTACAAGAAACGCATGAGAAGTTTACCCGACTGACCAATGCTAACCAGATAAATCTTCAGGTATTATGTTATTATTGGCAATATAATCTCTAGTCAACGTGCCTTCATTCTGGGTTGAAAGGATAGCAGCTTGATTAACAGACGACAGCTCTTGGGAAAAGACGCTGCACCTATGTCAGAGAAGGTCAATATCCACTCATTAGCGCCAATAAAGCGGATACACGAGGACTGTTGTCAATAGCCGTAAGCAGTGTCTAGTTGGCCGTAATTAGCAACGGCATTTCTTAAATAAACGCATATTCAACAATTGTGTTCCCCCTACAATAATGCACACACATTTAATAAGTACTTACAGCATCAAGTCTGTGTATTGAATAATTTTGGGGTTTGAACGACTTAAAGTTGTATCAAATACACGTGTAAACGATGATACTATACTTCGCTTCAATGACAATGCATTATGCATAAATGCTGTGAACCGTAGAAGCTAATATCCAATAATTGCACATTCTTGCTTTCAATCTTACAAATAACTTGCATATGGTAATTACCTTACCAAGAATTATTGCGGGTTTTTTTGGTGTGGCATTGCACCTATAAACTATTCGTTATTCACATTAGGTTTATTTCCATGCACCCTTTGCACTAGTATACTATACTATACAATGCGACACTTTTCTTCATATCGCTTATAGCTCCGTTAAATCCAGCGCAATCTGCCCATCACCTTTTAAAATGAGTCTTGGGAAGTACCGTCGTTATATATTTGGATCAGCATCCAGTGCTCAGTTCTACAGGAATTGGTTGAATACAGATGTAACGCAACGCCGAGGATGAATATTAACGCAAGAGTTTTTCGAATGGCATTGATCATATGGACGTTAAACATCTTCACATGTACTGCATTTATGTCGATATCCAGATGTGACAATAACTGAGTCAAGGCATGCTGTTCCAAGTAGACTTAAGTGCCATACTCTTTGAGTAATTCTCACTAACATTACGTTCCACAAAACGTATTAAGAAAGTTATCAACTTTATTATTCATCAAGATTGCAGGGCTCACCAATATGACGCGTTCGGTCCGATTCTATTACTATAGCCGTTACAATATCATAGAAACAGAGTGCAGGAAACCTGAGTGAAATGAATCAGCGGGCTTTACCGGGGTCGGGGCGGAGTCACTGGTCCTTGTGATTAAATGACAGCATCTGTAGTAAACAGACATCGACAAGAAGATGTGGTTACCCACTATGAAAGTAGTTGTTTCCAATACACAATTGCTTATGGATATATACACGTTTGCTAAATCCTATAGTGTTAACGTAAATTTCGCATGCAACCCACAAAGCAAAATTCTCTAAACTGAAAATGACCCTCGGCTAATCAAACATTTTTATTCGTATTACACATTCCTGTTTGTGCCAAAAGTTATGCATAAATGAATAGATTCAGCACAAGTGCAGCGTAAATGAAACCCTAGCATTATATTTTCATGGGATTGCTAACAATGCACAGGAGGTCATGTTAACTAGTTAAACTGCTAATACTAGAAAAAGTAATGTTAATGGGCGTAGTTTGAGGGATAAGCCTATCCCGATAAGTCAATTCATGCAAATCAATCACCTTAATTGGCATCAATCAAGAGTTAAACGATATAATTGTCTCATTTACCTAACAAAAGCGAGCAAAGGTGGTCGACGAACTTCCTCAACGCAATACCACGGCTGCGATTACAACACTCTCGTGTCAGCACACTATTTCGAGAGAAATATAAAAAGCGAGTGATATATGTTGACAGACAACGACCTACGGGACGGCACATTCTCCACATTTAGAAGTTCCAAGATTACCTCAAAGCCCAAGTGAGTTCGGGTCACGTTGGGTGTTCAATCAAAGAATCATAACGGCTACCGTGAGTTGAAAAAGACTCAATTCATGCAAGTTAGCTGTAGTGATAACTGAGAAGAGACACTAAGAAAACATATTTCCATTTCCGAACTTCCGAATTTAGAGAATTAGCCGTCCCATAGGTCGTTGTCTGTCAACATAAATCTCTTTTTTTATACTTGGTCACTAATTCTCTCGAAATAGTGTGCTGACACAAAAGAGATATATTAGCCGCCGTGGTATCGCGTTAAGTAAGTTCTTGGACCACCTTTGCTCTCTTTTTGTTAGGTATATGAGATAATCATATCGCTTAACTATTTATTGATGCCAATTAGGCTGATTGATTTACATGCAAAGACCTATCAAGATAGGCTAATCCCTCAAAGGTTCGGTATAAAGCTATTGCGCAAACCTTCTGTAGCAGGGTATGCAATAATGATAAATACCTATGATGATGATGAATTCGCATTATATATTCATGTGCCATTGTTTAGTTCGGGCGTTCCCTCAGATGTGCTCGCCAGTTGGTCACCTCAACTAAGCTGACAGTTTTTCAACATAAATAAATAAAGCTGGGGCAATCTGAGGTTGCAAAAATATAATCATATGAGTGCGATGTGCTGCACAATGATTGCCAGTGGTTTAAACATTCATTTGAATTCCGTGCAAATGACTTATACTGAGACAAATAGAACATGTGGAATTTTACTAAGCACTTCCCAATTCTATTTAACTCGTACATTAGAATTCTGAGTAACCAAACCATGCACTTTCGGACATTTTCAAACAAATGTTCCTGTTATGATTTAACTTATGACTCGTCCTTAATTATGATTGTGACATTTGTTGCGGTGTCTGCTCCAAGTGATTAGCAAACCATATGCAGTACCAATGCCTGATGAATGTATTTTCATTACCATGACGGTTTTCATCAAATTGTAAGGATATCAGCATGTAACATGGAATCAAAATGTCACAGTAAGCTGTGGACTCACCGAATTGTATTGCATGGTCTATATTGTGCATGCATGTACATAAAAAACAGCTACCTGCATGCAGTCTATATATTGGTATCTACGATACAATCAATGATTAGCGGATGGTTTCACATTCATTATGTAATAAGCTGTCAAAATTATGCCAAGAGGAAAGACTGCCTCATGGGATACTCTGATGTTTACTCGAGAGCATCCCTATCCATAGCTGTTGAGTGTTGCCGATTCAACCATACATTCTGCCGGTAAACCATTTGTTGGTGCTAGGAAAATGGTCAGTTGAGGCAAAGAGACTATGGTAATTTGTTATAATAGACCTCTTCTATATGGGTATGATAATTGGATAGTTTTGTAATTGGCATGGCTCCGAAGACACTGCAACAAATATGCTGTAACGATGTACCATAGTCTCCCAATAACAATACCGTATGCTTCAGTCTATGCATGCAACCCTTTGCATTGATTTGACAACCAGTAGCTTTCGTTTTTGGGGGGGATTGCATGCATAATTTGTCTTAAAACCATTAGTTGAGGATAGGATGTTGCAAACATATAAACTATCCATAAGCTATTGTGTATTGGCAACAACTACTATCTTCTTGTCGATGTCTGTTTACTGCAGATGCTGTAATTTAATCACAAGAACCTGTGGCTTCCTCTCTACCCCCCCCCCCCCCTCACCCCCCCGCACCCGACCCCGGTAAAGCCCGCTGATTTATTTCACCAGGCTTTCCTGCACCCTGTTCCTCTGATGTTGTAACGGCTATAGTAATTGAGTATGACAGCTCGTGTCACATTGGTGAGCCCTGCAATTTTGATAGATGGGAAAGTTGATTACCTTCTTAATAAGTTTTGTGAAACGTACAGTTAGCGAGAATCACTCCTAGAATATGGCTTCAAGTAACACATGCTGTAAGTGAACGTTATTGCATATGTAGACGTGCTAGACTTCTAATCAAAAATTTAAATCGCTACATTCATAACAAAATGCGCTTATGTGTTGTATTGCCATATAGGCATCGATAAGCTGGAACTGAAGGAACTTAAATCCAAGTCGATAGAGCGGTCTGAAAGCCAGCCGGCACAATTAAGTAATCCGTTGTCAATACAATCGTATACGACAGGTCAATGATTAAATCTAAATGGCGTGCTATAACAGTGGTTAATACGGTTGCAAAAGTGATTGGAATTATGGAAGTCTACCAACCATATGTACTTCCTCTTGAACATTTAGTTTTAGATCATATGGTTTCGCCAATAAGCATTAACTAAGGTCAAACAACGTGAATACAGATACCCGCGCTAACTTTCCGAGAACCCTGATTATTGCAGCAATGATCATTATTAGGTTAAATATAATGGAAATAATATTACGATAATGTTCTAAAATAACAACAACAAGGGTGACAAGTAAACAGTAACTGTGAAATTATCGCCTCTCGTCCAGTAAATGTGCTTAGTGAACTTTCCACATATCCACCAGATAGACTCTTGTTTCCTGGAATGTACTAGAGATAATCTTATGATAATGTATAACGTATATAGCACGAATGTAACCCAAGAATTACAGGCTTATTCAGCTGATTAAAATTACATTTTCGATTTCCCCCTGGCTAATACCTGGACATCCTCACCGAGCGTTTTATTTTGCTACATTGCCAATGACCCGCAGCCTCGCTGAAGCTGCTCTCCAAACTGATCGAAATGATTCTTGCGCATAATATCATGATGCAGACAGGTTTTTAGAATAGATCTTACCGATGAATTTATCAACTACGGTGTAGTTTATGTATTCAAAGCCACGCGTGCATATAAGTAAGAATCATTTTATTTATTTATCTCTATTGGCAGTATGGCTTTCAAGATTTCAAATAATGCATTAGTTTTTTAAAAGAGAACCGTGGAATCGATCGGATCTTGGTTCACCACGCCTTCTATTGATCTTGTACGTATGGTAATTATAATGGACGAGTTTACATATATATATATATATATACATATAAATATATAAATATATATATATATATATATATATATATATATATATATATATATATATATATATATATATATATATATATATATATATATATATATATATATATATATATATATATATATATATATATATATAATATATGCACATAAATCTCTAAACAGGGTCCAATCGGCTATGTGATAATGCCATGCATATGTATAGCTAATTTAACACTGGCAAACGATGCGACCGAATTACGGAATAAACGACGCTGAGGTCTTTGTTCTCATAACCGTGCAGTGATTCAGAGATGACCGTCCTTAATTATTTTGCATGTGAACATTCTAGAATTGCCGCGAGTGTTGTCGTGACCAACCTTGAAACACAGTCTACATTTTTCAAATCCATGGCGGCTTTGTTTCTTTCGACGTTTGAAGAGTCAACTTTTACCATAGGCGTTTCATGCACATTTAACTGCTTCATGGACAACAATATGTAACACTATTTAACCCCTAAAACTTTACTTATGTTAGTTCGACTTGGCTGGGGAACTAATGTTCTGAGTGTTTAGTATCATTGACGTTTCTAACAAATTCCTGGGGGCAATGGGTTGCTTTCTGACAATACTTGGCTGATAGGTCGCAAATACATATCGTATTGGTCGGAAATTTGATTCCTGCAATCTTTGGCTCGCTTCACCAAGACCACTGTCTTTGAAAACATTCATCTTCTTGTCAAATGTTTATGGACGACGCTTATAACATGGGCCATTGCAGTCCATTTTGCTCATCTCTTTAGCGGAATCCTCGCGATGTTTCATTTGGTTACCACATTATGCGTTATTCGATTTCATTATGCAGATCATTTATAGAGTAATGCAATGCATTACTTTGCCAATACAAACTCACTGTCAAAGAGTATACGTTCAATGCACTCCAGGCTACTTGGTTCAGCATGTCTTATCTCAGTTATTACCACAAATGGATATCGACATGCATATGCAAATGCGGTACATGTGAAGATGATTAACCTCCATATGATAACAGCCATTCGAAATAATGTTGCGTTGAAAATTTTCCTCTGTATTGTTTTACATCTTATTCAATCAATTACTGTACCACTGAACCCTGGATGCTGATCCAAATAAATAGCGATGCTACTTCCGAAGACTCATTTTAAAAGGTTATATATAGATTGCGCTGGATTAACCGGCGCTATTAGCGATATGAAGAAAAGTGTCACATTGTATTGAAAATTATATCAGTGCAAAGAGCGCATGGAATTAAACCTATTGCGATTTAGGATAATGAGTATAACGAATAGTCAACAGATGCAGTGCCAACCAAAAACCGCAATAAAAGACAGCATATTGTTGGTTAAGTAATTACCATATGCATGTTATTTGTAATCTCAAAAGCAAGAACACACCATTACTGGATACTTTTCTTCAACATATTCGCGCCATGCATTGTAATCGAAGCATAGTATCATCGTTTACGCGTGTATTTGATACAACGTTAAGTCTTTCAATCCCGAAAAAACCACAATACACAGCCGTAAGTACTTATTAAATGTGTGTGTGTTTTATTGTAGGGGAAATCAATGACAAAAATGGCATAGTTAAGGACTACCCGTCGATAACTTCGTCAATTAACCAACATTGTTCGGAACGTCAATGAAATATGCTAATGCCCGCTGCGCAGATGACGGAGAAAGTCAATATCCATTCATTCGATTTGTAAGAACTGTAGCGAATAAGCTGCGTGCTGTATTCATCATGCTATTAATAGTAACGAACATACATTGCATGATTATGCGTATCAGCTTCCAGTGCTTAGATCTACTAGTAATGATTCCATGCAGATTCCAATTTCATGGGGTGTTTCTCTCTAACGTTTTGTTTCACAAAAACTCGGAGAGCCACATACAATCAAATCAATCAGTAAAACCAGCTGCTATGTCATGAAGCACCTAGCTTTTAAAACATCCACCCCATCAATCAAGATTGTAGGTTTCACCCATGGGCCTAGTGAGATTCGACACAATAACTACCGGCGTTGCAGCACCAGAGGAATCAGAATTCAGGAAGCACGGGTGAAATAACACACTGGTGTTTAACGGGGTCGGAGAGATGATGGGAGGTTTGGAGAAAGGCGCCGGTCCTTGCGAGAAAATGCCAATATCTGCAGTGACCATTTTGCCTATTTTCCTGTTAGCGCATTCAGCCTAAGGGCCCGGAGCATAAATGAAAGCATATCACGATGAATAACTGCTATTACGTCTTGCATATGCGACCGAAAACACGACTCTAATGCGACGATTCAGCATAGTTGTAATGTATTATACTGGCAATTGGATATCAATACAGCAATTTGGGAACATTGCTACCACTCTGTAATTTGCTACCAGTGCTTGGTGCATGTAATACGTTTACACTAGTCTCAGCTATTATGATTCGATGAAGTGCAACACAAACACAATAATTCTCGAGCGGGTACCAATAAATCGACAAGATGATGAAAGGGTTTTGGCTTGATTATCTGCTTACAAGTGGGTCCCAAGAAGACAATTGCCGAGCATCGTCTACTGCACTGTTCTCTAAAGGAATCCATCAATGTTACTTTATGAGCGCCGGTTTATTACAGCTTCTGCGCTTGTAGCCCGAGGATATAAAAGCTTGTCGTTGAAAGCAAGCTGATAAGAGGCATAGGCGACATGGGGAGGCGATCCACTGATTTTTACGGTAGGGGGCATTTCCTTATGCTTAATCGAACATGCCACGCAAATGACATTGCTACCGCATTTCGTCTGCATTCATCCTGGACACTTGATGTTCATTAAAAAGACGTTATGGTGAGGGGCCTAGCATGCGCTTTGCTACATTACAAGTAAGCACGATTGGGGATATATGCAATTTTCTCGAATAGTTGGTGACTAAGATACTGACTCTGATGTTAGCTGCAGCTAAGACAAGCTAACATCAGAATACATTTTTAGCCAAACATATCACCAGTGTGATACTTGTAGTTGTTTGTTTCGTGTATAAGTTGCTTACTACAAACATGCTACCTGACATGGTTAATATTTAGGAACTGGCTTGATGTACCAGTGACTACAAACTGCACTTTGCGCACTGATGACAACCCTTGCCAACGGATCACAGTACACTTCCGAGCCCATTTTGATATCAAAGCGATAAAGGTAAAACAACAAAGATTATGAATGTTTCCTAAGCACTGATGTCCCATACTACCTAGAGATCAAGGTCTGGCCATTAAATATACATACCGACCACGAACACTTCCAGGGAAAACAGACAAAATGCAACCCGACCCAAAACAACGGATTATTTTATAGCTAATAAAGGTTCCGACAGCAAGCGGTTATCTTAACAAATGTTAGTTCGAAACAGACTAGTAATACGTTTAATCACAGAAGCTGGACCGTAACAGCGAGTTCGTCCTTTGAATGTGTAGTTCTACTTCTATATCACAAATCCTTGAAACGTGTACAGACATATTAGCGAGTAATGGTAAATAAAACCTACTAAGAGAATGTCATGACTATATAAAAGTGGTGAGGCTGACAAATATCCACATATATACACACATTTATATATATATATATATATATATATATATATATATATATATATATATATATATATATATATGTGTGTGTGTGTGTGTGTGTGTGTGTGTGTGTGTGTGTGTGTGTGTGTGTGTGTGTGTGTGTGTGTGTGTGTGTGTGTGTCTGTGTGTGTCTGTGTGTGTTTGTAGATGCATTTATGGTTATCATCTGCAACTACAATTTTATTGGACGGCACCCAATTATGTCGCATTATGAGCGCCTGTTCCTCAACGTCTCTGCGTAGGTAGCCCAAGGATATGAAACAGCAATGCTGAATTTCTTGCATTGTTTGTTACAGATATCGTAGCAATTTTGCAGTGGTTTGATACAAGTAGTTGTGGCTGTCTTTGTTAGTTAGCTGATAATAGTCATTGTCGACATGCAAAGTAACCCACTGTTTTTAACGTAAAGAGGCATTTTTTTATCGTTAACTTTGGGATGCTAGAATGTACTTTGCTGCATAACGAGAAAGAAAGGTCGGGAATATATGATATTTACATGAATACTTTTGCGGCTGATTGTGGTGATGTTTGATGTAGTTACGACGAGCTAACCTCATAATGCCTCCGATAAATACATCATCCATTTGATATTTTAATTCGTTGGTTTTGTGCACTTGTGACTTATTACAGTAATGTAATATGGTTTTAGTATATATTAAAGAACAGGTATTATGTACCAGTGAAAATGAACTACTCTTGGTCTAAGCATAGCCAGCTATAACAAAAGGATACTTTATGCGCTGATAACTCTTTGCTTCATATCACAGAAAACCGCCGACCACAACAAGAGAGATCAACTTTGGTACATCCATATATTTTCATCTATCCCCGGGGAAGTTTACTAACCCATTTTAAAACAAAGCGATAAAGGTGCAGTCAGAGAGGATTGCAACGACCGACATATATTAGCCCACTTTACTCGTTATAGTGGTCAATATAATAGATTATATCGCCGATGACGCGGACCATGTTTAACAAATTGATTATTTATAGCGTATTGCACCTAAGCACTGATAAGACATACTGGGACTGATTCAACGTCTGGCAATAACATACACATGCCACTAACGAGCATGTCTATGGGTAACAAACGAAGTGCTGCTCAGCACCGAATTATCTATTATTTGAATTATGTAGCTACTAGAGATTTGTATAACCCAACTGTTATCTCAGCAATTGACACGAATATTCGTTCGAACAGATCGATAAATCCGGACAGCTCGACCGTTACGCGGAACTCGCCGTTCGGATGTCAAGTTCGATTTGCGTAAAACTGTGGAGATGAAAGCAGAAATAGTGCTCCTAGTTTTCGAATACCACTAAAACCCTAGCCATTTTTGTATTTATCTCAATTAGTGAATACAACTTAACCAGCTTTGCTAATAGACGCAGTGGAATGAAGGCCACTATGCGTTTCCATTGTCTAGAGAGCTACTCCTCGTTCGATGCCACTTATTGCCTTTCAACAGTCATTATCACTTCCATCTAGCAAAAGACCGAGCAATGAAATATCGTGACAACGTTTTACGTTATTTCTAGTACGTAAATCATCCTGCCACATTTACAATCTATTCGTCAAACCGCAGTGCGTATTGTAAGGATAAAACCTCAGGGGTTTCTACGTTAGTCAAAAGTACTCTGCTGTTCATTTAACATTTGAATATGATCAATGCAAAATATCCTATTTATGAAAACCGTTGCGACAGCCAAGGAAGCAAATGCTCTCACCTAAAATGATCACATTAATATCTATCATAAATACATTAGATATAGGTTGAGAATATTAATGACCATTAAGGAGTTTAGCTGCGATGTCCTACAAAGCATGGCGTTGTAATACGCGTGGTCCTTGATAGTTACATGCTGTGATGTTCGGTGGTAAATATGTAGACTATTCTCGTTTCTGGCCTGGTGATTTGCAGTTTTTTCATCCCTATAATAGGCCTCAATCCAGAGCTCATCGTCGTGATCACCTCATTTATCTAACGATTACTTCAGAAGAGGAAGCCCAGGTGGCTTCCTATATGAGCTATCATCTTGTCAATATATCACTTGAATATGCCTTCATCCGGCTATTTAGGAATAATCAGTAACCTGATGAATTATGTGGCTGGAACTAGTATCAGCTTCAATGATATCTAGTTGCTAAAAGTGATGACCAATGAAAAGCCAATAATTGACCGTTCCTAAGCTTCTTTATAGCCTTTGATTTTAAACGTGCGCCCATTGCCAAACCTTCGTGTAGATGAAGATATGATCTACACGACGCCTTTAATGACGCGACCAATCATCATGTTATCAACCCATCCGCGTCAACCTGATTGATTGTATTTGGTGTGCAAGACTAATTGCTTTTGGTCATTTTTTTTTGCTTTTCACAAATAAAGACATGAACTACGACTGCTTAAAAATGTTAAAAGGGTCATGCGCATATAGCAATTTCAATAAAAGTCAGCGATTATTGGCGTCCTCTTATCTGTTAACTTATTATCAATTGCATTAAGTCCGGTTCCAAATCAAGCATAATGTTGAGTGACGATCAAATCGACGGAATCATCCCATCATCATCTATTCGTCATGAGCTTGAGCAGACTGTTTAGGCTGTGTTTATGAAATCTGTTTCAACCCCCTCCCTTCCGAAAAGCATTTGGTTTCTATGATTTACGTCACTGTACCCACAATATTTTACACTGAATAGACTGCTTTGGATTCTGTTACTGCAGGATGATAAAGCTCACTGAAATAGTTATGTTTTGTGCAAAGAACAGCTGGGTCATAAACTTTGTGCATATCGACATGGGATTGTGAAAACTATTGTGCTGTTACTGCATGCGCAGTCGCAAATTACGCAGCTTCTCAATGGTGCTGATGAATCGCCGACAAGACTATATCGTGAGCTAACTGGTACTGATTCCACAGGTAAATACGCGTTGCAACAGAATGCAATGAAACGATATGTCACAGCTTATTCTAAAAATGCGAATCTATCACCTTTTGACTAATATGGTTTTTTAAGGTTACTTCCTCTGATTTAAATGAAGAGGTTGTACGATCTAGGTTTGGATGAGTAATAATTGATGAATTGTAGTGCATTTTTCAGCAACTCTTTGCGATAGTTGCAGGCTTTACACTTACTATTGGAATGTAACAAATGTTTGTTTTGCATAAGCACGTTGAGGTCTGGTGGCTCGGCGACACTGTTGCTGTGACTATGTGGCACTTATGAAACGAAACTCACAATTTGAGACGTGTATTCGGAAATGGTTATATTTGCAAGATGCTTGATTTTGGTACGCAACTTGAGAGGTTGCATTCATTGGTTAAATTATCAAACCATCAAACTGTTGAACACTTTGAAATAATTGGAATAACTGACATCCATTATCGAATGAATTAATGATTGTCTAGAGAGATCCACCATCTTTTTGATGTACCTCTGGACGTGACACGAACCGCTTTTAGGTAATTGGCCTGTGGATGCAGACATCCACAATGCGTCCAGGAGGATGTCCTGAGTGAATATGGATGCACCAATCGAGACAATGCAAATAGGTTCAGCGAGGACATGACCATAAATTATATGGTGCGCTTACCGTATATTATGAGAAATACACTCATCTCTCATATTTTGCATCCATCATAAAACCCATAACTGGTATATTGGTATCGTAATGGACAACCAGTTTGCATCTCATAAAGCATTGAGCTTGTGTAATAAAAATAACAGTCAACATACAAGCGTGATAGTGCTGAACATGTAGCGGTTCAGGCATGGAACGCCTAAGGTAAACGAATGGCAAAACAATTATATAATATGGTGCCAGGTAAGTACCCATAGCATCGGTAGAACGCTTCCAATGCCTGATAATCGAGGAAACTAATCCTTGAATCCTCGAATGGTTATTAATGCGAACACCTCAGCGTCGATCAATAATCATTTTCCGTCTGTTTTATTGATTGGCTGCTTACAATTAGCAATCAACTAGGATGGGGTTAATCACGTTACCGATGATGGTCACATTGCACTGGCTTAGGTAACGATTGTCATCTGTAATATATTCACCACTTTTTATAGCTATCTATGGTTGTTGAGCTATCTATATGTACTGAATTGTTTACAAAGTGCATACATTATTTACCACCATTCCATCAGCGTGATGTTATGCTTCATAATTATGAATATTAATATAGTGAGCAGTTTCAGCGAGGCTTAACCATTCAACAAGGGGGCCATTGTCACTGTAATACAATAAAACGCTTGGTGGCGATGGGCATGAAAAAGCCGGGGAAATGTCGATAATGACATATCACAGATGTAAATGAAAAAGTACTTCCTTGATTACATCTGTACCATTTACACAGCTCGAATTCATTACATTTTCTGTAATATATTACAAAAAAAAAAAATCTAACTGTTTAAGAGGAAGCACATATTGTTTGGAAAATTTTATGAATGACAATCACTTTAGCAATCGCATAAAACGCTCTTATAGCACGACATTTACGGTGAATTATTGACTGTTCGTGTAATAAATCAAACATGTTTTCGTCAGCAACGGATTACTTCAAAGCACTTGCTTGCCATCAAAGCGTTCCGTCCACTTTAATTTCAGTTCCTGTCGACTGGTCCTCACAATTAGCCTCTACCATCACAACGGTGCACATGGGGACATACATCAGCGGGTTTTTTTACATAAATACCAACCTGACGTCTGCTCGGAAGGTGGGCTGGCTATGTCCTTATACGCGTCCTCGATCTGGAGGCTTGAACAGCCCCGCGACCACAGCGTGATGTTGTTCACCAATAGGAAATAAGCTAATGTAAAACCGGAGTCTTGGCCGTAGGATGAAAAGGGGCTATTGGGATTGTGGGGGCTCCAGAAACTCCTGATCACACCAGGCCAGTCCATAAAATATTACATCTAAAATGTATATCGTGTCGCTGTTCTGATCTTTTTGTGTTATCAAAGCCATGCTTTGTGCTTTCAGAGCCATGCTAGGCGTTGATCGGTTCGACAAATTTACATAAATTTGCTTAAAATATTTTCTACAATTTATCAATTTCCTGTATGCATAAGCTATATTAGTATTTCAAATATTTGCTACGCGATTATGTGGGTGATTTTTTTGACATATCAGATGATACTTTTAAACGCTACTGTGCTTACAGCTGGTTATGAACTGGTTATTATTTGAAGGTGCTGTCACTTTAGTCTTAACAATATTTTATTATGAATGTTCGTTCGTTGTTCTGCGGCATGATTTAGTATGCTTTTTTAAGATACTGCTGACAGAGCATAGATTATCATGAACGGTCTTATGACCGTCTCCATTGACTGATGAGAACAAAAATATTGTCTTATAGGTATTCGAAATATGTTGCACATAGATACAATAATGATCGCATCGTGATGTTTCACAGCTAGGAATTACACATCGCAAATATAAGTTAATTATAAGCTTACATTAATCCTTCAGAACAGCCGAAGATATAACGTATCGCAAATCCGTTGTAAAGATTAGCAGTCAAACGACAGTTTGATGATAATTATTGCATCGGCCTAGGGTTGCTACTTGACCATACTTGCAGCACATTGCTGGTCAATGTCGATGCGTAACATGGCCGCTCAATGGTCGTTACTACAAACAATGATACGATACTTACATACGTATGACACACACACACACACACACACACACACACACACACACACACACACACACACACACACACACACACACACACACACACACACACACACACACACATCATTTTAAGTTATGATATCGACATATTATCAGGTTGTTATATTCACCACTGCGTTTACTTACTTGATTGCGCTTCAATAAAATATCAGCTGTTTGGCAGCTCATACTCTCATCTCCGACCTATATAATGTATCATCCACAATTTCTCCGACATTTGCTGCTTACGTGTGACAGTCATAGATTTTGTATAGCATTCGATGCGTAATCTAACACTTTCTGGATTCCAGCAAAAAACAACATAAACTACGGCTGCTCAAATAATGGGAAAACATGTTGAAATAAATTAAGCCATTATTGGCATCTCGAAATGTGTTGACACATTATGATTTTCATTCATTCATATATTGAAAGTAATCCACAACCGAAGTTATAAACATCAAATTAATTTTCATGTAAATACACTCTGGTGCGGAATATCATTCAAGGCACTACATTTATACAGAAAAGTTCACCACAGTAATGAGCCAATCAATGGAACCACTTCATCATTATATACTTGTTTGAGAGGAAGCCCATGTCAATAGCGAACATCCTTAATGCGCTATTACTATTACCATATATCACTGTTATGGGCTTGAGCAGGCTATTTAGGGTAAACTAATGAATCCACCTCCCACTCACACACACCGAAACGGATTTTGTGACTACGATTTACGTCAGTGCGTCCCTATATTTTGCACTAAATAGCCTATTGTTTATATTTTGTGCAAGTGGGGTAGTAAGCCTCCTCCAAATTGAAATGTGGTTGTGAAAAACAGTGATGCGACAAGATGCGCAACACATTGGCAGTGCCAATAATCCGCCATTCAGGCTATATCTATAGTTTGCTGATGTCGCTTCCCTCGGGAAATGCTTGCAAAAAGCGAATGCAGTCAAACGATAACTCATGGCCTATATCCATTTGAGGATTTCAACCCTGAAGGCGAAACTATCACCATTTAACCAATTTGGTTTATATCAGTGTGGTAGTTGATTGCGTCGGATAGGTAATATAACTCACTTACGTGAGAGGCATACCCGATTAGTTATAATGCATACCCCATGCTTTTTTCGGCAGCTCAAAATTTGGTCACATCTTTGCTTATGAATAAATAATATAGTCACTGTCTAATTGTGATAAAAAAACCAATCAAATGGCTTCACGTCACATTCATTTATGAATAACATAGACACTGCCATTTTTATAGGTGATAATTAGCTGTATTATAAGTATGCAGTACATCATACTTAGGGATACAATACGCCTGTAATCATGCATGTGATTCACACATGCTTTACAATGTTAACTTTTGTAAACAGTGCCAACAACACAGTTTATCGGTTCGGCGAGTGTAAGCGAAAAACAGTGCGACCAGACTGGGAAACCACTTTGCTTCTAACTCCAAAATGTAATGCTACCAACTAGTACAATAAACCAGATAAATATACAGGTATTATGCTATTATTTGCAATATAAGCTCCAAGCAACGTGAATTCAATCTGGATTGAAAGGATAGCAGCTTGATTAGTAGGCGACAGCTCTTGGGGAACGATGCTGCGCCTAGGTCCGAAAAGGTCAATATCCGCTCATTAGAGCCAATTAAGCGGATACACTGTGTCTAGTAGGCCGTAATTAGCAAAGGAATTTCTTAAATAAACGCATATTTTGTGCTAAAGGAATCGTTTGCATGCAGAAGTAAAACAACACAGAAGACATCAACGCAAGAGTGTTTCGAATGTCTTTTATCGTATGGACGCTAATCATATTCATTTGCATATGCATAATAATATCCATTGGTGGTGATAAATGAGTTAAGGCATGCTGATCCAAGTAGTGCATTGAACATTTAATCGGTGGTCGATAATGTATTGGCGGTAATCGATAAATCGTCTGCATAATGAAATCGAACAACGCATAATGTGGTAACCAAAGAGATATTCCGTTACTGAGATGAGTATAATGGACTCTTCCCCTGGTTCATATTATCCAGGATACGCGAGCATGTCAGCGCAATATTCGATGCTATCACGGTCGCTTTTACATTCTGATTATTCAGGCGTTGAATGGCGCTTGTAAGTTTTAGGGGAAATGAAAGCTATGCCCCAAGTTATGAGCGTCGTCCATAAAGATTTGACCAGAAGATGAATGTTTGGAACGACAATGGATCGGATGAGGCAAGCCAAAGATTGCTGGAATCAAAAATCTGATCAATACGATATGTATTTGCGACCCATCAGCCAAGTATTGTCAGAAAGGTACCCATTGCGCCCAGGTATTTGTTGGGTCATTGTCAATGTAGCAAAATAAAACGCTCGATGAAGATGGCCAGATATTAGCCAGGGGGTAATCAATAATGTAATTTCAATGAGCTGAATAAGCATTTAATTCATGGTTTACATTCGTGTCATGTACGTTATACGTTATCATAACATTATCTCCACTACATTCCAGGAAACAAGAGTCCATATGGTGGATACTTGGAATGTGTATTAAGCACATTACACGACGAGAGGCGAATGGTTTTTTAGTTATTACATATCATTGTTATGTCAATCTTTTTTTCGTTATATTTGAATTTTAGCATAACATTAGATCCATTATATTTAGACTAATAATACCATAATATGTAGTGCATTGCTAGAATAAACCAGACTTCTCTGAAATTTGTTGCGTGTATCTTTAGGCAAGTTGTTTGACCTCAATTAATGCTTATCCGTGAAACCATATGATCTAAAAATAAATGTTCAAGATGAAGCATATAAAATACTATAGTTCCAATCACTTTTGCAATCGTATTAACCACTTTTCTAGCACGCCATTTAATGTGAATCATTGACCTGTAGTATAATTCCTCGTATATGATTGTATTGACAATGGATTACTTAATTGTACAGGCTTCGATTTAAGTTCTTACAGAACGATCGTCTAAGTTACTCTTATCCAGTTAATCGATGCACAAACTTAACGTTTCGCAAAACTTATTAAGAAAGTTATCAACTTTCCCATCCATCAAGATTGGAAAGCTCACCAAATGTGACGCGCTCTGTCCGACTCAATTACTATAGCCGTTACAACATCAGAGGAACAGAGTGCAGGAAACCAGGGTGAAATAAATTAGCGGGCTTTACCAGGGTCGCGAGAAGACACTTGTCATTTTGATTAAATGACAGCATCGGCAGTAAACAGACATCGACTAGAAGATGTGGTTATCAACCATGAAAGTTGTTGGTGTCAATACAAAATAGCTTATGGTTAGCTTACACGTTTGCAACATCCTATCCTCAAAAAATGGTGCTAAGACAAATTGTGTATGCAACCCACAAAGCAAAACTCTCTCAACCGAAAATGACCCTTGTTTAATCTACTTGATTATTCATATTACAGATGCCTTTGTGTGCCAACGGTAGTGCGACAATGATAAGATTCAGCACAAGTAAATATGGTAAGGTAATTTAATTAGAATAAGGGAAATATCGGTGTTTAATTATTCACCATACACGTCCACTTTAATGGAATACATCGGCATGAATGACTGCTAGTCGTTTATGCGGACATTTCTTTATCGATCAATATGTACAAAGATTAAAAAAAATGTAACGCATGATTCACTGAACGAAGGCACTTGGTAGTCTGGTCAATGGACACCAAATAGTTTATACGGAACATTTATTTTGATACACTCCGACTTTGCTTTGTGCTTTCAATCCAACGGAATGACATATTTTACTACTTCGTCTAGTTAAAATTCACGTACAGGAGCAAATGGATAACACTAACACATGCTTCCTTCCTAAATAATAATACAATATGATGGACTTTCAAATGCTGTGACAGCACAACAAGGAATAATTAACATAAAATCAATTACATCCTGGAACACATGGGTCAACTGCGTAGTAGAAATGTCTGGTTAAAATTCTTACTGCATGTGAATGGTGCTGAAAATACAGAAAATATATGTACCAAATAACTTACCCAAAACTATGGATGCAATTATATCCAACGCAATCGAACTGCATATAGAAATACGCTAACGAGAATGCAACATTGAATAAACACGAATGGGAAGAATGAATACGCATTCGTTCAAATATGAAATAAGTGGTACATAGAGACAAATTTGCACCATACATAACGGCATAAGTTCATTTGCGATCGCAATGTTAGTAACGATAACTTACCTTATGTATGTTATAAGTAATGCGTAAAGGATGTTCATCTGTAATACTACCAATAATTTGCGGCAAAATTACCAAACTAGCCAAATATCTTAAAAGATCCATTACAACAATTTGCCATAGTCTCTCTGCCTCAACTGACTATTTCCTTAGCACAAACAATTGGTATATGGTAGTCTTTATACCGGCAGAATGTATGGTTGGATCTCATCACTCGACATCTATTGCTAACCAACGTATGCTCTCAAGTAAACACCAGACTTTCTTCTTCGCGTGATTTTGACAGCTTTTTACATTTAACATGTCGCACGATCCGCTAAGCACTGATTGTCGTTGAGATACCAACATATACATTGCATGCAGGCGGGCTCTTTTGCATGTACATGCATGCATAATATAGACCGTCAATACGATTCATTGAGCCCACAGCATACTGCGACATTTTGATTCCATGCTATACATAATGCGAATTCAACATGGTGGGTATTTATCATTATTACATTTAATCATACTGACGAGCATTAACAAATCGATTGAACTCAACTAAGTATGTTTGCGCAAAAGCATTATGTCTAACGTTTGAGGGACAAGCTTTTGTCTGTAAATCAATCACCCTAAATTGCTTCATTAAAGATTTAAACGATATAATTGTCTCATTTACCTAACAAAAGAGAGCAAAGGTGGTCGACGACCTTCCTTAACGTGATACCACGGCTGGTTGTATATCACTTTCGTGTCAGAAGACTTATATCGAGAGAATTGGTGACCAAATAAGACTAAAAAGACTAAATTCATGCAATTTAGGATGTTGTGATAACAGAAAAGAGAGACTGGGAAAACATATTTCCATTTATTGTGTGTTAGAGAGTTGTCGATGTTTATTACCGAACACGAGCGTTTTCGGGGTTTGAGGCAATCTACGAAAGACGTTCAAATGTGTAAATTGTTCAGTCACATATAACATGACCTGTCAACATAAATCACTTGTAATTCATGTGCGGTCACTAATTTTATATCTTCAAACATATGTTCCTGATGTGATTTAATTTGTCCTTAATTATGATTGTGACATTTGTTGCGGTTGCTGCTCAAAGCGATTGGCGCACCACGCGCAGCACCAATGACTGACAAATGAAATTTTATGACTATGTCGATTTTCGTCCAATTGTAAGGAAATCACTGAATCGTATTGCATGGTCCATATTGTGCATGCATGTACATGCAACACAGCTGCCTGCATGCAATGTATATGATGGAATCTACGCAACAATCAATGGTTAGCGTATCGTGTAACATTCATTATGTAATAAGCTGTCAATATCATGCCAAGAGGAAAGGCTACATCATTGGGATATTGGGATAGCTCCGGAGACGCTGCCACAAATGAGCTGTTACGATGTACCATAGCCTCCCAATAGCAATTCCGTATGTTTCAGTCTATGCAGGCCACCATTTGCATTGATCTGAAAACCAGTAGCTTTCTTTTTTTTTGTGGGTTGCATGCACAATTTGTCTTGGCACCAGTTGTTGAGGATAGGATGTTGGAAACGTGTAAGTAATCCATGAGTTATTGTGTTTTGACAGCAACTACTTTCATTGTTGGTAACCATATCTTCTTGTCGATATCTGTTTACTGCAGATGCTGTCATTTAATCACAAGTACAAGTGCTTAGCTCTCTAACCCCTCCCCGACCCCGGTAAAGCCCGCTTATCTAATGCACCCTGGCTTACTGCACTCTGGTCCTCTGATGTTGTAACGGCTATAGTAATTGGGTCTGACAGCACGCGTTACATTGGTGAGCCCTGCAATCTTGATGGATGGGAAAGTTGATTACCTTCTTAATAAGTTTTGTGAAATGTACAGTTAGCAAGAATCACTCATAAAATATGGCTTCAAGTAACACATGCCGTAAATGAACGTTAATGCATATGAAAAGTGCTAGACATTTAATCAAATATATGAACCAGCCGCTACATTCATAACATAATGCACATTAGCGCAATGACTTTATGGGTTGAATGTACATATATGCATCGATTAACTGGATAAGGCTAGCTGAGACTATCGTTCTGAAGGAACTAAAATCAAAGTCAATAGAGCGTTCTGAAAGCCAGATGGCACAATAATGTAATCCGTTGTCAATACAATCATATTCGAGGAATTATACAACAGGTCAATGATTAACTCTAAATAGCGTGCTATAACAGTGGTTAATACGATTGCAAAAGTGATTGGAGTGAAAGTTTACCAACCATATGTGGTTTCTCTTGAACATTTAGTTTGAGATCATATGGTTTCACGGATATGCAATAAATGAGGTAAAACAACTTGAGTAAAGTTACACGCGATAACTTTTTGAGAAACCTAATTATTGCAGCAATGCACTACACGCTATGGCATTATAGGGCGAAATATAATGGAACTAATTTTATGATAATGTTCAAACATAACGACAACAAAGGTGACAAGTCAATGATATACAGTAATTGTAAAACCATTCGCCTCTCGTCGTGTAAACGTGCTTAGTAAATATTCCAAATATGAACCAGATTGACTTTTGTTTCCTGGAATGTAGTGGAGATAATCTTAGGATAACGTATAACGTACAAGCACGAATGTAACCCAAAAATTACATGCTTATTCAGCTCAATCGAAATGACAATTGAAATGACAATTGTGGTTCCCTCTAGCTAATATGTGACCATCTTCATCGAGCATTTTATTTTGCTACGTTGACAATGACCCAAAGTCTCGCTGAATCCGCTTAAACTTATAAAAACGAGTCTTGCGCGTTATATCATCACGAAGGCAGGTTTGTAGAATAGAGCTTACTGAAGAATTGATCCACTTCGGTGTAGCTTCTTCATTCCAAGCCACGCGTGCATATAAGTAAGTATCATTTTATTTATTTACCTTGCCGGTAAATATGGGACTACCGATTTTAAAATGCTGTATTAGTTATACTAGATAACAGTTGAATCGATCGGATATTGGTGCAGCACGCTTTCTTCTGATATTGTACGTATTGCAGTAAGAATGGACGAGTTTTGCAAACCAGTAAATATATAAATACATATATAACAGGTTCGAAAATTAAATATGCCATATGTCGACATCGGTGCAATGTGACCACAATCGGCTATTTGGCCATGCATATGTATTGCTAATTAAACACTTGCCAACAATGCGACCGACTTACCGAATAAACGACGCTGAGGTCTTTGTTCTCATTACCGTGCTGTGATTTAAGATACACTTCCTCAATTATGTCGCTTGTAAACACTTTCGAATTGCCGCGGATGTTGTCGTGACCAGCCTTGCAACACAGTCTTTTATTTGCTAATCCATGGCGGCTATGCTTCGTGTGTCATTTAAAGAGTCCTAGTTTAGCTTAGGCGCTTCATGAACATTAAATGTATGAACTGCTTCGTGGACAACAATATCTAACACTAGTTAACCCAAAAACATTATCATAGGTCAAACTATTTCCCACGTTTCATGCAATAAACTATAATAAATGTTTTTATTCAGTCAGCCATAGATACTGCTTCATCAAGTAGAACTGTACTTAAGTTTGTTGGACTTGGCTGGGGAACTGATATTCTGAATGTTTAGTTTCATTGACGTTCCCAACACATTCCTGGGCGCGATGGGTTACTTACAGACATTACTTTGCTGATGGGTCGCAAATACATATCGTATTGATCAGATATTTGATTCCAGCAATCTTTGGCTTGCTTCACACGAACCATTGTCTTTGCAAACATTCATCTTCTTGTCAAATGTTTATGGACGACGCTCATAACTTTGGGCATTGCTTTCATTACCCTTCATACTTACATGCAACCATTCAAAGCCCGAATAATCAGAATGCAAAAGCGACAATTATCTCCTAAACAAATATAGCATCGAATATTGCGTAGAAATGCACAGGTATCCTGGATAATATGAACCAGGAGAACCGTCGGTTATACGCATTTCTTTAACGGAGTCATCGCAATATTTCTTTTGGTTAACATAATATGCGTTGTCCCTTGTCATTATTCAGATATTTTTGAGGTTACTGCAATGCATTACCGTTGCCAATACAAACCAACTGTCAAGTAGCAGACGTTCAATGCATTCCAGGCTATTGGATCAGCATGCCTTAACTCAGTTATTACCACAACTGGATATAAACATGCATATGCAAATTCAGTACATGTGAAGAATTAAACCTAATGCGATTTAGAATAATGAGTCACCAGATGCAGGGCCACGCCAAAATCCGCAGTAAAAGACAGCATATTTTTGGTTCAGTTATTACCATATGCATGTTATTTGTAATCTCGAAAGCAAGAACACGCCATTACTGGATACTTTTCTTCTACTGTTCACAACATATTTTCACAATTGTCATTGAAGCAAGTGTAGTATCATCGTTTACGCGTGTATTTGATACAACGTTTAGCCTTTCAAACCCGAAAAATACAATACACAGACTTGAAGCCGTAAGTACTTATTAGATGTGTGTGTGTGTTTTATTGTAGGGGGGGAAAATTTGCGTTTAGTGAGCTTCATCAACTACAGCAATGGCATAGTTAAGGACAATAACTTCGTCAGTTAACCAACATTTTTCTGAACGTCAATGAAATATGCTAATGCCAATCCTGCACTAGTAGCCTTAGCGGACGCTAGCGTTACTCGAATGAGCTGTATTTGATGTGAGTTAGCCTATAAAATCAATGGACGATTTATATATATGTATATATATATATATATATATATATATATATATATATATATATATATATATATATATATATATATATATATATATATATATATATATATATATATATATATATACATATAAATCTCTAAACAGGGTCCAAAATTAAATAAGGCAAATGTTGACATCAGTACAATGCGACCACAATTGACTATGTGATAAAGCCATGCATATGTATTGCTAATTTAACACTGGCAAAAGATGCGACCGAATTTCGGAATAAACGATGCTGAGGTCTCATAACCGTGCAGTGATTCAAGGATGAACGTCTTTAATTATTTTGCATCTGAACATTCGAGAATTGCCGCGGGTGTTGTCGTGACCAACTTTGCAACACAGTCTATTTTTTTCAAATCCATGGCGGCTTTGCTTCTATTGTCTTTTGAAGAGCCAACTTTTACCTTAGGCGTTTCATGTACATTAAACTGCTTCATGGACACCAATATCTAAAACTTAACTTAAGTTAGTTGTACTTGGCTGAGGAACTGCTGTTCTGAGTGTTTAGTATCATTGACGTTTTTAACAAATTCCTGGGGGCAATGGGCTGCTTTCTGACAATACTTGGCTGATAGGTCGCAAATGCATATCGTATTGGTCGGAAATTTGATTCCTGCAATCTTTGGCTCGCTTCACCCAGACCACTGTCTTTGCAAACCTTCATCTTGTTGTCAAATGTTTATGGACGACGCTTATAACTTGGGGCATTGCAGTCCATTTTTCTCATCTCTTTAGCGGAATCCTCGCAATGTTTCATTTGGTTCCCACATTATGCGTTTTTCGATTTCATTATGCAGATCATTTGTAGAGTACTGCAATGCATTACTTTGCCAATACAAACTCACTGTCAAAAAATAGACGTTCAATTCACTCCAAACAACTTGGTTCAGCATGCCTTATCTCAGTTATTACCACAAATGGATATCGACATGCATATGCAAATGCAGTACATGTGAAGATGGTTAACGTCCATATGATAAAGGTCATTCGAAATAAGGTTGCGTTGATATTTTTCCTCTGTATTGTTTTACATCTTATTCAATCAATTACTGTACAACTGAGCCCTGGATGCTGATCGAAATAGATAGCGATGGTACTTCCGAAGACTCATTTTGAAAAGAGGATGTGCAGATTGCGCTGGATTTACCGGCGCTATTAGCGATATGAAGAAAAGTGTCACATTGTATTGAAAATTATATCAGTGCAAAGAGGGCATGGAATTAAACCTAATGCAATTTAGGATAATGAGCATAACGAATAGTCAGCAGATGCAGGGCCACACCAAAAACCGCAATAAAAGACAGCATATTGTTGGTTAAGTAATTACCATATGCATGTTATTTGTAATCTCAAAAGCAAGAACACACCATTACTGGATACTTTTCTTCAACATATTCGCGCCATGCATTGTAATCGAAGCATAGTATCATCGTTTACGCGTGTATTTGATACAACGTTAAGTCTTTCAATCCCGAAAAAAACACAATACACAGCCGTAAGTACTTATTAAATGTGTGTGTGTTTTATTGTAGGGGAAATCAATGACAAAAATGGCATAGTTAAGGACTACCCGTCGATAACTTCGTCAATTAACCAACATTGTTCTGAACGTCAATGAAATATGCTAATGCCCGCTGTGCAGATGACGGAGAAAGTCAATATCCATTCATTCGATCTGTAAGAACTGTAGCGAATAAGCTGCGTGCTGTATTCATCATGCTATTAAAAGTAACGAACATACATTGCATGATTATGCGTATCAGCTTCCAGTGCTTAGATCTACTGGTAATGATTCCATGCAGATTCCAATTTCATGGGGTGTTTCTCTCTAACGTTTTGTTTCACAAAAACTCGGAGAGCCACATACAATCAAATCAATCAGTAAAACCAGCTGCTATGTCATGAAGCACCTAGCTTTTAAAACATCCACCCCATCAATCAAGATTGTAGGTTTCACCCATGGGCCTAGTGAGATTCGACACAATAACTACCGGCGTTGCAGCACCAGAGGAATCAGAATTCAGGAAGCGCGGGTGAAATAACACACTGGTGTTTACCGGGGTCGGAGAGATGATGGGAGGTTTGGAGAAAGACGCCGGTCCTTGCGAGAAAATGCCAATATCTGCAGTGACCATTTTGCCTATTTTCCTGTTAGCGCATTCAGCCTAAGGGCCCGAAGCATAAATGAAAGCATATCACGATGAATAACTGCTATTACTTCTTGCATATGCGTCCGAAACACGACTCTAATGCGACGATTCAGCATAGTTGTAATGTATTATACTGGCAATGGGATATCAATACAGCAGTTTGGGAACATTGCTACCACTCTGTAATTTGCTACCAGTGCTTGGTGCATGTAATACGTTTACACTAGTCTCAGCTATTATGATTCGATGAAGTGCAACACAAACACAATAATTCTCGAGCTGGTACCAATAAATCCACGAAATGATGAAAGGGTTTTGGCTTGATCATCTGCTTACAAGTTCCTACGGGTCGCAAGAAGACAATTGCCGAGCATCGTCTACTGCACTGTTCTCTAAAGGAATCCATCAATGTTACTTTATGAGCGCCGGTTTATTTCATCTTCTGCGCTTGTAGCTCGAGGATATAAAACAAAGCTTGTCGTTGAAAGCAAGCTGATAAATGGCATAGGTGACATGGGGAAGCGATCCACTGATTTTTACGGTAGGAGGCATTTCCTTATGCTTAATCGAACATGCCACGCGAATGACATTGCTACCGCATTTCTTCTGCATTCATCCTGGACACTTGATGTTCATTAAAAAGACGTTATGGTTAGGGGGTCTTGTGTGCGCTTCGCTACATCACAAGTAAGCACGATGGGGATATATGCAATTTACTCGAATAGTTGGTGACTAAGATACTGACTCTAATGTTAGATGCAGCTACGACAAGCAAACATCAGAATGCATTTTTAGCAAAACATATCACCAGTGTGATACTTGTACTTGTTTGTTTCGTATATAAGTTGCTTACTACAAACATGCTACCTGACATGGTTAATATTTAGGAACTGGCTTGATGTACCAGTGACTACAAACTGCACTTTGTGCACTGATGACGACCCTTGCCAACGGATCACAGTACACTTCAGAGCCCATTTTGATATCAAAGCGATAAAGGTGAAACAACAAAGATTATGAATGTTTTCTAAGCACTGATGCCGCATACTACCTACAGATCAAGGTCTGGCCATTAAATATACATACCGACCACGAACACTTCCTGGGAAAACAAACAAAATGCTACCCGGCCCAAAACAACGGATTATTTTATAGCTAATAAAGGTTCCGACAACAAGCGGTTATCTTAACAAATGTTAGTTCGAAATAGACTAGCAATACGTTTAATCGCAGAAGCTAGACCGTAACACCGAGTTCTTTGAATGTGTAGTTCTACTTCCACATAACAAATCCTTGAAACGAGTACAGACATATTAGCGAGTAATGGAAAATAAAACCTACTAAGAGAATGTCATGACTATATATACACATATATACAGATATATAGAGATATAATAGATATATAGATAGAGATAGAGAGAGAGGAGAGAGGATATATAGATATATATATAAAAGATATATATATATATATATATAAAACATATATATATACATATATATATATATATTTATATATATACATATATATATACATATATATATATATATATATATATATATATATATATATATATATATATATCTCTCTATATATATATATATATATATATATATATCTATATATATGTGTGTGTGTGTGTGTGTGTGTGTGTGTGTATAGATTGTATCGGACGGTACCCAATTATGTCGCATTATGACCGCCTGTTCCTTAACGTTTCTGCGCAGGTAGCCCAAGGATATCAAACAGCAATGCTGAATTTCTTGCATTGATTTACAAATATCGTAACAATTTTTGCAGTGGTTTGATACAAGTAGTTGTGGCTGTGTTCGTTAGTTAGCTGATAATAGTCATTGTCGACATGCAAAGTAACCCGCAGTTTCTAACGTAAGGAGGCATTTTTTAATGCTAAATCAAACATGACGGGCCAATGACAGCGCATCCACCCTAAGCACTTGTGGATCATGTAATATACGTTTATCGTTAACTTTGGGATACTTGAATGTACTTTTCTGCATAACGAGAGAGAAAGGTCGGGAATATATGATATTTACACGAATACTTTTGAGGCTGAGTGTGGTGAGGTTTGATGTAGTTACGACGATAATAATGCCTCCGATAAATACATCATCCATTAGACATTTTAATTCGTTGGTTTCGTGCACTAGTGACTTATTACAGTAATGTAATATGGTTTTAGTAAATATTAAAGAACAGGTATTATGTACCAGTGCAAATTAACTACTCTTGGTTTAAGCATTTGGTTTCCATGATTTACGTGGCTGTACCCACAATATTTTACACTGAATAGACTGCTTTGGATTCTGTTACTGCAGGAAGATATAGCTCACTTAAATAGTTATGTTTTGTGCAAAGAACAGCTGGGTCATAAACTTTGTGCATATCGACATGGAATTGTGAAGACACTGCATGAGCAGTCGCAAATTACGCAGCTTATCATTGGTGCTGATAAATCGCCGATAAGACTATATCGTGAGCTAACTGGTACTGATTCCATAGGTAAATACGCGTTGCAACAGAATGCAATGAAACCATATATCACAGCTTATTCTAAAAATGCGAATCTATCACCTTTAGACTAATTTGGTTTTTTAAGGTTACTTCCTCCGATTGAAATGGAGAGGTTGTACGACCTACTTTTGGATGAGTAATAATTGACGAGTTGTAATGCATTTTTCAGCAACTCTTTGCGATAGTTTCAGGCTTTACACTTACTATTGGAATGTAACAAATGTTTGTTTTGCATAAGCATGTTGAGATCTGGTGTCGCTGTGACTATGTGGCACTTATGAAGCGAAACTAATATTTTGAGACGTGTATTCGGAAATGATTATATTTGTAAGATGCTTAATTTTGGTACACAACATGAGAGGTTTCATGCATTGGCTAAATTATTAAGCGATCATACTGTTGAACACTTTAAAATAATTGGAATAACTGACTTCCATTATCGAATGAATTAATGATTGTCTTTAGAGATCCACCATCATTTTGATGTACCTCTGGACGTGACACGAACCGCTTTTAGGTGATTGGCTTGTGGATGCAGACATCCACAATGCGTCCAGGAGAATGTCCTGAGTGAATATGGATGCACAAATCGAGACAATGCGAATAGGTTCAGCGAGGACATGACCATAAATTATATGGTGCGCTTACCGTATATTATGAGAAATACACTCATCTCTCATATTTTGCATCCATCATAAAACCCATAACTGGTATATTGGTATCGTAATGGACAACCAGTTTGCATCTCATAAAGCATTGAGCTTGTGTAATAAAAATAACAGTCAACATACAAGCGTGATAGTGCTGAACATGTAGCGGTTCAGGCATGGAACGCCTAAGGTAAACGAATGGCAAAACAATTATATAATATGGTGCCAGGTAAGTACCCATAGCATCGGTAGAACGCTTCCAATGCCTGATAATCGAGGAAACTAATCCTTGAATCCTCGAATGGTTATTAATGCGAACACCTCAGCGTCGATCAATAATCATTTTCCGTCTGTTTTATTGATTGGCTGCTTACAATTAGCAATCAACTAGGATGGGGTTAATCACGTTACCGATGATGGTCACATTGCACTGGCTTAGGTACCGATTGTCATCTGGAATATTTGACGCTTTTTATAGCTATCTATGGTTGTTGAGCTATCTATATGTACTGAATTGTTTACAAAGTGCATACATTATTTACCACCATTCCATCAGCGTGATGTTATGCTTCATAATTATGAATATTAATATAGTGAGCAGTTTCAGCGAGGCTTAACCATTCAACAAGGGGGCCATTGTCACTGTAATACAATAAAACGCTTGGTGGCGATGGGCATGAAAAAGCCGGGGAAATGTCGATAATGACATATCACAGATGTAATTGAAAAGGTACTTCCTTGGTTACATCTGTACCATTTACACAGCTCAAGTTCATTACATTTTCTGTAATATATTACAAAAAACATAAAAATCTAACTGTTTAAGAGGAAGCACATATTGTTTGGAAAATTTTATGAATGACAATCACTTTAGCAATCGCATAAAACGCTCTTATAGCACGACATTTACGGTGAATTATTGACTGTTCGTGTAATAAATCAAACATGTTTTCGTCAGCAACGGATTACTTCAGTGCACTTGCTTGCCATCAAAGCGTTCCGTCAACTTTAATTTCAGTTCCTGTCGACTGGTCCTCACAATAAGCCTCTACCATCACAACGGTGCACATGGGGACATACATCAGCGGGTTTTTTTACATAAATACCAACCTGACGTCTGCTCGGAAGGTGGGCTGGCTATGTCCTTATACGCGTCCTCGATCTGGAGGCTTGAACAGCCCCGCGACCACAGCGTGATGTTGTTCACCAATAGGAAATAAGCTAATGTAAAACCGGAGTCTTGGCCGTAGGATGAAAAGGGGCTATTGGGATTGTGGGGGCTCCAGAAACTCCTGATCACACCAGGCCAGTCCATAAAATATTACATCTAAAATGTATATCGTGTCGCTGTTCTGATCTTTTTGTGTTATCAAAGCCATGCTTTGTGCTTTCAGAGCCATGCTAGGCGTTGATCGGTTCGACAAATTTACATAAATTTGCTTAAAATATTTTCTACAATTTATCAATTTCCTGTATGCATAAGCTATATTAGTATTTCAAATATTTGCTACGCGATTATGTGGGTGATTTTTTTGACATATCAGATGATACTTTTAAACGCTACTGTGCTTACAGCTGGTTATGAACTGGTTATTATTTGAAGGTGCTGTCACTTTAGTCTTAACAATATTTTATTATGAATGTTCGTTCGTTGTTCTGCGGCATGATTTAGTATGCTTTTTTAAGATACTGCTGACAGAGCATAGATTATCATGAACGGTCTTATGACCGTCTCCATTGACTGATGAGAGAACAAAAATATTGTCTTATAGGTATTCGAAATATGTTGCACATAGATACAATAATGATCGCATCGTGATGTTTCACAGCTAGGAATTACACATCGCAAATATAAGTTAATTATAAGCCTACATTAATCCTTCAGAACAGCCGAAGATATAACGTATCGCAAATCCGTTGTAAAGATTAGCAGTCAAACGACAGTTTGATGATAATTATTGCATCGGCCTAGGGTTGCTACTTGACCATACTTGCAGCACATTGCTGGTCAATGTCGATGCGTAACATGGCCGCTCAATGGTCGTTACTACAAACAATGATACGATACTTACATACGTATGACACACACACACACACACACACACACACACACACACACACACACACACACACACACACACACACACACACACACACACACACACACACACACACACACACAACATTTTTAAGTTATGATATCGACATATTATCAGGTTGTTATATTCACCACTGCGTTTACTTACTTGATTGCGCTTCAATAAAATATCAGCTGTTTGGCAGCTCATACTCTCATCTTCGACCTATATAATGTATCATCCACAATTTCTCCGACATTTGCTGCTTACGTATGACAGTCATAGATTTTGTACAGCATTCGATGCGTAATCTAACACTTTCTGGATTCCAGCAAAAACAACATAAACTACGGCTGCTCAATTAATGGGAAAACATGTTGAAATAAATTAAGCCATTATTGGCATCTCGAAATGTGTTGACACATTATGATTGGCCTAACTTTTCATTCATTCATATATTGAAAGTAATCCACAACCGAAGTTATAAACATCAAATTGATTTTCATGTAAATACACTCTGGTGCGGAATATCATTCAAGGCACTACATTTATACATAAAGTTCACCAGAGTAATGAGCCAATCAATGAAACCACTTCATCATTATATACTTGTTTGAGAGGAAGCCCATGTCATTAGCGAACATCCTTAATGCGCTATTACTATTACCATATATCACTGTTATGGGCTTGAGCAGGCTATTTAGGGTAAACTAATGAATCCACCTCTCACTCACACACACCGAAACGGATTTTGTGACTACGATTTACGTCAGTGCGTCCCTATATTTTGCACTAAATAGCCTATTGTTTATGTTTTGTGCAAGTGGGGTAGTAAGCCTTTTCCAAATTGAAATTTGGTTGTGAAAAACAGTGCAGCGATAAGATGCGCAGGACATTGGCAGTGCCAATAATCCGCCATTCAGGCTATATCTATAGTTTGCTGATGTTGCTTCCCTCGGCAAATGCTTGCAAAAAGCGAATGCAGTGAAACGATAACTCATGGCCTATATCCATTTGAGGATTTCAACCCTGAAGGCGAAACTATCACCATTTAACCAATTTGGTTTATATCAGTGTGGTAGTTGATTGCGTCGGATAGGTAATATAACTCACTTACGTGAGAGGCATATCCGACAAGTTATAATGCATACCCCATGCTTTTTTTCGGCAGCTCAAAATTTGGTCTCATCGTCGCTTATGAATAGAGAATACAGTCACTGTCTAATTGTGATAAAAAAAACCAATCAAATGGCTTCACGTCACATTCATTTATGAATAACATAGACACTGCCATTTTTTATAGGTGATAATTAGCTGTATTATAAGTATGCAGTACATCATACTTAGGGATACAATACGCCTGTAATCATGCATGTGATTCACACATGCTTTACAATGTTAACTTTTGTAAACAGTGCCAACAACACAGTTTATCGGTTCGGCGAGTGTAAGCGAAAAAGAGTGCGACCAGACTGGGAAACCACTTTGCTTCTAACTCCAAAATGTAATGCTACCAACAAGTACAAGGTATTATGCTATTATCTGCAATATAAGCTCCATGCAACGAGAATTCAATCTGGATTGAAAGGATAGCAGCTTGATTAGTAGGCGACAGCTCTTTAGGAACGATGCTGCGCCTAGGTCCGAAAAAGTCAATAAAGCGGATACACTGTGTCTAGTAGGCCGTAATTAGCAAAGGAATTTCTTAAATAAACGCATATTTTGTGCTAGAGGACTCGTTTGCATGCAGAAGTAAAACAACACAGAGGATAAATATCAACGCAAGAGTGTTTCGAATGTCTTTTATCGTATGGGCGTTAATCATATATTTATTTGCATATGCATAATAATATCCATTGGTGGTGATAAATGAGTTAAGGCATGCTGATTCAAGTAGTGCATTGAACATTTAATCGGTGGTCGATAATATATTGGCGGTAATCGATAAATCGTTTTCATAATGAAATCGAACAACGCATAATGTGGTAACCAAAGTGATATTCCGTTACTGAGATGAGTATAATGGACTCTTCCCCTGGTTCATATTATCCAGGATACGCTAGCATGTCAGCGCAATATTCGATGCTCTATTTTTTTAGATTCATGGTCGCTTTTGCATTCTGATTATTCAGGCGTTGAATGGCGCTTGTAAGTTTTAGGGGAAATGAAAGCTATGCCCCAAGTTATGAGCGTCGTCCATAAACCATATTAACATAAAATCAATTACATCCTGGAACAAATGGGTCAACTGCGTAGTAGAAATGTCTGGTTACAATTCTTACTGCATGTGAATGGTGCTGAAAATACAGAAAATATATGTACCAAATAACTTTACCCAAAACTATGGATGCAATTATATCCAGTGCAATCGAACTGCATATAGAAATAAGCTAACGAGAATGCAACATTGAATAAACACGAATGGGAAGAATGAATACGCATTCGTTCAAATATGAAATTAGTGGTACATAGAGACAAATTCGCACCAAACATAACGGCATAAGTTCATTTGCGATCGCAATGTTAGTAACGATAACTTACCTTATGTATGTCATACGTAATGCGTAAAGGTGGTTCATCTGTAATACTACCAATAATTTGCGGCAAAATTACCAAACTAGCCAAATATCTTAAAAGATCCATTACAACAATTTGCCATAGTCTCTCTGCCTCAACTGACTATTTCCTTAGCACAAACAATTGGTATATGGTAGTCTTTATACCGGCAGAATGTATGGTTGGATCTCATTACTCGACATCTATTGCTAACCAACGTATGCTCTCAAGTAAACACCAGACTTTCTTCTTCGCGTGATTTTGACAGCCTTTTACATTTAACATGTCGCACGCTAAGCACTGATTGTCGTTGAGATACCAACATATTCATTGCATGCAGGCGGGCTCTTTTGCATGTACATGCATGCATAATATAGACCGTACAATACGATTCATTGAGTCCAAAGCATACTGTGACATTTTGATTCCATGCTATACATAATGCGAATTCAACATGATGGGTATTTATCATTATTACATTTAATCATACTGACGAGCATTACCAAATCAATTGAACTCAACTCAGCATGTTTGCGCAAAAGCATTATGTCTAACGTTTGAGGGCCAAGCCTATTCTGTAAATCAATCACCCTAAATTGCTTCAAGAAAGAGTTAAACGATATATTCATTTACCGAACAAAAGAGAGCAAAGGTGGTCGACAAACTTCCTTAACGTGATAGCAAGGCAGGTTATATATCACTTTCGTGTCAGCAGACTAATATCGAGAGAATTGGTGACCAAATATAAAAAGCGAGTGATATATGTTGACAGACAACGACCTATGGGACGGCACATTCTCCGCATTTAGAAGTTTCAAGATTACCTCAAAGCCCAAGTGAGTTCGGGTCACGTTGAGTGTTCAATCAAAGAATCAAACTGGATACCGCGAGCTGAAAAAGACTAAATTCATGAAATTTAGGATGTTGTGATAACAGATAAGAGAGACTGGGAAGACATATTTCCATTTATTGTGTGTTAGAGAGTTGTCGATGTTTATTACCGAACACGAGCGCTTTCGGGGTTTGAGGCAATCTACGAAAGACGTCCAAATTTGTAAATTGTTCAGTCACATGTAACATGGCCTGTCAACATAAATCACTGGTAATTCATGTGCGGTCACTAATTTTATATCTTCAAACATATGTTCCTGATGTGATTTAACTTGTCCTTAATTATGATTGTGACATTTGTTGCGGTTGCTGCTCAAAGCGATTGGCGCACTACGCGCAGCACCAATGACTGACAAATGAAATGTTATGACTATGTCGATTTTCGAGAAAATTGCAAGGAAATCGGCATGGAGCATGAAATCAGAATTCCGCAGTAATCTGTGGACTCACTGAATCGTATTAAATGGTCCATATTGTGCATGCATGTACATGCAACACAGCTGCCTGCATGCAATGTATATGATGGAATCTACGCGACAATCAATGGTTAGCGTATCGTGTAACATTCATTATGTAATAAGCTGTCAAAATCATGCTAAGAGGAAAGGCTACATCATTGGATATTCTGATGTTTACTCGAAAGCGTGTGTCGAATATTTATAGCTGTCGAGTGTTGCCGATTCAACCATACATTATCCTGGTAGACCAATTGTTAGTGCTAAGAAAATGGGCAGTTGAGACTTTTGCAATTTGTAATAATAGACCTCTTCTATATGGGTAAGATAATTGGCTATTTATTCTATTGGGATAGCTCCGGAGACGTTGCCACAAATGAGCTGTTACGATGTACCATAGCCTCCCAATAGCAATTACGTATGTTTCAGTCTATGCATGCCACAATTTGCATTGATCTGAAAACCAGTAGCTTTCTTTTTTGTGGGTTGCATGCACAATTTGTCTTGGCACCATTTGTTGAGGATAGGATGTTGCAAACGTGTAAGCTAACCATAAGCTATTTTGTATTGACACCAACAACTTTCATTGTTGGTAACCATATCTTCTTGTCGATATCTGTTTACTGCAGATGCTGTCATTTAATCACAAGTACAAATGCCTACCTCTCTAACCCCTCCCCGACCCCGGTAAAACCCGCTTATTTAATGCACACTGGCTTACTGCACTCTGGTCCTCTGATGTTGTAACGGCTATAGTAATTGGGTCGGACAGAACGTGTCACATTGGTGAGCCCTGCAGTCTTGATAGATGGGATAGTTGACTACCTTCTTAATAAGTTTTGTGAAATGTACAGTTAGCAAGAATCACTCATAAAATATGGCTTCAAGTAACACATGCCGTAAATGAACGTTAATGCATATGAAAAGTGCTAGACATTTAATCAAATATATGAACCAGCCGCTACATTCTTAACATAATGCACATTAGCGCAATGACTTTATGGGTTGAATGTACATATATGCATCGATTAACTGGATAAGGCTAGCTGAGACTATCGTTCTGAAGGAACTAAAATCAAAGTCAATAGAGCGTTCTGAAAGCCAGATGGCACAATAAAGTAATCCGTTGTCAATACAATCAATTCGAGGAATTATACAACAGGTCAATGATTAACTATAAATAGCGTGCTATAACAGTGGTTAATACGATTGCAAAAGTGATTGGAGTGAAAGTGGGTTCCTCTTGAACATTTAGTTTGAGATCATATGGTTTCACGGATATGCAATAAATGAGGTAAAACAACTTGAGTAAAGTTGCACGCGATAACTTTTTGAGAAACCTAATTATTGCAGCAATGCACTACACGCTATGGCATTATAGGGCGAAATATAATGGAACTAATTTTATGATAATGTTCAAATATAACGACAATAAAGGTGACAAGTTAATGATATACAGTAATTGTAAAACCATTCGCCTCTCGTCGTGTAAACGTGCTTAGTAAATATTCCAAATATGCACCAGATTGACTTTTGTTTCCTGGAAAGTGGAGATAATCGTAGGATAACGTATAACGTACAAGCACGAATGTAACCCAAAAATTACATGCTTATTCAGCTCAATTGAAATGACAATTGAAATGACAATTGTGGTTCCCTCTAGCTAATATGTGACCATCTTCATCGAGCATTTTATTTTGCTACATTGACAATGACCCAAAGTCTCGCTGAATCCGCTTAAACTTATAAAAACGAGTCTTGCGCGTTATATCATCACGAAGGCAGGTTTGTAGAATAGAGCTTACTGAAGAATTGATCCACTTCGGTGTAGCTTCTTCATTCCAAGCCACGCGTGCATATAAGTAAGTGTCATTTTATTTATTTACCTTGCCGGTAAATATGGGACTACTGATTTTAAAATGCTATATTAGTTATACTAGATAACAGTTGAATCGATCGGATATTGGTGCAGCACGCTTTCTTCTGATATTGTACGTATGGCAGTAAGAATGGACGAGTTTTGCAAACCAGTAAATATATAAATACATATATAACAGGTTCGAAAATTAAATATGCCATATGTCGACATCGGTGCAATGTGACCACAATGGGCTATTTGGCCATGCATATGTATTGCTAATTAAACACTTGCCAACAATGCGACCGACTTACCGAATAAACGACGCTGAGGTCTTTGTTCTCATTACCGTGCTGTGATTTAGGATACGCTTCCTCAATTATGTCGCTTGTAAACACTCTAGAATTGCCGCGGATGTTGTCGTGACCAGCCTTGCAACACAGTCTTTTATTTGCTAGTCCATGGCGGCTATGCTTCTTGTGCCATTTAAAGAGTCCCAGTTTAGCTTAGGCGCTTCGTGAATATTAAATGTATGCACTGCTTCATGGACAGCAATGTCTAACACTGGTTAACCCCAAAACATTATCATAGGTCAAACTATTTCCCACGTTGAATGCAGTAAACTATAATAAATGCTTTTATTCAGTCAGCCATAGATACTGCTTCATCAAGTAGAACTGTACTTAAGTTTGTTGGACTTGGCTGGGGAACTGATGTTCTGAATGTTGAGTGTCATTGACGTTTCTAACACATTCCTGGGCGCGATGGGTTGCTTACAGACATTACTTGGCTGATGGGTCGCAAAAGCATATTGTATTGATCAGATATTTGATTCCAGCAATCTTTGGCTTGCTTCACACGAACCATTGTCTTTGCAAACATTCATTTTCTTGTCAAATGTTTATGGACGACGCTCATAACTTTGGGCATTGCTTTCATTACCCTTCATACTTACATGCAACCATTCAAAGCCCGAATATTCAGAATGCAAAAGCGACAATTATCTCCTAAACAAATATAGCATCGAATATTGCGTAGGAATGCACAGGTATCCTGGATAATATGAACCAGGAGAACCGTCGGTTATACGCATTTCTTTAACGGAGTCATCGCAATATTTCTTTTGGTTAACATATTATGCGTTGTCCCTTGTCATTATTCAGATATTTTTGAGGTTACTGCAATGCATTACCGTTGCCAGTACAAACCAACTGTCAAGGAGCAGACGTTCAATGCATTCCAGGCTACTTGGATCAGCATGCCTTAACTCAGTTATTACCACAAATGGATATCGACATGCATATGCAAATTCAGTACATGTGAAGAATTAAACCTAATGCGATTTAGAATAATTAGTCACCAGATGCAGGGCCACGCCAAAATCCGCAGTAAAAGACAGCATATTTTTGGTTCAGTTATTACCATATGCATGTTATTTGGAATCTCGAAAGCAAGAACACGCCACTATTGGATACTTTTCTTCTACTGTTCACAACATATTTTCACAATTGTCATTGAAGCAAGTGTAGTATCATCGTTTACGCGTGTATTTGATACAACGTTTAGCCTTTCAAACCCGAAAAATACAATACACAGACTTGAAGCGTAAGTACTTATTAGATGTGTGTGTGTGTTTTTATTGTAGGGGGAAAAATTTGCGTTTAGTGAGCT